>OX376068.1:19176590-19782954 GCA_947361185.1 Charanyca ferruginea | reverse complement strand
GAGTAAGAGTAATAATGAACATTGTAAATGGTAACTCCCCAGTTATGTTTAACAATAATTTAGGACAGCAACAGATAAATTTTTGGTGGTAAAACCACCACCCGGCCCGATTGAGAAGCTGAACCAGGGGCCGCTAAGTCAGCAATAGCTAAATGGGTAAAATAGCGAACTCATGGACTTGCAATGAGATTTGACTTACGCGGTACCCCGCCGCGACATTATAGCGCCATTTCAACGAACAAACATTTGATGGCTCAACCAAAGATATTATTTTTTACTTTTTAAATAATTGCTTTTATGTTTTTTAAATGATATACAATTATCATATTTAATATGAGCTCAGTTGATTCAAAACGAACTGACGTCATTTACGCTGAGCAATATGGCGTCCAGTAAGAGGCGTTTTCGTCAATATACGCGCGAAATTTGAAAATTTAGAATTTAGATGCATTTTTATGGCATATACGATTGAACAAAAATTTTGTGGTTTTTTTTGGTGCCATATTAGCACTACAGAATTTCATTGAAACACTTTTCAAAAATGGGTGTAATACCCTATTCATTAATTTCCAAGATCTTGAACTTCCAAGTTTGTATGAGATGCCTGTAGTGATCGACCTACAAACACATTTTACATTTTTCTATTTGTCTATAATTTCTGATTAGCTAGCAACTATGACAAAGTCATTTTAAGAAGATTCAAATTGATAATGGGAGGTTGCGATTTATAAATAGCTTGATTTATACTGTGCTTGTAAAACATATTTCTCAGATATCTTTTCTGTTTTTACTACTACTCCTTCTTTGTAATGGAACTCTTGTGAAACCTGTGTCTGTTCATAAACTTTCTTTCATATACCCTTTCTACCTAAACACATCTGCCTAGCCTTTTCCCAACTATATTGGGGTCAGCTTCTAGTCTAACCGGATGCAGCTGAATACCAGTGCTTTACATGGAGCAACTGTCTATCGGACCTCCACAACCCAGTAACTGGGTAACATGATACCCCTTGGTAAGACTGATGACAAGACTTTCTGGCTTCTGTTTATCCATAACGACTGCTAAAGATCTACAAATGACAGCCGAGACCAACGGTTTTACGTGCTATCCGAGGCACGGAGGAAACTAGGTATGAGATGGATAGTCACCCATCCACAGACCGACCACGGCTAGCGTAGCTTAACCTTTGACCGATTGACCTACAACACTCTTAATTATATTTTAACTTACATCTGTAGTGGGTTCCTGTCCTTCATCAGTATTGACTCTCATGATGAGACTGCCTCTGCCTTGAGGCACCAGTTTCTTGAACACCTCCGTAAAGTTCTTGCACACTTGTTTGAACGTGAACTGGATAGCTTCTAACTTTCTGTGTTCTAATGTCTCGATGAGCTCGCGAATTTTCTCACCTCTGTGGGTTAAAAGATGTAAAAATGTTATGTCCAAAGTGTTCCACAGGTAGATTTGTATGTATGTACCTATTTAGTTATGGGGGATAAAAAAACAAGACTGAGAAAAGTCAAAGATAATAACTAATTATACGGAATTAGTTTTTATCATTAACTTTTCTCTGCCTTGTTTACTTTTTATTTATATTAGTCACGTGACGTGTACTGATATTTCGGAACATATATCGTTTTTCTTTAATATTAGTCATACTGTAACTGTGTACCAATATTTAGAAATACAGCCTCGACCTTTCTCGAACTTGAACATTCAGTGTCACCCTAACCGTCTTGTGCCTGTGTAAAAGTATTACACACTGTATATTTGCGTACACAAGGGATATTATAAATTAACAAAGCAGGCTAGAGGGCAAACAAAAATAGTTTTTCACACCACCTGCTCGACAATGTCAAATTATATGTCATGCAAACCTAACCTAAAGTAAGTCATTTAAGACCTGAGGTCTAGCAGGGCATTAATATTGTACTGAATGACATTATGACCCGCTTGTGATTAGAATTTGGAACATAAAGTAGAAATCGCATACGAACATTTACGATAGGTAGTAGGTACATACTAATTCCATGCATTCACCATTACGATCCACACTAAAAATACTTTGATTCTAGTACTATTGCTTTTTATTGTCTCGTAGATGGTGTGTAAAGTAGAGTATTCTCCTCGGTGATAAAGGTGCCTTCGTCTAGGGCGACCATAAATCCCACGCTACACTTGCAATTAACTTGGAGCTAAAAGGTAGCTGGCCCAAACGATGTTTTGGAAAAACAAACAAGTTACATTACGTTTTAGTACTGTTACAGTTTCCCATAAGTATTACTGTTTTTCAGGTACCATTGTAATGCATTACTCATCATAACTGTGAGGATATCATGGTTTCAAATTAAAGATCAGCTTCATACATACAAAACATAACGTAATAATCGCAGAAAAAATCTATAAATGGCGTCTGAATAAAAATAAAACTCGTATAGTACTCACGCTGCATATTGTGGTTGGAAATAGTTGATACTTTCGGACCAAAATCTAGGAGTACCTTTATTCCTAAAATATTTCAACGTAAAAAATATTGCTTCTTACTTTTGTTTTATCAAAACTGATTGAAACTATTTTTTACTGAAAATTTAAGTAGAAAATAATTTAGGTAAGTAAATATTCAGCCAGAAAATAAAAATAGGTACTGTTGGAAATAGATATCCTGATTATTTCAAAGTATTACAACGACAACCTACGATTAATTACCCGAATAAACGCGCGGAGTAAACGTAGGTAACGTGATTCGATTCGACTCGATTTCTTTATTGGTGCTTCGCATGTTTCGCATGTAATATTTATTTACTGATTCTAATTGTCACACTGAAATTAAACCAAAATGCTTTAGGATTAGAAGATTGTGACTCTGTGTAAATAAAAATTTACATTATTATTATTGTTTATGATAATAATGGCCAAATACTCAATCGCTACTCATTTTTAAGATGCTGTTACGTCTCGTACTGTCACAGTCACTTCGACATAAAGTGATAGAGACAGCACGAGACTTAACTTAATCTTATAATTGAGTAGCGATTGAGTATTTGGATATGAGGTATGAGATCATTTATTCTCACAAGAATTACAATTCACTTACATGAGAATATTTAAAACTAGACATATCACAATAATAAACTAAATGTTGGACGTATTACAAAAAACTGGGCGTCGATTGTAATATTTTGAGGGTAGGTCATAAAATAATGAACAAGTTTTGGTTCGATACTATGGACTCAGCTGTCAAAGTACGTAAACAAGTTTCCGTATAACACAGATCAGCGGTAACTGGATGTGGCGCGGATATAAATCTCAAATCGACTTAAACTGAATACATTATGTCGGCGGGACCATGCTGGAAATACAACCTGTATTTCCAGCATGGTCCCGCCTATACTTATGTAATGCTCCGAAAATAGTATTTATAGCACTTTTAAAGAAACACCGGTATAAATTCGGCAAACAATTGTAGGTGGACAACAAAAACAGGTTTTTATTTCTGGTAAGAATCTGGCGCTTACTTTTTATTTACTTCTGGCGTTTGCCATTTTTGGGTACCTCAATATTGTACGTGTTACTGATGTTCTTTATTAAATAATACATACACAAAAAGTTGACTGAACCAATACTAGTAAAAATTAAAAAAAAAGCCATCAAGTACCAAGAATAGTTGAGGAATGTATAAAATCGAGTGTACAATAGCTTCCATGTGTGCGTACGCATAACGTCTTTGTACTGGAGCGACTCAGATACCTACATTTGAGCGCGTCAAAAATGTAACAGCGTCCTTAATGAGAGAACGAAAAGGTGACCTAATGAGAGAATTAAGCATTTTATCAGTAGTTGTAATATGGAGTAGAGGATGTAATAGTGGTACTATTCAAATGTTCAGATAAGCACGTATTAGGTTATTAGTACTTTATTACTGTAAGTGCAAGTTTCATTTAAAAACGAATCAACTCGTGGAGCGTTTTCCATGTAAATTTAATTTATGAGAATTAAAGTCATGTTTCTGGATAACCGTTTCTAATGCCTAAGGCGCTGTCTCCACGAGCGAGGGAATCGCGACGATTCCGCACTTTTCTTAGTGGGGTAATCTCGATCTTAATAGACGGCGATACAATGACGTTTCGCTCGCACTCAGCGACTCGTCGCATCGCCGCGATAACATCGCCGTGTGTTGACACGTTCTAAGAGTGTATAAAAATACGTGGCACGACGATAATATCGCCGCAATTCTCCCGCTGGTGGAGACGGCCCCTAACGTAATTCCCCAATTACAACATACAATTTTGAAAAACAACGAATTTTCTGCTAAAAGAAAAATATGGGAAATAGTATACATACTTGGTTGACATTGAAAACTACGGCGTAGAGCGCATACCAAGAGTAAATTAAGAAGCTGACGCGAACCAATAATCTAAATTAAAACCGTGTCAAGTTTAATAGCAATTAACAATGGGGTGAAGTTCAACAACACAGGGTTTAGAACAATGTACCTGTATATATAATCGCAGAACGCATTGTTTCACGTACAGACAGACCGCACTCAACAGAGAATTTATAAAATGTATATTTATATACTGCTATTAATCTGCAGTTCAACCGCAGCCGAAGAAAATCGGAGATTATGGGGCTTCCTGGGGGATTTCGTCGATGCTACACATGACACATACGTTCCTGAAGACGCACGACTGAATATCTCACAACTGGCGCAAAAATATCAATATCCGTTTGAAGAACACACTGTGACTACTCAAGACGGATACATTATAGAATTTCATAGAATACCAAATCGTGAAGGTGGACAAAACAGACCGGTCGTGTTTTTAATGCATGGTATTCTAGAAAGCTCAGTGAGTTGGTTGTTATTGGGGCCTAAGAAAGCTCTGGGGTTCATGCTAGCGGACAAAGGATTCGATGTATGGATGGGCAACTCTCGAGGTAACAAACACGCTCATATGCACACCACTCTAGACTATACCATGCCAAAGTACTGGCAGTACTCTTGGGAAGAGATCGCGCTGTACGACTTGCCAGCCATGATTGATTACATTCTTAAAGAGACAAGACAGGAAAGTCTGTACTACGTAGGACATTCACAAGGCACTACAATCGGCTTCGTTCTGTGCTCGATGAAGCCTGAATATAATAACAAAATAAAAATTATGTTTTCCCTAGCGCCGGTAGCCTGGATGAGCCACGTACGAAGTCCGATAGTGAGACTGTTTTCACCCGCTCTCAACATACTGGGTTTCTTATTTTCTGATCCAAATACCTTTTCAATAGATATTAATATCTTTAAAAAAATATCGGCTTTCGTATGTACTGTTTGGTCAGGAAGTTGTGATAATATTGTGGTCTTGCTATCAGGACACGAGACTAAAGTGGATAAGACTTTTTTCTCTGTTATATTAGGGCACTGGCCCTCAGCTTCGTCGGTAAAACAGTTCACACATTACGGACAGTTGGTACAATCAGAACGGTTCTGTCGGTACGACTATGGTTCCGAAGAGAATATGATCAAATATGGTGAGCCTACACCGCCTAGTTATGATCTAAGTAAAGTGACAGTGCCTGTGGTGTTATATTATAGTCCTAAGGACTTGTTGTCGGACCCAGAAGACGTTTTCATATTAAAACGTAAACTACCGAATGTAAATGAATTAGTTTTCATACCAGATTTTACTCATGTAGACTATGTTTACGCTTTGGATGCAGTTGATTTAGTTTATAGTAACATTATCAAACGTATTGATAATTTAGAAACATAACGTATTAAACATTGACCTGAACTATAACCGATTTTTATTGTTAGAAACCAGTGATTTTTTATTAAATAAATATACCTATACCCTGTTCACAATAAGATTAGACATTTACTCAAACCTTTTTTACAGTCGTTCAACCGATTTTGACTTCTATTGCGTTGGTAGCATGACAAATGGCACCTGCAGTAAACAGTTGTATTGTAACCACTATTTTTGCCTCTAATGTCATTGCCTTGGGATAGAAGTCAAAATCGGTTGAAGGGACTGTAAAAAGGTTTGTGTTTATGTCTAATCTTATTGTGAACAGGGTATAGTTGTTTGTAGTTTTATTTTTTTTGTTGTAGGTTTTTCTGATGGATAGATTGTGTGAAGAACGATATGAAAGAGAAGGGAGCCAGTGATATCATGGGGATTGACAGGACGGAATGAGACAAACTACATTGCGTTGACCACAAGTAACATAGGATAAGGGCAGGATGATGATTATGTAGCTTTTTTAGGGTTCCGTAGTCAAATGGCAAAAAACAGAACTCTAATGGATTTGTCATGACTGTCTGTCTGTCCGTCCGTATCTCACAGCCACTTTTTTCCGAAACTATAAGAACCATACTGTTGAAACTTGGTAAGTAGATGTATTCTGTGAACCGCATTAAGATTTTCACACAAAAATAAACAATAAATGGGGGTTCCCCATACTTAGAACTGAAACTCTTCGCGACTTCGTTCGCGTGGTTGTCGAAAACTAAAACGCGTCGTTTAGATAAGAGTACATTCAATATCCGTGTTACCTGACCCCTATAGTAAAATAAGCGTAATGCAAGCCACGGACTAATAAATAATTTGTGAATAAAGGACTTATAACTTTATTCATGAGGCACTTGATTATTTTAATTTTCTTGTCCACGGAATCTGATAGTAGCCGTGAAACCACCTTGAACACTGACCATCTTTGATGCACGGTGATTCTCTATTTAAAAGGCCACATGGCCCTATAGCGACGGGAAGAATTTTTTCTTCCAGCCAAGAAGAATGTGCGCGTGGGGCTACCACGCTTTTGCCACTCGACGCTATATGTCCACGCGCTGGGGTGGAGCCACTGTCCACGTCAAAGGCGCGCGGAACGGAGTGTCGAGAGAAAGGACCGAGCGAACGAACGAGACGGCGAGCGTCGCAAGCGCCGGTCACTTCACTGTCACTTACTTCCTGCAACCAAACTAAGGGTCTAGGACAAACTCTCTTCTAGCGTACCTAGTTATTATTTGTGATCAGTTTATATAATATTGTGTGTGAAACCTATTATACATCTAAAACTACAGTCCACTACTTATTTCGAAGACCATCCCAAACATTATACACTTAGCAAAGAGTTGAACCGGAAACTTTCTCCTTTGTAGGAAGATTAATCATAACTTTAAGTTTCAAATAAAAAAACCATAGCAATAATGTCATGCCTATTGACGCGCCTGCCCTGTGAGAAGTGCCTGACAAATCTCAGTCCACTTTGGATTCGTTGTGAACGTTATAAAAAAGTCCGACCGGTCGTATTTACGAACGTAACAAAAGGCATCTTGCGTTCTTTCGTGCATATACCACGGACCGCCTGTAAGACTGGATGGCAAAATGACTAGCCGCCCCAAGTTTTCGACGTTATTATCTGATTGCATGGCGCCCCCGAGTGCACGTCGTGTATTCTTCAGCGCGTAAACGTCGCTGATTAGAGCGAATGTACACTAAACGTTCAGTTTCTATTTTTGCATACAGAACAAACCTCGAAATCGTTGCAAATATACAAAACGGTTAAGCCTGATTTGTAAAAGGTAGGTATTGCTGTGCCGATATTTTTTTAAGAAAATTGGAGACTCTCGTAGTAGGGTTCACTTGGTACAGTGCATAATAATTTACCCATCTTCACCATATCAATTTATTGACAATAAATTAATGGATATTGCAGGGCGTCGTAAGCTCGGTGAGTTTCGTATATGCGTTGCAGGCGATCGTCGCTAGGGCACAACACGATGTCACGCTTCTCACACTTCTGGTTGACTAAAACAACTTCATCTGTTTCCAAAATTGCAAAGGACAATGCCAGAAACTCTATAGAACTTTGCCCCACTCAATAAAAGTCATGTGCAATATGTAGCATCTTACTGTTTATTTATTGCTGATAACTAAACATTAGTCTTAGTGACTGTAGAACTTACGGTTTCCGTTTAAGGGCAGGCAGGACCATCGATTCTGAACTCTACTGCGAACAACTGATGAGATTAAAGCATGAAGTTGAGAGAAAGCGGCCGGAATTAATCAACAGAAGGGGTGTGGTTTTTCATCATGATTATTATGATAAGGTTTATTTTTACATGTCACTTCTTTTATTATTGAGAATGCTTAAGAGCAAACCTAACGCGCTTAGTGTGAAATAATAATTTTAGAGGAGCCGACCGGCTGCCTCTGATGAGATGTACTCTTTCACGCTCGCGCGGCCGACCAGCTGCCAAATATGTTTAACCCACATTTATCTCCGCTTGCGTTTTCGTTTGTTTTGTTCTGTTTCAAATAATCTTGTTAACATTAATATATTTCTTCATCAGAGCTATCTAAATCTATGATTCAATTTGTGTTTGTTTGAGTTGTGTTTGTTTGTTTTTTTTGTTTGTGTTTGATTGTTTGTTTTTTTGTAATGCACCTGTCTTGTTATCTCTTCACCACCCTTGGTTGACTGGTAGAGAATGCCTAAGGCATTAAGTCTGCCTTTGTACGCTTGTGCATGAAGTATAAATAAATAATAACACACGTTGTAACACATCGAAAACAAAACTTGAACTGCGCGGAACTGGAGGTATACCCGCCCTTGTAGAGCACCCGCTTGGCTACGAGTGCTCTTCCAGCCGGACTATGTGAAGCATCTGTCGGCTCCGGTCAGTTCCAAGCGTATAACTCGCGCCGGTCTGTGTGAAAAAAGCGCCGGCCGATGCTCTCCGAGCCGGTCTGTGTGGCCCACAGATATAGATAGACCTAGATAACGCAAGTATCACGATCTGTATGAAAACCAAGCGTGCCATTTTTTGGACGTCACAACGTAATACGAATGTTTTGTTTTTCCTAAATTTCGTATTACCAGGTATTACTGAGGGTATTAGATTAAAAATAATTATTTTTTTTTTTTAATTAATTACGCATAATATTAATCTCAAAATGACTTACCGATGGAAGTAAACGTTTACTTTATTTTTTTACTTACAATTTTTTATCGTAAGTTAGGCACGAAAATAGGCACGCGAAGTACTTGCTCTTGCGTTATCTAGGTCTATCTAAATCTGTGGTGTGAACGGACCTTAAAAATCTGGATGCGTGCGTAAGAGTATTAGGCCCAAGCCTTGTTCAGGGTTTACCCAATTTAGATCGTATTCAACACGGCAAAAAAAGCCCCCCAAAAATAAACACTTACCCAATATCGAGTTCTTCTTTCCTCTTATACAGCTTCTCTTTTTGCTCTGAAAAACTGATGAACTGATCTAACGCTTTCTTGTTCACGTGGTTGTATTTCTTCAGATGCTGGTTCGCTTTCTCAAGCTCTTTGAAAAGCTACAAAGAAAAGTAATACATTTAGAAGAGCTCAAGAGGCCAGCTCATCAAGCTACAACTAGCTGTCAAACTTTATTACAAAAGAATAAGGTTCATATTCAATTGGGAAAATTTGACAGTTTGGTATGACTTGATGTGCTGGCGTCTGTACATTATATTATCTATGTTGTAGCTGTGTTTTAACCTTTTAACCACAGTCATGCATATGTCGCAGTCATCTGGTTGAATCTGCAATTTGATTGAATGACTAGCGCGTTCATTGAATGACGACATTTAATTGAACGACGACATTTAATTGAATGACTAAAGGACAACTCGTCAAGTTGTTTAATGTAACGTTCAACGTCTTTACTGAACGTTATAACGCTAGCATTCACATGAATGCATGCCAGAGCGAAGGTTAGAAGATCTCTCTGCTCACCTCATGCCAGAACGATGACAATATAAACGCTAAAATAAACTCCCTTCTTTCGACTGTTGTAAACTCCTGAAGTCACTTCCTGATTGAAATCAGTATAATATTTACGAAGATAAGTTCTGTTATTATAATTAATATTAGCAATCACATACTTGTTTGAGTGACAACTTCTGATACTTGGCGTGTAACTCCGGCGCATTCGGCAGAGTGCCCAACGCGGCTATCTTGTCCAGAGACTCCTGTATCTTCTCTTGTAGCAGCACTTCTTTGGACGCCATCTTCTCTAACCCTTTAGCATCTTCTTCCATCTTGTCTTGAGCTTCTTTTTCCTGTTAAAAATAATAATAATACCAATATTAGTAGCAACAAAGTCATGTTTCATAATTGCAAAAATATTTCATCTTCAGATCTAGATCAATGAACTTCATTAGTTATTGTTCTAGGAAGCTGCGCACGCGTCGATGTATCACTCGAAGAAGCTAGAGGTGTGATGTAGGCGATGTCAGTGTAACGCGATAGGGCCGTGTACTTCGGACACCGTTAGTATTCGGAGCGTGGCGTACGACTTGGTACAACACTAGGGTGGGGGCGCAGTGATAGAGGGCTACGGTTTGTGAGATTAAAGATTAAATACCGTGCCCCGTCAAGTCGAGCAAAAAAGCGGCACTGCCGTACCATCCTTTTCTCGAAACAGTTCAGGCCATTTTCGACCCCCTATAACTTCGTTGTGGATAAAAGTAGAAGCCTGAATTTTCATAAACCAAGCAGGCATTGTATAAACACGATATATATCTGTCCCACAACAGGGCAAAGGCCACTTCTCATACAGAGAAGGCACCAGCATTGATCATCACACTTGCTCAAGGATTGGCTATTTCAGACTTATATTAATGACACATTTTGGAGCTCGTGGCTAAGTAAAAGCCATACAGATCAATCGATCCAAAGGTTAAGCTACGCTTACAGCGGTCAGTCTGTGGATGGTGACCATCCATTTCATACCGCGTTCCCTCCGTGCCTCAAAAAGCATGTAAAACCGTTGGTCCCGGCTGTCATTTGTATAACTTTGACAGTCGTTATAGGTAGTCAGAAGCCAGAAAGTCTGACAACCAGTCTTACAAAGGGGTATTGTGTTACCCAGTACCTAACTGGGTTGTGGAGGTCCGATAAAAGTGCCTCCGTTCAAAAGTGCCTAAGAAATAAATGATTCGATTTTGACTTTAATAGGCAATCGCTCCATGTAAAGCACTGGTATTCAGCTGCGTCCGGTTAGACTAGAAGCCGACCTTAACAAAGTTGAGAAAAGGCTAGGTACATGTTGGTGTCATCTACCCAATTATACGAGTGTGTCGAGAGTGTATCCATACCTTATTCCTCCACTTATCAAGTTCCAACTTCAGAGCCTTCTCATTCTTGACAGCAGCCTGCACCTTCCTCTCGACCTCTTCCAGCTCCTTGTTGATCTGTTTGATACGTTTCTCAGTGGCCGCCAGGTCAGCCTTACTATTCGCGAGGCGGCGCTTGCGATCTTCCACCGATATCTCTTGGAGGGCTTGTACTAACTCGTCTTTACGTCTGTTTGGAGATTATAACAAAAATAATGTTAATAATAGTTAGATAATATAAATATTATCAAACAGAATAGAATTCACACCCGCCATTCAAGGTGCACGTGTATTATTCACGAATTGCTCGATATCTGAACTAAAATGGATAAAACAAACGTTCTCGCTCGCGTCGTTAAGGTTTTGGTCCGTACCGGCTGCCAGGGATAATGTACAAAGAGACTAGCCGTCAGATTATCAGGAACGTGAAGGGACTTGTGCGTGATGGTGACATCCTGAAACTCCTTGAGTCTGAGCGTGAAGCCTGCGATAAGCGGTGTTGTAGCAGTTCATTAGGTTAAGGCTTCTTTATGTACCATCTATCCAAATTATTGTGTTAACTTCAAGAAACCGTCAAAGATGACCATCTCATTGTACTCACACATAATAAACTACTTAATGTACAGCTGCAGCACACATGTATGTGTGTGTGTGCTGCGAAGGTGTGAATCAGCATGATAATTTTAAATGTACCTGTTGTGTCACAGTGAGTTTTCATCGAGTTACAGAACACCCCGAGGTCAGAAAGTGAGCACAAGTGGAGTGCATGTAGTTTTTTGTTTTGCTACGCACTAGGAATTTCTTCTGTTTTGCAAACCTAGAAACTCATATGTACACAAAGTACCAGATCGGGGACAATATTTACACCAGTAGCTGAGCATTTGGCTGCTGCGATAAGTGTCTCGTATTCAATTCCCGCACGGATTATTTGTATATTATATGGTCTACAGAGGGCTTAGTGTATGTTTTTAACCTATTCGATCGCGTTAACTATTGACGGTAGAGGTAAGAACAGACTCATGTAAGGAGAAAGTTGAAAAAGTGTCCAGCTTAATGTAGTAAATAACAGTTCCAAAACCCGCCAGAATGGCGCTAGTGTAGGCACAGGGTATTGTATGAATGTAGTTTAGAAGTGTGAGGAACAGAGTGTAAAGTTCCTCATCCTCCGTAGAAAAGGGAGGATCCTCCGACCAGACGGGTGTTATGTCTGGTGGGCTACTGCCCGACGGTTGTAGTCGGGATTTTGTATACATCCTAATGTCTCGGATAACTCTGCTTGCGCGATCTAGGAAACGTCGGTTTCGGTTGAAGATTAGACATTTACATAAACCTTTTTTACAGTCTGTTCAACCGATGTTGACTTTTATTGCGTTGGTAGCATGACAAATGGCAACTGCAGTAAACAGTTGTTATTGTAACCACTTTTTTGCCTCTAATGTCATCCTTAAGCCTACAGAATAGAAGTCAAAATCGGTTGAAGGGACTGTAAAAAAGGTTTGTGTTTATGTCTAATCTTATTGTGAACAGGGTATAGTACTTAAAAAAACTGGCACTTGGCATTCCTTGTGTAACTTTTAAACTTTATGACACTTACCTGATCAAATTATTAGTAAGTAAATTCTCAAGCTTGTTCTTAGTAGCTTCCAAGTTCATCCTAGCACTGAACGCCTCTTTGTTCTCCTGAGTGAGACGTCGGATTGCATCGTTCAGTTCATCGACCTTGCCCTGGTCTGCCGTTGATAATTGCTCCATTAATTCCTGTTGAGTATAAATATTTTCAGATTATGAATTATGTAGGTAAATGAATAGAGTATGGTACATCGAGATGTAGAAAGAGAAGTCTTTTACTGCGTAACCATCTCAGAAAACGCGAAAAAAAAATCTGCCGTTCGCATAAGTCAACAAAATGTAATGTATCAGCTGATTTTTGTTCCAAAAAATAACGTTGTATACAGGCATAATGTGACATGTAAAAAGGTTTTAGAGTAATAAAATTATACATATGGCAATGCTCCATGACCCATGCTCACAAAGTATTATGAATGACCGAAAAATGGTCCTTTGGTCCGCGGAGTCATTTTGATAACAATGTATCGTGGGTGCTTTTACAAAGATATGCATAACATAACATAACATATGCTGGTTCTTCACATAGTGTATTTGTGCAATAATTCGACTTATTTGGATATACATAATCGACCTTATTTCAATAAACATAGGGTAAACTTTGTATTATACAAATAAGACGAATATCTGTACAAATACGCCATGTGAAGTGCCAGCATCACATACACATACAAACAGGCCTACAACAACTACAGGTAGTTGTTTTGGTTCTGATTATTTGTAGAGGCCATACATGTATTCGTTCCGTGCAGAAATCGAACCCAAGACTCGCAGCGCAGCAGCAAATCGCTCAACCACTGCGCCAACTGTATCTTTCTATTGTACTAATATATTTTATTACTATACTCCATTTACAATAGCATTAGACAGAAGTTAAAAAAGGTTATTTTTAATGCACACTTTGTAACAAAAGTACAATAAACATGTTAAAGTTACGATAGACACCGAATTTATTATAATCTATTATAACAGTAGCTGGCGCGCGTATTTGTAACCATTTTAATAGTTTATCTTCTAAAATTACGTGGCTTTCATTTAGTTGTATATTTAATTCCAATTTAAAATTACAGTGTCAATGCTAAAAACCTAACAGAAGTAGGGATGAACAATACCTGGAACGTTATTCGTTTCACTGTAATTGTACCAAATTTAAAATGTGACCTAATCTATAAAAGACTTTTCTGTTTAAATTATTATACGTCCGTAATTAGTACTATCTTAGATCTATTTATCAAAATGAGGTTAAACAAGTTTAATTAAAATTGTTTTAACTTATCTTTGAAATAAAATGTTTTGCATTCCTGCTTCTATGATCCTCTTTTGTCTAATAAATGGAGTATAGATAATTATTACAATGTATTACCTGATGTAGTTCAGACTCGAGCCCTTCCTTAGTGGCCTGCATAGCCTCAAGACTAGAGCGACATTGCGCAAGTGAACGTTCCTTGGGTCCGCGGAACCTTTCTATTGAAGCTAGTTCCTCCTTCATTAGACGGATATCAGCCTTCACTTTGTCGAATATGTCCCTGAAGAAAAGTTTAGTATCAAGTTTTGGTACATTCAAACATATTACACCTTTTTCTGAACCAATTTATTTTGCCATCTACTTAATACCTTTAAGTACTATGTATATAATCACGGTACTTTACCCCGTTACTACAAATTTTAATAACTATTTTCCAAATATTGTTTGGTCGATCTAATTGGCCACACAAACAGAAACAAATTTTGACACAATATATTTAGGTGCAATTTTGATTGCTTTTATTAATCCATTGATGTTCAAAATTGGGTTGTTTTCTCGTTTAAGGTTTGGTTAGCGAAGTCGTGTGGCTTCGGAGATATGTTTTCGCTGGGGGTCTAGAATCATTAACTAAACCCATGGCAAGTCTGCGTCAGAATGTATAAACGCTAGCACATCAAGCCATACCAAATTGACAAATTTTCTCAATAGAATTTCAACCTTATTCTTTTATCATAAAGTTGAAAATCTTTCCAAGAAATTTGACAGATTGTATATATTGTATACTTACTTAGCCTTCCCCTGCTTAGTCTCAGTCCTCTGCATCTCAGACACTATAGAATTGATACTCGTCTCTGTCTTATTGAGCTCCTGTCTGAGCGTGCTCAACTCTAGCTCCAGAGTGGTGATCTGCTCCATGAGCTCAGACCGAGTCTTTTGCATCTCTAGACGGGAGCGGGACTGGTTGAAGTAACCACCGGTTAGCGAGCCTTTTGATGATACCTGTAGAACAATGCTTGTTGGTGTCAATGGAGAAGTTTGTAGTTTCAAAACAGTTCGTAATGTCACCGAGTGTTTGTTACTTTCAGCAGTCAATGGATTTTGATGGTGAAAACTTCGACACAAGATGTCGCTAAGGGTATTTGTCTATTGCCGTCGTCACTGGGAAATCAAGATTGTTCGAACTGAACATGACGGTCAGTGCACGGCGGTTCAGTTTGCTCTTTCGCTAATTGTAATAGACAAAACAAAAAGCGGGCTTCGCTTGGGTAACACTAATAAATTATGGCCTATAACCTTCCTAGCTAATTCCTCTATGTATTGGTGAAAACTGTATGAAAATCCGTTCAGCAGTTTTTGAGATTAGCCCAAACGAACACAGAATCAGCGTGGATAACTATCATTTGTATTGTACTTACGACCCACCCGCACACGCACGGGTGCAACGTAGATGTGAGAATGTGGGTCAAACTATACGTATTAACGTTCCTCTTGAATCACGCTGTCTATTGATGAAGACCGCATTAAAATTCGTTGCGAAGTTTAAAAGATCTAAGCGTACAGACAGCGGGAGCGACTTTGTTTTATACTAAAGTCCCCGTCACGAAAAGCTATAAATTTTGTAAACACACATTCAGCGGTTCGCAGCCTTTGGATCAAATTAAAAAAAAACCGTTTTGTAATGATTTTTATTTTTATATAAGGATATAATTGTATAACACACACATCAAATTACTGTCGTCAGATAATGATAGTAATAATATGTGGGGACATTTCACACACGGCCATCTGATCCCAAACTAGGGAAACAGTGTACTATGGGTGTCAGACAGCTGATATACATACACAAATATATTTTAAATACATACATAAATAGATAAACAACACCCAGACACAAGGCAAACACAAGTGCTTATCACACAAATATTTACCCTGGGCGGGAATCGAACCCGCAACACGCTGCGCAGCAGTCGATCGATCAGCCACTGCGCCAACCGTGTCGTCATTATGCTCGTTAGTTTCGTATTACATGTACCTATGTTACTTTGAGTTGATTGAATTTGGCATTATTTTTTGTTGATTGGATTATCGTTACGTAACTTAGTAGAAGTTATTTTTATAGCTTCTCGTGGAGGGACTTTAGGTAAAGATAGTGATAAAAAAAATTTTTGCTTCGCCTTTTTCCCTACTAAATTGACCCATCATTTGCTAGTTCAAGTGCATAATTCCACACACACACAGAACAATTCAACGTTACCTGATCTCCCTCCAAAGTGACACAATCCAGATGGAACTGCTTGCCCAACTCGGTAGCACACTCCAAGTTCCTACAGATGAGCGTCTTGCCAAATATGTACTTCATCGCCTTCGCGTACTTCGCGTCGTACTTCAGCTTTTGAACCATGGCAATGGCGTTCTAGTTGAGAAATGAGAAAAAATACAATAGGTCTAAGTTTAACTTTAACATTACTTTATTAACTTGTGATTCGCTAAATTGGAAAATGGTAAATCAGTATACTGATAAAAAAAAGTTAGAACAACTATAAAACATGTGTCAAATTGAGAACTATCCTTTTTTTAAGACGGTTAAAGAAAATCGTAAAGCTATTTTTGATTTTTTAGCTCAATTTGAACTGTCAAGTTAATGCATAATATTGGTGCCGATTCCCTTGTTCACAAACTAAACTAAAATTAGACAGTTGGCATCTCTTACTTCCAGGCAGCTGAAGAAAAGGACGGCGACAGATAAAAACTAAGTTAGAGATGTCAAATTAGTTTTTCTTGAACTCTCGCTGTTTTTAATCAATACGTTTCGACATGACAACTATTGTGTGAATATTTTATATGAACTTAAATTGACAGCTCTGTCTCTTTCTTGTTTTATTGGGGAGAAAGAGAAATAAATAGCTTAAAATAAGTTTAGCTCGTGCACAACAGAATTGGTTATTACACCCATTTTTGAAGTGTCTCAATTAAATTCTGTAGTGCTAATATGCCACCGAAAAAATCACAAAATTTTTATTCATTTTCAAATTTCGCGCGTAGTTTGACGATAACGCCTCGTAGTGGACGCCATATTGTTTTGTGGAAATGACGACAGTTTGCTGTGTAGTCAAATGAGCTGATATTTTGTAATAGGTGAATAATTAAAAAAATACATTGGTTACGAAAATAATAAAATTACAAAGCCTATACGCGCTAATTGCTTGACTGACAGTTGACACTTTTTTGTTTACACAGCCGTACGACGTAATAATATGGCGGCTACTATTTCATGGTGTTTCTAGACAGATTAAAAAAACTGAAAACTTTGGATTGAATTTTAAAATTTATTTTGTTATTTTATGGACTGAAACTAACATTTTCCGACTGCTTTTTGCCTCAACTATCTCAACAATATATTTATAGATTTTTTCTCATGTATAGTAAAATACCCTATTGGCACCATTGAAAGTCCAAGTATAGTTTATTTTGAATTGAAGTCAAGGTCCTCTAAGACCATACTTTATTGCCTTTACTATTGTCATCCTCACCCTGCAGACCCAGATCCATATCAAGAACCCTGCACACATACATGTTTAAACTTTCATATACTTCGTATTCTTGAATACAATTATTTTTAAAGAAATTACAGATAACCATTTTCGAATACACATGTTTAAAAATAGTGCAAAACTAAACTTACATTATCATTAGGATACACCATATCCCTGACTTGCAATCGGTTAAGCGGCATGAACGTTACTTCTCCCGGCAAGCTCTGTCGGTTCATCTCCTTCAAGATCTTGGTACCCACTGTGTCCGACTCTACGATGTGGTGGAACAACCTGTTACCTGCTGTCACCTAGATGTGGAACATGACAAGTTTTAATACAGACGCCAGAACATCAAGCGATACCAAACTGTCAAATATTCCTCATTAAATATGAACTTTATGTTTTTGTAATAAAGTTAAAAATCTATCAAAGAAAGAACAATGCCAGAAACTCTATAGAACTTTGCCCCACTCAATAAAAGTCATGTACAAGCTTGCAATATGTAGCATTTTACTGCTTATTTATTGTTAACAACTAAACATTAGTCTTAATGATTGCAGAACTTGCCGTTTCTGTTTAAATAAAAAAAACAGCATTTGAATTCCTTTTAGCATTCCATTTGAAATCCACAAGTCATAATGTTGTTTATTTGCCAACAAAAAAGTTCTTTACATTTCCTTATCCTTATTGCTACAACCATTTATTATTATAAGGTTCTATAATCATTACAATTATTTTATTAAATTACATTTTCGGTAAATGGGTGGGACAGGATTGTCATTTGACAGATTGTTGTAGCTTGTTGTGCTGACCTCTGTACATTTCAGGAGTGTGTATCAATATGGTAGATGACATCACCAATCGCCACCATCTCGATTGTATAATAGAATACATAAACTTATGCCTATTTACCCCCTGACTAAACATAAAGTTAAAATCAAACTAACAAGTTGGTTGCAGTAGTTGACGTATGAAGAAACCGAAAATCTTATTGCAATTGTATCATAGTATAACTAAATACCGTATTTAATTTAAGGCTTTTTTGTTTAATATACGCTGTTGTTTAAATAAGTACTTGCATGACGCTTAATTTGTATGCCATTATATCTGGAGGAACTTTGACTCCTAAAACACAGGTTTTTGGCCTAGTTTAGGAGTAATTACTTTACCCTTTACTGTGACCCTATCATATAATCTTTTTTAAATCCTTGTGTATGTTTTTTCAGTGTACAAATAAACATTTATTATTATTATTAATCAATTGACATACTTTTTATGAACTGTCAAAACGCGATTCCAACATAGAATTTGTATGGCAATTTATACTGATGATGTCACTTGTAAGTTGTCATTTGCTAACTCAATCCAGTAACTATTTATTGATTTCAAAGCAACTAATCTAATTTCACAGTGTAAATCGTGTTTTCAAGGCTAAAATCAAGTGTTTTTTAGAGAATTATTGGTTGGTGTCTGCACTTGTATTTTTTATGAAATTTAAACCTTACATTAATGCAGATAAAAGTCACATGATGGAATGACGCACAATTAATCGTGTTTTCAAGTGTTTTTTAGAGAATTATTGGTTGGTGTCTGCACTTGTATTGTCGTTGAAATTTAAACCTTACGTCAATGAAGATAAAAGTCACATGACCCACTGTGATTAAAATAAAACAATTTACCTCAACAGCCGTATAAATAGTCTTGTCACACGTAAAGTTCTCGATGACAGGTCCATAGTACTGCGTGGCTATCTTAGCCCACTCTCCGCCCCTCTCTTGGAATGTCTCCAGTACTTTCCGAACACTGTCCCTGCCGTTTAGGATAGGCTGCAAAGAAATAACTTTGTAAAATCTCGTACAGACAGTGCAATACCCTTTGAACGAAGTATTAAGCAGATACTAGCTTTTGTATGCATGAATGACGAGTATCGAGGGCCCAGACGAATTTCTGTCCGCAAAAGCATAAACAATTTCAAATCGCGACCGTTTCAATAGTTTTGCCGTGATGACGAACTGTCAGATAGAATTACTTTCGTAATTATAATAATAGTTATGATTACCTTTCCCGCCATAGACCGCAGCGCTTGATCCGCCTTCGCTAAATCATCTTTTAAAGACGATAGATTCTGTGTCAGCGATGTTTCTTTACGCCATAATTCACTAAAAATAAAAGATGATTGTTGACACATTTCAATGAAAATTAATGGGTTCTACATGTCGGATCAGTCAGGATTTAGACCCGTTAGATTCAGTCATCATGTGGGCAGAAGTTGGGTTTCGTGCAATGCAAACATACTGGGTATAGGGTACAGTACACGGCTTTTATTAAAACCACAATTTAACTCACACTAACAAACACTGTAATTAACATAGACATAGTTAACATCACTTCAACAACGAATCGAAAGTACAGTTTCGGGACGTATTAGCTCCGATGCGATCAGACACTGGATTCTGAATGTCAAATGGCACGCTTGCGATTCGTCGTTTCACGTTCATACTATTGACCGGATACGATATACATCATATTCTGCCGACCGACTTCACGGCGATTCACGGCGGCCAATTTCAACGGAGACTAGCCAATTAAGGAGATGTTCTAAGTACACACGTGTGTGCGCAAACACAGGTGCACTCCCTCTTCCGTCACTCTCATAGTCATGAGACAGCAATCCGACACTACCGGGAAGAGATCAGGCGCAGGACTAACGAAGAAACGTGCTCACACACCCTCCCACCTCACACACGCGAGTTACGGTGGTAAAATTCCTAATGGAAACAAAATGCCCCACCAAGGGATCACATCCAGGGACCCACTGGACAGGCTTAGCAGTCGTTCTTGCGACCACAAGGGTCCGATCACACAGACCGGCGCGAGTTACACGCTTGGAACTGGCCGGAACTGACAGATGTTACATAAAGACCGGGTGGAAGAGCACTGTTTTTGAGCGGATGTACTCGGAGTCGGACGGATGCGGTCGGAGCCGAGCCCTATAAGGGCGGTATACCTCCAGTTCCGCGCAGTTCAAGTTTTGTTTTCGATGTGTTTAAACATATTTTGTGCTTTTAAATTGAATCATGGATTTAGACAGCTCCGATAAATAAATATATTACTGTAATTTGTTAACAAGATTATTTGAAGCAGAACAAAACAAACGAAAACGCCAGCGGAAAGAAGTATGGGTTAAAAATATTTGGCAGCCGATCGGCCGCGCGAGCGTGAAAGAGTACATCTCATCAGAGGCAGTCGGTCGGCTAGTCTAAAATTATTATTTCACAGTACGAGCGTTAGGTTTGCTCTCAAGCATTCTGAATAATAAAAGAAGTGACATGTAAAAAATAAACCTTATTAAAATGATTCCATAAGATTAATTGATGATGATGGTTTGAAGTAACCTAGTACGAGCGGGTCGCTACCTAACATTGTAATTCCGATTCATCATAACTTGCACCAGTTATATAAATACTTCACTTAGTTTTAGTTTATTTTAAGACAATATATTTGTATGGAAAACTATTCATCTCATTTATTGACCAATGTATCCTTTATTGTAAAGGATATTTATCAATAAATTATTATTATTTTATTATTGATTCAAAACTCTGTTTTAGACATGATAAAAATTCTGCTCTCCTCTCTGAGCGGGTGTGTAAACGAACCCCAAGACAATGAAAATAAAATAAAGAAATTATAACAATAAATACATACTTCCTAGCACTCTGTTCCTGGTCCTTCCTCTTCTTACACTCGTAGTATTGTTTGTTGTGTTCGTCGATGGCAACGCGTTGCCTCTCCATTTCTTTCGTAGTCTCTTCTATTCTTTTCTCGAGTTCTGTCAACTTGTTGGCGTCGCGGCGCAAGTCGTCGCGCAGTTTGGTCTCGTGGTCTTTCTTGTCTTTTATTTGTTTGTTCAGAGATCTGGAAAATGGGGATGTTGGTATAAAATTGGGAAATGGGGAGGTTGGTATAAAATTGGGAAATTGCTTTGAAGAAAATTAATTACAAGCATAAGATCCGATTGATGTGACTTTACAATTACTTTGATCAGTTATTAGCAGGGAACTGACTGCACTGATGAATTGACAATTGTATTTAGATTGCTTCTGATTTATGAGGAATATCGTTTTATTACAGATTACAAACTGTAACTATTATAAATCGTTTTGTCTCAAGAATCGATTTTTTAAGCAACCAAATTTACATTAAATTATCCGATCTCTAGTCATCAGGGATCAAAAAGTCAGTGACCAAGCAGACTTCATTCACTTGTAATATTCAGTGTAGGGAAAGTTAAATTTAGAAATATTTCTATGGACTTGTACAATTCAAAACTTACTTTTTAATGTATACAAGTACGTGCTATTATCAGGTAATTGAATTAAAAGAACAAATAAGATATCACTCCTTAGTAGTAGTAGTATAACGGGCTGGTGTCCGCAACTCCACGTCTCAGCGCGTATTTTCCGTACAAGCATTAAATTCAATGTCAAAAGGTAAATAGAAAACAAAAAAAATCAAACCAAACACATAACATACTTGAGTTCTTTTTCAATCCATCTGTCCCTGTCTTGCTTCGAGGTAAACTGCGTGCCTCTCCCCTGCTTGGCGTATAACTCCTGTCGCTTCTGCTGGTTGAGACCTAAAGCCCTTGTACATTCTTCTTCGCGCGCCTTCATCTCTTCATATTTTGGCTTCAGCTCTTCAAGTTCACGTTCTTTTTCAGCTATTTGCTGCCGAAGACGCTCGAGTTCGCCTTCAGCCCTTTCCTACGAAAAAACACAGTTTTAAGGCTGCGTTTCCATCACAAATATGCGGGGATTTATAGCGAGGGATGTAATCTATTCTTACTATCTATACTATTATTAAAAAGCTGAAGAGTTTGTTTGTTTGTTCGTTTGGTTGAACACGCTAATCTCAGGATCTACTGGTTCGAATTGAAAAAATCTTTTTGTGTTGGATAGTCCATTTATCGAGGAAGGCTATAGGCCCATGCGAAGCCGGGCCGGGTCGCTTGTGTGTGTGATATGACCAATGATACCGCTTCATTGTCAAAAATTGTATTATTACGATTTTAATTAATTTAATTAATTATTATTATATTATTTTAATTAATTTTCTAACCTACATAGCACTAGCTTATGCTAGTGCTATGTAGGTTAGTTTCATACAAATTCCTTGCTATACATCCTTGCACGATTTTGGTGGAAACGCAGTCTTAGATTGGAGCAAAGGAGCATTTATACTGGCATTTATGCAGCGTAGGCGTTTAATAAATTTAAAGCGCAGTGCTCGACTTGCATTTAACTATTGTTTAAAATAAGTATTGTTTATTTAAATTCATAATCTTCTGATTGGTACTAATAATAGTTCCCTAACTCGATACTTTATTAAACAATATACACCAAACTTATAAATAATTATATCATTATTATTGACAAATGGGGGGGGGAGCTCATGGAACTCGTCCGCATATCTGTGCGACATTACCGCGTGTGTTAATTAAACGCCTAGATGCTGCAAAAATGCTAGTTTGAAAGGGTATTTACTTCATCAAATATTAACTTATACTTTCCCACCCCTCCCACTCCATCCCTTCCTTCTTTCTCATGTTTATCTTACTTCTTCTTATGTTATTTATTTCACCCTATCACATTCAGCTTAATTCCATGTTTCCAATGGGAGAGTCATAAGTCATAAAATTTTATTCCAGAGCAACAGACGGATGGAGACATAATTATGTTATTATGAAATATATTAATACAACCGGACCGGAACAATGGCGGCATTAATATGAAAAAATATGAGAAAGGTAATGATACAAGATACAAAATCTCACCTTAGACTTATTATCACCATCAACGTCATCGGACAAGTCCTTAATACCAAGCTCTAGCTTGGTCTTCTCCCTTAACAGTTGTTGCTGTTCTGTCGATAAGATGTCTTTCTCTTCGCGGGCAGCCGCCACGTCTTTACGAGCCTCTTTTAATTTTCTATATAAAAAAAGACTTTTATAGTAAATCGTAAATACAAAAGCGAAATACCATAATAATAATTTATAACGAAATATCGAAAACAACTACACGAAGCTGACATTTGGCAGGTAGATAGTTTATAGGTAGGAAACGTCAGCTTAGAACGGATTTGACTGACGCTTTGACAAGCGGGCGAATAGCGCACAAAAGCTTGTTCTAGATATTTTAAAATTGATGTAATTTCGAAAAAAAAAAATTAACCAAGTTGTGATTTAAACAAAATAATGCATCATTGTAACTCAGGTGGCCGACTACTAGTCCACCTTTTAACCGTCTATTTAGAGCGTCGCTTCAAAGAATTGCAGATCCCGTCATGTTCACTGACTGTTCGAGTATTTACTCTAAAAAAGCTATATTCTATGTTCTAATATGTCGTATTTTTTAATAACTATTCTACAGAGGAGGCATGCGCATTTCTCATTACGGTGCTCATAAGAAATAAGGATTAGTCTGTGCAGTAGGCCTTTATTTATTTTTTAAATTTATTATTTTTATTTTCTCGTTTATAGATAAGAAATGCTTATATGTATACTATTTTTCTACGGGACCTTGTTGCCTGAAGTAAATGAAAACATATTACCTATTAGCTTCCCGGACATGCTCCTGCGCCTCCCTGACCATGTCAGCATAGTGTTGCTGCTCTTTACCACTGTTAGAGCGCATCTTTTCGAGCTGTAAACGGAAAATGTTAATAATATATCTTTGGCATTTCTGCACAGAACAAATATTTGTGTGGCCCACAGATATAGATAGACCCTAGATAACGCAAGTATCACGATCTGTATGAAAACCGAGCGTGTCATTTTTTGACTACCTATTATGACGTCACAAAGTTTTGATTTTCTTAAATTTGGTATTACCAAGTATTACTGAGGGTATTAAATAAAAAATAATTGTTTTTTAAATTAATTACGCATAATATTAATCACAAAATGACTTACCGATGGAAGGAAACGTTTAGTTTATTTTTTTACTTACGATTTTTGTACGTAAGCTAAGCACGAAATTAGGCACGCGAAGTAGTTGCTCTTGCGTTATCTAGGTCTATCTATATCTGTGGTGTGGCCTATGTGAGTTTATATGTCTGTAAACGGCTTTGAAATAAAGCTAAATATATGATACAAGGAGTGGAACAAAGATCTTTAAATCAAACGTCTTGTTTGTTTGACCTTTAAAATACGGCTAAGAAATTCCAGAATTAAATGTTTATTTTTTATTAATAACTTGCTTTTGTCAGCGACTTCTTTCGAGTGAATGTCGGTTATCGCAGATGCAGACGAAGTAGCGGATTAAAAAGTAGCCTATGTCCTTCACCAGGGTTCAAGCTTTCTTCATACATTTCATCAAAATCGGTTCAACCGTTTCATCGTAACAGACAGAGTTACTTTCGCATTTATAATATTAAAAGTATGGATATAAAGTAAGTATGGAGTATCGATTAGTAAATTAGTATAGTAGAATTAGTATTATTAGTATAGTATTATTAGTATAGTATAATTAGTATTATTAATATAATTAGTATTGGTATGAAAGTATGGATAAAATACTGTTTACCTCTTCCAGTTTTCTCTTGTTCTCTCTATGCTCAGTATCATGGATAATGAACTCCAACACGCGCCTGGCTCTGTCCCATTTCTGATACTCCTTTAATTCTTCTTTCTCCTCTTCCAATGTTTTGAGACGCTCCTCAATTGTTTGCAAGAATTCATTAATTTTCTCAACCTGTTATAAAAATAAAATATTAAGGGCCTGTTTCACCACCTTTCAATAAATTCCGACTAAAATATTTGGAAAGATCATTTCAAAATAAATCTGTTCCATTTTTAATTTTATCTTGTTAGTTGTACCCATTGAGAGGAAGCGAAAGTCCTTAAGACTAGAAAATAATGAGTACAATAATAGAGTACTTCTACACAATCTAAGAAATTAGGGTAAGTAGTTTTAACGCAGGCTAGACCAATGGGCTTCTTTTTTACACAATCAAGAATATGTTGTTAGCAAAAAGAACTGGCCAATCATTTCAGAACAGACTAAATATTCTAGTCTTCAATTATTCTCTCTATCTCCGAGTTTCTGTGCTGCAACAGGGAAACAGGGCTCTCATTTGTTCACACACTTCTTCTTCATCTTTAATTATTAGTTGTAAACATAATTCGAGGGTTCCAAGTGTATTTAGTCCAAACGACTTTATGCGCGTTACTGTACTATGTGTGAGAGAGACACATTTTTACGATTTTGAGTAACACATATTTTTAGAATCAGCGAATTTTTGCTAGTATAAAAGTATATATTACTCACAAAAAATGTCACTTAGACCAAAATAGCCTTGGGACCCACTATTTATGATTACTACTAATAATTAACTTTTTGAGCTTAGAACTGTCGCTGTATTAATTTGCTAGTCATCTTTTTTGTACCTTACTTTTATTGCTGTACTGAATTAGTCTATTGAGAAAAAGGTTACCTTTCCAACAGTTTCTTTGAGTATAGTGACAGATTCTTCTCTGCGCTCATCATACACTCTGGTACCAGCGACTTCTCTCAGGAGCTTCAATCTATGGGAATCAGGTGCTATGGCCATTTGATTGATCTGTAATAAGAGATATTTGTAATTGTCTTGCTTGCTTCTGAGCATCGTTAACTTATGGCTTATATGATGACATAGAGTAGAACTATTTAAGCTTTATTACTATTTACCCCTAAAACTAACAATCTAAATTTAAAGTCCAAGAGCTGCATTCAGCAGAAAACTTGGCAATGTCCTGCCAAATAAAGATAGATTTATAATAATAATAAACCATTTATTTTCAGGTAACAAAGACCCATAGAAAAATACCTTAACTTAAGTATACATATAACAATATAACAATTGTGTTAGTAAATAATATATATAGATTTACTTCCACCTTCCTCCAATACTTTTCTGTAAGCGAAATATGGAGTACAGGGTCGCGTCATGTAAAAAGAACGCTGCCGGTAAAGCTGCGCATAGGCGATTTATCGGTCTATTTGGTGGTATGAGGTGCGGTGCGGGGCAGGCGGGTGACGCGCCGCATGCTTGCTGAAGCGCTATTGGTTCGTCAGACGACATTTGCTTTCCGTGCAGTGTCCACGTTACGTTCGTTCGCAAAATACTAACCGCGCAGAAAAATATTTAATTACGAAATGGTTTTACATAGAAAAGTGAGAAAAATGATTTATTACGTATATATTGTTTTATGACAAGAGACTGATAATAGGGTATTACACCCATTTTTGAAAAGTGTCTCAATGAAATTCTGTAGTACTAATATGCCACCAAAAAAAACACAACATTTTTATTCAATCGATAAGTGCCATAAAAATGCATCAATATTTTAAATTTTCAAATTTCGCGCTTAGTTTGACGAAAACGCCTCTTACTGGACGCCATATTGCTCGGCGTAAATGACGTCAGTACGTTTTGTATCAAATGCGCTCATATTAAATATGATAATTGTATATAATTTCAAAATAATTAAAAGCATATTTTGTAATAGGTGTAATAATGAAAAAATTACGTTAGTTACGAAAATAATAAAAGTACAAAGCCTTTATTACGCCAATCGGTTGACTGACAGTTGTCAATTTTTTGTTTACACAGCCGTATGGCGTAATAACATGGCCGCTACTATTTCATGGTGTTTCATAACAGATTAAAAATACTGAAAACTTTAAATTGAATTTAAAAATTGGTTTTGTTATTTTATGAACTAAAACTTACATTTTCCGACTGCTTTATGCCTAAACTGTCTCAATAATATATTTTTAGATTTTTTCTCATATAGAGTAAAATACCCTATTTAAAACAATGCATGAAACGGGCCACAGAGGCAACAATTAATATTTTTGTACCAGATTAAACATTCTACATTGAATCAAACATGTTTTAATTTTATTTAACGATATCCTATCAAATATATTTTTAATGTAGTACCTACCAATAACCAATATACGAAGCCCAGAGCGAATTCTAGTTAAAAAATAAAACCATAGCCACAGTACTTTCGTGCGCGAGTGTACCCATGCGCAAACACACCCCCTCCACTTTCTTCCAGCGTTCTTTTTACATGACGCGTTCTGTAGCAGACACTAATTAACCCATTATACTACACTTCAAAATATTTTTGATTGCCAATAGGTACGAACATAAGTAGTAAAACCAGTTCTTTGGTTAACAAGTTGAGTAGTCAATTCTTTTACACAACCCTCTCAAATTAGCTGTAAGCTAAGAGTTATAATGCCCACAATAAAAATTAAAATTGGCAGTGTAGCAGAAAGATGAATATTTTTGTCTGTAAACAAAGAAACTTGTTAACTGTACAGTTCCAGTACCAAAGGAATGTTTTGTACTTACCTTTCCCTGTTTAACAATGTAGTAAGGGTTGGAGTTCGACAAGCCAGCACTCTCGAGTAGATTGAGTACCTCAGAGCGAGGTACCACTTTCTTGTTGAGGAAGAACTGATCTTTCTTCGATCCAATGACTCTCCGTAGGAAAATTTCATCTTTTTCAATCTAAGTAACATACATATCAGGATTATAGATGGATTATAAAAATAACCAGTAAGGTAGTAAGTAAAAAGGTATAGCTAAGGCATTTAACATATTACCTAACAACCAAAACTATACAAAATAGTAACACACTTTACTTTTCCTATTTAAATGTGCATAATCATGCTATTGACAGTTCACTTGATAAGCACCAGCCATGAATCCATAATGTACGAAAATAAAAACGTATTGAAAAAATTAGAATTTTACATTTCAATGAAAATATTATTATCAGGTGAAACAGAAACTAGTTACTTTACCATAATTATCTATACCTCAATTATTTATTCTTTACCAGAAAGTGGGATCCAGTTCTAGATAAATGAATTTTGCATAACACAAACAGGTTTTCTAATTCAAATTAGGATTAAAAATGTGTATTGATAAGTAATGTATGCTAGTAGAACTGGAAGTTTTAAAATAATTAACAGTACATTAACAAATTCAATGCCCAGAATCCATCTCTCGAGTCCATAGGGATTTGGTTTCGGGTAGTGAAAGGGTCAAATAAAGCATGAGACACGTGAGAAGCTAGTAAACAATACACTTCCTTGAAGATATACATAGCGGAAGAGACATGCAAACTTGGACCATGAATTCAGTGTCTGATTTTAGATTCTAATTCTAATTCTTAATTGTATCTCCTCTCCTCTCCAGTCAATCACACCGCATAGCAGCAATGCCAGACCTATGGATTTGGCCATAGATCTACGGACTTTAGGTCTTATCTACGTACACATGGATTTTAGTTGCAAATCTACAGATTTTTGTTCGATTTCATCCACCCGACCCAAATATTCAAATTAAATAAAATTTTGGGTAAAACTAAACGTTACTCCAAAACAAAAGTAGTCCTGCGACCTGCGTTTCGTTCTTTGTTATTTTGTCTGCAATACAACATCATACTATAAGTCCAACCAAAGACTATTTAGTTTGATTAGCAAGTAAAGTAAAACAGAATGAACTATTCATGATATTTCGTGATTCGTAGGTTTGGTTTAGATGATGGCATTGACGATTGTAAACTTATTTTAGGTTGCTGAGAATGTTACTGACTTACTGAGAAAGTGAGAATCGTGAAAGTGACACTGACAGTAATAACGATGAATCAATAAAAAAAAAAAAATGGTCTTTTGCTTTGTCTTTGAGATTTTCCCACAGATTTTATTTTCTAACAATTTCTTTACCAGCACAGAATCAGATTTAAGGTCAGTCTATCTCTAAATACAAAGTCAGATTTAGCTTTAAAAAAATGCCTATAGATCTACGGATTTCTGTAGAGGCAATCTACAGACTTCTACGGATCTTTGACTGTAGCCCTACAGATTTTAAAAAATTGGATCTGGTAACACTGCCACATAGGTTCATAACCAGTGGAGGTTTAACCATCAACATATTTTACCTGGCAGGAGTTAATAGAAAACAGCAATGGTAAATGTTTATGCAACAATGTCCCTTCCGTGGTGTGTGTAATGGGAATTTTAGTTTGGAATAATTTAGGCATTATTTTGTTTCAGCTTTAAATAAATAGTTTTTTTATCTAGCAATGGTTATTTCCCCTCGAATTTAAAGTAAATTGCCTATCAATTTTTTTACTGTTCATCAAATACTTAATTTGTTTATATTTGCACAGCAGCACCAAATGGCGTCTTTGCACTTAATATTAATATACTACCTCTGGTCTACCACATTTTAGGCAAAAAAAAAATATTCAATTATAAAAAAAATACTTACAGGTATCCTGTTGTCGGAATTGTCAAATATAATCTCAACGAAGGCAGAGATGACTCTCGGTCCAGTACCTTCGTGCAACAGGGCGAGACGCTGCTCTGGTCGTAGATGAGAGAATTCATCACTTAGCACGAATTGTATGGCTGAAAATTATCAACAAACAATATTATGAAAATTCAGGTATTTCACTAGGAATAGTGCAATAGTATTGCAGTATTTTGAAAAGAAAGCAGGGTCGGTATGAAGCAAAACGTATTGTATACACAGGTAGGTAGGTACTTCAGAAACATTTTTAACTTGGTAATCAAGTTGTCAGTAGGTAACAAGGTACTTACCATGGAAAAAGTTACTTTTCCCGGAACCATTACGCCCGACAACGACATTGTGTCGTTTATCGAACGGCTCCACAACAATTTGCTCACGATAACTCTTGAAACCCTGGATTATCACCTATAAACAGAAGCACTTACAATAGCGTCACTTCTTAATTACGGTAAATTGCAAAAGAAAGAACACAGTTTATGATATTAAGAGAACAAATGCACTAAGTAGTACGGAATTTACCTGTTTTATATGCATTGTAACAGATCGTCGGCAAAAAAACTTTAATTATTGTTTATAATATGTGAAACGTTGACCCAGACCGCCATTTCGAAATGCCAAAAAATGACGTTGACGTTTCGCGCTTACTATTTACGCGGCGCCATGATCCACAGATTATTCAGACAGAGCAGAGAGCAGAGCAAGCGTTTTCAACGATCGGATTCGTAAAGAGTACAAACATTTTGTCTCTGAGCTATGACAACATTATTTACTAAGTAATTGAAATAAAAGTTGTTTCAGTTTGATTATTATTGCTTCGCATGGGCCTATAGCCTTCCTCGGTAAATGGACTATCCAACACAAAAAGATTTTTTCAATTCGAACCAGTAGATCCTGAGATTAGCGCGTTCAACCAAACAAACAAACAAACTCTTCAGCTTTATAATATTAGTATAGATACTGATAATATCGAATCATTCCCTGACAAGAACATTGTACCCAGCGCGCTACCTAAGGGAGTAGGCTCCCGCCTACGACCATTGCGCGCTTCTGTTACTTAAGGGGGAGGCAGACGACCAAATACCAAGAATATACAGGGTACATATTGCAAAAGCAGTGGACCAGGTTTTGTCGATTACCTATACTCTTATTCCATTTACACATTTACAGGATGTGCCCATTAAGTTTTAACGATGAATATTTATTTAGGTATTTATTCTCCTATTCGTGAGTATTCCATCCATCGGTGATCTTAATTTTCCTCTTTTTAGAGATGTGGGGGGGAGGCAGCTGCCTGTACCTACATACGCCCATGGCGCTATCACCTTAGGAATTATGCATAATGTGATAATTTAACTTGTTGCTACCTAGTTGTTTTCTTGATATCGTCACGTGTTTTCATACAATTATGTAAGTAGGTATCTATTTATATTTAGGGCACAAACAAATATATAAATACATTGTTACCTAACTATTTCATGAAAACTAGCGCATCAGAGAAATAACAGATAGAGAAATAGGTACGTGAAACGTTCAACAACATACAGAACAGTTCGATAAGCTGTTGCTAACACTCGATATTCTTGTAATTTTAGGTTTTTAAGTGATAATAACTATACTGTTTATTTCATACCTACAGACCTTAAGTATAAAAATATGTTTATGTAACTCCATAACAAACATCTTTCCTCTCAGTAAAAGCTCAATATAAATACGATACATAGATAACCAAAGACTTTAAAACCACTCTCTTTGAAGATAATGTATCAACAGGTTGAGAAAATCAGATTTTGTATCGGTGACATAGAAGCGTAGCTCAAGAAAACCTAAGGGAAAACCTCAGATTATAAAACAAAAGGCAGATAGACCGTGCGAAACACTGAGAGTGAAGCCACCAAAGCAAATATAAATTCAAAAGCGAATACCTATTATTCGCTTCGGGCTGTACTGACACGAATCAGAACAGCACGAAGCGAAGCGTCGTTTAAAAAATCAAATACTAATACAAATAAATATTCATGAGCGAATACAATCACGAAATTGTAGGTATTCGATTTTTAGTTTGTATTTGCGTTTGTGGTTTCTCTCGCAGTATTCCGCGCGGTCTATCTGTCTTTTGTTTTATAATCTGAGCGGAAAAGCTAAAAAATTGTAACTATAATAAGTGGTCAAACTAGCGGGCCCGGCAGACGTTGTCTTGCCCTTAAAATTGGTACAAAAATGCTGGTCTAGCCTACCCTACCCCACCTACCTACCTATCTATCTACTTACTTACCAAATCTACCTACGTACCCTATCAACCTACCTACATACCTACCCTACCCCCTACATACCTAGGCACCTATCTACCCTACCATCCTACCTATCCTATCAACCTACCTACCTGCCCTATCAACCTACTAGATCGGAAGGGGTAAGCCCTAATGGTGGTGATAGGACGAAAACGCGGTGAAATTTGTATTACAGGACTGTATTTAAAACATCGAAGAAACAAACGGTTGACAGTTAGAATAATGGATTAACGCGAAAGGGTGAAGCGCGCGCTTAGTACGGCGGTGAATGACGCAGTGTCAGCTGATCCGGCCGGTGCGCGCTCGCAGCTCGAGCGCCCCCCCTGCACCCGCTGCTCCGCCCGCGGCCGCCCGGCGTGTTGTGATGTCGGCGGGAGCTAGTGATGTCTTAACATGCTCCCGGCGTTGAAGACTAGTCTTCAAGAGTTATGCTGGAAGAGGACAGATGGTATTGTAAGCTCGTCTGACTATTCCTTTCTTCGTCTTGACGTCTGCGACTCTGCTTATTCCGTCTCTCCCAGGTATGAGACGTACGATACGGCCGAGTGGCCACATCAGTGGTGGTGCAAGCTTCTCCTTGAGTACCACCATGGTTCCCTCTTCGAGCATCCCATCGGAGTCCGTCCACTTGGTTCTCTGTTGGAGGTAAAAGATATACTCGTTAGAGAATCTATTCCAGAACTGTTGCTTCAAGTGTTCTATGCGCTGGTAACGTTTCAGGCTGGAGACGTTCTGGTTGCTGACTTGTGGATGCGGCAAGGATGTGAGAGATCTCCCAATAAGGAAATGGGCAGGAGTTAGAGGGTATAGGTCTGATGGATCAGTGGAAAGAGGAGTGAGAGGGCGAGAGTTTAGAATTGCCTCAACCTGAATCAGACAAGTAGACATCTCTTCGTACGTGAGATGTGCTAAGCCTAGTATACGTCGAAGGTGATGTTTGATAGACTTCACGGCAGATTCCCATAAGCCCCCAAAATGTGGGGTGTATGCGGGGATGAAATTGAAGTTGATACCTGAATTTGCCATTTCTGAAGAGAGGTCCTGTTTTAATATGTCAGCTATTTCGTTACAGGTGCCAACAAAGGTAGTACCGTTGTCGGAGTAAATTGTTCTAGGCTTACCACGACGAGCAATAAACCTGTTCAGAGCTGCAATAAAGGCATGTTTTGTAAGATCAGAGACAAGCTCCAAATGAACTGCCCTTGTGGCTAGACACACAAAAACACATATGTATGATTTTATTAATCTACATCCTCTACCCTTGCGGTCGGCTATGAGGATCGGTCCGGCATAGTCTGTACCAGTCTCTAGGAAAGGGAATTCCAGCTGAACCCGTTCCTTAGGCAGATTGCCCATGATGGGTTGAACGGTTCTGCCGGCGAATCGTTGGCACTTCACGCACTTATGGACAGTTGTTTTGGCAAGGTTTCTACCACCCAAAGGCCAATACTCATGTCTAATCGTAGCTAAGAGTAACTGTGGACCAGCATGAAATAGACGTAAATGGAAGAAATTAAAAATGAGTTTAGAGAAGTTATGTTTGCTGCATATAATGATGGGGTGTCTGACATTATAGTCGTAACAGGAATTGTCTAATCTGCCTCCGACTCGTATAATGCCAGATTCAATGAAAGGTGACAATTTCTTAAGACGATTTTTGTTTGGCAGTGGTTTACCTGATGAAAGCAGTTCGTACTCCTCAGGAAACATTTCCCTCTGAACTGTTTTGACCATAAACTCAGCGCTGTAAGTTAGCTCTGAGCAAGTAAGGGTAGGACTGTGGTTATGCTCTCTTTTAGACCGGTTAATAAATCTAAATACGTATGCTAGTAGGCGTTGTACATGTAAGTAATTAGATGAGTTATTAATTAAAGTATGAAATGAATTTTCTGTGTTTGTATTAAGATTAGTGTTGGTAATAGGTAATGATTGACTGTTAATGTTCGTAAAATGTGATTTTAAGAGCTCCGGTAGCACTGCGTCAGCTTCCGAGTTAGGCATTAAAGGCCAAAGAGCCGAGTCTGTCAACAAGAATGAAGGTCCTGACCACCACATGGTAGATTGACCTATCAGGTCAGCGCCTAAACCACGGGAAACCAGATCTGCAGGGTTGTCCTTAGACGGCACATATCGCCAGGTGTAATCACCAAAACCTTCCCGTATCTCCGAAACTCGATGCCTAACGAACGGTTTAAGTGTACTAGGTGAAGCAGACAACCAACCTAGAACAATCATTGAGTCACACCAGAATATGCATTTGTCGGGTTTAAGTGTTAACGACTCTAGTACCTTCGCACACAACCTTGTCCCTAATAAGGCACCACAGAGTTCTAGCCTTGGGATTGTGGTCGACTTGATCGGTGCTACCTTACTTTTAGACGTAAGCAGATGAGTATGAACGGTGCCGCTTCTAGCTACAGAACGAATGTATATGCAAGCTCCGTATGCCTTTTCTGACGCATCTGTAAAAATATGCATTTCAACAGAGGTAGGGCTATCTGATACCACCCAGCGTGGTATGCTGAGATGATTAAGCTGTGGTAATGTTTGTGTGAACTTCAGCCACAACCTTTTAATGTCCTCATTAACCTCGTCGTCCCATGCGCACTTGTCTATCCATAGTTTTTGCAAGATTATCTTAATTTCGATAATACATGGAGAGACAAGACCCAGAGGATCGAACACTTGCGCTATTGTGGAAAGGATGTGTCGTTTTGTGATTAAAGTAACTGTGTGTTCCGGTACATGAATGGAGAATGTAAGGCAGTCAGTATGACAATGCCAATTAAGACCGAGTGTCTTACTTGGTTCGTCAATACTTAAGCTGACTGTGCTAGGTGTATCTGTATGTGATGTGGATGTGGGTTGAGTGGGTGAAGGGTGTGCGATGCTTGTAGTGACTGCCTGAAGTATTTGTGAATTGTTAGACTGCCACTTTCGAAGATTGAGTTGTGCAGTCTTAAGTGTGCTGATGACATCTCTACATAGCGCTATAGTACTCTCTATAGAGTCACTTCCTGACAGGTAATCATCCACGTAAAAGTCGTGTTGTATAGACTGTTGCGTACGTGTGTGCGTGGCTTCCTTCGCCAATTGTGACAAACATCGTGTACTAATGAACGGAGCAGATGCTGTTCCGTAAGTGACGGTGTTTAGCGTGTAAGTTTTGAGAGGAAGTGATGGGTCGGAACGCCACAATATCTGTTGTAGAGGTCGCTGCGATTCGTCCACTTCAATTTGTCGAAAGAACTTTTCGATGTCTGACGATATGACGTATTTATGCTGACGGAACCTTAGTAGTATGGATATTAAGTCGTCCTGAACTCTAGGTCCTATGCCTTGGATGTCGTTAAACGACTTGCCCGACGTTGTGACGGCTGAAGCGTCGAAGACAACTCGAAGCTTTGTCGTTGTACTGGACTCTCTGAAAACACCATGATGTGGAAGGAAGTATGAATGAGATGAAGAAGGCTGAGAGGCTTCGCTCATATGACCTAATGCTTCATACTCCTGCAAGAACTCTACATAGCGACGCTTGAATGTTGGGTCTCTATCAAGTCTACGCTCCAACGACAGAAAGCGACGTTTAGCCATCTCAAAGGAGTTACCTAACGCTTCGGGAGACTCCTTTAAAGGAATGGTGACAACAAAACGTCCATCTGCGTTACGTCTAGTAGTGGTCTTGTAATTTTGTTCACATGCTCGCTCTTCGGATGTATAATTGAACTTAGGCGAGATGGAATCAAGTTCCCAGAATCTTGATAGATCCATGGGCGCTTGTACGTGTGTGGTGTGCCTGTCATGGGCGACCATACATAATGATGAGTGGGTTGAGTTACGTTGAGGTATGGCGCCTGATATGAGCCATCCGAGCTTTGTCTCGAATAGCGTTGGCATATGTCTACCTAACTGTATACGGTTGCGACCAATCACACCCCAAAATATGTCGGCTCCAACAAGTATGTCGATGGTGGAAGGGACATTGAAAGATGGATCGGCCAGACTTACTCCTGCCGGTATCTGCAAGTCCGTTAAGTCTATGTATGTATGAGGTATATGAGTGGTTATGTTGGGCAAGACAAAACAATCAATGTCAATGTTGTATGACCCATCGCACGATTGTAGATGTACAGTACATGATTGTGTTATGGTGGACACTTGACTGTTAATGCCTGCAACGTGTGAGCTTACACTACGAATAGGTAAATGTAGCTTACCACAAAGGTCCTTGGTAACAAAGTTTGCCGTGCTTCCATTGTCAAGTAAGACTCTGGCGCTGTGCGGCGTCCCGGAATTGTCCGTGACTCTTACCAAAGCTGTGGAAAGTAAAACATGACGAGATGAATAATCATAGTTAGTACCAGCTAAAGTTATATGCTCCTTGCTAGAGCTAGGATTATCATCGTGAGAATGCAACATTGTATTGTGCCTATTCTTGCAGTATTTACAGTGCCCGAGTGGACAAGTAGCCTCAAAATGACCTGGGCGTAAACAATTCAAACAAAGTTTGAATTCCTTCGCTTTAGATAAGCGTGCAGCGACTGCAAGTGCCTTGAACTGATCACAAGTAAATATGTAGTGCTTCTGTTTACACAGGGGACAAGAAATATCTGATTTACCCTTACTTGTTAATACAGAGAAGCTTTTAGGCTTACTGTGCGATGACTCCGGCTTTGATTTTATGCTCTTAGCTTCCTCAAGTGTTTCTAAAAGATTGCAACGGTTAGAAATAAATTTAATAAATTCGTCTAAAGATGGATACTCAGTTAATGAGTTCCTATGTTCTTCCCACTGCCTGCTGGTGACAGTGTCTAACTTTGATGCCATTAAATGTATCACCATGTCATCCCAATGTTGTACGGACCTACCCAGGGTTGCCAATGACCGAAGATTTTTCCTGGTCACGTCGACAATTTCACGTAAGCCCTGACTACTCTCTTTCTGAAGTGGTTCCACGTTGAATAAAGCGTGAACATGATTATTCACTAATAACTGCTTGTTATCGTACCTCTCACATAACAATTGCCATGCATTATCGTAGTTGTCCCCTCTAAAATCTAAACTTTTAATTACTAGTGCTGCGCTGCCATTAAGTGATGATCGTAAGTAGTGAAACTTGTTTATATTGTCTATAGATTTCTCTTCATGAATCAGTGACACGTAAATATCTTTAAACTCTAACCAATCCCTATAACCGCCGCTAAAGTGAGGTAAATTAATCTTAGGAAGTCTAACATTATTATGTCTAGTAACCACTGACAGTTGCTCATTGGAGCCTACCTTAGATCCCAGTTGCGCACGATGCCGTGACAGAAGCGCGCGGGCAGCTGCTAGTTGCCTGTAGTAGATGCTCTCGAATTGCTCACGTTCAGTAAATTGCTCGTCGGGTCTAGCGGACAGGAACTCCAGTTGACTCTGTAACTGATCATAGGTGGCATATACGGTAACTATTTTCTCAATTCTGATGTCTAGCTCGACAAGTTGTTCCTCACTAAGCTGTTCGCAAGACTTAGCGGTAGCTAAAAAGTTTGTAAATTGCGTAAGCTGAGATTTAATTGAGGCACGTTTCCTCGTAAGCTCTTTAACCGTTACTTCTTCAGTCATGGCTAAACAGGAGTATAGCTTTAAGTGCTAGAAAAAAAGAAGAAAAAAAAGGGAAGTAAGAAAAACCAGAATAAGAATTAATGCTAAAGGCACTGAAACAAACTAGAATATGCGCCTGTTGCAAAACAAAGGCGAACAGCTGACCGATGAAGCGATGCTATTCAATACCGTTAGGCGTTTAGAAAAAAAAATCAATTCAAACAGAAAAGTCAAAAAAAGCGGGTACCTTAAAAAAAAATATTTTTTCGAATATTTTTACTAGATGATTATGATTATTATATTAAGCACTTATTACTAATAATGATTAAATAATGGGGTTCTACTTTGATGGGAAAGGAAAATCTACTTGTGCATGAATGTGTTGAGTATTGAAATAATAATGATTATGACAGAATGTAGTTTAAATGTATGATTGTATTGGACAAAACAAGCTACTGTAATTAACGTAGGATGATACTACTCACTGAGACGAATACTAATGAATGATTCTCTGGTCTAATGCACTATCTAACACTCTGGTGGAATGATATTATGTTAGTATATGATTGTGTACAAATGTTAGTAAGAATATGGAAAGATCTCACAAAATCCGTTGACTGCGTGTCCGAACTAAACGTCTTCTTGCTTGTGATGGATGGCGATGCTCTTGGGCTCTGCTCGGGCTGCTACGCTGCGATGACCCTGCTATGATGACCACTGAAGAACTTGCTCGCTCCACAAAATGCGCTTCTTCACAAAGGCGCCGAAGATGATGACCGAAGACAGGAACAAAGCTCGCACGAAGGGCGGGATGTCGTCTTGATCTCGAAGTCCAGTTTTACTAACGGCCGTTTTCAAATTTTGAAAAACCGCTTGTCACTCTTCGTTACTGGCTTGTTTACTCGCCGAAAACCTCGAAGGACCATAGATCGGAGTGGGGTAAGCCCTAATGGTGGTGATAGGACGAAAACGCGGTGAAATTTGTATTACAGGACTGTATTTAAAACATCGAAGAAACAAACGGTTGACAGTTAGAATAATGGATTAACGCGAAAGGGTGAAGCGCGCGCTTAGTACGGCGGTGAATGACGCAGTGTCAGCTGATCCGGCCGGTGCGCGCTCGCAGCTCGAGCGCCCCCCCTGCACCCGCTGCTCCGCCCGCGGCCGCCCGGCGTGTTGTGATGTCGGCGGGAGCTAGTGATGTCTTAACACCTACCAATTAATTAATATATGCAGAACAAAGAGTCTTTGATGCAGAATAACTACACAGGCCTCCATCCTTAGATCTATTCTACCCTGGTGGTACCTCTTCACTGCAAAAAGAGCTACCTTGCCGTTCTCGAGTTAGCGCATAAGTTATGCGCTCCTAGTACCACGATGACAGTTGTGCGCTCCTAGTACCAGGGTGACATACATCTTAGAAGTCCTAAAACTCGACTGCAGCGCCACCTACCAGGTCCAATTGTGGATCTAAACCATTCTCGAATCCACTGGAACACACACAGAAATGTTCATTTAAATCGGTCCAACTGTTTAAGAGGAGTTCACATTCATACACACGCACAGAAGATTTGTATATAGGTATAATAAGATAAGATAACGCAATTTTTTTTTTATAATAAACATCCAGGCTCTTCCTGACTTATCCGGACATATCCTAGGCCATTCAATTTTGGGAGCGAGAATAAACAAGCGACATTTAAGTCAGTCAAATTATTGCAACGTAAACACTCGCGGCGAGTAGCGTTGCCAGCTGTGCTATTCTGTTACAATCTCCCTCGGTGAACACCTAGGTGAAGTGAGCTGTCATCCGTCCGTCTGCTTTGTCAATCTCTAGCATCGGAACGGATGACAACTCACGTCCGTCTGCTTTGTCAATCTCTAGCATCGGAACGGATGACAGCTCACTTCACCTAGGTGTTCACCGAGGGAGATTGTAACCACCAAACAAACGATATAGTTTCGAAAATTAAAGAATACTGTTGTAAATGTTACGAAAATGTTCTACATTCTATAGAAACTAAATACGGACTCAAAGATAGCAGATTAGATTGATTTAAACCATTTTCTATTCAGGACGACTCATTCACTTACCTACGCGTCAAGGGTTGAAAATAATTGAAAATCTAAAACTTTATAAGTTTGTGTTAACTATACGAAAACAAGGCAATCAAAGGCCGCAAAATTTTACGATTAATATAATTTTAATAAAAAAATAAGTACCTACTTTAAACTATAAACAGCGTCAAATAAAATAAAATTCATTTATTATTCATTTATAAGGTACAGAATGTTCGTATAAAATAGTATGTTGATCTCTTATTCTGCCATTAATTTCAGCGTTAATTTCATAAATTAATTAATTTCATTTTTTCATTTCATTAATTTCCATAATTATTATTATCTATCTCGTATCGTCGATATAATTAACACTTAAACTACGAGTTTATTGTAATATTTTGTAAGTTATTTCTACTACTCCAGCAAGTATGATTAATAAATAGTATAAGATTAAATTCAGATTTACTTAGTACCTAAAATTTGTTGCTTATATGAATCGCAATAAATTAAACCTTAGTTAAAAAAAACCTTGTTAGGGTTCCGTAGCCAAATGGCGAAAAACGGAACCCTTATAGATTCGTCATGTCTGTCTGTCTGTCCGTCCGTATGTCATAGCCACTTTTTTCCGACTCTATAACAACTATACTGTTGAAACTTAGTAAGTAGATGTATACTGTGAACCGCATTAAGAATTTCACACAAAAATAGAAAAAAAAACAATAAATTTTGGGGGTTCCCCATACTTAGAACTGAAACTCAATTTTTTTTTTCATCAAACCCATACATGTGGTGTATCTATGGATAGTTCTTTAAAAAAGATATCGAGGTTTGTAATATCTTTGGCTTTGTTATAATATTAATAACCTACCACAAATAAATGATCGTGTGGAGCATATAATATTCTGCTCCAGTAAAGGCTTAGCCCATAGGCGTCGTCTAACCTATGGTCAGCATTGACGCAGTCTCTCGAATATGTTAATAGACGGAAAAACCCGAATAATAGCGGTAAGATTTTAGCGTGTTGTTCGTGGAAAGCTCATTTGGAGAAACGCAAACTTCTTTTTAGGGGAACCCCTCTCCTCCCCCCCTTCCGCAAGAACTACCTACATTCACTTCGGTCTACAGTCTCGGTTAGCCTTTCATGGAATCTAATACTAGTTAATCCCGGGACTCCTTCCGTAAAAAGATAGTAAAGGTAATTACTAGCTGACCACGATTTTTTTTACCGTAATCCTATCCTAATCCTGATATTATTTCTATTCAGTCGTGGTGCGATAAGCTTAGTATCTTCCCTATTTGATTAAAAATAAAACCGGTTTTGATAACAGAAAAAACTTTATTACAAAAAAAGACAACCTTTTAAAAGGAAAAAAAAAACTTTAAATTCACACGTCAGCGGTTTTGGTTTTGTTTGTTGTTTTGTATTGCTACCGACTTGCGAATTAAAAGTTATTTTTTACTTTTAGAAGGCAGTTGTCTTTATTTGTAAAAGCGTTTTTTTTTTTCGCTTTTTCCAAATTATCGCTTCCATACAAATTAATTACGAAACGGTGAAACTAAAAAAATGTAGTCATTCCTCCATTTTCTACCCTTAGGGGTAGAACATTTTCTCGTTTATATGGAAAGAACTTTAAGGTACCTACTTAATATACAATATGGAACTCACTTCTATGCAATAAATGAAACCTCAAGTAATACTAGTCCACGGAAGTATAGCAAAATTAAATATTAAATTAAAAACCTATGATTAAAAAAGTAACATTTTCAAATAAAATAAATATCAAAATAAATTCAATTAAAGTGAACACTCTGTTTAGACAACGTACCTTGACTCCGGAGCGAATTTCACATTTAGGCAAATAATTAGAATAGGTACGTAAAACAGCGTCGTGATACTTTGTAGTTTTGCACTCCGTGGCAACGTCGCTTTTCAGTGTTAGAGGATTCAAGTTCATTGAGTCATTGATCTAGTGATCCAATCCTACAGAGTGTTTAAATTTGTTCAAAATGTAAACTCTACATTTTGAACTAATTACTGGACCGATTTCGTTACTTTTTTGGATATCGTCAGAAAAGGCAATAACAAGTATGTCGTATAATTTATTGCATATATGTGGTCCCCATTCTGTATACCCTATCAATTTAAAAAAGAAATTTAATCGAAATCAGAATACCTATAAGAACAAAGTAATTCGCGGCCAAACATAAAAAAAATACATGTTGAATTTTTTTTTTTTTTTTTTTTTACAAATAGTACAGAAATGTTTATTGTGTCACAAACATAATGGTAAGTTAAAGAATACTTGTGTTGGGGTATTGTTGGGGTTGAATTGAGAACCTCCTTCTGTTTTTGAAGTCGGTTGAAAATCAAAATCATATCCTGAAAATATGTTGGTAGGTAGCCAGCCAGTAGAAGAACATATTTCTATATTTTAGTTTTTAGGGTTCCGTAGCCAAATGGCAAAAAACGGAACCCTTATGGATTCGTCATGTCTGTCTGTCTGTCTGTCTGTCCGTCCGTATGTCACAGCCACTTTTTTCCGAAACTATACTGTTGAAACTTGGTAAGTAGATGTATTCCGTGAACTGCATTTAGATTTTCACACAAAAATAGAAAAAAAAACAAGAAATTTTGGGGGTTCCCCATACTTAGAACGGAAACTAAAAAATTTTTTATATCAAACCCGTACGTTTGGGGTATTTATGGATAGGTCTTCAAAAATGATATTGAGGTTTATAATTTCATTTTTTTCTAAACTGAATAGTTTGCGCGAGAGACACTTCCAAAGTGCTAAAATGTGTCCCCCCCCTCCTGTAACTTCTAAAATAAGAGAATGATAAAACTAAATAGTTGAAGAAAATCAATAATTTCTTAAATGAATACCTAACAGTTAAGTAGAATACCTAGGTACTTACTAATAAAATAATAGGTATCCTCCGATTAGAAAACAATAGGCAGATAGACAGCACGGATCAAACATGTGACGCACGTTTTTGGACAGGTGTGCGTGACAACACTGTAGGAACACGGTGCCTCTGTCTGCCTGTACGGTTGCCAGGATAATGACAAAATTACTCATAATATTTCATTCAATTAATAAAATTATAAATAATGATTTATCTATAAGATATAACTTATAGTATCTACGAGTATCTAAACACCGTCGTTATAAAGTCTACAAATAAATGAAATTATTTTTAAAACACCGGGTTTTTTAATGAATACATCTGGAGGCCACATTAAAGGATAATAATTATCATTACAAAAAAAAAACGAAATTAATGAGGTTACTGAACTATTTTTACTTGACTGACCATATAGCCAATAGCCAATCGTTAATAATTCTGCGCAGGATTCTTCTAAAAGTGATATTTGTTTTACAATCCTACGCAGTTCGCGGAATTTAACGAATAAATTAATTCAAATCAACGCTAATGTTTTATTCTCAGCGTTCTTTGCCAAAAATGTTAATGTAAAATCCCAGTACTTACATAATATAGATACCTACGTACCTACCTCTGTACCGAGTTACATACTTACTTGCCGAAGTAAATTCGTAGTCAATTAAGTCACCGACACTTTAACATCAAGGACAGAAACGAGGATTATTGATTAATTATCAAAGTTCATTTTCTTATGGAATAAGGCTATGGTGCTATGCATTAATAATGTTATAGTGGCTAAAGAAATTAAGTATAAAGTGCCTAGCTAATTGTACAGTCATCCTACGCAGTGAGGTGTGATTGCTAAGAAAACGCTGATGAGAGGTATTGCTATTGAGATTCAATTGAAGTATAGCGCGTGCTACGAAAGATGAGACTTGACACTTGACAGTGACACAGACTTGATTTGACTTGCGCAGTACTCGATTATAAGTACTGCGCAAGTCAAATCAAGTTTGTGTCAAGTCTCATCTTCGTGGCACGGACTATAAGTACGTATTATGTAGGTTCAATACTTTTTCAGTCTTGGGATTTCACCGGTGTTGTAAAATTGTGTACCTACCTACCTACTTTAATATCAGGATAAATAAATCACCCCTCCTTCATAAAAATGTAGTAGGTAGTTACTTCGAAATAACTTTAAATAGACATAGGTAGACCTACCTCGTGCCGTGTCTAATGGGTACAGTTAAATAAAAAACCGATAGTGAGACACTTTTATCTATGTATTGAGGTCTTCTAAGAATTTCAATTAAGTAGAGGAAAAAAATATGTGTACAAACGGCTTCACATCAAGCTATACATTTCCAATTTAGGCTGACCTCTCATTGTTTGAAAATTCTTTACAATGTGAGATCAGCTTATACTGGAAATGTATAGCTTGATGTGTAGCCGTGTGTACGTACGTACGAGTTTATATTTTATATGTTTATACCTATTCAAGTTTATTCCTAACCTTTATGTGCAGGTAACTTCTGAATAGTTAAAAGGAATCCTTAAAGTAGGTAGGTACCTACTTAGTCGGGAAATCGGAATATAAAAAAGTTTTTTTCAAAAAAAAGAAAATCGCCTTCAAATACTAAAAACAGAACACACATTACTTTACTTTCGGAAGTCGGTGGCGGTGGCTTTGTGTTTGTTGTTTTGTATTGCCACCGACTTCCGAAAGTAATGTGCGTTCTGTGCTAAAGTTATTTATCACTTTTTAGTTTTTGAAGGCGGTTTTCATTTTTTTGAAAAATCCTGTTGCCCTAACATCCAAATCCATTAAGAAACGGCGACACCGAAAGATTAAAGAAACTAAAACGTCGTCTAAGTAATTTATTTGGGAATTTGTTGATTTTCTCAAAAAGGGCTGTATCAATTTTGATAAAATTTATATGGGACCATTTCGGAATAAACCCCTTTCGAATAAAAAAAGAATTTTGCAAATCTGTCCATATATGACAGAGTTATGCCCGAACATACATAAAAAAAAATATTTATAACCATTCGAATTGATAACCTCCTCCTTTTTGAAGTCGGTTAAAAAAAGTGTAAAAATGAGTAGGTACTTAAGTGGATAGGTAAATTAGTCGTTTTGCAGGGGTTTGTAACCAACCCTGCGTGAATTATTTGTGCTTGCTCCATAACTCCTAATAAAATTATAATGTTACTGGTGGTGTGATTTTCTAAACTAAAACGATAAAATATTAACACACTCCCACACATAGCCTGTGTTATGGAGTCAGGATGTCGTAGTCCGTCCGAACAATGGTTCCGAGTTCCGTGTCCTTGATACATAAACTTAGGGGGTTGGGGGGTAAGTTCAACCCCTCCTCCCACGATATTATTACTAAACCCCACAATGACGTGATATTACTGTTGGATAAAAGAGTCACGTCTGAGTATGTTACGTCCTAACAATTAGATCTTGCTACTGGCGGCATCCGCGAGACGACATGTTTTGTAAATATTCATTCGTACTGAATATTCTGCACTAGACAAAGCTCACGCTTGACCGGTTTCTTTTTGAATTCGTCCTAATGACAGAGCCTTCATTATAAATATTTGTTTAAGCATAACTGTATAGTGAGCAGTTGTACCTATTTGTTTCAACAATTCCGTATTAGTACGATCCCGGCATTTGATATTGGCGTATCTGTCGCAGAACGTGTAATACTTATTTACGTTCGTGAATTGAAAACAGTATAATAATTATAATTTAGATTTCTTAACTTACTTAACTAATAGAAACGTTTAAATTAAATAAAATCATGACCGCGGTAAATAGTGAAACGAAAAATGAAAGTGGAAAAAGTGACGTTTTTGCGCAAATTGAACAGTTCGGAAAATTTCAAATTATTCAATATATTTTAGTTTGTTTAACTTTATTCATGATTTCTATGACACACGTAAATTATGTTTTTGTTGCTGAAAATATTAATTACAGGTAAGAAAATATTAGTGAATATTTTATTTAGTATATTTAAGTACTTATTATAAAAAGAGACGTTAATGCTCGTTTGTAAATTTTTATTTTTATTAAAAATTATTTTAAAAAGCTATAACTTGTCTTCAAATCAGTGTGATATTAAACATTTTATTACAGTTCAATTAAAAAATAATCTAAAAATAAAAAATACCAGTTTTTATTATATTAATAATATTATTAAAAAAATATATATATTAATTATTTTAATAATATCTACGTAAAGGTATCAGATAGTTCTACTGAAACTTATTACGTATTTCGTCTTAACTGTTTCTCTATTCTGTCATTGTCATTTATCTGTCATTTATTTTTGTTTAAAACTTGTTAAGTACAAAATTTTTGTTTTTTTTATAGGGTGTCGGTACAGACAGCTTCATCAACTGCTTACCCCGGAGAAATTTGAATGCGTTCCCCACGCATTAAAATTTCTCCTAGTAGGTAAGCAGTTGTTGACGCTGTTTGTACGTGTTTGTTCTTTTCTCGCTTGTAACATAAATAAACACTTTGATTAACTCTTAAAAATAATAAATGGAGACAGACATAATTTATTAACAACAAAAACAGAGGAAGCATGCTTTTGATAAATGATCCAATTGATTAGACTTACTTATAAGTAGTTGAATGTATCTTTGTTGGCATCAATTGAGCTCATTGTACCTACAATTAATTTTCAGCCTCAATTTTGCATTAAAATTTATTAGTAGTACTTAACGGTTATTAGTTCTAAGAAATAATATTTAATTACTAAGTAAAATATTTGATTATTCAATTTGTTTACGTTCAAAACAGATGTCGTGTGCCTGAATGTGAAAATCTAAACCAAGACATGAAGATTCCTTCATGGTGGCCAGAAGATGTAGACTCTAAATGCTATAAACCAATACTGAGAGATGACCACTTTTCTTTATCAAATCAAACGTGTAGAAATTCCTCGTTCAGTGGTGTTATAGAAGAATGTCGGCATTGGATCTACGAAAACAACAATTCTATTGTTGCTGAGGTATGTTCGCACAGTTCATTATGTAACTATTATAACTAACCAACTAAGTATAGTCAACCCTAGGTATGTTTTCCGGAACGTTTCCGTGACGTAAATCAATATATCTAAAGGAATTAAGGATGAGCAGTGCTTAAAATGTTAAAGTAAAAAAAAACTTTTTTACTAAAATGACTACCGCCTTCAAAAAGTAAAAAATAACTTTAAATTCACAAGTCGGCGGCTTTGGTTTTGCTTGTTGTTTTGTATTCAGACTTGCACATTTAAAGTTATTTTTTTAATAATCGAAGGCAGTGGTCTTTTTTGAAAAAAAAGTTCTATTTTTCGCTTTTTAGGACTTCTTATCGTACAATTAAATTTCAAAACGACGATATCAAAAAAATTCAGTCGTCCCTTAATTTTCTATAAGGGTGTAATATTTTCATGAAATTTATAAGGAACCAGCTTTGAGGATAGACTATAACTTAATTTAAAAAAAAAAATGTACGGTCTGGGTACCCCCGTAAGGAACTAAGTTCCTTACGTGCGTGGCTGTACCGCGTCATCGGAATCGGACTACACTGCTAAAAGTTATGCGTGGCCAAACATTAAAAAAAATACTTACAGGATTCAATTGAGAACCTCCTTCTATTTTTTGAAGCCGGTTAAAAAGTACATTTTACCTATGTTTCAGTCCCGTACTAATACTAACACTAACCCAACATGATCTGGCTTCAATCACGTTTTTATTTCTTTTCTATCTAGGTATACCTATATTATGGCACTTTTTTTTCTCCTGCACTCTTGCTTTTCCTTTTCACTTTGATATTGGCAGAATAGGGAAGATGACACTACCAATCAATTGACATACTTTTTATGACCTGTCAAAACGCGATTCCCTCATACATTTTGTATGACATTAGACATAGTAAGCTGTGACGTTACGTTTTTGCCAACTCTATTGACCAACTATTAAAATAAATTTAAAAGCAACTAAAAGTCGAATTTTACTGTTATAACATTGAAAGTTAATTGGGATTTTAGGGTTAGTATGGAGTATTTTTTTTGAGAAGTTGTGTCTTGGAAATTCACTCAATTGTCGACATCGCATCGGCATTGCTTGCCATAATAAGTATAAAAATAGAAAAGAATACCTGCCTTTACTTAACAATAATTTAAACAAAAACGTTATAACGACATCGTTTTTGATGTATGTACAGTCCGTGCCATGAAAGATGAGACTTGACACGGACTTGATTTGACTTACGCAGTACTCGATATAAAGGTAAGAAACCTTTAAATCGAGTACTGCGCAAGTCAAATCAAGTCTGTGTCAAGTATACGAAGTATCTAAATTATTTACCAACTTTCATTAGCTCTTTTCGGTTGTATAGGACCTTTTCTTTAGTACCCATATTCGCAAAAGAATAAATGATGATGTTTAAGAAGAAACTCCTTGAAAAAAGAAGTACCTGAAGTACGTATAAAATACATTTTTAAGTATAGTGCGTGCCACGAAAGATGAGACTTGACACAGACTTGATTTGACTTGCGCAGTGCTCGATTTAAACAGACTTGATTTGACTTGCGCAGTGCTCGATTTAAAGATCTTTAAATCGAGCACTGCGCAAGTCAAATCAAGTCTGTCAAGTCTCATCTTTCGTGGCAGGCATTATTAGGTAATTGTAATGTTTTGACATTTCAGCGATAACAGTAGGTTTCTATGTAGTACAGGCACCATACTATAGTTTGATGCCTAGATGAATACTTAGTTAAACGCAACCTATAAATAGGCTGCTTAAGTAGGTACCTACCTATTTATAATTTTATCGGTTTGTTTACTGTTGTGTAAGATTAGAATGGGACAGATGACACTGACATCAATAATCAACAATTACAAGACAGAACTTCTCTAAAAAATTACTAGATTTTAGCTCTGAAACCCCGAATAATTTTCAATATTTTGTTCCTACTGTAAAATTAGATTTTAGTTATTTTGAAATCATTAAATAGTTTGTCAATTACCTACAATACAAGTGACAGCTCATAAAAAGGATGTCAAATTAATGGTGGTGTCTCTCCACTACTTATCTACTTACCCATTTGACACAGTAACATTGTCAATAAGTAACAGACTTCATACACTATTAAGCTGACCTGAAAGTATTAATGTATGAAGTCTCATGTCTGGTTGTTCGTTTATCGATGTCCCTAACATTATGTAACATTAGGTAGGTACAGACGCCACACAACTAGCTATCCCAAACTGTCAAATTTTCCCAATTGAATATTGAAAAAAAAACCTTTATTTCAGACTAATGTCCATCGTTGTGTTAGTATTTTGGTGTTAGTAACAATATTACTTAAGTAAATAGGTTAGTATTGTTAATTGTTGGTAATAAGCACCTTATTCTTTTGTAATTAGTTAAGTTGAAAAATTATTAAAGAAATTTGACAGATTGTTGTACCTAGCTTGATGTGTTGGCCTCTGTACTTCTGTATATTCCTCGAAGCGCATCCATTTTGAAATGCACCCAACGAAGCGCACCTATGTATTCCTCGAAACATTGTTATATTCCACTTATATGCTGGGGGTCCCGACCGTACCTTCCACCGTATATCTTTACCTAGATTATAGGGTATGAAAGACAAAGACTGCGTAACTAATAACATTGAGTCATAGTACAGTAGAACATGTAATTCTCGGCCTAGTTTCTTACATAACTCGTTAACAACCGTTAAGATATTTTTCTCTTTACTTATATTCATTTTCTTAATAGGTTACACCCATTTTTGAAAAGTGGCTCAATTAAATCCTGTAGTGCTAATAAGCCACCAAAAAAAAACACAAAATTTTCATTCAATCGATAAACAGTGCCATAAAAATGCATCTAAATTTTAAATTTTCAAATTTCGCTCGTAATTTTACGAAAACGTCTCGTAGTGGACGCCATATTGCTCTGCGAAAATGACTTCAGTTCATTGTGTAACAAATGCGCTGATATTATTATATGATTATTGTATATAATTTAAAAATAATCAGTATAATACTTTGTTATTAATAATTAAAAAATTACGTTGGTTAAAGTACAAAGGCTTTATATACGCCAATCGGTTGACTGACAGTTGTAAATTTTTTGTTTACACAGCCACACGGCGTAATAACATGACGGCTATTACTATTTCATAGTTTTGTAAAACAGATTTAAATAGGTATCTGAAAACTTTGAATTGAATTTAAAAATTGATTTTGTTATTTTATGAACTAAAACTTACATTTCCCGACTGCTTTTGGCCTAAACTATCTCCATAATATATCTATTCATTAGATTTTTTCTTATAGGTATAGAGTAAAATACCCTATTGATACTGTGAGACCAAGCGGTTGATTCCTTTGGTATATGTATTAGAAGTCTCATGGTATATTTACAAAATGAGGGCGAGCGATTAGTGCCAATCAATTTACTTGCTGGCGCCCGCCGCCCGCCTGTGCCGACGGGCGCCGGAATACAAGACTTCAAAGACACTTGTGTTTGTCTCCTTTGCCTAACCAACATTGTAATGGGGTTTTATTTCCAAACTTAGTCCTTATAGTGGACCATTGTAAACCGATATTATATCTTTCATTGCATAAAGTACCCAAAGCCCATTGCCTAGGGTATCCATTAAGTCCGCCTTTGTACCTTTGTGCATAAAGTCTAAATAAATAAAAAATAGCTTCATACTATATGTAAGGAGATGCTGTTAACGAAAAAATAGCTTAAATACAGCTGGATATAAACTCCAACGATCAAATCCGGTTAAAAGCTGTTTTTTTTTAACTATAGGCTGGGCGGAAGACGGATTTCGTTCGTTGGAAGTTTTTTATCTGACTGTACAAAAAGATTTTTTGTTGGTGTCCGAATTTTGTCCGAATCGTCAGTGAAAAAAATATCCATTCGGATACTGTGTCCGAATTGTCCATAAGGCGATATATTTGATGTCCCTAAAATCTACTTTCTTTTAAAAAGGGTACCTACAACTACCGATCTGGATATCGTATTCTTGGAATAGATGCACTTATCGTGTGACGGACAAAGGTGAATTGAAACTAGTGAGTAGTTCAGTCACCTGTACACCAAATAGGTAGTTCGTTCGCGGAATCCTACAGTCAATATGCCAAAATAATCTCCAAGAAGCACGATTCATCCCTGACTAAACAACATAATGCTACAAGATTTATGTAATGTCGTATAAAAAAAACAAATGTTACGAATTCAACTACCTAATAACCTAGAGATTTGTATAAAACGCCTAAATATTTAATTAAGTAGTTACACATGTATTTGTTTGGCCTTAGGTGTATATTTAAATATGTTGTGTGTTTTTGATTTTGTGCATATGACATTCAATTTAAGTAACGGATTAACTGAGGAAATATCATAAAACATATTTTTAGACTTGTTGACATTTTTTATGGGCTAGTATATAGTTAATAGGGATTTGCACACGTGCATGTTTCGGGTAGGATGCTCGAAAGTCATGTCTGTTAATGTTCATTACAAGATTTCAAGAGTTGCATGCAAGTGAATTTTAGGTCCACGCTGAAGACATCATCATCTTTCAGCCGCTATGTTACTTCGTGTCGGCGCAACATGTTTTCTTCTTCCATTCCGTCCTGTCATTCGTCATGGTTTCACTGACTCCCTTTTCATTCATATAATTCTTCATACAATTCATCCATCTTTTCTTTGGCCTTCCTCCAATTGATTAGAATATCATTGCCTTCCTCTCCCTCTTCATCCAACCACACTCTTTTGGTCACATGCTTTTCATCTCTTCTCTTCACATGCCCATACTAAGACAATCGATTCCCTATAAACTTTTTTGTCACTGGCGCCACTTTCAAATTTCCTCTAAAGAAGACACGGAATACATTTTCAGCGTAACCCAGTAGACCCATATTTCGAAGGGTATATAGGTGCGTTAACGGATAGCAGTTAAACCGATTCAAGGGCAAAAATATATCCACGAAAAACACATTTTTAAAGTACCTACTCAACCGATTTTTTTAGCCTATGCTGTCCCACTGCTGGGCAAAGGCCTCTCCCAAGACCTTCCACAAATGTTTGTCCCGCGTCACCTCGAACCAGTCCTTATACTACGGGTTCGGGTAATCTTGCCACCTGTTTCTTGGCAACGCCGCGCCGTGCATCTTCAGGCATACATTGCGTGGAGACTCTCGCCCAGCGGCCACTCTGCAAGCGGCTAACGTGACCCACCCAATCTCATTTTAACTCGGCAGCCTTTTTGCCTAAATCTGATATGCCCGTTTTGGAATGCAGCATGGTGTTCCTGAATGTGTCTTTTTAACACCCTTATTGCTGCGCTCTATTGTTTTTTTGGCAAACTACAAGGCCGAAGTTTTGCGCAGGTCTGAGTAACATGGTATAGGGGCATCCATGTTAATTGGGATAGGCGCAACAAGTTTTATGCTTCAGTTTTGAGCATATATCTAAATAACTATAATGATTAGGTCACGATTGTTAGACCTTCTATCCTTTATTAAAATAAATAAAATAATGAATGCTGAATCCACGTAGTTATACAATATGACGTTAACATAAAACCTGCCAATGTTAAACCACGCAATTATAATTCGATGGAGGGAAAGTATCTAAGTGGTCTGATGATAGGTCAATAGCCCAATGCCGGTTTTAAATATAAGGAAAAAAACAAACCTATAAGACGAAATTAAGGCTGCCTTTCCACTTGAGATGTACGAGGTAGCTAAGCGGTGAGGCTAAGTGGCGTAATAATGCACATCTTTACGCTCAGCTACTGAGCGTAAAAATGTGCAGAATGTGCTATGATGATGATGATGATGATGCACTTTGTGGATTTCTCAAGACTTAACTTTGTTGAACCCGGTGAGGTATAACTCCGGTGCGAAATTGCACCAGAGTTAATCAATGCTATTGGTTAATGTCATACACATCCAATGCTACGCAGCGAATGTCAGCCTAACAGCAAAGATCATTAGTTAGGTAGATGCTTTATTTGAGTTAACTTGTGGCAAACAATCTGCATCTGAGGTTGCTTATGCAACAAATGGCCACGGTCAAATATAACGCAACGCCCGCCATGACAATTTGAAAAACAAACCTATGTACTTACGACATCCGGAATCTCATCTAGGAGACGTTGTTCGAGGAAATCCTTCGTTCTTACGTCATTATTTATATTGGATATCGTCTAATTTATTAACACTTCGTGTCTAAAATTTGCGACACCTTAAATTGCTATGTTTTTACACCTTCGTTTGTTTACAGCTGAATCTGGCATGCCAGCCGTGGAAAATTAACTTAGTTGGCGGCATCCACAATGCGGGGATGATTTTCTCTATGATATTCACTGGATGGATAGCTGACAAGTAGGAATGTTTAATATATTTTTCTTCCAATATACACTCGGCGTCACAAAAATCGCACCTCTTTAAGAATTCCCTTCAAAGTCATTTTAACCCTATTAATCAATGGTATACGACTATAAGGTATAATTGGAAAGGCAATTTATTTAAATTTCAGAATAAATCAATGGATTTGGTTTTTTGTTTACCAGGGAATAAAAAAAAGCAAGCTAATGCAAATGATTAAAAAGTTAAATTTTATTTTATCAGCAAAAATTACAACAAAGTCCTTAAAACTAACTTAAAACCTAGTGTTACCCCCCCTAGCCCTGATGACTGCTTCCATGCGTTCTCTCATGGACCTTATTAATGTGACAACAGTCTCTTGTGGAATGTTGTCCCATTCTGCAACGACGGCATCTTGAAGGTCTTGGAGAGTGGTAGGGGCAGGATTTCGTGCCCGTACTCGCCGTTTCAGTTCATCCGAAAGGTGCTCAATAGGGTTCAGGTCTGGACTTCGCGCCGGCCAGCGCATAACAGGGATGCCAACTTCTTGCAGGTAGTCTCTTACAATTAAAGCGGTGTGACAACGGGCGTTATCGTGCATTAACGTGAACCCACTGCCAACAAAACCCGCATAAGGGACAACCTGCTCCTCTAAGATCTCTGTTATGTACCGAGCAGCAGTCAGCGACCCTTGCCCGCGAGCACTTCCAGTCCGAGAAACACACACAAGGTTCGTTTTACCGTCGATTGACATGCCGCCCCAGAACATGCACGAGCCACCCCCGTATTCCACTGTCTCTTGAATACAGGCTTGTGCGAATCGTTCCCCTTGCCTCCTATACACTCTTCGACGCCTGTCGTTGCAGAAAAGACACACCCTCGTCTCATCCGAGAAGAGCACAGCCCTCCATTGGTCTATTGTCCAATCCACATGGTCACGGGCAAATTGCAACCGGTCTCTCCTATGCTGTGCAGTCAATTTGGGCCCTGTAGCAGCCCTATGAGCTGCAATTTTCTTCTCCCGCATTCTTCTTCTAATCGTGGAGACGCTTACAGAAGTTCTGCGAGCTGATCGCAGTTGTTGTTGCAGCTCAACAGCATTGGAGAACCGATTACGTAAAGACGTCGAAACAATGAAGCGATCGTCTCTTTCGGATGTGCACCGTTGTCTTCCAGATCCACGTCTTCGGATATAGCCACCAGTCTCTTGGAAACGTTGGAACACTCGTCGAACGGCAAAACGACTCAAGTTCAGTTGCCGAGCAACATCACATTGCCGCATCCCTGATTGCAGTAGTGCAATGACTTGAGCGGCTTCATCTGCAGTGGTATCCATCTTCTGGGGTATTTTTCTTGCTGTAGCTGTTCACGTGTGTTCACTTCAAAGGTTGAATAGCGAATGACCCACATTTAACCCGGGTCGCCCGTTTTATACCCTTGTAGGGAGGTGCAATTAGTGGCCGTTGTAATGCGTATTTTGACAACATTTTTTTTAACGTTACGTGCTAATGAGATCTGTTGTGTTTAGGAATTCTAACTGTTGTTAATTTAAAGGTCGTTAAACATACTTTTAATTGATACCAATATTAATTGGGTTTAATGTATTCGTTACTGGCGGGACATGTTTTAAACTTATTTTCGAAAAGGTGCGATTTTTGTGACGCCGAGTGTATAACCACATTCGCGGTGTTAGGTTAGGTGTTTAAAATAAAGAACTAGTATTTGAAATATATGAGAAAAGTTTACTTAAATTACGTCTCTGTGGGTGTGGTGTGTAACCGCCTTAACCACTTTTTATGCTTAAAACTAGTCTTCCTAGAAAAACATGTCCCAATTATTTTAATTATCTTGAATATTACTGGCCGTCCTTCAGAATCCACGTATCCACGTATTTAAGCGAGCTTTATGTATACTAATAGGTATGTAGTTAGCTACACCCGAAGTTTTTGGAGTTGAAATAGCCTGAAGACTTGTAGAGTAAGCAAGCTGAAATGGCAGTGGGTAGATCATATTTGTCAAAGGATCGATAGCCCTTGGATTCGCGTTTTAGCAAACGTGGCGTGTGTCGCCCTCCAGCTAAATGGACCAAACGCTTGACACAGACTGGATAGGAAAGACGGAGAACCGGATGTTGAGGTGCAACTTGAGAAAGATCTACCAGATCAGCAGTGGCTGGTGATAGGCTGAATTGGTTGACGTTAGGTATTAATTCTACAGTAGGTAGCAACGGTAAAGACCTGTATAATTATTATTTTATTCACCCTCGATGCCACAATGACCAAAACCGCGCATAATGATTAGTTGCTAGCCAACTGGCAAACGACCAACACCTAATCATATACTTACGCAGATTTGACGTGAACACGACCTCAACACTCTTTTGCTTTATGTTTCAGAATTGGAAGAAAACCAACCGTAATTGTTTGTTCTGTCGGTGCATGCATAGGGGTATTCAAAATATTCATCACAAACTACTATTGGTATCTAGCTCTAGAATTTTTTGAATCGGTAATGGGATCAGGCCTATATACAGTTGGGGTTGTTTTATGTAAGTTTAACAATTCATTTGTGCTATTAAGAATAAATATTTTAAAAACATTATGATTTCTAACAAAATCATTATCTTTTTAGTGATTGAAGTGGGAGGAAGTTCCAAAAGAGTGCTGGCTGGCATAATCTTCTCGTATGCAGTATACGTCGGCGAAATAGTATTCGCATTCTTTGCAATGAGTTTTCAGTACTGGAAATGGCTTATATTAGTTGTCTACTCGCCCATGATACTGTTCGTTTTTTACATATTCGTTCTAAAAGAAAGTACAAGATGGCAAATGCTTCGCGGGAGAATTGATGAAGCGAAGGAAAATTTGAAGGTTATGGCCAGAATGAATAAGATTGATATTACTGAGAAAGAAATTACTGATGCAAGTGATGATCAGTTGCGGCTAATGTTTGATGTAGTAGAACAGAAAGAGGGAGAGAATATGAAAGTCATAATAGCATCAAAGGAGATAATGACCCGGTTGTCAGTAACATCATTCTGTTTCTTTACGTCCAGCTTCCTGTACTATGGTACCTTAGTACACGCTGTGCTGCTACCAGGAAACAAATACACAAATTTTATTCTTGCTGCGTTCACTTCGTTCCCTGGAGAAGTAATTGCTTACTACACGTTTAATAAATACGGAAGGAGAGTAACTCTGCAATGTGGCTATTTCCTTTCTGCCATTTTCCTTATTGCTCAGAATTATTGCCCGGATTGTAAGTTGCTAAACCTGTTAAAATCTGATTTAATAAAATAAAAGCTCAAAGTGCGATGTTAAAATATTATCCAATATTGCACAAGTATGATTTGCATATTATAAGCTCAAAATAATTCAAGCCGAATCCAAAATGGCAAGTTATAAGTGAAGATAAGTAATAATAATACGTTTTTATTAATATTATTGTATGTTTTTTTTTTCAGCGATATCCTGGTTAAAAGTGGTCTTATTCTTAGTTGGAAAACTTGGAGTGGTGATCTGCTTTACTGGCATTTACACGTATAGTCTCGAATTATTCCCAACCAGTGTAAGAGGGACTTTGCTTGGTTGGGGCAACACGGCTGCAAGGGTGGGGAGTATGCTGGCGCCTTTAACACCGTTATTGGTAAGGATTTTAATAATACTAGCACTTCACATGGCGTATTTGTGCAAACATTTGCCATATTTGGATAATACATAATGGACTTCATTTCAATAGACATAGGGTAAATTTTGTATTATTCAATTAAGGCAAATATTTGTACAAATACGCCATGTCAAGTAGCAGCATATCAGTATTTGGTTGGGCCAATGTACCCGAAAAGCAACGGGACCTGGTGAAAGTTGCGGGAATCCTCGAAATGCGACATCTATCGAACCACATAGGAACTACAACTGACGTATCCTACATCGCGATATTAAAGTTATAACAGCCGTCTGGTCAGAAAGTCTTCCCTTTTTAATAAGGGATGACGAACTTTTCACCCTATTCCTTATAGGTACCTCTAAAGGTTATTAAGCCAATGATGCCCAAGAGGGCCTCTCTTGGGCATCATTGGATCGATCTACTATGTCTAACAGTGGATTTATTTCGACTGCACCATATAAGATAATCATGATTTGTATTGTATGTATACCTAAGCAATGCATGATTTGGATTAGACCACAACTACAGCAAAGTAAAATTATCTATTCCAGAACAAAATGACTACTTAACTAAGCTACTTAAGTTTTAGATTTAGTTGGTACATAGGTTGTAGATATTCAAATTTAAGCTGTTACTACCAGGAACGGTAGACTAGACGCGGTAAAAATAAAAAAATGTATTATTCAAATTAGTTTTACCATCAATAGGTATCACCTGATCAATAAAAAAATGTATAAATTCGTTAACAAACCAGGAAAGTTCGTAAAAAAATATACTGGTTTTTTTACGTAACTGATGGCCATAGACATACTTAGGTATCTATGTATGCAAAACAAGGTATATACATACGTAGGTAAGTACGCAGTGGCTTGGTCAATAACATGATCAACTATTTAATTATAGCTTAAATCGTTTTTTCATTATAAATCAATTATAAATAAGATATTAACACATTTCTAAAATATTGCAACCCAAATGAACTATTACGTAGATATTGCACGTGCACCATGCAGCTAAATTCAGAACGTCACGTTTTAGTAGCGAACTCTAAGCAACTTAAAGGACTATTAAAAAGGTATTTAATTGTTTGTTTGTTTGTATGTAGGGGGGTAATCTCCGAAACTACTCATCCAATAATAAAAAATAATAATAAATAAGTAAAAACTTTATTGACATAGAAAACACACTTTACAAATATCTTAAACTAAACAAAACTTAGACTCAACTGTGAATTTTGTGTTTACATTTCTAAATGAATCGTAACGTCTAAACTAGGCCGAGCCTGTATCTTAGACGTTAGTTGGTTCCCGTGGTAATAAAATAGACATGACATGTTTAAAAAATATCATTATAACAAAAATATATATATTATTAAATATGTTCTTTACTTAAACCAAAATGTGGGTCTAGATGGATGTTTTATCAATATTTTTTCCAATATTAAAAAAATCTTTCACAAATAGGAAGCTACCCTATCCCTTAGTGCTGCTATAGTGCATTATCAAATTAGGGATCCTAGAGAAAAGTCACGCGAACGGAGACGCGGGCAAAGTGCTAGTAAAAAATAAAATTCTTGTCAAACGAGCGATCCACATATATTTAAATTAATGTCGAAAAGACGGCTTTGGCTGAGCAATGAACTTCACTAGTACCTACCTACTACTACTTTTTTTTCATAATTTAATTAATTTCGTGTGTGGTTCCGTGGCATTATCCGTGGTAAAAATAATACAGTCAGGCAGTACCTAAAGGTCAGCGTAAACAGAGCAGCAATTTAACTCAGTAGTTTTCGTTTTAAATAGGTAGGTATATATAGAAAATTTAGTTTTAGTTTATATTTATCTACCTAGATAGAAAATACAGTTGCAAATTCTGTGCAAGATAAAATTCAGCGCGGTATTTGTTATCTATTTGCACGCAATAAGTAGGTACGCAATTTTGAATTCTATTTTTGTCAGTTTACATTCATTTGAAATTTATAAATAAAAGCTGCTCGAGCAGCATAGGTACTCTTTAATTACAGAACGAAAGCGACGATGCGTAGAATGTGTTACGCAATGCAGCTACTTCTTGCTTGATGAAAGTTTTCTGGCCAGACCAGATAAACGAGAAATAAACGTAGGTATTTAAGCATTGATAAATTTTAATATTCGGCGGTTGACATTCCGTTATAGTACCTAATCAACCTAGCTACCGACCTGTTTTATCTGACTTTGGAATTTTAGCTAAATAGATGGATAGGTACTCTTTTAATTATTTTATCTACCTACCTATTTCTATTTTTTCTAGTATGATATGATTCCTTTGTACCTATAGTCTTATAATAACAGAAGCGTCATGTGGTGGTGTCGGAGGCACGTTGCTAAGCATTTACAGTTTTACAGGCATGAAAGCGACTCGCACTTGCAAAAAACAATTAAACAGGTACCTAATTAAAAGAGAATCAAAGACTACCTATATGACCTTCGATCAAATATTAAAGTACTAGCAGCCCAAGTGTATTAAACAAACATTTCAAAAGTTATAATTCTTTACACACACACACACACACTCTCCCATACATACTTTCTCGTTTTTGCATGGGGTCATTAAAAAGAGTAAAATGAAGAAAATTCGAAAATGAAATTATTATTTTTTTGTATTTTTTTTTTTATTTTTTTTTATTTTTTTTAAAAAGGCCTTTACTATATACGTTACTTTCTCTGCTCCTGAAAATCAAGTCAGAGCTTCCCTGTAAACGATATTTGATGTTAGGAGGTCCTGAAAATCAATTTATTTTGCTGTCACAAAATTAATTGATTTTCAGGACCTCCGACCCGCGATAGACCAACATGCAGTTGGCCATGAGTAAAACATTCTTTTCATAGGTCAATCCCTACTAATTCGAAAGTTTGGATTATTATTATGGTGTCGTCTAACCGAGCGGCGTGAGCGGCGACCATGAGACATTTTTCAAATAACTTACATTTTTAAACTTGTGATATCTTTTGAATTGAATGTCCAAATTGAATAATTCAAAAAGTCATATAATGGTATTGAAGCAGACTTAAATATGAAGTCATTTATTTTGATAAGGATTAATTAGAAAGTATAAATAAAAGAGCTTTTATAGCGGTGGCATATATATGAATTTTTTAAATGAAAAAACTCTTATTGTGACATAACTATAATAGTTAGACATAATGCTGTCGTGATGTTTTTTGTAGATAATTATATGTTCTGCAAATACGTAGTACATTATTTTGTTCTATAATCAATAGTTTTCGCAGCGCACGCGATGTAAGAAAGTTTTTTGGTATTTTTTTCACACCTTGGGTTACATTATTGGAGTATTAGTATGGATCCCTAACTTTTTTGAAAATTTAATATAGCCTATGTTCACCGGAGATAGTGTAGCGTCCCAACAGTGAGAGAATTTTTCAAATCGGTCAAGTAGTTTCGGAGCCTATTCAATGCAAACAAACAAACAAAAAAAACAATCAAATCTTTCCTCTTTATAATATTAGTGTAGAATAGTGTAGATTAACTAACCTATACTTGGCAAGAACTTTTAGTCTAAAAATTTTGATAAATTTTACCACAGTAAAGATATCTAACTTTACTGTGATTTTACTTAAAATGTGTTTCTAGGCGCGCATTGAAGGCGGAAAAAATAAAATAAAAAATGTATTGTTATTACTTTGTGATTTATTGAATGTAGGTATCATCTACGGCACATTGCCAGACTCACAAAAAACAACCTCTTAAGATAAATGTAGGTATCATATTTGCCACACTGCCAGGCTTTAAACAAGTTTTTAATACAGAAAACAGAAATATCATATTCTAACGTGAAATAACATAAAGAAAATTGTTTTACACTACACTGTACTACCTACCTATATTAAAATCTACATTATAAAACATTCTTTGAAGGTTATCAAAATTATTGAAAAACTGCAACCACAAAGGAGAGCTCGGTAGTTTGTGGCCCTTGTTCTGAAACTAGGGGTAAACCAGATCTCGACGAAAATGAGTCATCTGAGGATAAGTTGCAGTACCTACTGTTTCCGCCCACCGTACTTCGACAGTAGTTCACCGCTTCCATTATTGCTATCTTCGATAGCAAACCTTAATATTTCAGCTTATTACGATAATGAGGAAAATCAAGTGGTTGTTTCAATATCTTTGGTTCTATACCAACAGTCATCACCTTCAATTAACGCCAGATCGCCTTCAATTTTATCGCCTAGTTATCCTACAGTGAAACGACTACATTGTGCTGACGCCAATCCATTATTTCCGGTACCATTATTATCTATTATTTATTATTTATTATCTATTATAGTAAGTCTACATCTCCTTTGTCACCCTCCTCGCCAGTACCTTTACCACGAGCTTGCAACTTGAGACGTTATAACCAGGTGCCGTCTCCATTGTTTGCAGCTTTTCTCTTAGCAGCTATTCGCTCAAAAATACCCAAAGTTGTCACGATAAAGCGAAAAATAAAACCAGCCAAAAGATTAGACCCTATTTTGGTGTTGTTCTAAGTTCACTGGTTCTGCTGAAGTCAAAGATAAATAATTTGAGAAACATGAAGAGAAAGGCACTATAGAATACTTCAAATTATTCTTTTCAGATGACATCATCTCTATTACTTATAGTGCAACAAACAAATGTTTATAGCACACAAAAAATGGTAGCTCTATCAATATCACCGAAGCTGATGTGAAAGATTTCCTGGCAATCTTCGGTTTGTTTTTGATTTGCCTCATTATCGTCATCAGCTAAAATATTAAGGTTTCACGAAGATGGCAGTAATGGAGGCGGTGAACTACTGTCAGAGAACGTTTGGCGGAAACAGTACTGAGTATCTCTAAGTAGTCTGTGCAGTACTGCCACTCATCCTCAGATTCAGATCAGAAACCTCATTTTCGTCGTGAACCGATTTCGCCCCAGGTTCCGGAACAAGGGCCACAACAAGCTGCCGAGCACTTCTTTATCTAATACTAAGCTGATAAAGCACCTGTAGCAGTAAAATATAAATATATTATAAATAAATAATATGTTTTCAAATCAAGCAATGTCGCGAATTTGATACATATAAAAATAAATGTAGTGTATCGACTATCTGGCAGTGTGGCATATCTGCTACACTTAAATAAAACAAGTATAACATACGGTTTAAATCCATTTAGGTACATGAAAGTGACTATTTCGACTATCAAATATTGTAAACTATACGAATTAGGCGACTTTTGAACAAAATTGTACCAAAATATAATAAAATTTGTTTATTTTTACCTTGTGTTGTGCAGACGCCTTTGATCGGTCCGCTATCTTGCTTTTTACAGCTTTTTGGATATTGCAAGAAGTAATAGAATATTTTTTGGTAGAATGTGAATTATATTTTTTAGCTTATTAAATAATAAAAATTTTGAAAATACGTCTCGACTCGTCTCTAGGTTTTCGGAAAGTTCGTATCAAATTATCCACTGTGCCAAGAATAGGGTTAACAGACGTTCGAATATGGTGCGTCCGAACCACTCCGAACCGACGGACCGGTACGGTGCGCTCGACACGCCACACCACCGCACCGCATCAAAGACGGTCCAGTGCTTTCCGTGCTACTACATAGTGATCACATCGACATGCGTCCAACTGTATCCTAACAAGCTAAAATCGCGTTAGTTGCGGCAACCGTCGTAGCTACTACACCTATCGAAAAGAAGAGAAAAAAAAGCTTTTTACAAAAAAGACAACCGCCTTCAAAAAGTGAAAAATAACTTTAGCACAGAACACACATTGACTTTAGTTTCGAAATTCAGTGGCTTTGTTCTGTTTGATGTTTTGTATTGCCACCGACTTCCGAAACTAAAGTCAATGTGTGTTCTGTGCTAAAGTTATTTTTCACTTTTTGAAGGCGGTTGTCTTTTTTGTAAAAAGCTTTTTATTTTCCGCTTTTTAGTACCTCCTTCTCATTCAAATCTATTAAGAAGAGATTGAAAGTTAACTACTACAAAGATTGATGAAACTAAAACGTCGTCTATGTAAAATTATTGGGTATTTGTTGATTTTTCAAAAAGTGCTGAATCAATTTCGATAAAATTTATATGGGACCACCCCTGAAGCATACCCTATCTATAAAAAAAAGAATTTTCAAAATCGGTTTACGTTTGCCTGAGAAATCGCGTAACAAATCGCGCACATACTTAATGCAAATTTAAGACTTATACGGTTTTCTCATGGATTCCATGGTCAGAACTGGACCAAATTAAAATGGGACCACACGGGAAGCACTAGCTTCCAAATAAAAAAAGAATCATCAAAATCGGTTCACCCAGTCCCGAGAAATCAAGTAACAAATATAAAAAAAAAAAAAAAAAAAAAAAAAATACAGACGAATTGATAACCTCCTCCTTTTTTGAAGTCGGTTGAAAAGCGCCGACGCCATCGCGCCACGAGTGTCGTAATTTCGTTTCCGAAATTGACGAGTACTTGTTTGTATGTATATTCACTGACGGCAATTAGGTACTGAGTTGAAGGTCACTTTTTAATTTTGCATAACCCCAACGATGTGGGTATTAGACTAATAATTACAGTCACAACAAACAACTTTAAGTTTTGAATTTGCACTCATAGACACAATAGGGTTTTACACCCATTTTTGAAAAGTGTCTCAATGAAATTCTGTAATGCTAATATGCCACCAAAAAAAACTTTAAATTTTTATTCAATCGATAAGTGCCATAAAAATGCATCTAAATTTTAAATTTTCAAATTTCGCGCGTAGTTTGACAAAAACGCCTCGTACTGGACGCCATATTGCTCAGCGTAAATGACGTCAGTTCGTTTTGTGTCAAATGAGCTCATATTAAATATGATAATTGTATATCATTTAAAAATAATTAAAAGCATATTTTGTAATAGGTGTAATAATGAAAAAATTACGTTGGTTACGAAAATACTAAAAGTACAAAGCCTATAATACGCTAATAGGTTGACTGACAGTTGTCAATTTTTTGTTTACACAGCCGTATGGCGTAATAACATGGCCGCTACTATTTCACGGTGTTTTATAACAGATTAAAAATACTGAAAACTTTGAATTGAATTTAAAAATTTGTTTTGTTATTTTATGAACTAAAACTTACATTTTCCGACTGCTTTATGCCTAAACTGTCTCAAGAACATATTTATAGTTTTTTTCTCGTATAGAGTAAAATACCCTATTCAATGTACTTAGTATTTTTTTACGTCAACAAGTTCCGCGTAACACACAGTGGTCTATGTTTTGATGCTACTTGTAAGAAGAAAAGAATTGGCAAAATTCTATTTAAAAGACAGAGAGTCGTACAGTCATATGCGACTTATAAAAGACCTTGATGACGAAGATTTTCGTATATATCTTCGCATGAGTTCCGATTCATTTGCTGAATTGCTTGAACTTGTGAAACCATTTAAAACTAAAACCAATACAGTTATGAGAAAAGCTGTGACATCTGAAGAGAGATTAGTGGCAACCTTAAAACATACGCCTTCTTGGCCTGACGCCATTGAAAACGTGTGTCTCACTCGGAGGTAGAATTGCGAGATTGCGACTAAAGCGCTGAACGGTGCGGTGGTTCGGCCACACGATCGAACTAGGTGCGGACTGCATCAAATCCTGTGGAAGAATCATCGAACCGAGCGCACCGTCAATAATAATAATAATGGACAGGAACGCTGAACATACCATCGAATGTGGTCCGGAGCACACCAAGGTCACGGTGCGTAGCGCACCATATTCGAACGTCTGTTATTGCTTTAAATATACCTTACGGAAACGGTCGACAATACAAATCTGCCGTGGTGTCGTGTCGGGCGATCACCTGTATCAAATTACGCAACGCTAGGGCTGTCTATGATATGAAATTATTACACAAAAGTTTGTGTGTATGTTTAAAAAAATAATAAGCAAAATAGGTATCAAATTAAAAGGTGCTTGTAATTCACATACTATTAAAAAGCTTTCTTGTTAACATTACATAAAGAACCAAAATAAAGTAGTAAATATAATCCACCTATTCCGACATCTATTAAAAAAAAATATACTTAATCAACAAAGACAAAACAAATACAAAATATTTTTTTATTTGTTTTTTTCCTCCGTACCGTAATTTAAAAAAGGATAAACTTTTTTGTTTTTTTTTTATTTTGACAGCCCTTTACTGACTACATATTGCATTAGCCATTATTAAAGCTGCGGTCGCAATGCGACCGACGATGCGAGATGCGACCGTCGCATCTGTAAGGAAGTATTAGTTAAACTGTGTCTGAAAAATATTATCTGTGGTATGTACAGTCAACAAAAGAGATAGGTATGCAGGTCATCGGAAATGGTTGAAGTTTACTTAGAACCTTATGGATTTCGAAGAGATTTCTTCCAAGAGATATTAAATCATTGAAATGTTTATTCACTATTAAAAAATATTTTTATTTTATTAAAAAGCATCCATGGGTTCTAAGTAAACTTTAACTATATCTGACGACCCTATCTAATCTCTTTTGCTGACTATACACTTGAGCGAGCGCGTGGCAGCCGATTGGATTTTACTCGTCCGGACGAGAGCGAGCTGTAGGTACAGTCAACAGCAAAAGTAGATGATTAAAATCAGAAATTCAATACTAATGAACGGAGTTCGCGTCAGAACTGTGTGGCATCGAAGTGATTCAAAAGTATGTGTGTGACAATCACATACTTTTAATAAATAAACTAGTAATAAATTACATAAATTAGTGTTAGTTTAGTATTGAATTTCTGATTTTGATCGTCTACTTTTGCTGTTGACTGTACTGAAGCGCATGACCTTAAACTAGTGACGAAGGCCTGCCTGTGTACCTACTTAGATTTCTAAGGGCCTATGCACACCATGGTTTTAAAACGCACCGTCGTCGACGCGCGTTTGAGGAATGTGTGCCCCTGTTTATTAAAATAATAAAGATGTACCTACTTAATAATAATAATAACAGCCTATTATTGTCCCAATTCTGTTATAATTATTATTAAGTACCTAGGTATACCTTTATTATTTTAATAAATTAACGAAGCACATTCCTCAAACGTACGTCGACGGCGACGACGCATTTACAAAACGTATTGTGTATAGGCCCTTACGTTGCAATAAGTGGTTTGATACAATTAGGTATCTTACCCGGCTGCCAAAAAGTGTTATGATTGTAAAACTAATATTCTATACTTACCCACTGTTAGAAAGCTATACCGAAAACTTACTATGTAAAAGTCATTATTCCATGGTTCAGCCTGAGATCGAGATCCTGTTCCCAAGACCCTCAATGTTTTTTTTTATTACAGATAACTGAAATAGCGGCGCTTCCGTCATTCCTGTTTTCGGCAACTGCTGTGGTAGCCGCGCTATTGTTAACATTCACACCTGAAACGAAAACGATGCCCATGTTTGATACGATCGCCCAAGTTGACTCCTATAAAGCATCACAATATAAAGAAGAAGAATGTATTGAAACACCAGTTAGCCCAATCACCCAGTCTACGAAATTATAGAAGCAAATGTATAATAATTTTATTATGATAACAGTATTGGTTGATTTCGAATAAGAAAAGTCTACTACAAGATAAGTGTGATATTTAAGCCATAAAGTCTAAACATAGGTGAAAATAAATAATATTATTAGAACCCTGATTTTGGTTTTATTATTGTACCGGAAATTAGTTAAATGTCAAGGTCTGGAGGCAAAAAAGATGAGAAGAACAATAATTTAGCTCACTAAATGTTAAATTCTATTATTATTATAAGTGATTCTATGTTGCTACAGTCACTAAAGGAAATAAGTAACCTGGGTCGTCGGACATAGTTAGAAACCGATGGATGTTTTTGAATGAAATTGAATTTAATTATTATAACTCTTCTCTATTAATTTCATTTTGTTTTATCAAAACATTCATCGGTTTCTGAGTAAACTTCAACTATTTTCGAGACTGGCTTCTTATCTCTTTTGGTGACCGTACCTGCATACATAGCGGCCCCAAGTTACGATTTGTCAGTAGTGGCGTGGTCTGAGTAGTGGCGTTTGCATGGGCTTGAATAGAGACAGGTAGGTATAATAATAATCAAATCTTTATTTATCTCAGGCACTGGTTACTAAAATAAACAATCTTAAATAGAGAAAAGTGTAAGGTAGAATAGTCTTGAGTTACAAATTAGGTACCTGGCTGGCTAGCCTGGCTAGTTGATAAAGTAAATGGGTAACACTGAAAAGGTAGCACTTTACTAAGAGGAGTTTATGTCATCAATATTGCTCCTAAACTAGAAAGAAAGAAATGTCGTAGAATCAAAAATTCTGGGGATAGTAGATGCCTCCTAACTGGGCCCGCACGGTGACTTACGCTTACTCGTTAGTTACGCTGTATTTCTCAGACTTTTACAGTCATGGGCCTCCTCTAAAATGTGTCTGAGTTCTAGCAGAGTGAACACATACAGTGTATTGTATTTATTTGAAAGAATCTCACCAAGAAGGTTCTAACACCTCACTTAGAAGTGTATCCGAACTAAACTTAAGTTTATTTACAACTTGCAATACAAAAAGTAAATCAGTTTGACGCATTGGCAAAGGTTTGCGTTTGACAACTTACTACTTACTACTTAGACAGACAGATATGGACAGATACATAACCTAAAATCTTCCGCTGTCTGGAAAGTTGTGATTTTACTAATTTACATTGTTTTTATCACAAAAACCATACAGTTTCTTTATTGTACTTTTACTAAAGGAACTGCTAGATTATAAATATGGAAGGGTTTGAAATAAGAACGTCTAACAGCAAGAAGGTAAGTGAAATTCGTCACTACGTCTTGGAATTGAAATGTTATTTTGTCTAATAAGCATTATTTTTCAGGGTAAAGGGCTTTATGCTACCAAAAAGTACGACCAAGGTGATGTGATCTTGGAAGAGGACCCTTTAGTTTCGTGTCAGTTTGCTTGGAATGCGGCTTACAGATATTTAGCATGCGACTATTGTATGAGGTATGATCTAATCACATCCTACATATTTTTTTGTTCACTTTCTTGAGATCATAAGGCCACGAGAGCCTCCCGCTCTCGTGGCTAAATAAAAGCCGTACGGATCGATCGGTTATGGTTAAGCACGGCGGGGTCTCTGTATGAAATATATTATATGGAGCTACGCCACGGTCAAGCGTAATCGTCTTAATGCCTCCTCTAAACAATCGGCCATGATCGGCTCTCGTTGATCGTCTGTGATCGTTAATGTAGTTGCCATGATCATTGTGCATGCATCTACACAATCGTCCGTGATTATTTATTGAGCGGCAAGTGTTCAAGATGGACTCCACGTCCATCTTGAACACTTGCCGCTGATATAGCTGCAGCTACCATTGATTTCCATATACAATCATTTAATGAATGTAGTTGAAAGCAAAGACTTTAAAAAAGAGAAGATGGTGGTGTTTGAGCATTCATCGTAATAGAGAATAATATATAATTATTAAAAATTATATTAAAAGGAACCCATGTGCAGAATTTAATGTTGTTAGTTCCAGTACTTTCACCTTTGCACTGGTTACGTCAGTCAGATTCTCCTTTTAATGTAGGAGATAGATGTGATCATTCCTAAAATACCCTAGGGACCTAGGCTGATAAAATTTTAATTTTCTCTAGTAGTAGTAGTATGAGGGGCTGGTGTCCGCAACTCCACGTCTCAGCGCGTATTTTGAGTACAGGTGGGATGTAAATCATTTGATCCACCCCAGCTCCCCAAGAATGGCCAGCAGCGCCTTGACGTCGCTGGCGATCTCCCGTAGGTTACCTGGGTTACCGAAGTTTTTCGCCCTGTATGACGCAACCTCGGGGCAGTTCAGAAGCACATGGGCCGCTGTCTCGTCTGCCCCCTTGCAGGCTCTGCACAGTGGGCTGTCTGTGACTCCTATGACAAAAAGATGTTTATTGAAAGACCCATGGCCAGTTATGGCTGCTGTGACCACTGTTACCCACCTTGTTCAGTCTTTGATGACATTCGTATATCAGCCCAGAGTTGACCGTGTAGCTGTTTAGAGCTTGTAGTACAGCTATGCTGTCCAACAATATGCGAATTACTACCTGCCTGTTTAGTATCGCTGAGGCCGCCAAGCAGATGCCCATGCACTCGGCCTGGAACACTGTGTTGTAAGCACCCAGCGTCGTTGCTATATGTATGTTGAGGTCTTCCGAGAAAACGCCGGCTCCCGTGCCGGTACCTGTTTTAGATCCCTCCGTGAAGATACGCAGCTCTCTCGGGCGAAGGCCCTCACACCGCCGATCCTCATGCAGTTGGATTTTGTATTTTTTGTCAAATATGAATAGGTTAGGTATCCTGTCGTTAATAGCCTTAGTTACAGGAAACTACTTATTGAGTTCCTCTAGTAACGCAGTGTGTCTAGTGCTAGTCTTGCTCCAGAGATGTTCTATGTTCTATGTTAGGGGGGTTCGGTTTCCGCACTTAGTCCTTAAAATGGACCATTGTACGTGAGCCGAACGTGCTCCAGAGATTTAGTGTGTTTAAGCGTAATGCTACCGTTGTCGCTTCTTGTTGAATGAATAGGTGAAGTGGCGGGAGCTAACATGGCCTCCAGTGCTGCCGTCGGAGTGGTCCTCATGCAGCCCGTAGCCGCCATGCAGGCTAGTCTTTGCATACGCTGGAGTTTGTTGGCGGCTGTGATAAGTTTGGTCCTCGGCCACCATACTACCGACCCATAAGCAATCATGGGGCGGATTACTGCGCTATACAGCCATAGTATTATCTTAGGGGATAGGCCCCACTTCTTACCTATCATTTTCCTACATTGCCAAAAGGTGATGCAGGCCCTGTTTATTTTATTGTCTAGGTGGTTGCTCCAGTTTAACTCACTGTCCAAGATGACCCCGAGGTATTTTACTTCGTTGGCCAGCTGGAGCTCGGTATTGAATAGTTTGGGTAGGCGGTAGGGTCCTAGTGCACGTTTGTGGGTAAACATGACTAGTTCGGTTTTATTGGGATTTACGGATAAATCGAATTCCCTGCACCATCGTTCCACGATGGTGCAGGAAGGCCCCTTATATGTCTATAAAGGTACCCAAGCAAGAACCCTTTTGGTGGATGGCCTCCTCAATTCTACTGATCACCATATGGAGAGCGGATTCTGTTGACTTACCTGAGCTATAAGCGTGTTGATTACCGTGTAATGGTAAGTTTCTTAAAGGGCCGTCCCTCAGTTCCCTTTCGCATAGTCTTCCTAAGGTCTTCAGCAAGAACTCTTGAATTAGGGCAATGGCCGTGTGTTGAACCTCCAGCCACTTGCGCAACTGAGCCGTCGCGGTTTGGCCGTGATAGAGGTTTGCCTGGATGATCTTACAGGGTGACGAAGGGTTGTGTGTGTCGGGAGTAGTCTCCCCTGTTGTTGGCGGCCGCTTCAGCTCGTCGCGGATGGTTGCGGTGGTGGGGTCCCACCCCCGAGGGACTTTAGTAAACCTACCGTTTCAACCCTGAAACCTCACGTACACCGCCCCCAATTGAATTGAGATACGGCGTCCGGCCTTCATCAGGGTCTGGATTTGGTCCTCGGGGATGCTAACCACCACGAACCAGGCCGCAGCCTGTTTGTCCGCGAAATGTAGCACCCACTTCTTCACGTCGACCCAGGGGTTCTGGTACGAGAGGGACTGTCCAATATTCGTCGGCTCCTCGAAGACCCTCTGCTCGTCCGGGATTACTACACCACAGCGTGCTCATGTCTGCAGTTCCGACTGGCTCTTGACGACAAGCGTAGTGCTGGTTGGGAGAGCCAAGCCGAAAACTGTGCGTTTCAGCCAGTTTAGTGTGTGGTCGTTGCTACACCATAGCTTCAGGAGTCCTTTGGCGAACAGTGGCTTCACGTTGAAGGTTGGTCCTGGTGTGTCCTGTATAGGGGAGCAGGCCTCGCTAATAATCTGCCTCTGGATGGCAGCGAGCACCTGGTCCAACGTCTCCTTACTGATAATCCCCGTATGGTTGCAAGTGATCGCGACGTTCAGGGGAGTACTGGCAGCTTGGGCGTAGCTTTTATTGGTGGCCCGTTTAGATTGATCAAGCCGCGGCCGCTTATGCTCCCCACGAGGTCGGAATCGTCTCGTTCTGAGCTCGCTTGGCTACGGCCTAATCCTTCCAGACGGGTCGCTGTGTTTCTCCCGTTGCCGGAACTGAGCTTGCTTCACTGGCTGGTGGTTGGCTCGAACTTGGTTGACTAGCGCCGGCCTGAGCCTGTTTACCGGCTGTGAAGCTGACTGGATGAAGGGGCCTTGTCTGCTTTCATGGGGACGGGTTTGTTGAGTATTTTTACCCTTACGTTTTTGCACCTGCCAGGCGCTTGCGAAGGTGTCGACGGTGCTAGTCGTCCCTGGTTGGTCAGGGGCAGCGATCGGGGCTTGAAGAGTCCTAGTGGTGGGAGGGTGTGTAGGTGTAACCTCAGTATCGGATTTACCCGATGCCGGGGCTTGTGTGCTGTGGCTAGGGCTGGCACCAGTTTTTCCCGGCCACGCAGCCTTTGCCTGTTTTGAAAGGCCGGTACTGGTGTCAATCAGCGCCGTTGCCTTTTGTTTAAGGAACTTAGTTTTGGTCTTAGCCGCGGTTTTCGTCACGGCTGGACCGACACTCGTGGTGGCGTCAGTAGCTTTCGCTACCGAAACTCCAGGGGACAGAGGTGCTAGAAGCACTCTGGTGAGGAGTTGTTGGTTTTTACCAACTCCACTCCTGAAGGTGGTTTTATACTAGGCCGGAAATTGTCCATAGTATGTTTGAAGCAAATTTTCGCCTTTCTGGCCCTCCATGGAGCCCGCAACTGGGAACGTCGCACTTAAAAGAAGCTTGATCGTTAGGACTACCAGAGAGATATAGGGGCGCAAGTCTGGCTTACAGTGCGACATCGGGTGCTCGTTTGGGTTGGCGTCATGGGGCGAAATGGCCTACCCCAGACGAGCTGATCAACCCTCACTTAAACCGTCAGCATGACCTTTACCTACCGCTGCAGCCGTCCAAGGACGGCCACAGCGGACCTCACGCACCTCGCCTATGGCCTTCTGACTGGACACAGTGGCCATTTCCCTACACCTGGCTAGAGGGTAGGGCCACCGTTTTGTCTGAAATCCAGACCAAAGGGGGCGTGTTGCCTCACGGACACATAACCACCAGCGCCGATCGGCTCAACCCCCCAGGACTCCTTCATCCCTGCATACGGCGCTCAACTGCGCAGGTCCTAGCGCAGGTGACTAATTCCCGTACTCGCCAACACTCTTGCGGCGAGCTCGCGGCCACCCAGTCACAAGGGACCGCGATTATTAGGTTATATATAAAAATATACTATAAAAAGTAAAAAAAAAAAAGAAAACCGGCTTCAAAAACTAAAATGTGATAAATAACTTTAGCACAGAACACACATTACTTTACTTTCGGAAGTCGGTGGCGGTGGCTTTCAGTTTGTTGTTTTGTATTGCCACCGACTTCCGAAAGTAAAGTAATGTGTGTTCTGTGCTAAAGTTATTTATCACTTTTTAGTTTTCGAAGGCGGTTTTCTTTTTTTTGAAAAAACTTTTTATTTTTCGCTTTTTAGTGTTGCCTTAACATCAAATTTCCGCCGTTTCTTAATGCCAAATCCATTAAGAAACGGCGACACACTTAAAAGAGATTGTAAATCCTCCAAAGATTGAAGAAACTAAAACGTCGTCCTAGGTATTTTTTTTGGGAATTTGTTGTTTTCTCAAAAAGGGCTAGATCAATTTTTGTAAAATTTCTATGGGACCATTTCGGAATAAACCCATTTTGAACAAAAAAAGAATTTTGCAAATCCGTCTATATATGACAGAGTTATGCCCGAACATACATAAAAAAAAAATACAAACATTCGAATTGATAACCTCCTCCTTTTTGAAGTCGGTTAAAAATAAACCTTACATAGATATATACTATATATATTTTATATGAAAGTGCTCGGTGGTTTTTGTTTGAGTCTATTTCCTAATGAACTACACCCAGTAACAGGGCTGGCAACCTCGAGAAGGCTAGTCCGCCGAACTTGCCTTGGGGATCTTTGCGACGAACTTGTCACTCTCCCCCAAGACCAACGCCCCCCTATCATCTCTGAAGGAGGTGATAGGGTGGGCCTGCACCTATGCTAACATGTTAAGCATGCCGTACGGGAACCGCTAAAACATAGACCCAGACCCGCCCCTAATTTTCTCTAAATGACCATACATTTTGTCTAGTTATGCGAATATAATTATGGATTCACAGTTTGAAGAATTTCTGGAGAAAATAAATCTTAGTTTTAAATAATGCCTAGTCATATGGTACCTTGAAAATAAAATTTTCCCTTATATGGAATATATTTAAGGGATAATCATTCATATAATAAAAAAAAGCGCGCGACGTCCGCACAGTTCGCTGCCCTCCGGTGAATGATTATGATCGGCGATCGTGTGGGCACACGCTCGCAACTATAAGCGATTCCCTTTGATGTGTGTCCAATAAACCGACAAGTCACCGATCGCCGCAATCACGACGACGATTACGGGCCATGATGGGCGACTACAGGCGAGTACCCCGTCCACTCGATCGTGCTCACGTGTAATCGCCCATCATGGCCGATTGTGAAGAGGAGGCATATAACAGCAAATAATGGCTTCCATCGAAGTGGGCGGAGCTTATTGTAGGCGCTTCGGCCGATCGTGCCTCTCTATCGCTTGTTCCGTGCTCTCGCTTGCACGCTCAGGCTCAGGCGGAACGTGCCACTTTTTCGTGCATGCAGCCGGTTTTTATCGATTTATAAGACGTTATCACGTCAAAATATGAAAATATTCATATTATTCATTATGAATGATGCTTATGAAACACCTTGATAGGAGTGACAGCCTTGTTTTCCAAAGGCGGCGTGGAATGGAGTAGCAACAGCTTTATCAGATTTCATTCACCCTCGCTCAAAAATGTGTTTATTACTATTGCAATCTTAATGTTCTCAAGTATGTAACAGTTTGTAGTAGTAGTAGTAGCCACTTAATTCCAATTCATTTGTAACCATCAGAATCATTTTTCTAAGATCAATGTTGTAAATTTTTTAATTGTGACTTGTCATATTTTATGTCGGACACATAGAGTTACAAAGGCCACCTTTGTCTTACAAAGGTGATCCACCAAATGTGTCTCTCACTCAATGTTTTCATAAAATGACACAGTGTATTTGAAAGGTTTAAATAATTAAATATTGTATACTTTATTTTAGGCCACTAGAAACTCCAGAACAAAATGTAAGGCGTCTATCATGCAAACCAGACATTGTTCTTCCACACTCTGATATATTTGAGATAAACATTGACAGTATAACAAACTGTGATCAATGTGGCGCACTCTACTGCTCGGAAGGTTGCAGACAAAATGCTTATGTAAAGTATCATAGAATATTATGTCATGATTCTAGTGATGCACAACACCCTATTGCTGTTCTAATGGAGACTTGGAAGTAAGTATACCTCTGCTTTTTCTGTAGCAATAATAGCACTTCTAAAACAATTAATTTACCTGTCTGCTTAATTTGTATTTATACCTATATTGTAGTACCTACAGTGGTTTTATTGTGGGTACATTGTCTTCACTTATAGTTTACTATATTATTTAGATAATTTACCAACACAAATTATTATCAAAGTCAAAGTCAAATCATTTATTTCAATTAGACCATTCTATGGCACTTTTGAACGTCAAATGAGAAAAAAAAATTGATTCTAGGTGCCCATTCCAAAAGGTAGTTTTGTATGGAGAAGAATGGGCAAGAAACTCCATACTTACTCTTTTAAAAACGATGTTAACAGTATTTGCATTTACAGGAATTATATAATTATACGTGAATACGATGTACCTTGCATAAAAACACTAGGTATTTGAAAGTGTGTACAAAGTATCACAGATTAAGGAATGACAGACTAAGTTATATGTACATAGATACACAGTATTCACATATTATTACAATTAATGTTGAAACAGTAGACAACCACTCCTTATATTTTAACAAACAATGAATCAGTATGTGAGCCTGAGCAGTGTATAAAAAAAGAGTCAAATATATATATGTACATATTTATACTAAGTATGAAATTAGGTATTTTAAATTAGCAATCGGTTCGATTTTGTCTAGACTGTCGATCGTCCTATGGAGCTAGACCAGCATGTTTCCAAGCATTCTTATCTTGAATATAGTCCTCTAGATTATAATAAGCTTTTTTACAGAGTGTACTTTTAATATATGATTTAAATTTTGATTCACTTAGTTGTAATATATCACTAGGAATTTTGTTGTAGCACTTAACACAGTACCCCATAAAAGATGTATGGACTTTAGACAATCTAAAATATGGTTGAGCTATTTTGTCCTTGTTTCTAGTATTAAAGTCATGTCTATCACTTACTTTATTAAACATATGTAAGTTTTTTCTTACATACATAATATTTTCATAAATAAATTGGCAAGGCACTGTCATTATATTAATATTTTTAAATAGTTCCCTAAGAGATTCGCGGCGACGTAGATTATAAATGGCTCTGACAGCTCTTTTTTGTAAAATAAAAACGGATTCAATGTCAGCAGCCCGACCCCACAGTAAAATACCATACGACATAATGCTGTGAAAGTAGCCAAAATAGACCAAACGCGCAGTTTCTACATCTGTTAACTGTCTTATCTTTCTAACAGCATAAGCCGCGGAGCTTAGTCGCCCCGCAATAGATGTTATATGAGGTCCCCATTGTAATTTCTCGTCTAGCGTGATTCCTAGGAAAACCGTTTGACTAGTAAATTCCAGTTTCTCTCCATTAAGTATGATGTCACATTTACTATTCCTAACATTTGGTAAAATGAATCGAATACATTTGGTTTTTTTTTCATTAAGTACCAAATTGTTTACCGTAAACCAATTTTGAACCTGAAGAATAGCGTCATTTACGTCGTCTAGATTTTGTGACCGTCTGATTATTTAAAAAATCAATGATGTGTCATCGGCAAATAACACCATTTTTGGTTGATTTTGAAATAATTGGGGTAAATCATTTATATAAACTAAGAATAGAAATGGACCCAATATTGAACCTTGAGGAACGCCCATAGTCGTTTCAGACCCCAATGAGTTCACGCCGTTAACCTGTACTTTTACCCGTCTATCCCTCAGGTATGACCTTAGTAAATTAAGAGATGTTTTACTAACCCCGTAGTGCTCCAGTTTCAGCAAAAGTGTCTCATGGTCAACGCAATCGAACGCCTTTGAGAGGTCGCAAAAGATTCCAATGGCATCTTGTGATTCCTCCCAGGCGCTAAAAATGTTCTTTATTAGGGTGACACCGGCGTCAGTTGTACAACGCCCTTTGGTGAAACCATACTGTTGTTCATGAAAGATGGAATTGAATGACGCAACGTTTGATTGAGCATTAACTTTTCAAACACCTTGCTGAGAACTGGCAGAATCGACACAGGCCTATAATTCTTGGGGTCTTTACTATCACCGGATTTGAACAACGGTACTACTTTACTGTGTTTCATCAGATCCGGAAAGACTCCTTGGTCTACACTGGTGTTAAATATAAGAGCTAAATAGGGCGCAATCGTTTCGATAATAGATTTACAGACTTTTACAGACATTCCCCAGAGATCTTCTGTTGATTTAATTTTAAGATCTTTAAAGGCTCTTATAACAGCCTGGGGGTTTGTATGTTCAAACCTAAACTCCGAACGGCATGCCTTAACATTCTTCCTAAGTAAGGCAGCAGAGAGCGCGGGAGAGGAATTTAAAGCTTCAGTAGTTTTAATGGGAATATTTCCAAAAAATGCTTCAAATTCCTGAGCTACTTCTATATCTGAATTTATGGGGCCATGTGCAGTCTCTAAATTAAATTCAGTATTACGCTGTTTTTTCCTACCTGTTTCATTATTTATTATTTGCCAAGTAGTTTTTATTTTGTCATCAGCTAATTTTATTTTATTTCTAATATAAAGGGATTTGGCTATTTTGCAGACACTTTTAAAAAGTTTTGAATATTTCGCAACATACTTTACATGCTTTAGACCATAAAGTTCAAATAGTTTTTCCCTGCTTTTACGAATACCTGGAGTCGCCCAATCGCTAAATAAGAACTTTGTGCAAATACTTTTAGTCTTTAGTGGAAATGTGTCATTAAATTGCGTGTTTATTAGTGAAAAAAACTCAGCGTAGAACTCATTTGGGTTATCTATATTATTAAAGCAATGAACACTTAGTTTACTTTCCAATGAACTATTAAATTTATCTAAGTTTTTACATGTAATTGGCCTAAACCTTATTTGATTTTTTTGTAAAGGAATGTAGGCGCAATACGTATATTGTATGTCCACTATGATCAGAAGGTAGCTTATTTATAATTTCTTTATGTAAATAATCACAATTACAAAATATATTATCAATACAAGTGGCAGAAGAAGCTGTCACTCTGGTTGGTTCCATAAAAACATTTGACAAATTAAATGACCTAAAAAGACTCAATAATCTGGTACTACTGGAGTTGTTTTCTAACAAATTAATATTAAAGTCACCACATATGATGATTGATTTACTACTAGTACTAATTTTTTTCAACACATCTTCCATTACAGAATCAAATGTAGATAAATTCTGGTAACTGGGGGGTCTGTATACACATACTATAATATGCTTATCCAGCTCAACACAGGACAATTCAACAGTATGTTCTACTGATAATCCAACGATGTCTTTTCGTTCTTTACACTTAATAGAATTTTTAATTAATGACCCACCATGTATCATATGTTTTCGACTAAAATGGCTAATTACACAATAATTTTCATAATTAATAGACATCACTTGATTATCTTTTAGCCAATGTTCTGTTAAACAAATAATATCATATTTGGTTATTTCTAAGAACATTTCTATTTCAAGTAATTTGGAAAAGCAACCTTGAATATTTTGATTAAATAATTTTAAAGTATGTTGATTTCCTTTATTTGTTAGGTTGCCAGAAGTTACCTTTTTATTATTCAATAATAATAAATGATTATTTGAAGGTGTAACTTCTGTTGTCTCACAACTTAGTTTAAAGTGTTATCCGGAGTGACCTCCACAACTACATTTGAAGAGTTCATAGTCCCTGTTTGTGATCCAGCAGGAAGAGAATACCCTATCTGACTGGTTGTGGCATCTAAGGATGTTGGCATTGTAGGTGGACCCTCCTTCGTACTATATGAAGATTCACAAAAATTTATCCCTATGTTGTTAGTGCAACTAGACAACATAAGTTTGTCACTTAACCTACAGTTTGTTATATTATTATTAGCTATAACATTGTTAATATTATATGCTATCAACATAGCAATTACATGTCCACATTCTCCAGACAGAGATAAAGTTCTCTGAGTTAACTTAAAACCACTAATAAAGTTATTAGTGTCAAAATATAATAATTTGTCACTATGACAACATGTCAACATATGAATAGTACTATCTAATATATAAAATTCTCGTGTCACAGTTTTCGTTCCCGTACTCCTCCGAAACGGCTTGACCGATTCTGATGAAATTTTTTGTGCATATTGGGTAGGTCTGAGAATCGGCCAACATCTATTTTTCATCCCCATTTTTCACCCTCTTTTCATCCCCCAAGTAGGTAGATCGGGACAGGACAATGTCTGTCGGGTCAGCTAGTCTAATATATAAAATTCTCGTGTCACAGTTTTCGTTCCCGTACTCCTCCGAAACGGCTTGACCGATTCTGATGAAATTTTTTGTGCATATTGGGTAGGTCTGAGAATCGGCCAACATCTATTTTTCATCCCCCTTTCCCCCCCCCCCCTTTTCATCCCCCATAGGTAGATCGGGACAGGACAACGTCTGTCGGGTCAGCTAGTTCAATATATAAATGTGATTGTTTTCTACTTCTGATAAAGTATCAGAGTAAGGAAAGGCACACAGCATGAGCTTTCCTATGTTTAACTTTAATAAGGTGTTCACACCATCCACTATGTCTTTTTTAGTAATACCAGTACTATTACCTAAAAGTAGAACCATTGTGAGTAATGGTCTATGTTAGAAATTTATTTTTATTATAGAAATTTATTTTTCAAATGTGCAAGAAGGAGTGAGTTCCTTACCCAATCTTCTCCGTACAAAACAAATTTTAGGAAGTGGCAATTAGATTCAATTCCTTTGTCATGTAAATGATGTTTAAAAGTTCCTGACATTTAAGCAGAAATACATAAACTAAATAAATGTTTTTTACAGACAAATGCACTACCCACCAGAAACGACGAGCATAATGCTTCTCGTAAGAATACTAGCATACATCCAACAGAGTTCCGACCCATCCGCAGCAGTGGCTAAAGTGAAACAGTTCTGTCACCGCACTGAGAATGAAGATGCTGAGCTAGTGCATAAGCTATTGGGTGAACAGTTCACGCATCAGATGAATACGTTGCGAGAGATGACCTCTCATGTTGTTAATGGCGATGAAGTCCAGGAGGTAAGATATTGTACAGAGGCCAGCACGTCAAGCTACAACAATCTGTCAAAGGACAATGCCAGAAACTCTATAGAACTTTGCCCCATTCAATAAAAGTCATGTGCAATATGTAGCATCTTACTGTTTATTTATTGCTGATAACTAAACATTAGTCTTAGTGACTGTAGAACTTGCGGTTTCCGTTTAAATCAAAAAACAATAATGACATTGGTTATAGGTTAAATTGTATTTTAGGTAAAATAAGTTTGTATTTTGTGGGTAGGTATTTCGTAATCCGCAAGTTCTAAAGAAAAACAATTTAGTATAGAAAGGTTCTATATTCATTACAAATATTTTCATTAATTTACTTTTCTGTACATGGGTGGGGCACGATCTGGCATTGTCATTTCTTTGATAAATTTTCAACTTTATTACAGGAGGGTAAGGTTCATATTCGATTGAGAAAATTTGACAGTTTGGTATGGCTTAATGTGCTGGCGTCTGTATGTTGGTACAACAACTACGCTATGCATTCAAATATTCAGCATATTTATAGTTATAGTTCGTCCGCCTAGCCTTTTCCCAACTGTTGGGGGTTGGTTTCCTGTCTAATGGGATGCAGCTGAATACCAGTGTTCTATGTTACGCCCCTTTCACACGGCAGTCCAGTTTTTTGCAGGATCCCGTTTTCTGCAGGATCCCGTTTGATGGCGAATAAGTTTATATGCTAGCGTTCACACGAGCACGAGCAAAACTCATTCGCCATCAAACGGGATCCTGCAGAAAACGGAATCCTGCAAAAAACTGGACTGCAGTGTGAAAGGGGCCTCAGGGGGGTTTAGTTTCCGCACTTAGTCCTTAATATGGACCCCTGTATATGAATACCAGTTTTTTACATGGAGCGACTGCCTATCGGGCCTCCACAATCCAGTTACTTGGGTAACACAATACCCCTTGGTAAGACTGGTTGTCAGACTTTTTGGCTTCTGACTACCTTTAACGACTGCCAAAGATCTATAAATGACAGCCCGGACCAGCGGCTTGACGTGCTTTCCGAGGCACGGAGGGAACTCTGTATGAAATGTATGGTCACCCATCCACAGACCGACCGCGGCAAGCGTAGCTTTACCTTTAACCGATCGATCTGTACGGCATTCACTTAGCCACAAGCACCTCCCTTGCAGTAATAGTTTTAGAGGTAAAATTATTATTATGCAATGGTTTGGATAAAATTTGTGGAAAAAAGGAATGGTGAATTCGAATCTGAAGCTAACATAAGCATATTTAGCTTAGTTAACATGTTTATAGGCATATTAGGCTTGATTGATCTACATTGCTACATATTTACAAGGCAAAACTATACTAAACTACGTACCTGTTAGCTAATTTAATAACGATTCCAATGATATAACTGGTAGCTAGCTACCTAACGTAATTTCGGAGATATCGTCGTTTTAATCAGACGCGCCGGAACCGCATGCAGCCACCCGGAATCGCTCCACAGTCACGCGCAAGCGCAGGTTACGGCCTCTCACAGTAGATCGGATATTTCAACTATCATAACAAATATGTTTAAACCATATAATTGATAGGTGTTGTGTAGTGTGTGCAAGATAGCATGCTTTTAACATGTTATGTCTACACCCGGGTTTCAATCTCTACGCGATTACTGTTTGGAGTGCCAAAAATTCTAAAATCTTAAATTAGTTCAGACTTAAAACAAATATTATTAGTCCATTTCAATATTTGGTTTAAGGCGGAAATTCAATGTGTGCACATAGTCTGCGATCACATGATCATTGTACGGTCGAACAAGCTAATTGGTTTACAGGCAAAAATATTTATCTTTCTACTACAGTAATATTTTTTTTTTTTTATCTTTTGTACGTAGGTACCAGGGATACCTACGTGCTCGAGATAAGAAAATGAAAAAAAAAAAAATTGTAAGTGTAGTAGAAATATAAAGAAAGAAAGAAAGAAAAAGCATTTATTAGCCCGCACAGGACAACACACAAATAACAACAAGGTTTAAGTATTATTACAAAATAAAAAATAAGAAACGAATCGGTCCTGTACGATGCCAAAAGGCCCTATCTCTATATGAATATTTTTGTCTGTAAACCAATTAGCTTGTTCGACTGTACAATTGAGTGTTGAGGAAATTAGTAGAAGAATTAGTAGACGTACACATCAGAGACCAAGGTTCATAAAATTGGTTTTCTCTGAATTGTATCAAAATATATGACGACTAGCTTCTTGCCCGCGACTTTGTCTTTCTCGACTCGACGATTCGACATTCGACGACTCGACATTCACGCGGACGAAGTTGCGGGCAAAATCTAGTATACTATAAAACATATCCTAGCTTTCTTTCAGTGTGTAATAGATAGTGTGACTAATAGTGAGTAATAATTTGTGGACTTCCAGTGATTCATCATCATCGTGTCAACCTTTAGACGCCCACCACTGAGCATAGATCTCCTCCAAAGGGGGGTTCGGCCGTAATCGCCATGCTTGGCCGATGCATGATGGCGATCGCCATCATTTCACCCATGGGTAGAAATGAGGTTGTGCTATTCGTGGCCGGCGGCACCACACGGCAAAGCGCTCCAGTGATTACCTCTTACTAAAAAAAAAAACAAAAATAAACAAACCTTATCTCTTTATAACGTTAATGGCTACAAACTCAAACACTTCTCAGTTTTAAGATGCCATTAAGTCTTGTACTGTCACAGTCAATTTGACATAAAGTGATAGAGACAGCAAAAAACTTGACGGCATCTTAAACTTGAGTGGCGTTTGAGTATTTGGCCATAAGTAATATAAACCATACCATACCGTGCCATATTATACCATACCATATACCATCACATCACATCACTTCAGCCGAAAGCCGTCCACTCCTGGCCATAGGTCTCCCCCAAGTGTCACCACATTGACCGGTCCCGTGCGACTCGCATCCAGCGGATCCCCGCAACCTTTACCAGGTCATATACCATACTTTCTTTAATATGCAGGATGAAATTGAATTAATTAGCAAAATTTTTAGGAGTGACTCAGACCACGAACCTGAACAACTTTCATTTTGGAGCCAACATTACAGAAGTGCAATAGGTATGGAACAGCTGTTTTTTTTTCACGCTGTTTGAATTGGCTTCATAATGAAAGTTGTACAGGTTCGTGGTCTGAGTCACTCCTTAAAATTTTGCTAATTAATTCAATTTCATCCTGTATATATAAATTTTTTTTTTTTTTTTTTGTACAAGACATTGACATAAAAGTACCTACATAATAGAGTCTTATGAATAGGTTGTACAACAGTGATACAATTTAAAGTCGAACGTCTGACTCCTAAACTAGGCAATAAGCCTGTGTCTTAGAAGCCAATGTTCCCCAAAGTTACAGTGACATACAACTGTTTACTAATGCTTAATCGTACAAGTACTTCTTACGTTACAATAAAAACTAGATACTATGTGCATACAGTATGTAACTAATTTAAGAAATAATTTTAATAAGACTTTCAGTTTCTTCATATGATAACTCCTGCAACCACTTGGTCAGAATAATTTTTATTTCATGTCTTGTGCGAATATAAATTGATAAAATTTTATTTATTTTATTGTAAAGTCGACAGCTAGTAGCAAGAAACTGGCGACCAGCAAATGCGGTACGACACCTGATGGGATCACAGACAGGAAACCCTTTGCGTCTTAACAGGAAACCTGGGTCTAATGGCGTCATGGAGTGCCTACGTAGGACGGCACAGAGAATATATAGCTGTCTAACTGTCAATAACTGGGCCTCGGAATAAAGTTGGGCTGAAGAGAAGTCTCTACGCTTAAAGTGTATTACTTTAAGGATAGCTCTTTGAGCTCGTTCAAGCTTAATCAAAGAGGTTTTGAAGGTTCCACCCCAAGCTGTGATGCAGTACGTGATTAAGGATTGGCAAAGACTCTGGTATACTAGCAACACTGTTTCACGATCAGCAGAATGCCTGAGCTCTCTGAAGATGTAAATTAGTTTCCTGATTCGGGTGCATAGGGCTTTAATATGAGGTTGCCAGCTTAACTTACAGTCAATGAAGACCCCGAGATATTTTAAGTCTGGTACCAGGGCTAGGAGTGGACAATTGCAGCCATTATGACTTCCTAGGCAGGTATGAGCTTTCACTAAGCCTGACTCTTGTGGTGGAGTAGTAGTGTTAGGTAACGAAAAGCGAATAATTTTTGTTTTTTCGATATTAAGAGTCAAAAGATTTACCGAAAGCCATTCCATTACCAAACGAAGCGCGTATTCAGCTTTTTGTTTTGCCTTTGGCCAGTCGACATCGTAAACTATCAAAGCCGTGTCATCGGCATAGGTAAATATGTCACAATTGGGAGCCTGAGCTTGACATAAATCATTGATGTATACTAGGAAGAGCGTAGGCCCAAGGATGCTTCCCTGCGGTACACCGAAATTAATATTCTTATGATCGCTCATAAAAGAGTCGATCTTCACACATTGCGTACGATTGGCTAAATAGTCTCTGAAAATGTTCAAGGCTGGGCCTCGCACCCCAATTTGCTCAAGTTTCGAAATGAGGATGGGAATAGATACCGTGTCGAACGCTTTGGATAGATCCAGGAAGATACCGTAGCATTTCATTTTCTTATCCAACTTATCAACTAATGTTTTGGTCACGTCTACTACAGCATCCTCTGTTGATATACCAGATCTGAATCCATACTGGTTACTCGAAATGATATTATATTTATTTAGGAAGCTTATCAGACAGTTGCTGAGTATTCTTTCAAGGATCTTTGACAATGAGCTCAATACGGAAATGGGGCGGTAATTTGTAACACTAGCTTTATCGCCTCCCTTGAAGACGGGATGTACTACTGCCTTTTTAAAAGCGTCAGGGAAAATGCCAGAATCGATCGCTCGGTTACATATATGTGTTATGGGCACCGCCAAATAGACACTCGACTGCTTGAGCACCTTAGCTGGAATATTATCGTAGCCAGTGGCACAGTCGCTACGTAAGGAGTCGATAAGAGTTTTTACATGTGCTTCATCTACTGGCATTACTACCAGTGAGTTAAAACTATGTCGGCGCACTGCTTCCATTTTACAGCGGCTTGTTGTAAGAGGAGTAACGTTTGAGGCCAGGGTTTGACCTATGTCGACGAAAAAGCTGTTCACATAATTTACTGAGCTTTTTGGATCGCTGAAAAGTTGAAGCAATTCCTTGGGGCACTGCGGTTGCGAACAGGTGTTTGTAATTTTTTTTACAGTCTTCCATGTAGCTTTTGAATTATTTTTAGCTTTAATCAGATCAACTTTATCGTGTGTACGCCTAAGCTTTTTTAGTAAAGAATTTAGAAAATTGCGGTACCGCGTGTAGGTGACTTTCAAGATGGTATTTTTTGGATCGCTGGTTACTTTTTTATGCATCATGTCTCTATTACGTATGCAACGGACCAACCCTAGTGTCATCCATGGTTTGATAACACGGACCCTTCTTTGGATTCGTATACAATGGGAATGCTTGTTTATGATTTTTTGCAGCATGGTAATGAATAATTCAGCACCCAGACCTGGATCAGACTCTTCCAGGATCGTGTTAAAATCGGTGTTTTCTATTTCATTTTTAATTGCAGCATAATTATATCGGTAGTACGAACTGGCACTGTTTTTCGTCATAGGACCTTTGGATTTTAGACACAAAATGACGGGAATGTGATCAGTGATGTGAGAATCAAGTAATATGACGCATGCTGTTCCCCTAGTTTTTAAAAGGACGTGGTCTAAACAGTTTCCTGATCGCGTTGGTCGTAAATGAGCAGGTAGTAGTCCCAGTGAGGCAGTCAAGGTAAGATAGTCACTTGCGTGCTGATCATTGCTATTCGGTTTTATATCTACATTCATATCTCCAATGTGAACTATATTAGTGTAATGATTTAGAGTATTCACAAGACTGTTTAGACTATTATAGAATTGATCCAAGTTATGATATGAGGGAGAGCGGTGTATACATATGATAGCAGTATTTTCTACGATACAAACAAGGCAATTTGCATCGAGATACGGGGGTTCATGTATTGCACTTGTAATGGAAGCTTTAGAATATACTACAACTCCATCATTCTGTGACCTATTGTTGACTGTGGCGTGACAGTTGTACCCCAGCAGAGCCGGCAAGGGCCCGGATACGTTGAGCCAGCACTCAGTAAATACAACAATATCAAAATCAGTTTTTGTAGTAGATAACATTGCTATAAACTGGTTAAAGTTTTTGCTTATACTTCTTATGTTGACATGAATTATTTTAAGACTATTATTTGGGTGGTCAATAAAATCACAACAAAGGTCAGGAGAACATTCATGAATGCTGGCCATGGAGAAATTATCGATTTCAGTAGATATACTATTAATTACAGCCATTAGTAATAAATTAAGTAAACACAAAGCAAGGGAAGAGATATGTTATGGCTTTGAAGACCTAAGTCTATCACGAGAGCAATAATTTGTATAATTAAAGCTAGCGATTTATATATGAGGCGTAAAGCGATTAAGGATTTAATAGGTAGGACGCAGTTATTCAAATTAATTAAAAGTATGTTGCAGTAGTTGATCATATTACTGTCGAAAATAAGTGATTTGCAAAAAAATACCTGTAAATATACTGAATGATATTGAAATAACAAAACAAGGGATGATTGAGTACAAAAGAGTGGTAACGTAAATCCAAACAAAATTGGAATTTTCTGAAATAACACAAACAAAAATAAAACTAATAAAGCATAACTAAAATGGAACGAACAGTGTCGAACATGCATAAAGTTATGAAAAAATATACAAATGAGAGAAAAAGAGTTTAAGAGTCATTGTTTTTTAGCCAAAACTGATAGACATTTTACTGTTTTAATTTGCGTAGGTTTCTCATTAGGATCTTTAGAATCTTTTCGAATGAGAATTCTTCCGTAAGAGTTCCAGCAAGAGAAGTTATTGGCTTTCGCAAGTACCCGGGCATCGTGGAATAGCTTCTTCTTTGATGGTGGCAGATGCTCGTCGACATAAATTGGTTTCTATTCCCCAGGTAAGCCAATCGAATGGGAGTTCAGTTTGTCAGCCACTGGCCGGTCTTTGTTATAGCGCCGTACGCTTGACAGAAATTCGTTCCTTTTCTGAACTGATGTAAACTCTGCTACAATGGGTCTTGGAGTACCGGACGATCCTGGTAGACGGAAGAAATCACGTAGGTTAGACGCCTGGATTTCTACGTCAATAACTTTCCCCACAGCAGACACCACGGCTAAAAGATCATCTGAGCTCTCTTTAGCTTTTTGCGGAATGTTTCTGAGTTCAATCGTAGCCGGACGGGATTGAAGCTGCAGGTCCTGAATATATTGTTCTAGCTGAATTATGCGATCATCGTGTTCTTTTTTCTGATTTTCTATTCCAGCTACTTTAACCTTTATATCCTCATAGCATGAATTCATAAACTCCATTCCGCGGTCAATTTTAAGTTGCGAGTCCCGAATCTCGGAATACTGAATTTTCAGGTCACTCAATTCTTTAGAAAGTCTAGATAATACCTCATCATGCTCAGTTTTCCAGTTTGCAAGACGGTCATCATGCTCTGTTTTCCAAGAGGTAAGCACTTGCCTAATTTCGCTTTTGAAATCATCAAATGTCCGCGCGAATTGGTTTGTTTGACAGTTCGGGGAATCATCGATGCGTTGGCGCTTATTTCTCACGGTAATATTACCAGCCTGCTTTTCTTCCGATTCTGCTGTAGATGATAGATCCGGTTCGGATAAAGATTGCCCAGATTGAAGCAATATTTTTGAAGGAGGTGTACGTTGGGTATTCATTTGTGAAATTATAATACTTGAGGTTTACCGATCTCCAACAACTCTGGACACTGATTATTATTTTAAATTACTCAGGAGATTTAAATTAACCACAAAAACAGCTAAAATAAATTGACTAGTTTCGATTCCGAACCCGCGGCACTTAACTTCTCAGTCCGTTGTTCGGGCCGCCAGACCAAATCACCTTGTCGGAGTGTGTCAATAATAAAGTTCCGTTCCGGGTTCGCGTATGTCGCAAAGATTGTGGTGGGGGTAACCTTACCGGATTCTCATGTCACGATCTAATGAACAATCACTTGCACCCACGTTATTTTAATTAAGTTATTTCGTTTTTTTGGTTGCAAAAACCACTCAGGACCAGAATACTTTTAAACAATATGTGAGATGAGAGAAATACACATAATTTGATAATTTTTATAGTACTTTTGTGCACTTTTAACCACTTTTAACAATTTGTAAACACAGAGATACGGCACGAATACGTCCGACTTGCACAAGCGCGCGGGGAGTAACTCCTCTCATATGGAAAATGGGGGTTTGTTTCTTTGTTGTAATTTGGTGCAGTCCAAGTTTGAACCTCAAGAAACGACATAGGCTACTATTAAATCTGTGACATCGTCTGCATCCACTATAACAGATATTCAGACGGATGAAGTCGTGGGCAAAGCTAAAAAGTAATAATAGGTAATACTTAGTGTAGATAGATCTTGGGTCATTGCTGGCGTTGGACCTAGAACCGTCATGTCCTTGGAGACGGTTCTAGTGCAGGTAATTGGCAGGCGACCTCTGAGCTGCTCCGCTTGCCCTCGTCTTGTTTTGTCATGTGGTGTTCATCCCTGCGCATAACATGACCATACCAGCATAACCGGCCTTCTTCCTACCCGGGGTCTGCCCTCCTGATACTTGAAAGAAGCTCAACATGCATTAGACATGCATGGCGATTATGGCTGAAGCCTACATACCCCATGTAGGCTTCACCCGTATTTGCCATGCTTACCTATGCCCAGCAGTGGGCGTCCAAAGGTTGACATGATGATGGTTGATGATGATGATGTAAATAAAATACTTAATCATTAAGAAATTACAGTTAGCTAAATTGTGTTCAATAGTGGGCCAGTTCATGCCTCGGAGAGCTTATTGAAACGTGTAGTCAAACGACTAAACATCCTATAAATTGCACATAAATATTAAATACCTTTATAACATAGGAATAACGTTGAAAATGCCCAGCTGTGCTTGCCAAAATGCAAAGCTCATCTCATTCCTCGATGATGAGTTAGTGTACGGTCACCAAAGGAGATAAGTATCCATGTCGCCGGAAACAGTTGAAGTTTACTTAGAAACCGATAGGTTTTTATGAATAAAATAAAATACAATTTATAGAGAATAATTCAATGATTTCATAAAATTTCATTTGAAAGCCCCCATTGGTTTCTAAGAAATCTTCAACTATTCCCGACGATATGGATACTTATCTCTTTTGCGTACTGTACATAGATGATGATAATAAAGTTCACTATTTTATGACAAATCTCTGTCCAAAGGGTAATCGCCGTGCCATTTACTAGTGTGCATATTGAAAGGCCTTAGACGATAGATCACTCCGCTTTATTGCTTTAGCCTTAAATCAATATTCCAATATTTACCTTAGCAAATTAACACAATTGGTAGATCGAAACTGAGCGGACCACTTTGTTGTTTAACTCTATGTTGTTAAATATTGAATCTGAAAAAAAAAACCATAGACAATAGTCGATTATTTATTTAGGTCTGCTTGACCACTCACTAAATACAATTGGCACTTAACATAATTTAAAACATCATCCTATTCTGTGTTTGTTTTAACTATCAAACAGGTTCTTTACATTTTTTTGTGATGACAAATTACTACATATTTACATTATTTAGTGATGTAACATTAGTGCTAATAATAAAACACAATAATATGCCTCTTTATAGATTCCTTCGACAAAGGCTGGCCCCGAATAGCCTTTAATAGAGAGAGTTGTGATCAGCCTGAATTTTCCCACTGCAGAAAATTCAGGCTGATATCTATACTTAATATATATATAGCTGAAGAGTTTGTTTGTTTGTTGGAGTGCGCTTATCTCCGGAACTGCTAGTCCGATTCTGACAATTCTTTCGGCAATTGGAAGCTACGTTATCACTGAGTGCTATAGGCCATATTTTATTATAAAAAGAAATAGGGATCCATAAGAAAAATCACGCGAACGAAGTCGGGTTTTCCCCGCGAGCAGTTAATAATAATAGGAAATCTCCATCCCCATGTTAGCCGAACACGTCAGAACCATGCTTCAACGAAATGATGCATCATGATACATAGTTGAAACTCTCGCGTAATGTGATATGTTTCATGCCCTGTCCGAGAAGCGCTTGAGAATCATTACACGCATTACCAACCCAAGTCTAGTGTAGAGTGCACTTGCTGCTACTTTACTGCCTCATTGGCCTTGTGGTCCCAAGCGCTACTGCTGGGTAAGAAGTACTGAGGTCGATTTTCAGGTCTGACAAAGTGTTACTGGGCATTTGGAATTTCTCAGCAGTCTCCTTGAGTTGTTTAAAATTTGGTGGTGTAAAATACCTTTGCCTCAGAAAGACGTGATGCTGTTGGCCCTGCGCCCGATCTCACCTCGGTCGGGTCGGATTGCCGTCCCATCGAACTAAGGGAAATGGGATTTAACTTGGCTTGGCCAGTCTCTCTAAAAAAGGACTGCTGTGACCGAAAATTACCGTGGGGAGTCCGGGCCAGAAAAACACCCACCATTTCATTGCGACTCGGGCAGCAGCAGCTTCCGTGTACTTAACAACCTCACTACGATCCCCAAGACGCCTGCCAAATGTGAGGATTATGGCAAACCCCCTTAGGAGAGGCCTTTGTCCAACAGTGGACGTCTTCCGGCTGATGATCATGATGACCGAAAACTCGGTCAGTTGAATGTAAAAGTATACCTACATTTCGCCAGTTGTAATAATAACTTCTATCAATTATTTTTCAGTTTCTAACACCGGAGGGTTTCTGCACACTAATGGCGTTAGTTGGCACAAATGGGCAAGGCATTGGCACGAGTCCACTGGCAATGTGGGTCAATTCTGTACTTGAAGTTACCATGTCTGATGATGAGAAACAACAGCTGGATCTGTTCATTGACAAACTTTACCAGTATGTGGAAGAAGGTATGTTACAATGTTTTAGGCTCTTTAAAAATACTCTACCCTTTCCATAGGAAAAATGTGTGGACTTTGCGGAGGTTGTTACGGTGTCTGTTGCGGAAGCTGCGGTGGATGCTGCTGCCCTAGCATCACAATCTACACCTGATGTACGAACAAACACTATAAAACCACTTGTCTGCGCGCATACAGTGCCCCGATGCTCGAAAACTATTAGCTACTTTGTGACCATTTTAGTTGTATCCAAGACCAGGTATTAGACCTGTGTGCACGTAAAATTTGCGTAAATTGTTGAAACTTTGTATGCACTTAAAACGCATCAAAATGCCTTCATGTGCGGTGAAGTGGTGTGGAATACATTCCAAGACATCTAGCTACAAAAAAGATGGCATAACATTTCATCGTTAAGTAAACAGTACGAAATTTATTTTTGATTTATTTAGATTATCAGTGACCATATGGGTCTGGATATAATGGTGATTGGTTAAAGAAAGCACACGGCAGAATCGCGCGTTGATGTGTTTTGGAAAAGTCTCGTTCTTTAATTAGAAAATTCTAATGCGTCTATCCCTTTTTTCCCTTTGTTTGGTTTGTCGTATAAATCAGTGATGTTACCTTTATAAGTAGCTGTAGTAGTATATAGTCGATGTAGAAAATAATACAATTAAAATTAATACATATTAATTAATTAAAAAAAAATAATAAAAGACCCATATATTTTTCATCTGTGGGGTTGGCGTACCTACATGTTTCCATTTTAGATTTCCGAAGATTCCTGAACTAAAAGAAAAATGGATAAATAATGTTAATAGACTTAATACGGAAAATTGGTTTCCTACAAAATACAGCCCTGTCTGTTCAAAGCACTTCACCCCTGATTGGCATATATTCATATTATTAATATATTAATAGTACATTATCTAAAATAGGTACTCAATTAAAATTAAAAAAAATAAATAAATAACATTAGTATTAATATATTTTATTTAGTTAACTTATGGGCGTTTTTCAAAATGTTTTAATCCATTTTATCGATATCGACTATTATTCCTTAATCAAGTGGAGCAACCCTAACGATGTTATACCTACGCATGTTGACCTTGAGCTGACCAATTGCAGCCGCGCGTACTTGCCCGTCCCCCGGCCCGCTCTGGTGAGTCGTGTACTTAGAAGAAATCGACCTATAGGCGCAAGTGGTTATATTCTTTTTGTGTACGAAGATTAGCTAGTCCCAAGTGGCGCTGGTTCGTGACAGACATGGTGTCTCCCGCCGAAGATGGCGCACACAGGCATTATATGTTTTTGTCATCGAAGTTTACACGCCTTGCCGTTTTGTGGAAATAAACTACTATGAATGAGAAATCCAAAAACACCATACTACGAATCGGTTTCTCTTTGTTTGAGAAACCGAGGGTTAAACTCAAACTCAAACTCAAAATCATTTATTTCAATTAAACCATTTACAGGTACTTTTGAATTGTCAGAGTCAGTCAGTAAGTTGAAGCTAGTTGCTCGTTCCAAACAGTAGGTTTCTATGGAGAAGAACGAGCAAGAAACTTCATGAACACTCTTTTAAAATCAGATAAATTTTACAAATTTAGGTTACATCATTCATGTTGAATCTAAGGGTACAATGTGAGAACAATGTAACACGTCTTGCGTGTTAAAAGAGGTCTAGAGACAAATATAGTTATAATAACAATTCAAACCAAAATTTAAAATAACCGAGTCAGCTAAGAGATGACCAGTCCCAACCGACGGCGTCCGTTCACGAACATGACGCATGGATCGGCACCATGTAGTAGTAGTAGTAGTAGTATGACGGGCTGGTGTCCGCAACTCCACGTCTCAGCGCGTATTTTGCGTACAGGTGGGAAGTAGATCATTCGATCCACCCGAGCTCCTCCAGGAAGGCCAGCAGCGCCTTGACGTCGCTGACGATCTCCCGCAGGTTCCCTGGCTGACCGAAGTACTTTGCCCTGTATGGAGCAACCTCAGGGCAGTTCAGAAGCACATGGGCCGCTGTCTCGTCCGCCCCCATGCAGGCTCTGCACAGAGGGCTGTCTGTTACTCCTATGACAAAAAGATGTTTATTGAAAGACCCATGGCCAGTTATGGCGGCTGTGACCACACGTAGCTGTGGTTTGGACAGTCGTAGGGCTTGCCTCGTGATGCGGCCCTCAATAGCAGGAATTGCCTCCTTGGCCTGCCTGCACTCGCCAAGTTCGGTCCACAGTCTTTGGTGTAGATCCTTGGTACGTTTTCTTACCATGGTGCGTAGGTGACCGAAGGGGAGTGGCACTATGGGTTCCGGACCCACCGCGCTTGTACTCGACCCCCTTCTAGCAAGCTCGTCTGCAGCATCGTTACCACGCGAGCCGCTATGTCCTTTGATCCATTGAATGGTTATATCATTGAGAATACCCACCTTGTTCAGTTTTTGGTGACATTCGTATATTAGCCCGGAGTTGACCGTATAGCTGTTTAGAGCTTGTAGTACAGCCATGCTGTCCGACAGTATGCGAATTGGTTGTCCTACTACCTGCCTGTTTATTATAGCTGAGGCTGCCAGGGAGATGCCCATGCACTCGGCCTGGAACACAGTGTTGTAAGCGCCTAGTGGTGTTGCTATATGTATGTTGAGGTCTTCCGAGAAAACCCCGGCCCCTGTGCCGGTGCCTGTTTTAGAACCATCCGTGAAGATCCGCAGCTCTGTGGGGCGAAGGCCCTCACACCGCCGATCCTCATACAGTTGGATTTTGTATTTTTTATCAAAGATAAATTGTTTAGGTATCCTGTCGTTAATAGCCTTAATTATCGGAAACTCCTTACCAAGTTCCTCTAGTAACGAGGTGTGTTGAGTGCTACTCTTGCTCCAGAGATTTAGTGTTTTTAGGCGTAATGCTGCTGTTGTCGCTTCTTGTTGTATGAATAAGTGAAGCGGCGGCAGCCCTAACATGGCCTCCAGTGCTGCCGTCGGAGTGGTCCTCATGCAGCCCGTGATCGCCATGCAAGCCAGTCTTTGCATACGCTGAAGTTTGTTGGCAGCTGTAATTCGCGTGGTCCTCGGCCACCATACCACCGACCCATAAGCAATCATGGGGCGGATAACCGCGCTATACAGCCATAGTATTATCTTAGGGGATAGGCCCCACTTCTTACCTATCATTTTTCTGCATTGCCAAAAGGTGATGCAGGCCCTGTTTATTTTGTTGTCTAGATGGTTACTCCAGTTTAACTTACTGTCTAAGATGACCCCGAGGTATTTTACTTCATTGGCCAGCTGGAGCTCGGTGTTGAACAGTTTAGGCAGGCGGTAGGGTCCTAGTGCACGTTTGTGGGTGAACATGACTAGTTCGGTCTTAGTGGGATTAACTGATAAATCAAATTCCCCGCACCATCGCTCCACGATGCGTAGCGCCCGCTGTGTGAGGTTGCAGATGGTCCCGGTCACCTTCCCTGACACAAGGATGGCGAGGTCGTCTGCGTAGCCTATAGTGTAGTAACGTTCGGCATTGAGTTTGTTGATTAGGGTGTTGATCACCAGGTTCCACAGGAGAGGGGATAACACCCCACCCTGGGGGCAGCCTCTGGCAATCATGGCCGCTTGCTGATCGTCTTCAAGCCGCACTACACGTTTACTTAGCATATTGGTAATCCAGTCAATTAGTACCTGTTCTACTCCATGTTTGGATAGGGCGGCGCTGATGCTGGAGAAGCTAGTTTTGTCGAAGGCCCCTTCGATGTCTATAAAGGTCCCCAGGCATGAACCTTTTTGGTGTATGTCCTCCTCAATCCTACTAACCACCATGTGGAGAGCAGATTCTGTCGACTTACCTGAGCTGTAGGCGTGTTGATTACCGTGTAGGGGTATGTTTCTTAATGGCCCATCCCTTAACTCCCTCTCGCATAGTCTTTCCAATGTCTTCAGCAAGAAGGAGGTCAGACTGATCGGTCGGTAGGATTTGGCATTTGTATAGTCACTCTTACCTGGTTTAGGGATGAATATAACCCTCACTTCCCTCCATCCTATGGGAACATATCGGAAAGCCAGACACGCTCTCATTAAAGGCAGCAATCTGTCTGTGACCGAGGCACCCCCCCACTGTAGTAAGGCGGGGAACACCCCGTCTGGGCCCGCTGCCTTGAAGGGATGGAAGGACTGAATGGCCCATTGGAGTTTTTCCAAAGTAATCATCCTGTGTGCATAGAGCCAGTCGTTGTCTGAAGGTGTATGGGTTGCATCTGTCCAGTCTACCGTCTGTGTAAAGACACATCCGGGGAAGTGGGTTTCTATCAAAACCCGCCTCGCTTCGTCTGGTGATGTTGTGAGTGTGTTGTCGGGCTTGCGGAGAGTGGCTACTTCTGGTGTGTTCTGCTGTGCCAGTATTTTCCTTACCCTGTTTGCTTGTTGACAAGATTCTATGTTGCCACAGAATTTGCGCCATCCCGTGGTTCTTCTGAATCTGATGCATTTTTTGTAGCTGGATTTGGCCGCGTGGTAGGCGTCCCAGTCATCGTCAGCACAAGTGTTCATAGCTCTGTTCAAGGCTTTCCTTACCTTGCTGCGCTTACGCTCCAGCTCGGCTCCCCACCAGGGTTGTTTCCCTGGCGTCTTAGGCTCCGTGATCAATGGGCATGCAGCTTGGTAGCATTCAATCATTGTTTCAGTAACCTGTCTTACCTGTGCATCAATCAGAGTCGTGCACTCTAAGGACAGCGAGTTAGCTAACGGTGCAAGCTTGTTTGCAAGGTTGCGTGTGTAGGCCGCTTTATCCGTGTTTCGCGGATTACGTCGCGGTGGCTTCGGTGATATACTGACCTGGATGTCAAAGCGGATCCATCTGTGGTCGGAGCAGGAGGCCTCCTTAGAGACCTGCCATCCGGTGATGATTTCCGCTGCACCATCCGATGCTAGTGTCAGGTCTATAATAGTGCGGCTGCGTCTAGTGACAAAAGTCGGTTCAGAGCCTGTATTAAGTAGGGATAGGTTAGTCGTAAATAAGTATTCCACTAAGGCCTTACCCCTTTCGTTTGGTGAGTCCATACCCCACAGCGGGTGATGGGCGTTGGCGTCGGCCCCAATCACAATCTCCAACCCATTCCTCTCGCAGTCGTTCACGAGGCGGGTGAGGTCGTGAGGGGGCGGTTTCTCCGCCTCAGGCATATAAGCCGAGGCAAAAACCACCGCTGTATTTTCGGCGCCTTGCTGTATCAGCAGCCTTGCTGCAGAGAGGTCTCTGCAACAGAAATCGTTTAGTGGCTGTGCTTTGAGGTTACCTGTCACATAGATGCACGTTCTAGGGTGATCATGGTCTGTAGTAACTAGGAGCTTACCGCCAAGATTGGAGAGTCCTTGTATGCGGCCGGCCCTGATCCACGGCTCTTGAATCAGGGCAATGGCCGTGTGTTGAACCTCCAGCCACTTGCGCAGCTGAGCCGTCGCGGTCTGACTGTGGTGGAGGTTTGCTTGGAGGATCTTACAAGCAGACGAAAGGGACGCCATCGCTGGTCGTTCCCTCCTCGTCCCCCCCAAGCTGTAACCCGGCGAACAAATCCTCGTCGAGGCAGTCGCCCCCGACGGGGCCGCCACCCTCCGGGTCCGAAGCCGAGGACAGGGAGTCGTCCGGCTCCTCACCCGATGGAGGGGCGGCGGCCACGTCGGTAGCGACAGGAGAAGCCGGTGCTGCCGAAGCAGGTTCGGCCGCGGTTGCTACCGGGTTGTGTGGTGTGGGAGAGGTCTCCCCTGCTTTCGGCGGCCTCTTCAGCTCGTCGCGGATGGTCTCAGTGGTGGGGTCCCATCCCCGGGGAACTTCGGTAAACCTACCGTTCCAACCCTGAAACCTCACGTACACCGCCCCCAATCCAATTGAGAGACGGCGTCCGGCCTTCATCAGGGTCGGGATTTGGTCCTCGGGGATGCTAACCACCACGAACCAGGCCGCGGCCTGTTTGTCCGCGAAGTGTAGCACCCACTTCTTCACGTCGACCCAGGGGTTCTGGTACGACAAGGCCCGTCCTATATTGGTCGGCTCCTCGAAGACCCCCTGAAAGAAGATGTATTGTGGTACAATACATCATTTTAATTACTAGGAAATTTAAACAGAAAACTTAATTTTGTATATTTTCTTGTATATCCCGTAATATTTTCTTGTCGGTAATAGCTGACTGTGGCATGTTTGGCACGTTTTCATTTGTCGGCTATAAACGACCGTGGTGGCACCCAAAAGATTAAAAGATATAATTTCGCTTCTATGGAATATTTTTTTATAACTCTAGTTCTAAATGTATGGTCAGCAACAAAAGTCGATTAACACTTCGAATTTAAATCATAATTATTGAGCAGAATATTAAATGAAATATGGAAATGATGGAAAATCAGCATGAAATATATTTTTGACTGTGACCTGAAATACTGAAAAGTATTGCATCATAATTATTTTGTGCGATTTAGATGATAATTATGTAAATGTTGCAGTGTTAATCGATTTTTGTTGCTGACCGTACATTCTCATTGGCAAAAATTACTAATTTGACCATTTGCAAAAGATATTAACACCCGCTTTCTGAAACAAAAATCAATCCAAAAATATGAAAACCAAGTATCAAGTCTTGGCTTAAATCTCATACTTGACACGGCTGTATATTTTAATCCCTTTTTATTTACGGAAGTTCTAACCTGGCTTTTATTATTTTTACAGAATCCGGCTCGTTCCTAAATACGGAAGGCTCAGGTCTCTTTCAACTGCAAAGTTCCTGCAATCATAGCTGCGCCCCCAATGCCGAGTCAACCTTTCCGTACGGCAACCACAGAGTGCAACTAAAGGCGTTAAAACCTATCATGCCGGGTGACGAGATTTGCATCAGCTATCTGGATGAATGCACTCTGCAAAGGTCCCGGCATTCGCGGCAGAAAGTGAGTTTGTTGGATTTTTTATTATGGATTAATTTACTATTTAAGTATGTATGTACAACATTACAGGCAAGTACAAGAAATTGCACAGTAAAATAAGACATATTTACAATACTAAAATCATTAAGAATTAAGAATTTATTAAGCACAAGTTTACAGACGTAGTAAGCACAAAATAAATCTAAAAAACAAAGATTGGCTTATAAAGCAGAATTTGTGTGCAATGGAGTAGCCCTAGACCCCACACTAAGATACCCTGTGTCGTGGGGTCTAGTATCCTCCTAGTTGGTGAGACATAAAGTGCACGTAGTGGTTTACAGTTGGGTTCTGATTAGGTATCAAAATAATATTAAGCAAAGATGTTGCAACTTAAGTAATTCAAACTTAGGTATAAGATTAAAAGCTGTAAGTATGTGTGGTGTGTATGTGTGTGGATGTTTGATATGTGTATGAGTTAGTATGATACAATTAAAAATAAGTACGTTAAAAAATCTTACAAATTAATAATAACTAAAATATTTCGCGCGTTTTGAGTAATTTATTTGATGTACTCACTCGTGAGGGACCCGCGATGCACGGGGTTTCTCTGGTGGATAGAATTCGTATTGAAGTCATTCGCCAGAGAATTAAAGTCACCGACATTGCGCGTCGACGGTAGATGGAGCAAGCGTAGTGTGGGACGCCCTGCGGCACGATGGACTGAAGATTTGAAGAAAGTAGCTGACTGCGGATGGATGAAGCTGCTTGAGACCGGGTTGGTCGGCGACATAGATATAGATAGACCCTAGATAACGCAAGTATCACGATCTGTATGAAAACCAAGCGTGCCATTTTTTGGACGTCACAATGTAATACGAATGTTTTATTTTTCTTAAATTTGGTATTACCAGGTGTTACTGAGGGTATTAGATTAAAAATAATTGCTTTTTAAATTAATTACGATGGAAGGAAACGTTTACTTTATTTTTTTGCTTACGATTTTTGTACGTAAGCTAAGCACGAAACTAGGTACGCAAAGTAACTGCTCTTGCGTTATCTAGGTCTATCTATATCTGTGGTCGGCGGTCTCTGGGGAGGCCTCTACGTTCAGCAGTGCACGGCAGTCGACTGATATAATAAATACTGCACTCATCAGATTTATTAAAAGAACTAATAATTAGATAACTGCACAATGAGCGCTCTGGACTATAATTACCTGTATTCAAAAGCAACAACAAAACGTTATATTTTCATTCTGTGTCGGCTGTCAGCAGCTCTTTATATTATTGTTGTTACTGTTTATGTCGATTGAGATAAATATATGAAACATTGGAAAAATGTAGTTTGTTTGTTAATTTTTGCGTTGTGTTACACAATGTGGAAAAAATATCAAACAAAAATTTCCTTTTTCAAATGTTTGGTTTAAAAAAAGTTATAGCGATGGAAGCAAAAAAAAAGTAAGTAAGTGAATCTTTATGAATGATATTACAAATTATTAGCATTGTGTGTGATTAAATTTATAACGTAGTCTTAGTCGCAAATCGCATGCGTTGCGTCGTCGGTGCGTTGACGCTCCGTCATTTTACATATAAATTTTAAAACATGCCACACCTTTCCATAGCGTTGCGTTGTCCAACGTATTGCGTCGTCGCCAAGACGAAGCGGGGAGAGGTGATGCGGAGGGATAGTTAATTTTGTACTTGCAGAGAAAAAACACGTGCGCAGCGCAACACAACGCAACGGAAAAGTATGGCATGCAGTGCGTCCAAATCTTGCGCTGCGACGTCGCAACGCAATGCAACGGAGCAGTGTAACTTCACTCTTAAAGAGAATTGTGGCATCGTCTGTTAACTCTGTTAAAATTTTGTTATACACAGTGAAATGCTTCCTAAACAGTTATATCATTGCTTTGATACCTTGGTCATCATTTTTCCTTTCCTTTACAATCGTCGAGAGGCTTTTACCTCATTCTCATACTAAAAATAATTTATTTACAGTATACGAAGTACCATTCGGCAAATAAAGATGTTAGTGAACTATGTATATGTCTACCCACACTCAATTTGCCAATGGAGAGTACAGGGAGCCTTTGGGCCGCGAAGGCCAAGTATTAGTTTATGACATTATATTAATGTTTTTTGGATTTTTTTATTTCAGATAGTACCACAACCATCACCACTATCACCACCCATCACATCTTTCACTACCCCAGACACCACACCTTCCAATAACCTACAACCAGTCTCAGCTCCACTCTCCACCCCATCACAGGAAACTTCCGCACAAGGTCATGATTTTCTCGATGCTGAGACGAGAAGTGTTTTACAAGTAAATGTCTTTTTTATCATATTATTATTATTCAAAGTCAAAGGTCGATACATTTATTTCAATTAGACCATTAAAAGGCACTTTTGAACGTCATATCGTCGGGCATATTGCAAATCCGCGAATCTACCATACGTAAACTGCGCGTATCTGCACTACGTCAAGTTTACAGGGGAAGGTTATAAGTGCGGTGTCGATACTTGCCGGCCGTAGACAAACGGTATTGTTATTGGGCGATTCCTTGCATTCTATAGGTCGGACGAAAATCACGTCAAAGAGGTGTCTGCCAATGACGATCGTGCGTACATTGCCCGCGAAATTTTAAATAGGCTACATTTGTCAGATACACGGAATTATCCAATAAATATTATGCTAGTTACGCGGATTTGCACTATCGCCGACGATATGTGTAAATTTGATCCTAGATTTAGATTCTACATATTTACAAATATTGACACAGTAGACGGCCACTCCTAATATTTCAACTAGCTGTGATATGAATTAGTGTGTGAGTGCCAAAGCAATCTATAAGTACAAATAAGAATTAACATTAATTAAATTATTATATTATATGTACTCACGGCTTCACATCAAGCTATAAATTTCCAGTATAAGTTGACCTCGCATTGTACGGAAATTCTAAGCAATGCGAGATCAGCATTAACTGGAAATGTATAGCTTGATGTGTAACCGTGTGTACTATAAAGTAGTTTCAATTAGCAATCAGTTTGATTTTGTCTAGACTGTAGATTGTCCTATGAAGCCAGACCAGCATGTTTCCAAGCCTTCGTATCTAGGACATAATCCTCTTAATTCCGTGTGTATGTAATACAGCAGTGCAGTTGATACGCATATATCTATTTATTACTTCAAAATGATGTTAAAGTAAGGTATTTTTTGTTTCAGGATATAAGCAATAGCCTTATTAAAAAAAATTATATCTTTGAAAGAAAGATAAGACGAAGCCGTTTGCAAAGGTACAATATTTATCTAAATATAAAACTTTAGTATTACAATATTATAAACAGGACAGTTTTGTTTGTTTGTTGGGATTTAACTCAAAAACGACTGGTTCGATTTCATAAATTCTTTCACCAATCGAAAGCTGCAATATTCCTGAGTAACATAGGCTATATTCCATTATTTAAAAAATATGGCCCTTAAGAAAATATACATAAAATTGTTTCATAGTATGTTAGCTCTTCTATGAGTTGCTACTTGTAGGCTACCTCTGTGCTCGGTGGTATTGTCTCGTCCGGTTTTGTCTGCTGCTGTTGCATGCGTTTTTTGTATAGGCACCCTTAAACAAATTTCACCGCTGTTAGGGTGTTACTACACCAATCGATCCATCGTCGATCGATGCCATCAATCGACATCGATCGACGTTGATCGATTGGTGTGGTAGCTTTGGCTGATCGACGGATACCGTTCCACTAACTAATCGATCGATTGCCGGTCGATGGCATCGGTCGACGTTGATCCATTGGTGTGGTAGCTTTGGCTGATCGACGGATACCGTTCCACTAACTAATCGATCGATTGCCGGTCGATGGCATCGGTCGACGTTGATCGATTAACCCCAGCTATAATCCATTAGTAATAATAATCAAGCAGCTCGATCAACGTCGACTAATCCATTCTACCATCGATCGATCGATTGGTCTGGTAGAAACTATCGATCGGCGTCGACTAATCCATTCTACCATCGATTGATACCGTCGATCGACGATCGATCGATTGGTTTGGTAACACCCTTAGATATACCTACAACTATTTTACAGTACAATAAAAAAAAAACAAAAAAAGGACCATCATCTGCCTAGCCTTTCCCCAACTAAATTGGGGTCAGCTTCCAGGATGAATATCTATCCATTCTATCCAGTTGAATACCAGTGTTTTACATGGAGCGACTGCCTATCGGACCTCCACAACCCAGTTACTGGGTAACACGATACCCCTTGGTATGTTTGGTTGTCAAACTTTTTGGCTTCTGACTACCCATAACTACTGCCAAAGATCTACAAATGACAGCCGGGACCAACGGCCTTACGTGCTTTCCGAGGCACGGAGGTAACTCGGCGTGATAGGGATGGCCACCCATCCACAGACCGACCGCGGCTAGCGTACGGTAGCTTAAACTTTGACCGATCGGTCTGTACAGCTTTAACTTAGCCACGAGCTCTTCCGACCTCCTCCTACCGATAATGTCGCATTCTATTGTATAGTGTACAGCAAGTGCGCCGATGCCTTCTCGGGAGAATAACGAAGGTTTCTGTCAATGCCAAGACATCGAAAGGCACTTGAGGTAGCCGTATGTTCTCTGACCATGCGCGTTTGGCAATGCGACTTGGTGTCCCTCTCTTATCGTGTTTCGTGTTGTGCATTTCTTACTGGAGTCATGAGCCAAGCCTCCAAAGCGTAGCCTGAATACCCTGAATTTCAATGAATATTTTTGTTATAAATAAATAATTAATTTTGTGTTTTGTTTCAGATTACATAGTGCTCGAATGACAAAACACAACAATATGGGCCCCAAACATTAATTTAATATTATAATACATATAATAATGTACTAATAATTATTTAATTATTAAAACTTTATACATTATTATTGTTTATTAATTCAAATGATAAGTAGGACAGCAATATTTGCAATGTGTTTCATTTCAGATTATGTAAAAAAAAAAATACCACAAAATACTAACTGTACCATCAACTACTAATAAACAATGTTGCGATATTTCCCCATAATTAGTTTTTGATAACTTGTGACATAGAATGTCTTACCTAATAGATAATACAGGTCAATTCTGGATTCATGTAGCCTCCGTAGTTCTGTCTTAATGTTGCTGCCTGGAATTTTTTTTTTTCAAACTTCAACCATTTCCTGTGACTTGCATACCTATCTCTTTTGCTGACTGTACCTAGTTATTTAATTTGTAAAATAGATTCAAATTCATTCACTATAGAAGGGTTATAAATATGACACATATAAACTATGCCTAGCCGTTAAGCAAAAAAGAATGACCTTGTTTTTTTTTTTGTTATTTTGAGTCGGATTACACACATTGTAAAAATTTTGCACTGTTTGCAATTTTATTGTTGTCACAAGCAATTTGGGAAAGTAAGATGCGTGCGCCCTCACTTGTTTAAGTGTTGCACTATGTCAAAATGACCTTGACACCCATACGCTTCATCATCATCTGCCGAGCCTTTTCCCAACTCTGTTGGGGTCTAACCGGATGCAGCTGAATACCAGTGTTTTACATGGAGCTACTGCCTATGGGATCTCCACAACCCAGTTACTAGGTAACACGATACCCCTTGGTAAGACTGGTTGTCAGACTTTCTAGCTTCTTCTAACCCATAACGACTGCCAAAGATCTACGCATACCAGCCGCAAGACCAACGGATTTACGTGCTTTCCAAGGCACGGAGGGAACTCAGTATGAAATGGATGGTCACCCATCCACAGACCGACCGTAGCAAGCGTAGCTTAACCTTTGGCCGATCGATCTGTACGGCTTTTACTTAGGGCGGGTTTTTCAAACACTCTGTTAACGTTACATACGAACGGTTAAAAAGTTACCATGACGTGCGATGTTTAACGTACGTTAAATGTAACGGGTTGTTTCATGACATAAAAATCCGTCAGTTAAAGTTATTCAAAAAGAGATTCTATAATATTTTGATGTTTGAAGTAGCTGTTTGACAACACAAAATTACGATGACTGGTCGGTTATGGTAATAGTAACTTTTTGACGTACGATTTTGTGAAACAACCCATTTTTTTGATTTGACGATAGTTAGCGCCATTTTTGACTATTACCGGTCAGTAATGGTAAGTTGAAGCAACCCGATCAAAATAATAAGGAATCTCTTTTTGAAAAACTTTAACTGACGGATTTTTATGTCATGAAACAACCCGTTTCCACCCGTTCGTGACGCTCGGGGCACTGACAACTGTTTTGTAGAGATGGGAAGATAATTATCAACAGAGATTGGTAAACAATAATAACAACTATTCAATTCCGAATCAGCACTCATCTAAAGGTCGAAATTGGTAAATTTTTTATTTATTATAAAGTAGTGAACTAAGTTCATATTTTACTGACCTCAAATTATTTTCGATATAAAAATTTTTTCAGGGGAAATGAAACGGAGAAATTTCGAGTCACATCACTGGCCGAATTTATATCAAGTCCTTGGCGTTCAGGGGATATAATTTTTTTGAAGTTTTGGACTCCGAAACTTCTATACATGTCCGTGGCGGTGAAAAGGTTAGGAGGCGTAGATACCTAGCCTTTGTACAGATTGCACTTACTTTAACAAGAACAGGCAGACCCAGAGATGTCCTAGGACACAGATCCTCGCTCAGCTTCTGGCACAAATACTGCACCATCTCTTTACTAACTTTGAAAATTTTCAAAAACTCGTTATCAGGAAGATCGAGAGCCCCGGTTAATGCTCGACAGCATTCTTTACCGGCAGGAAGGCCGGTAAAGAATGCTGTCGAGCATTAACCGTTATCATTCTTTACGGCAAACAAACTGAGACGATGGCGACGATAGCGCCCCCGACATGTTTTCAAAATCGACTAACTTTAAGTCCTGATTCTTGATTATGTGTATGGTTCGGGTTAAAATCAATAAAGATTCTTGTCTAGGTCAATTGTGATGTAGACTTAGATTTGACACTTGTTAAGAAGAAATGTTTCTACGGCCAAGAAGAATAGAAACATTTCTTCTCTTCATCGCCATGCTCGCCACGGAAGAAATCTTTCTACAATCTGTTAGTTTGTCTATTCTTCCGTCGAAAAAACCCGTTTTTATGGTGCAGGTTGCATTGGCATATAACCTCTACAGGTGCTACTAAAGAGCTGCTCGAAAAAAATCGAAAAAAAAAGCACACAAACAAACACTCCAAAAGCCACACAACCTCCTTACTATATTCATATTTTTTGTTGTCACAGGAGTTAGCACAAAACTACTTATTCGTATGCTGGTGCGAGCGCTGCAGCGCTGAATCTTCAGAACCAGATTGTACTAGCGAGGAGGAAATGAGCGATGAAGATATCGATGCGGATGACTGATGTTCCAACCTGCTGGCTTTCTGTCTCCTCGGCTTATGATGCAAGAGGTGCAGAAAGTACAGGAAAGGCAAAGGACTCTGTAAAGAGCACCGATTTGGTGCACTGTTATTTTTCACTGTTATATTTTTCGTTCTCTTCTTTACTAAAGATGTTCTTTTTTTGTATAGTGAGTTTGTGTTTCCGGAAAGTGAAGTTGAATAAGTGAAGGTTTTAATTAAAGAGTTTATTTCGGGGTGTGGTATGAGATACTTACGCGTTTGATTGTTGGATATATATCTGTTATATTTATGATACATGCGTAATCGCTAACAAAGGCCGCTTCGGTTTGCTTACTTTGTTAAATATGATTTAAGGCAGCATTTGAGTGAATAAAAATAGATCGACATTTCTTTGTGTAATTATGTCACATGTTTAGGTATAGTTAGTACCAAACTTTACAGAAATAGTCTTCGTTATTTATGTACAGTCAATAAATAGTTACTAAGAGAAGAATTTTAACTGATTGTAATTGCAGAGATGGTATAAAGTACGTTAAATATTAATAAATATGTGAATACTACCTTTTGCTCGTTACATCGTCCGGATTTCTATTTCATGTTTAGATAGATGACTTATTAGTAAAATTATATTATTAATAAAATATACGATTAAATTAATAAATACTTCCATTACATGTGATTGTTAGATTGAAGTTAGGAATAATAGCTTTGAGCACAATATTGATAGTACATTGCACATTGTAATAGTTGCATTTCACGAATGTTCATTGTAATTACAACCTTAAGTCAATCCCATAAAGACGAGGATACAATGACTTGTGTATTATAATTACTCGGCACCTATATGTAGACACCAGTACATCAAGTCATACCAAACTGTAAAATTTTCCCAATTGAATGCCTTGAATTCCTTATGCTTTTGCAATAAAGTTGGAAATCTCTCAAAGAAATATGCCAGATTGTTGAAGCTTGATGTCATTAAGTCCTGAAGTGTTGATGGCGTTACTGAGGCCAGCTGTTGTCGTTCGATTTGTTAATGTAGAGTAGGTACTTTAAATTGGTTGACTTGAATTACATAGTATAATAATATACTTATTTTATGTAAGTAAATCAACAGAAGGGAATAAGGCAATTAGGTTGGCAAATATAAGTAATTGAAGCTTTTTTTTTATAAACAGGTGAATTCCACGAAGACATCCATCGATTTCTAAGAAAAACTAGTTATGTCTGTGGTCCCTGGTTACGTATCTCTCTTCTTCATCTTTTTTGTTGACCGTACCGTACCGTAAAAAAAAAGTACAAAAAGTGCAAAATATTTCCTACAATAAATACTTTTCACAACGGCACTAATAAAGTAGGTATAATAATTATTATGTCAAAAGTTATATTAGATTTAGTATTTTATGATATTATGTAGTTTAAAAGAACGTGTCCATAAAGTAACAAAAAATAATAATAATTGTGTGGTAAAACATATTATGTTTATTATGGCCTAAAATATAAATGGAATACAATTATGTTTTGTATCATGATATTGTATTTTTTGTCGTTGACGTAGAGTTAAAAATTAAATGTCTCACTGACTTTTAGGAAAGTATCGTATTGAATTTGTATAGCAGGGATGTAATGAAACTGTCAGTGTTGAAGTAGCCTTACTTAATTGCCAGTAAAAATGTGTTGAAATTTCAGTGTCATGAAATAGAAAAAAAAGATAACTAAATAATTTATTAAGGTCGGATTCCACCGGTACCGGTTCTTACTTAACATAAACAAATGATTATATTAAAATGTGAGTTTGGTCAGTTTTCCTCCAAATCATGTTTGTTTATCTCTTTTCAATACACTTCTATAATAAAGGTGGAGGTTATGTATTTTCATCCCTTCTATTCGAAAAGTGTCGTTTTGTTCCTCTATAAGCGGGAGCAAAGTAGCTCTTTTCTCCACTAGACTTTTTAGCGGGCAGTAATGAGATTTGAATTTGCAACGTGAATCGTTCATTGAAATCGAACGCAAATTGTATAAATTACTGGCCGTAAGTGTTGGCTGTACGGCGCGGTAACTAAAAAAAAAACCTATTCATTAATTACTTATAAGTGTCTCTTATTTATTTTCTCATAGAAGGAGATGTAAAGTAGAGTAGGTATATGACTCGAGAGCAAAAATATTTTTCCGTCAGGCGATGTACTTTGAATCCCTCGCTACGCTCAGGATTCTATTTTAGAATCCTTCGCTATGCTCGGGATCCTATTCTAGAATCCTTTGCTTCGCTCTGGATTCAAAATAGCGCCCTCGCCGTAAAAATATTATTTTACTCCCTTGTCATACAATATACTATTCTCACATGTATAGGTTAATTTTACACTGACTGTCTTCATTGAAAATGGTCCAAAATGTGGTATTGATAAGCAATTGTAACGTAAGGCCTACGTGTATCGATCTACAAGTAAATGATAAATAAGATATTATGATGTAGTATCGATGTATTCTTATGTCAAATTATCGCAACGATGCACAATTTTAATAGGCGTTAATGTGGGTAGTTTAATGTAGTATGGCATACCGGCTGGTAGGGAATAGTATTGAATGTTGCATGCTTAGAATCATTTTAATGTTTCATAAACACTTAAATACACCAAAAATGTACATTTATGACATTTTATGTGACAAAGCGAGGCGACTTTTCCATTTGAATACACGAGTACTGTTCGATTTTGGTATGGTATATCAAAAAGAAAATACGTCGCTTAAGTGTTCCGCATACGAAGCAACTGATCCCTGATCTTCGAGTTGTGGCCACAGGCATCGCAACTAGCTGTTTACGACGAATTTTATATAATTTTATCTACACAAAAAAAGATATCCCATGTCGATTTAGGCTACGGTGACAGTTCCTGCTCTAAAAGTTAAGAGTGTGTGCTCTAATTTGACATAAGTAGTCTATTACAGCAAAAAAGAAATGCCATTAAGGTAGTTCTACACTCATATCAAGTTCTTATCAGGAAATGAAAAATTGTATCATAATGGATATACCTTTCCTAACTCTCTTCTTCTTGCCCTTATCCCATGTAACTTGGGGTCGGCGCAATTTGTTTTCTTCTTCCATTCCGTCCTGTCCAACGTCATGCTTTTACTGACTTTTTTTTTCATTCATTTCATTCTTGACACAATCGATCCATGTTTTCTTTGGCCTTCCTCTTCCTTTCCATCCATCCATTACTACCTTTCCTAACAAAACACTAAAATAACTTTTAACTGGTTAACCATAGAGATCTCGATTTTAAAGGTTATAATTGCCCTCGACACACAAACTTATTAAATTATGCAACGATTGTTCATAATAAATCAATAACAATTTAGATTAAGTAAAGTAAAATCGATTAATACCATTAAAGTTTTTTTTTCTGGACGATGGTCTAGTCCAAAATTTTTCATAAAGTGTATTATTCACTTTATGAAAAATGTTGGACTCGAGTCGCCCAACTGCTGTTTCTACATTGTCTGTGGCAACCTCAGATTATCAAACAAAAGGCAGATAGACCGTGCAGAACACTGCCAGTGAAGCCACAAAAGCAAATACAAATTCAATAACGAATACTTACAATCTCATGATTGTATTCGCTTTTGAATTTTTATTTGTGTTAGTATTTGTTTTTTTTAACAATGCTTCGCTTCGTGCTGTACTGACTCGAGTTAGTACAGCGCGAAGCGAATTGTAGGTTTGTTTTTGAATTTGTATTTGCTTTTGTGGCTTCACTCGTAGTGTTCGGCACAGTCCATCTGCCTTTTGTTTGATAATCTGAGGTGGCAACTAAAACTAAAAAGTTGATAGTGGCGTCAACTAAAGTTGCATCGTTTGCGGAGCACCTTAAAAGACACTGACACAATTTTTTGTTCTTGATGAAAACATGTTAATGTTTACAAACTTTTATTATGATAATATGGCTATGTAATTATTGTTATGCATGACAGATGCTTATCCTTTTAATATAATTACTGCATTTATGACTTTTACTGTTGTAAAACATTAATGTTATTGAAAATCGGTCTTATTATATAGGTGTTATTATCAGGGTACTAAATTGTGCCAAATATAGAGTAGATTGTTCTGGAATAGATTTAGATATTAAGCTGAATAACAGAGTGCAAGTGCTTGTAGCTCGGTGTTTCATTAATACATAAACCGACAAAGTAGTAATGTAACCAACGATTACAAGTGTTACACAGATCTTACCTATGTTACCTACCTGTGCTACAGTATTTCAGTTCAGCTAAAATACATAGTCTTTAAGAGAAAACCTATCTAGGCATCCAATCCACAGGCATTTGATTCCAATAAGTGAACATGGCTATGGCAGAATGAATAACAGTAATAATAGTTATTATGTACGACGCTTTCAGTCCCGAGTCCGTCAATAAAGGTTGTATACAGACTATGTCGTTCAGAAAAGCCGCCACATGGAGACACAAAATGGCCGCCGAGTAGTGCACGCATTGACTAATGTGAACCTTATTTGAATCGATAAACTGATACTGATTTAAAATGGCGAATATCGTGGCATATCTGCCATTTTGAGTCTGTATCTGACAAGTACTTTAAGGTACGGGAGGGAGCGGGCGTAAAAGCGATTGCCATCTGTTGAAATATCAAGTAATACATTCAAATTTTACTATATACCTAGTCTTGCCATAAATATTGTCACAAAAATTTTATTTTTATTTTTATTGCAACCTATATTTATTACTTTTACAGTGTGTTAGTTTAATACATAAATATAAAACAATTTAAAATATAAAAAGCTTATTCGAAGTGGTCTCCATTGGCTGCAATACAGTCCTTTAAACGTTGAGGCCAGTTATCAATAGAAGCACGCACTCTTTCCGTGGGAAAATTCTTCACTGCCAATCGTATGGATTGTTTTAAGGACTCCAAATTATCATGGCGTTTAGAGCAAGCCGTACTCTCTAAAACTGACCATAAATCATAATCCAGCGGATTAAGATCGGCTACGGAGGTCGACTAAGGACTAGACGACGGCCAGTCTTCAGCTCTGATGAAATCCGAAACGTTCACTTCCAACCAAGACTGCGTGGACCGAGCTTTATGACCCGGCGCCGAGTCTTGTTGGAAGGACCATACTTGGTTATTGAACATGGTGTTGTTAAGGGACTTAACTACCTTGCCTTACCTACCACAAGTGTATCAAGATACCATTCTTGAATGGTAACTTGATACACTTGTGTCGATGTTTTGATACCTTTTTCACAAAAATATGGCTCAGTCACTCCTTCATAGCTAACACCCCACCAAACCATCACTGAAGTCGGATAATGCCCACGTTGCACTCTGTCGACTAATTGGGAAGCTTCCTTAGAGCTTTGAGCATAAATACGGTCATTTTGTTTGTTAAAATGTTACTCAATTGTAAAGATTTTCTCACCCGTAAACAAAATTTTTCTGTGACCTGCCTTTGCGTACCGCTTCAGTAGTTGTTTCGATTTTACCATCCTATTCTTTTTTAAATTATCAGTTGAAAAATGACCAGTGCATCTCTTATAGGCCGAAAGTCCTAAGTCATCTTTTAAAATACGCGACATGGTTCTAGGTGCTATCTTCATCTCCCGAGATAAAATCTTTTGCTTTCGGACAGGATTTCTTCGAATTCTTTCCCTTACTGCTTTGACCACCTTTTTCGTACGAACACTACGTGGACGGCCAGATCTTTTTCTGTCACAAACAGAGGAGGTCTCATTGTACCTATTAATAGCCCGGTACACAAACATTTGACTAATACCAAGCGTATGGAGAGTTTTAAAAATTGCATTTGGTGGAGCCAAATGCAATTTTTAAAACTCTCCATACCAACCTTGTGTAATGCAATCACAGCGATTCGGTTCTCTTTCTCACCCCACTCCATTTTAATATCGCAAAATATTGTACAATGTATTGGCGCCAAAATTAGAAAACGCAATGAACAATCGTATAAAAATCACAGATTCCAAATTCAAATGTAATATCTTTCTTATTTTTAATTGTAACAGTATTTATGGCCAGACTAGTATATATACAACAAGTATATATACAAGTATATATACAACATAAAATAGTTCTGTATAAAAAACTATAGTTTCTAATGGGAAGTTGATTTTGTAAGCAAAGAAAAATATTGTAATAACAATTCAAGCACAGAGTACTTTTCAGAAATCACCCAATGTAATAATGTTGCTTTTGTATGGAAAATGTTATCCAGCTTATATTTTAATAAACTATTTGTCCACATAAATTATTTGTATTTATTTATTTTAATCGGGTACGCAATCCCTTGTGTTTATTTTAATCAGGTACCTACGCAAACCATTGAATTGTAGGTACTTTTTAAAGGTTTAAAAAAGCAGTCCCTTCTAGACTCCCGATACTGGGTCCTTCTCTTGCCTGCGAACCTATGCTTAACTACGACAAGATTTGATTTACCCTCTTGTGAGTTATTTTTCCCCCTTAGGCCAAAAGTTGGGTACGCCAAGTTACAGTACAAAAAACGGACAAAAAATAGAATTTGATAGAATTTATTAGAGCCGGAATGAACATCATCCTTTCAGAGGTCATACTACATAATTAAACTTTTAGAGGCGAGTGTCCTCTAGTATAAAGTTTATGGGTAAATGACAACACCGAGCGAGTGTAGAAAATGGAATGATTTATTAAAATAAAATGAGCCCTATTATATTACAAACTTAAACCTATGCGTAGTGATATACCTAAATGCTAAAATATGTACAACCAATCAGAGCGCAGGATTCCGAAGTATTTCGATCGATCGCGGTCGCGATTCACTCCGCGGGTCAAACCATAAATATCCCGCGCTTCTAAGCAGGGTCTCCAGATTGGGGGTTTTTTTCCCCATTTTGGGGAAAAATAAAAATTTTGGGGAACGTTTGGGGAAATGAAAACTGTGGGGAAAATTCTGGGGAACACATTATTTCTTGGCGTAAGTTTGGGGAAAAGCTGAAACAAACTTCTAATACAGACGTTCCATAGATTGAAAATATAATATACCAAAATATAAGTTCGTAACCAACATTTTGTGCCTACCGTTTTCTAATGCGAGTGTTGAGAGAGCTTTCTCACTTTCTCAGTAATGAAATTAGTTAAAAATAAACTCCGAAATGTTAAAAAAATGTTAAATAAAACAGCTGATCACGTTATTCGGTTCCGGCACGATCTTCAAAATGGTGGATGCGTTAAATTGCTGCCGACAAAAAATATGCAAAGAAAATTAAATCAGAAGAAGTAGCTGTATACAAGATCACGAAATGTGGACAGCGATGAACTTCAAGAATTATGGGATGTACTGAATGGTAGATGACTGTATGAATAAATGGCAAAGATAAATATTAAATAAGTTTAATGAATTATTGGTGTGTGTGAATAACAGTATTTTACTTAGCTTGCCAAATTAATAATAAAGTATAAGGACAGTAAAATTCATGTTATCGTAATTTGGTTGTTTCTAGGTACAAAATTAATTTGGGGGAAAATTGTACCAAATAGTATCTTTTTGGGGAAAAATAAAATCAGTTCTGGGGAAATTTCACATTCATGACCTGGAGACCCTGCTTCTAAGGGGCGCTTTAGTCTGCGTTCGCGCTCCGTGGCGGAAGGGCGCATGTGTATGCTTTCAGGATGGCGGCGCGCGGAGGTCGCGCTACCGCTACATAGCTCCCCCTCAAGCGAAGCGTACGTTATTTTTCACTCTGCGGCCGGATCTTGTGACGTAGGTGTTGTTGCGCGTTGAGCTCGATGGATGAAGTGCAGCTGATAAGTTGGAATTAGCTTGAGTCGACGTCGGTGCGATCGGTGGCGGTGTTGCTGGCGCTGTCGGTGCCGGCGGCGGTGGCGACGGCGGCGACGAGAGTGGCGTTATTGTAGTCTGTGTGTTGTCACTGTTGTCTTCGTTGTATAGATGTGCTGGTTTTAATCTGTCGACTGACACAACGGCGGTACGTAACGGTAGTTGCAGTGTGAATAGTTTTCCATCTTCGCTGCGGTGTAGTACTTCAAACGGACCGTCGTAGGGTGGCGTGAGCGGTCTGCGCACGGTGTCGTTGCGCAGAAACACATGTGTACAGGTTGCGAGATCTTTGTACACGAATGTGTTCGCGTTCGTTGAGTGCGTTCTTCTCACAGGCGACAACGACGACATTGTTTCAGTCAGCTGGCGAACAAACTCGGCGTCTTCGATATTCGGCGTTGTAGGCACGAAGAAATCAGACGGGATGCGTATTGTTGTACCGTATGTCATCTGGGCCGGGCTGACGGAGGTGTTCTCATTAAGTGCGGTGCGAAGTCCTAGGAGAACTGTGGGTAATTCTTCACTCCAGCGTGTTGAGGCCGATCGCGCCATCAACGCGGACTTTAGTGTTCGGTGCCATCGCTCGACTTGACCATTCGCCTGCGGGTGAAATGCAGTGGTCCGAATGCGAGTGACACCAAACTTCTTCATCAGCGACGTAAACAGTGCAGACTCAAACTGTCGTCCTTGGTCCGTAGTAATACGTAGCGGGCTGCCGAATCGCGATATCCATCCGTCGTACACAGCTTTCGCTACTGTTTCAGCAGTGATGTCACGCGTAGGTATCGCCTCGGGCCATTTGGTGCAGCGGTCGATCATCGTGACTAGGTATCTATAGTCATTAGATAGCGGCAGTGGTCCGACGAGGTCCAGATGAGTATGTGCGAACCTAGTAGATTCTTGGAATTCACCGAGTGGGCTTTTCACGTGTCGATGAACTTTAGCGCGCTGACACCCAATGCAGGCCCTTGCCCATGTAGCTATGTCCCGGTTCATAGAAGGCCAGAAGTACTTCGTTGCTATGATTTTTCTTGATGTTCGAACTCCGGGATGACTTAATTCATGTTGCGCTTTGAAGGCGGCAAGACGATAAGTTGATGGTAAATAAGGTCGAATGTTCGCTGTAGATGTTTCGCATAGTATAGGTCGTTGAACTCCGGGCATAGTCAGTCGGGTAAAGTTGAGTTTGGGGTTGTTCAGGCAAGCTTGTAACTCAGCATCGTTTTCATATTCTTGAACGAGTTTGTTGTAGTCGATAGTTGAGTTCAGTAGTTCGACTTCTGATATCCGTGATAACGCGTCAGCTGCTTCGTTTTTATCGCCATGAATGTACTTGATGTTTGTGCAGAATTGACTTATGTAGTGAAGTTGTCGCTCTCTTCTTGGTGTGTCGGTACTGCTCGGCGTTCTTGTAAGCGCGTACGTTAGAGGTTTGTGATCGGTGCAGATCGTGAGGTCATTGCCCTCTATCAGTCGACGTAAATTCTTAACAGCTGTGTACATCGCAAGTAGTTCGCGGTCGTACACACTGTATCTTCGCTGCGTCTCGCTCATTGTCTTGGAGTAGTAGGCGAGTGGTTTCCACACGTTGTCAACCTTCTGTTGAAGTACGGCGCCGAGACTGGTATCAGATGCGTCGGTAAGTAAACAAAGCGGAGCGTTTTGTATTGGATGCGTCAGAACGGTCGCCTCGAGTATGCTTTGGCGGCATTGTTCGAAGGCTTGTTCGGCTTCAGGCGTCCAGGCGATTGGTGATTTGTCGTTCTTTTTGCTATTGTGTAGGTACTTGTTTAGTAGGTTTTGATGTTCGGCTTGATGAGGTAGGCAGCTGCGGTAAAAGTTGATCATGCCTAAAAATCTTCTGAGTTCTTGTATTGTAGTTGGTTTCGGATAGGTGATTATTGCTTGAATGCGATCTTCAGTGGGTTTGATTCCGTCTTGCGTGACTTCGTATCCGAGAAATTGTATTTTGTTCGTGCCGAATTCACACTTATCGATGTTGAGTGTGACGCCATAGTTGTTCAATCGTTCAAGTACTTGATGTAGGTGGCGCTGGTGTTCTTCTTCATTCGTTGAGTAAACAGGTAAATCGTCGACGAAACAAAATACTATGTCATCGAGTCCACGTAATACTTCGTGCATGAAACGTTGAAACGTTTGACCTGAGTTGCGTAGGCCAAACGTCATGCAGTTAAACTCGAAGAGACCGAATGGTGTTATAATGGCGGTCTTTGCAGCGTCTTTTTCATCGATTGGTATAGAAAAATATGCCATCTTCATGTCCAGTTTTGAAAAGACTTTTTTCCCGTGTAGTTGGTACGTAAAGTCTTGAATTCTCGGAATTGGATAGCGGTCGGGTACAGTCACGGCGTTAAGTCTTCGGTAATCGCCGCATACACGTAGTGAACCATCTTTTTTCTTGACGACGTGTAGTGGACTGGCCCATGGACTCTTCGAAGGTTTGCAGATACCCATCTCCATCATCTTTTCGAATTCGAGTTTTGCGGCGTTGTATTTGTTCGGAGGAAGGGGGCGTGGCCTCGAGTAAATAGGTTGTCCTGTTGTTTCTATGCGGTGTGTTACGTCGTGTTTAGCCGGAGTCTTGAGTGACATGGGTCGCAGAATGTCTGGATACTTCTTCAGGATGTCATGATAGGCGTGGTTACGGTCGATTATGTAGACGGTTTCTTCAGTTGACTGTACTTGGACGGCGTTAACGCTGAGATCGGTAACGCGGTCGATTAGTCTTCGGTGATGTAAGTCGACTAGTAATTTGTGATTTACTAGAAAATCTGCGCCCAGTATCGATGTCTTCACGTCAGCGACGACGAATGTCCATCTGAATTTTCTACGTAAACCTAAGTTGAGCTCGAGTGTACGCTCTCCGTAGGTACATATTTCTGTGCCGTTCGCTGCGAATAATTTGTAGGTGTTTTCTGTCGGCTTCAAATATTGTTTGTTTCTTGCTGCTAACACAGATATGTCGGCTCCGGTGTCGACAAGAAACTTCTCTCTGTTGTTAATGTCGGTGATGCATAGGCGGTGGCTTCGTTGATTAACATCGACTCCCGCCACAGTCGATGTATGTTCTAGTTTTCCCGCTTCTTTGTTGCACACGGGGACTCACACCTGCGAGCTTCTTCTCCGAATCGGTGGTGATACCAACACAGCCAATCAGCGTCGCCCGGCTTGCTTGGCGCGCGGGAATTTTGGCGCGAACCGCTGCGTTGCCGCGACGCGGACTGGTGGCGGGAACGGGGGCGAAGGCGGCGGGGGTACGCCGCGCGCTGTTGTTGACTCGTGCGTAGGTCAGCGATCTCGAGTGATAATTTTTCGATTTGTTTTGATAACAAATCGACTTGTAGGTTCGTCATGGATGCAGCATTCTGTTGGCTTTCGCGTTGACTTGACGTGGTTGCGGTGGAGACTGCGGCGACTGATGCTGGCTCGAAGTGCTCCATCATTTTGTCGGCCATTGCAGCTAGTATCTCGAGCGTGGATTCGGTGTTCACAGAGAGCACGGCGCGGACTTGCGTGGGCAGCTGGTTGAGCCACATGACTTGGAGTGCTTCATCTGTTAGGAGTTTCCCGCTCAAATCACGCATCTTACGGAGTAGCTGGGTAGGTTTCTGGTCGCCGAGTTCGAGGCCGCCGAGTAATTTCTGTAGCTGGCGATGGTCTGATTCCTGGTATGTTGATATCAGCCTGTTCTTGAGTGCGGTGTACTTGCCAGAACTAGGTGGATTGAGGATGATATCGCCAATCTGTTCTAAATCGTTGTAGCCCAGCTGTGTGACGACGAGGTTGAATCTTTGTTCTTCTCCGATTTTACTGGCAGCGATGGCGGCTTCAAATTGTGCGAACCAGAGACGGGGGTTTTGGCGCCAAAAAGGTGGTATTCGTGCTGGTAATGATACCGTAGCCACGTCGCTCTTCGCTGTCACGGTTCCTTGGGCGTCACAGAAATCTTCGGCATTATCCCTTGACATGGTGCTGTTTCACTTGTGTTTCACTTGATCTCGACGGTTCTTCACTATTAGAAGTATCTGAAGGTAGGCGTCTTGATTCAGGATTGTCGGGTCACCAATTTAGAGGCGAGTGTCCTCTAGTATAAAGTTTATGGGTAAATGACAACACCGAGCGAGTGTAGAAAATGGAATGATTTATTAAAATAAAATGAGCCCTATTATATTACAAACTTAAACCTATGCGTAGTGATATACCTAAATGCTAAAATATGTACAACCAATCAGAGCGCAGGATTCCGAAGTATTTCGATCGATCGCGGTCGCGATTCACTCCGCGGGTCAAACCATAAATATCCCGCGCTTCTAAGGGGCGCTTTAGTCTGCGTTCGCGCTCCGTGGCGGAAGGGCGCATGTGTATGCTTTCAGGATGGCGGCGCGCGGAGGTCGCGCTACCGCTACAAACTCCTAAGGTATCTAAGGAGTTTACTTTCGACCCTATGGTAGGGTAGTGGCACCAATAAATGAACGATTAAGCGTTTTTGACCACTTTGAGGAGCTGTATTTCAGTTATCTCATGATATTGATGCTCGCTGATTATTATTCATTCCATTATTCTCAAGAAACAATTAAAGTAAATTATAGTAAATCTACATTTTTTTTTTTAATTATGTTTTTAATTTTTTTTGTTATAATCCCCTAAAGTTGAACACAGCCCTAATTACGAACATTTTATACCCAATAGTTGAACTAACATTTGGAATGAATAGTATTAGAAATAAAACATGTAGTAAGTTTTGATAAATGTTTTTAATTATTGATCTATAAAAATCATTCATGACCTGGTCATGAGAGAAAACATTTTGAATGTATTTTGCTAATCCGTTCACGTGATATGAAATAGACCTAGACGCTACGTATGTCGATACTCTTGCGCCATCCCATCTTCCTAGTACAGCGTGCTGTGCTGGTGCTGCTGCTGCCGCTGCAGAAAACCTCAAACGGCGAAAGTATAGTATCCTAAGCGATAACTTTATTTTCGAGCCGTTTGGGGTTGAAACCCTTGGGTCGTGGGGTCCGAGTGCTCATCTACTTTTTAAAGAAATTTCCAAAAGGTTGGTTGACACTTCCCGTGATCCAAGGGCTGGTTTTTACCTCGGACAGAGGTTAAGCATTGCCATCCAACGTGGCAATGCCGCCAGTCTCTTGGGCACATTCCCAGTTGACGACGATGTGGGGGAATTTTTTTAATGCCTTATTGTCTTAGCTTTTTCTTTTTGGTTTAATAGTTATAGGTTTTCCTAGAATCTGAATTAAGTAATTCAATAAACAATTCGTTTTTTTTTGAGGTTAAAGAACCCTAAATTGAAAGGGTAAAATTCACTTCAGCGTTCAGTTTAAAGTACGATACTCAAAAGTTGAACGAATAAAATGTGAATGTGAATAAAATGTGAACGAATAATATTTAACATTTTGGGCATGCATTCTAAAGTTGAACAGTGTAAGATTTCATACAAAAATAAGTCAAATAAATGCCTATTCAAAAAAATTAAAACACCTGTTCAACTTTTGGTAATTCAACGTCTAAACTAACTAATGTATTTCAGTGGTTTGTTTTCGTCTGTTAGCGTGCGTTTAAAGATTATGAAGGCTGTAAAAATATGCCCTTTCTCCATTAGTTGAACGCCGTTCATCTATTGGATCTAACGTTCAAAATGTAATCCATTACTTGAACAGTTAATTTCTGTAATAATATAATTTAAAATGCATTTGTGTATCTATAGTACCTATCCAAGTAGAATATATCAAGATTTTATTACAATCAAAACCACTCAAATCTATCACTAATTCTTTCTTTAAACTGACAAAATTCTTAAATTTTGAGGGCACTTAGGTACCTGAAGTAGGTTTTCATATAAAACCGATTTTCGGCGAGAAACACTCAGATTATACCTAAGTCATAATAAGCGCATTTTAGCTGTGACTGTAAGTGTTGTTATGTAATCGGGAAGAAAAAAAAGAGTCCTAAGCGGGAATAGTTATTTGTTATACAAGAGTGCAAAGTTGCTTTTTAACCGCGTGTTCAATTTTGATGACCGAGCAAGCGAAGGATTCTAAAATTGAATCACGAGCGCAGCGAGTGATTCAAAATTAGAATCCTGAGCGTTAGCGAGGGAATCAAAAGAGCACGAGGTGAAAAATCTTTGCACTCGAGTGCAACACGTAACTTTTCATTCCACCTCAGCGAGGAAATGACTAAATGCAAAAAAAAAAACGTTTACAAAGTCTGAGTTTTTAACAAATTAAAAAAAAGTTGTATGATATATTCGGCACCATAGAGGTAGCAGTAAATAGGTTTAATGTTTTTTTTTAATTCACAAACTTAGTGCACACGATGTTCTAAATTCAATTTACTTTATCCTCTAGAGAATAAAAACGGCTTTTCCACTCAGATATTGAAGATAAATTTACTTTATCCTCTAGAGAATAAAAACGGCTTTTCCACTCAGATATTGAAGATTAAAAATACTCTTTCCGAGATGGTGGGATGAAAAAAATATTGCACACATGTAATTACCGAAGTATTTAATATTTTTTGGTTTTTCACTCGATCGTTCATCTATCGGGGGTTTGTTCATCTTTTGGTGCCCCTACACTATGTCTAAATTAATTACTGTGGCATTAATAAGTCCTAATTCTAAGTCTGGATTAATTAAACGTTTGAAAACAGTCTTTAATTAACTGAAATCCCTTGATGGGTTCATTCGAATGAAGTAAGTGCTGCCAAAGTTAATTATTATGGAGTGGTAAACAGTTCGTTTGTTGTGGGTTTGTAAATTGACTAAAATTGTGATTAGTTCTGCCAAAGCGACACTCATGGTAAAATTTCTCCGATGTTTTTGATGTGATTGTTGGTATGCTACAAAACACAACAAGTGTTCCCCTCCAACGTTGACCCAGCACAATTATACGAAAATGCCAGTACCAGCCACAGTTTTACGATGTTGAATATTAAAATGGCGATACATAAAAAATAGCGTTGAATACAAGACAACGTCTCCCCGAGAGAGCATAGTGCAGTCTAAGCCCGGCTCAGTGCAAACATTCATTCGTGCCCACCCCACTTCAAACGGAGCGGTCTATCCTTAAAAGGGAGGAGAAAATTATCTCGTGAATAAATTATATTTTCTCCCCATTATGAAGACAGTTGAAGTGCATTTTCGTTCATGTTTTTTTTTCTCGTCTGACTTAGATCAAAGACATTGCAGGAATTCCGGCTTGAGCCCGTGACCCCGCAAAAATAAAATGAATAAAGAATTTAATGTGACTTGATGTCTTGGGATAATAAAGTTAAAGTGCTTTAGAATGTTTCCCGAGCGGATTATTTGTTTTCCCAATTCTGTTTGCCTGTCGAATTCTGACCTTTGGTGTTGTTTGGCGTGTAGAGGTGTCAGCACGACGCCGATAGGGAGGGTGGCACGTGAGGCTGCCTTTGTTATGATTGATATGGCATCGTATAAGTATTTTGGACCTTTCTTTTCTGTCTTTTTTTGTAAAATACGAGTGATCGTCTTCATTACTTTTCTCTTCCGTATCCTATAATTTTGCTAGGGGTAAGGTACTCTACCTTGCCGCATGTTATCTAGAAGTTCAAAAGGGGTAATCCAAGAAGGGAAATGGTTAGATATTATGACACAAAATCATGGTGTCCTCAAATTGTTATAGCTGGGATTTTCAAATAGTAAGTAGTAAGTAACCTATGAATTTCAATTAATTTCCCAGTCTAAACTATAGGTTAGCATAGTTTTCATATCATACCCTGTTAAAAATCTCACCGTTCACACACACCATTCGATATTATTATTTTTTTGTCATGCCGTAGGGCATAGTCTTTTATGGATCCATTTCCATTAAGTCTTAACCAGTGTTTTGCCATACTCAAGTTAATTTTAATTAGGTACATTTTACGAACCAAAGCGATTAGATAGGTATAGGTAGCAGTAAGATGTAACTCGAGATTTTACAATGCACCATTGCGTTGCTCACTTACATCTCATAAAATCATTACACACGTGCGTGTAAAGGGATTAACCAACAATAGATATCCTTCTGCTTGCTAGTTCCTTTAAATTTCGAAACCAGTGTTCCGTTTGATTCAATTTATAACAGGGCAGCCATTGCTAATCGGCCGAGCGAAATTCCTGTAGCCAGGGCAACTGTGCAGAGTCCCCACTCTTTGATTTACGTCAGTCCCTTTGCCCTCGCAGAACTGAATACGATTATACTGCAAAAAGGACAAATCGTTAATGTGGTTCTCAAAGCGGTCGCGGGGAGGACATCGCTTCACTAGAATGTGCTAATAACGGCGACCAGATATGGAACGGTTTAGAGGAGGGCTAGATTTAAATTAAAATCATCCCTTTACTTTGAAGAATTGGACGGGAGGGTATTTAATTGTGATCCGTTCGGAATATTGGTGTTTTCGTGAGTGGGTTGAGTATAATTGGCGAATTTTATACTCAGATGCCTTTTGTCGTCTGTTATTGAGTTACTCGAGCGTCCCTTCGTGGAATTGCTTTGAGTAATGAAAAATTTGGTGATAATGCGGTTTCGTAATTTTGTGCCTGGGATTGTACTTTGTGGGTTGCGCTCTTTGACGTAATTGGAATCCTGGATTAGTATTGTTTAGTTTTGCGTAATAGGTACCTAGTTATTTAATGTTTTAATGTTTTTTGTTCACCCTTATAGGTTCTGAGAAAGAAAAACTATATTATACTATTATATACTATTTTCGTTAACTTCGGTGCCTCAATAGGTTCTATTTTGAGAATGTCTTTTTTAATCAATAATGAAAACTGATTCAACAAAAATATTTTTCAAAAAAAAGAAAACCGCCTTCAAAAACTGAAATGAAGTCTACTTTCGGAAGTCAGTGGCACTACAAAACAACAAAGCCACCGCCACCGACTTTCGAAGGTAAAGTAATGTGCTAAAGTTATTTATCACTTTTCAGTTTTTGGGAAGGCGGTTTTCTTTTTATTGAAAAAACTTTTTATGTTTCGCTTTTTAGTATTGCCCTAACATCCAAATCCATTCAGAAACGGCGACACACTTAAAACAGAGCTTGTAAGTCCTCCAAATATTGAAGTAACTAAAACGTCAACTAGTATTTTTTTGGGTTTTGTTGATTTTTTCAAAAAGGGCTGGATCAATTTTGGTAAAATTTATATGGGACCATTTCGGAATAAACACCTTTCGAACAGAAAAAGAATTTTGCAAATCCGTCTCTATATGACAGAGTTATGCCCGAACATACAAAAAAAAAATTGGTTGTCTGTAAAGTCGGTTTACTGACGATAGTTGAACGTGACAACGCGAAAGAATCATTACCTTTATCGCTGTAATTATCGTTGCTATTAACAATTGACACCACATTCACTTTTCACTTGGAACGCCTCAGAGCGAGGTAACGCCGCCGAGCGAGGTAACGTCGCATGACGTCATGTTTTTTCGTGCGTGCAGCCGGCTCTATCGAATTATAAGACGTTGTCACGTCAAAAAACATCCGAATTGATAACCTCCTCCTTTTTGAAGTCGGTTAAAAATGAAATTCAACGAATTCAATCATTTAAAAATCTTTATCCTCAAGAAATTTTAGATAGGTATCATTCAGACGAGCATTCATGATTGTAATGTAATTACTGGGATAGAGCTCTTCAAATAGCTAGTAGACTGATCGGTTGAGCCTATGGAGGTAGGTACTGTATAGATGCCTGTGTACATAACCTAGAGCTTTGTGTTTATATCGGATAATAGATATTCGATGGAGATTATACCAAGTTGTACTTAGTAGATACTATTGATATTGGTTTTGGTTAGTGTTCGATCGTGTTATTAGCGCCACAAACGGCCGAAAGTGTAGAATTGGTTGTTTCTATGTTTCCGAATGAATGGTTTTAGTTGAGATAACTGTTGGTAAGTAGTACTTGGTAGGTACCACTGAACAGATAAATAGAGTGTTGCTTTAAAATCCTACACTTTGTTACTCATTCACGAAGATTAAACTAAATTAGCTGGAATTTGGCACACATGTAAATGTAGGCCGAACTTAACATAATTATAATAATATCCCGAAAGTTTTATCCCGTTTTTATGTTCCAGTAGGAAGACTTATTACTCATTTGACATACTTTTATGAGCTGTCAAAACGCGTTTCCCCCATAGAATTTGTATGGCAATTTATACTTATGACGTCACTTGTAGGTAGTAATTCGTCAACTCAATCGACAAAGTATTTATTGATTTCAAAGCAACTAAAAATCGAATTTTACAGTAAATTCGAAATTAATCGGGTTTTCTGGGCTAAAATCAAGTGTTTTTTTAGTGAAGTTGTCTTGGGATTATTGTTTAATGGTGACATCTTCCTAATTCTGAAGTCTAAGAAGTCGTGAGCATAAGTTAATGTGTACCTAATATATGTTGGGAGTGTTGGGTCTCGTAGGTACCTAAACACGAACACAAAGTGGAGATATGACACTGAACTTTGGGTTGCGTGATCCTCTTACAGTCCCTGACTCCATAAACTTCTTACTTTACTTGCTCACTCATAGTAACAACGCGACGTGAATGACAAAATGAAATAAGAAAGGAAATATAAGCGAATTTCCTCAAAACCCAGTTTATTGTTTCAAAGAAATTCTCACATCCGACATTTTCGCCTCAAAACTAATTAAACAAACAAAAACCGCTGCAGTAATTGTAGCGCACCACGTAAGTAGAATAAACTTCACTGAGTTTGAAGCTAGTAAATTGAAAACCACAGCGGGGCCGGATAGACCCTGCATCGCTTTGAGGGAATAAAAACACGAACCAAATGAAAATAGGTTAAGAGCGCCCCCGGGGCAAGGGCCCCTGATATAGGTTTTTGTATCAAAGAGGCAACTGCTCCTTAATAAAAATTTAGCAACACATTCAATTGAAACTATTTGGCTAGTCACGTATCGATTGTTCAATTTTTTTACGTGATTTTGTCTATGAATTTTTGTTTAACTCAACCTTCGAGTTCAAAGAGAATAGTCTTTAAAATTATATTTTTCAACTGAAGCGTAAATATTTCTTATGCCTTCTATTTACATCGTTATTCAAGCATTAAAAATAGGTACTTATTGAAAAAAGTAAAGTGAGGTCGCGATGGCGCTGGGCATGCCGTTGAAAATGTCCCTAAAGACGCTAAAGAGCATCCAGACGCCTTTGACAAAGAGCAAAGGAAAAATAAGAGATCGCCTGAATGGTAAAAGTAATAAACAAGTCCCGACCTTATTGAAAAGGCTGTGACGGTTCCAATGGGCTTTATGTAATGCATAGTTCAGCTTATAGGTATAGTACATTGCTTGAGAGGTGACTTTGTTTTCCTCAAAACATGCATGTGTAGGTACTTACCTAAACATAGACCTCATGTCTATCCGTTAGTTAATTGTATCAAGCAAAACCAAAAAGCTTTACATATGATAGTGGCTCCGATCCCTTGTTCACAAACTAAACTAAAATTGGACAATGGTCTCCCTTTCTATCAGGCAGCTAAAGAAAAGGACGGCAACAGATAAGAACTAAGTTGGAGATGTCAAATCAGTTTTTTCTTGAACTACGCTTTTTTTTTTTATCAAAACAATCGTAGGAATATTTTAGATCAACTTAATTTGACAGCTCGGATTAATATCTGCCAACTAAGTTGGAGACGTCAAATTAGTTTTTTCTTGAACTACGCTTTTTTTTAATCAAAACTGTCGTAGGAACATTTTAGATCAACTTAATTTGACAGCTCTGATTAATATCTGCCAACTAAGTTGGAGATGTCAAATCAGTTTTTTCTTGAACTACGCTTTTTTTTAATCAAAACAATCGTAGGAACATTTTAGATCAACTTAATTTGACAGCTCTGATTAATATCTGCCAACTAAGTTGGAGATGTCAAATCAGTTTTTTCTTGAACTACGCTTTTTTTTAATCAAAACAATCGTAGGAACATTTTAGATCAACTTAATTTGACAGCTCTGATTAATATCTGCCAACTAAGTTGGAGATGTCAAATCAGTTTTTTCTTGAACTACGCTTTTTTTTAATCAAAACAATCGTAGGAACATTTTAGATCAACTTAATTTGACAGCTCTGATTAATATCTGCCAACTAAGTTGGAGACGTCAAATTAGTTTTTTCTTGAACTACCTACACTTTTTTTAAATCAAAACAATCGTATGAACATTTTAGATCAACTTAATTTGACAGCTCTGATTAATATCTGCCTCTTTCTAATAATAATAATAATAAATAATAAATTCTTTATTTTCTCTTCCACAAATAAAAATTACAAAACACAACATAATATATAGACACCAAATTCCAATTAATATAAATAGCTTTAAATTAGTTTAGCTCGTTCACAACAGAATTGGCACCAGTTACTACCATGTCAATGTTTATCAATTTTCGAGAGTTTTGGTCTGCTAAGGACCAGTGCGTTCTAGCCTGTAGTTTTTTAGAACTTATCATTAACTTTTAAAGCTGAAGTATTTGTAATCTGAATAAAATAAACGATACGTGATAGGTAGATATACCTACGTAGCTACGTTGAATAGCCATTAGATCAAAATAGGAACTATCCCTCAACTCCAAACAAAATTCCTAGCAAATCCTTCCAAATCCGTTTCTGCCTCTCGTCCGTCCAAACAATCTGTCTGCTTAGAACCGACACGTATGCTCCAGTAGCGATGTCAAGAAAAGTTAGGGTACTGCTTAATTAGGAAGGCTCGGCGGCGCGTTGCTAAATAACACCGATTTGGAGTAACGTTTGTAAGGCTTAAGAGTCGGCTTGTGTAATCCCCTCGCTACCCTGCCAGTGACGTATCGTGCTCGTAGTACTGATGTCGAAAGGAAAATTAGCAACCTTATTAGCTTCGGAACTTCAAAAGCGGATTCTCATTGGGAATTGAATATTTTGTTTTGAAAGCCCAAAAGTTTTACCTACTGATATTTTTCAGTCTTACCCTCTCGGTCCCCCGAACGGAAATCGACGCCAAATTAATATGACAAATTGTTGAGCGCGCGTAAGTTACTATGATTGGTTGTCGATTATCAGTAAACCAATCACAATTTGACAATTTGTCACATAATTTTTGGTTTGAGAAACCTAGAGTTCATTTTGGTAGGTATTCTTAAACCCCCGGCCAGAAGCAGAGGTATACGTGGAATCCACCGGGTGTAGTTTTAGCCGGTAAGAGTCCGGCACGCCCCTCCGTTACCCCCAAGTTACAGGATGTCCATGAGAATTTCCACCGGGCAACAAAAAATAGGTATTCGTAAGCTTGATTTTATATCAAGGTTGTATAAAACATTGCCTTGGGTAGGTAGTAGCCAACATGCGAGAAAATATTCAGATAGTAAAACAGATTTATTTGAGTCGCATTTTCATTCCAAATTATGTTACACAAATTGATAAAAAAAATACAAAAGAGTCTTTGAACTCATAACAGAAACAAGTAAGTATTCGAAGGGCTGGCACGAATAGCTATTTATAGGTCTATAATCCACGGGATTTGGCGGGTTAAGTCCGTGCAGCCATCCGTTGGTTGGTCGACGTCATCAATCTTGCTCAGACCCGCATAATCACAGAAAACGTAACCGTAGGATTATATGCCGACCTCAATTTTTAAGCGATGCCATATGTCTTATAGTAGGCTCTATAGCGACTCCGAAACGGACGGGACGCCTCTATTAATCACAATCCTTCCTCCGTCTTATAAATTAGAATATTTGTTTTTCTGATCGAGGTTTTCGAGGATGATAGTGAGCAGTTTTCGTACGCTACTTTCGAAATTCCGGCCATATTTGGATTTATAGACCTTGACGTGTTAAAAATAACAAGTAAGTTTCTTCAAGAATTTGATTTTCTGTTCTCAGATGGCAGAGTACCTACCTAATGTTTTATTTTGTTTTCAGTGATGAGATATTGTAAAGACCTTTTAAAAAACAGTATTGTTCGATAAATTAATACTCCATTAAGAAAATATTTTCGCTACAAAATAATCCGTCGTTTACAAAACTATTATCAAATCAAATAACGTTAATATTTTATCCGACAATTTGCTGCTTAAGGGTGAAAGACGCTATCTCAGCAACGGAATGTGCTAATAACGAGATCGAAAAACCCTGCCAAGATAAAGTCAGGCCTTCGGAGGGTGAATTTTAATTAAATGCGTCTACGGACATTAATGAGATGAAAGTGAACTTGGCCCTTTAATCGTGATTTGTTTGTCCTAACGGGAGGGTCCAACCTATGAGTATCAGATAAGTACGAATACTTTGTATCTTAGGGTTCTTAGGTTACCTTATCGGTGGAGAAAGTTTCTTTATATAGGCTTTCAAATAAACGAGCTCCTGTTTAACATTGAATTTTGGTAGGTACTTCACTTGGGACTTTTTACTTAAAATGAGAAAGTTACTATCGAGACTTCGAGTTTGAGAAAATTGGAGAACGGCCTAGTTTTTTTCTTGTACGAAATTTTCTAGAAAATAGGAAAAAAATATCTCAGCCTCTTATTTGTATTAGCTATGTATCTGAATACAAGACGGTCTGATAGGTTGTTCAATGGATAACATTTGTATAGGAGATTGGGTAGTGGATCATGAATTTTGATTAGATATCAGAATGTTGGAAATGTCCTATATACTGAAATGGGCCTTCCTAATAACGATACACTGAATGGTTTCGGTCGCTTCCTCCGCATTGTTTAGTTCAATACTCTGGAAACCGGAGGTAGGTACTAAGATTTCGGAAATGGGTATTGAGAAACACAAAAACATTGCATGTAAAGTAGGTATGCCTTTATAGACAAAGACGGAACGAATGGTAATGTGTGAGAAAATACCTTAAAAATCTGTCCCAAATCATGAACCGATTTGGAACAGATTTAGGTCTCGAGGCAAATTGTTCTCTCTGTGGCCTCAAATAGAAAATTGCGCAGTCTCGACAGCAAAAGGATCTTAGCGCAAATAAATAAGTCAAGGGTCATATAAAGAGACTTTTAAAACAACACCTGAATGCGAGATTAGTATACAATATGCAAGAAGCGGGTTTAAGTGGTAACGCACGGACCACATCAAAATTTCACAAGCTCGCCCCGGAAAAAGTGGAAAAAGGTTTTGACAAAACGGTGTCGTTTCGGATCCCGTGCCTTAAAAGGATTCCGTATTTTCGATCTCAGTGGGACAATAAACCTATTTCTTTTTGTTTTATCTTTCACTTCAGTAGTGCGTCTGAAGAATGATGTTCGGGTCCGAGTCTTCGGATCTTATTATTTGTTTTGTGATATACGGGCGGATCGTTGTTTGTCCAGATCGTACGTCAAATGTTTCGGGTTGTGCAATGCTGAATATATGATGCGCGAGAAGCGTTTGTAGATTATCTGTATTGGGAGGAAAGGATGTTCCTGAAAGTGTACCTAAAACGGGAAAGGCGTTGTTATGTCACATAGTAAATTGGAAATAACGAATAATAAGTAAATAAACATCATCACACAAAGAAGACTATAGGCAGAAGATATTAAAGGAGAAGAGTAGGAATAAAGGTTAGATTTAGAAGAAAATGAAGGTAACTTCAAATAAGGTAAAAAAGTGAAGATAATAAATAATGGAAGTAGATATATATAGGAAGAGCTGATAAGGAAGAGCTTAAAATAAAAAAACCCTTTTCAAATAATACATAATTCTACTTTAATTAGTATTTCGTGATCTTCAGTAACTGACTTATAAATATGAGTTAATTAGCTAGCTTTGTTTCGACTTACTGGATATCCACTTTAGCAGGAATCGTTCAGATAAATCTTAATGAACTGACTTTACCGTTTTCCTGTATCTACAATTATCAGAAACAAAACACTCTTGGGTCTTTCCCCTTTTATTCTCATAGGTATGGCGTGTATTATTTCCAATTAATCAGTGTCCACTAAAGCGGTTGTGTTTTTAATTGTTTAGAGAACGTTGCCAGGTGCTTTTTTATTTTTATATAGTACAAAGCCTTATTTTTACATACCGTAGAGCTGTGAACTCTAGATGAAGTGAGCTTTCATCCGTCCTCCCGATGCTAGGGATTGACAAAGCATTGAATTGTAGTTTTTTCTGTTGTTAATTATCCTATTCTGTCACACTCCTGGGCAAAGGCCTCCCTCCATACCTTCCATCTTTCCTGATTCTGGGCCATTACACCAGTTTTGGAGAAATCCGTTCAGTTCGTCCCGCCATCTCCTTTGTGGCCGGCCGCGACCCCGTCTTACTATCTCTGGGCTCCAGTTCTGTGTTACCTGAGCCCACAGTTTGTCCGGCATGCGGCAGACATGTTGTTTAACCTAATTAATATTTTAATTATTGACAGGTTTGCTTTGGTTTTGGCAGAACCAACGGCATTCGTCATCCGGCGTACTCTTGGACATAGCCCCAATTACCGCCGCCATCTAGTTAATCTTTCAAACTCGAAAAACTTCGATCTTAAAATCTGATGATGATGCGACGATACGATACGACCGATTTCGGTTAAAGCGATTGCTTCAATTCCGCTGTAGTTGTCGTTCGTGGGCTTGCATGTGGCTTATGTTACCATTCTAATTCTTTGTGAAGATCCACTATAGGACCTTTGTGCCCCCTCGGTCATGGGCTCTACGGGCAATGTGCCCAGTCCACTGCCACTTGAGCTTGGCCATTATTTTTGCTATGTCGGCGACTCTGGTTCTCCTGCAGATCTGCTCATTCCTGATTCGATCCCACTGAGAATCTCCGAGCATATATCTTTCCATTGTCTTCTGAGAGACTTAGGTTATGAGGCCAGAAGTGAGTGATAACACATTATAATGATATAAAAAACAAAATCAATCTAATAATCACAACATTTAAGCACACCAGCTTTTACCCCGCGGTTTCGTACGCGTGAATGTCGGTTATCGCGGATGTAGACGAAGTTGCGGATTAAAAAGTATTCTATAGAAGGATAAAGGGTACTTTTTAATCCGCAACTTCGTCTGTATCCACGATAACCGACATTCAGGGTTCAAAATATCTTCATACCAAATTTCATCAAAATCGCTTCAGCCGTTTCATCGTAAAATCTTAGCAGACAGAGTTACTTTCACATTTATAATATTAGTATGGATGTATGGATTGCCGAAGGAGGTCTGCAAAATCTATTGGTGTTTCATATGAAGTAGAGCTATCATATTGTAGCAAAACAAATGACTTTCGATTCCGTACCATCCATCACAATTTACATAGGTACAGTTGAAGGCAATATCCATCCACATGACAAACAAAGACGTGTTCAACTTAAAAGGGGAGGTTTGTTTGCATGTCGTTCACCTTGTGTAAATCGCGATCGATTTGTGAGTCGACACAGTTCTCTTGAGCTCTGATACCCGTCCGTCATACGTCATACGACTATCAAATGCTTGCTATCGTGAATATTATGATGTGTCGTGCAGAGTTTATGAGCCAGCTGAGATAGCGTATGTAGAATATTCTTATGATTTTAGAGTGAGTTTTGAAATGTAAATTTTTACACCCGATTGGAAAATGTCGTTGTATTAAAAGGTTTGCAGATAAGTTGGGATGGCCATACTTTTACTCAGATGGGGACTTGTCGATACTTGTGTTATGTTGCTATTGCTAGTGGAAATTTAAGGAACTTCTACATAGGTACCTTCAATACATACATTCCTATTCCTCATCTGCCTAACCTTTGTCAACTTTGTTGGGGTCGGCTTGCAGTCTGACTGGATTCAGCTGAATACCAGTATTTTACATAGAGCGACTACCTATCTTACCCCCACAACCCAGTTGCCGGGTAACATGGTACCCGTTGGAAACACTAGTTGTCAGATTTTCTAGCTTCTGACTAACAATAACGACTGGTGAAGATCTGCGAGTGCAAGCCCGTTGGTCTCGGCATAAATTGAATAGTCACGCATCCACGTACCGACCGCACCAAGAGTAGTTCAACTATCATGTCCGGTCGAATTTCTTAGTTTTCTTACACAGCTACTGTTTACTGTAGGTACTGACTTACAATACCTACCATATAAGCAAGCGCAGATCTAGACCTAAAAAAAGATTGTGGTCACCCTGTGGTGACCACAGTAAAGTAGTAAAAGTTTCATTCAATTCCGCTCAAAAACTTGAATGGAACTTGTACTACTTTTTTAATAAAAAAAAAAATAAAGTTAATATCATAGTAAACATTGAATTTAGGTTGTTTCTTAATTCAACGGCTATCGGGCAAAAAATGTTGAGGGTTGAACCTCCGCGGCTTATGAACCTATGCATCATCTAGACTCGAGAGGTTTAACACATTTAAGCTAAGGTTTCTTTTTCGTGAAAATTAGGGTTGTGGGCATGACCACCGTGCCTACAACGGTGGATCCGCGCTTGCATATAAGTACATTGTAGGTAATGTGAGAAGGTAGGTACACACTGCTACACATCAAGCTATACATTTCCAGTATATGCTGACCTCGCATTGTACGGAAATAGTATGCAACGCGAGATCAGAATTAACTGGAAATGTATAGCTTGATGTGTAGCCGTGTGTACAAAAAATGACTATTTTTAGGGTCCGTACCTTAAAAGGAAAAAACGGAACCCTTAAAGGATCACTTTATTGTCCGTCTGTCTGTCTGACCGTCCGTCTGTCTGTCAAGACCCTTTATCTCGGGAACGCGTAGAGGTATCGAGTTGAAATTAAAACCATATACTTAGGTCCACGTGCCCTTGCTGCAAGCTGTGAAAAAAATAAACTTCTAAGTTATCGTGTAAAAAAGATACGGCCGTTTATGTCGCAACAAACGTACATTTCAACACTCTCAAGGTAATGAAAGTTTAAAGGGTACTTTCCGTTGACCTAGAGCTATGAAATTATATTATATTATATTTAGCCTGTACTGTCCCACTGCAGGGCAAAGGCCTCCCTCCATTCCTTCCATTGGTCTCGACTTTTAGCTATTTCTTGCCAATTCTTAAGGAAGAAATCCAAGTCATCCCGCCATCTCTTACGTGGTCTACCTCGGCCCGGTCGCGTCATTTCAGGGCACCAATTTTGGGATTTACGGGCAAATAGGTCGTTCGGCATGCGGCAGACATGTCCAGCCCAGTCCCATTTAAGCTGGTCAGCCTTTTGAGGTACGTCAACGATCTGTGTTTTGGAGCGCAGTATGGTATTACGAATGCGATCGGTTAATTTAACACCAAGTATACTGCGCTCCATAGCACGTTGGCAAACCTTAAGTTTTTACTTTTGGATGTTAGTCAAAGACCAAGTCTGTGCTCCATAGGTTAAGATGGGAAGAATACACATGTCCATTAGCTTGCGCTTTAGTGACATTGGTAGAGTACCTTTAAACTGTTCCTTTATGGGCCAATAGTTCTTCCAAGCGTTTTCTGTGCGGCGTGCAATTTCCTTATCCTTGCCTGGACAGAGACTATTTGGCCCAAGTAGAGATATTCTGGGACATACTGTATATTCTCCCCACCTGCATGTATGTTTCTTGTGAAATTGTTGGTCATGAGCTTAGTCTTCGACATATTCATCTTTAGCCCAACCTCAAGACTTGCACTGCTGAGATCTTGGATTATCGTGGAAGCGTAACAGACAGAGTTACTTTCTCATTTATAATATTAGTATGGATATAATTATGTACCTACAAATTTGTACGGAACCCTCGGTGAGCGAGTCCGACTCGCACTTGTCCAGTTTTTTGTTATCGATTGTAGATGCGTGTATTGAAGAGATTCGGGCAGGTATACATTGAAATATTCCCAATCCAAACGACACTTACCCATATAATTTGCATATCAATACCCTTAAAACACATAAACGGGAATGACCCTATAAATCCATTTTTTCCAACCCCTACAGAATGACCCCTGAGTTACCCTCTAGGACAGTGCAGCAATTTTTTCAAAGCCCCCGTTGCATATTTAAACACAACGTTTTGTACTACAAATTGGATTCTTCAATTTGCATTCTTTATTGCTTACAAATAGGTCTGAGAAGAATGGATGATGGCTGACGAGATTGTGCCGACTGTTTACAAAGAACTCGTAGGTGGTTCAGTGAATGATGTCTTGACATAAGAGGAGATAGAGGGAAAAAGAGACAGATTGAGTTCCTGGGGTTCTGAATCTGACTGACAGTGACGAGGACGACACGGTTTGGCACAGTGGTCGGGCGATTGACTGCTGCGTTGCGTGTCGCGGGTTCGATTCCCACTCGAAGCAAATATTTGTATGGCCTACAAATAGTTGTTTCGGGGGTGGCTGTTTGTACATGTGAGTTAATGTTTGATGAACTTCCTAGTGTGGTGTAAAATTAAAAACAAAAAACACTCTCTAGGGTGATTTTCTTCCGTCTTTTTCACACACTTTCGAACACCCACATACCTATTTACTTATTTATTAATATTGCGATCTTCTCGCTCTCCATTTTCAACAACGAAAATGGAAAATTATCACACAAATTTAAAATAAAATAAAAACGATGCAAATAAAAATCCGTATAAACAATTTCTGGGTAAAGCCGTTTTACAACTGATTATTTTGTTTGCGAATTTTATGAGAAAATTCAGCATTTCCACACGAACTGTTGGAGTGATTGTTTTATTTCGCACTAGCGTAAATATATTTCAGTACTGTGTAATCTGTTACGTGAGCGCGAAATACGCAGTGCTCAGCAACTTTGGGGGACATAAACCTGTAGATTTTTTTGATAGTACATAGCATTTTTTGGTTGTCTTTCTACCGTCTTTAAAACAGACAGTTTTTATCATTCTTTAATAAAAATTAAAGGTAGATTTCGAGTACCAAGTAGGTGTTCTTCTTTTTAGCCTATCGATGGCAAACACGGAAATGTATCATGTGTGTGTATATGTATGTGGCTGTATTTACGTATGCGTGTGTTGTGTTTGTTCTTGTCAGAAACCTTGTTTGGCCCAGTTTAAGGGGCTATTAACGACTTTTACAGATTTTAAACTGACAATCACGTCAAAATGTGTAGTGTAAATGATTTGAAATAAATATATGTTAAACTAGAACATTCTCTTAATCATTTAGTATGTGAATATTTTTGATTATATTCATATTAAATAGTTTAATTAACTTGTGAAGTTGTGTCTGACGCGGACAAAACATTGACAATCACAAAATCTACGAGGTATAATTAAACGAAACTTACACCATCTTACAGACAATTTTATTATCCATCTTTTAGTATACGCCTTTTTTAAGTTAAATAATGCTATCGTTTTTTATATAATTTTTTCGACTAAACTTTGAGAGTTTTGGACGCAGCGCATACGATTCTCTGGTAGCTCAAGGTCGCCGGCGTATATCGTCGCCTTAATAGTTTATTACTTCAAATGCATAATGAGATACCCACCCTCAGATTATGAAACATTTATTTGATAATCTGAGTACCCACCGTTCAAAATAGAAAGAAAATGACAATTAATCCGCCACAAAGGTTGACAGGCGGCTTGAGTTTCAATAATTATCCTTATACTAGCTTTTGCCCGCGACTTCAACCGCGTGAATATCGGTAATTGTGGTAGCCTATATCCTTTCTCAAGATTCAAGCTCAGACCGTATCCAAATTTAACAAAATCGGTTCAGTAATTTAGCGTAAAAACAAACAAACTCTTTTTCACATTTATAATATTACTTTATAACTTTTGCCCGTGACTTCATCTGCGTGAATGTCGGTTATCACGGATGCAGGGTTCAAGCTGTCTTTATATAAAATTTTATCAAAATTGGTTTAGCCGTTTCATCGTGAAAGCGTTATATGGATAGAAGTATGGATTAATTAATTAATTAATAAGTAATAAGTATAAGTATGGAAGTATGAATTGATCTCAGCGTTTCAGTTCGTAGAAAATCGTACATAAAAGCAAAACTCTTTCATCCTACTATAATTATCTACTCAAGCAAAAGTAGAGTCCATAAAAGTAAGATTATCTAATCAATTTGATAAACATTGCGTAATTAAACTAGGACCTATTTGTTTTATAAAAATGTTAATTCATTGAGTGCCTCGAGATCAATAACCTCTAATCCAATTAAGTGTTCAGGTGTAGACCCTTATTTTCAATTAGAATAAAGTGTAATTGACACGGCAGTTGGCGTGACAGAGTTTTGTCACTGATAACAGTCACGTCGTCGTAGTCAGATAACTGTTTCGTCAAATTGTTTTCTTTTTTTAAACAAACGTTGCCCCACCCCAGGAATGTCTAGTGTATTGTGAGTGTTTACAAACATAATTAATAGGGAACATTACGCGAAACTCGGCGCAGAGGGCGCCACTAGCACATTCAGTAAACCATAACCTCGTATTCTTGTTATATTATGTTATTAATTGTAATAACTAGGTATTTTGTGAAAATATCATCATCATCATCATTTCAGCCGAAAGACATCCACTGCTGGACATAGGCCTCCCCCAAAAGGGAGGGTTTTGCCATAATCGCCACGCTTGGCAGGCGGGTTGGCGATCGCAGTATGGTTGTTACAAAGGCACAGAGATCGCTGCTGCCCATTCTCTGGTGAGTCTCTTAGTCGCCTCTTACGACACCCACGGGAAGATATGGGATGGTGCTATTCTTTACGTCCGACACCACACGGACAAAAAATATATATATATAAAAGTTTTATTTAATCCTTACTTACCTAACTGTACTTTAACTATACTATGGCATCCTACGGCCATCTGAAAGTGGATTCTAGGATAACCTAGAATTAGCTTATGCTCAGAATAAAATCATATTTGGTTGTCTTACATGGTAAAAGTGAACGTTATTCTGTAAATGCGACTATCTCACCTGAATACTTTCCAATTTCAATGAAATCTTCAGATTTAAAATGTGCTGAACATATTTTAGAGTGTTTTTTAGTTCGAATGTCTACTACGTGTTGCTGCTTCCCATAGTTTTCGAACATTTTCTTCTTTTAGAAATGAATGATTCCCTTCATTCCTACATCCAAATACACAGCACTGATGCATTATTGTATAATATAATACACTTCCTAATTTTGAACTCAATTAAAGGCAGAATTTCACAATTTTCATCACGCTTTGAACGACTCGTCGAAAAACTGTTTATTGTTTACGCTAGTGCTGCACTCTGGCGCCAGAACATTGCAGTAATGTCCCCTATTGACGACACGGTTGGCGCAGTGGCTGAGTGATTGACTGCAGCGCAGCGTGTGGCGGGTTCCAATCCCGACCAGAGTAAATATTTTTGTGAGGAGCACTTGTGTTTGCCTGGTAGTTGTTTATCTATATACGTAACTATTTTTGTATTTCTGTATGTCAGCTGTCTGATACCATAGTACAGGGTCTGCCTAGTTTTGGGGTCAGATAGCCGTGTGTGAAATATACCCACATATTATTATTATTATCTTCCTTCTCTGTATAGGTAATAAAAATGAATCGTTGTTTGCTAGTCTCGCTAAAACTCGAGAACGGCTTGACCGATTTGGCAAATTTTGGTCTTGAAATATTTGTGGAAGTCCAGGGGTGTGATTCTGTAAGACCTCATTCTAAACTTCGAATCTGAATCCGCTGTGAGTTTTTTGATTGGCATTCTAAAAACTCGGTTGATAATTCGAATTTACACTAGCGCCACCCTTGCGAGCGTCAGCGAGTTGAACTAAATTGACAGGGAGATTTGGACAGACAAAGTATGAGATGACGTAAGAAGTGGCATTCTGTAAGGTAATTTCCCCGTCACTTCGACGCTCACTTCGCACTCGAACCCGATTCAAAGTGTCAAATATATCAAGGTCATTTTGAACCTTATGCTAAGTGAGAGTGAATAGCGAAGTGAGATGCGACTTGTTGTTTGAATTTTACAGAATCGACCTACAGGGAAGGTTTATACGGTAAGAAAATTGAAAAATCAATTGACAAGACAACGTCTGTCGGTTCAGCTAGTTGCCTAGTTATTATATAAAACTCATATACACTAACACTCAGACAGGGAACGTATACGTATTGTACAGACAGCGTCATCAAATGTTAACCCCCCACGCATACAAATATTACTTCGGATAGGGGGTAAGCAGTTGATGACGTTGTCTGTACGTATTATCTGTGGAGTGACACAGATAATACGACACCCAGTGTGAGTGCGGTGATCCTGACCAGACAATGGCCCACTTATTACAGTGCCCAAAGTGCCCCTACACCTGCACCTTAGAGGACATTAAAAACGCCACTGATGCTGCGATAAATGTGGCTACCTACTGGGCCCAAGTAGTCTAGCATAAAGGAAAACCATCGATTCGAAAAGAAAGAAGATCTGTGGAGTGTAGGACATACAAATATTTTGTTCCGTGCGGGTATCGAATCCGCAACACGCAGCGTAGCAGCTACTGCGCCAACCGTGTCCGTAAATTCAAATTTCGCTATAGATTTCGTACGTACATATTTAATTAAGTTGCTTTGTCTACTTTCAACTCATTACAGTGTGTTTTTGTTTAAAACCGACTGAAAAGAAAGCCAGTAAGTCTGACAACTAGTCTTACCAAGAGGTGTCGTGTTACCCAGTAACTGGGTTGTGGAGGTCAGATAGGCAGTCGCTCCATGTAAAACACTTCCATGTATTCCAGACCCCGACATAGTTGGGAAAAGGTTAAGCAGATGATTACTGTTTTTTGTTTGCTGTTGTTTAAATTTAATGGTGATTGGTTGGAAATGGTTATTTTGGATGAATATCTTACTTGGAACATTTACGTTCGAGTCACAACAATATCAAATACGAGCATTTGCTGAAATTTACAACACTTCTAATAACTATTCCCACATCAAGGTGATTCCAGTCTCGTTTTACACAAACCCAAAACAGATGTCAACTCCCATACCACTCGCAATATAAATCCACCGCACAATTCCGCATAATTCGACGCGAAACATACCATAAAATGACCACACATTACTTTTTCATTCTCACCTCAACTTACAAATTCCGGGCACAGTACACCGCGACGCTCCAGAGAGTTGCTACTATTTTTGAAACACAACCACGGCCCTAATTTCGGAGACACCGCCACCGCCGCAAATCGTAAAGTCGGCTAAGTTAGTGCAACACAACCCTCTTGTCTACGTATCCTATGTCACACACATGTAAAACCCTACAGTATATAAAACCGGAGTTTTCCCCGGAATTGTGTTGTAGATTGTTTTAATCCCGTCTCGTGGTCGTGATAAGCTTTTTTCGTTTGCAGTTTTTAGGTTAACTATATTCTAAACTGGGGACATACGTTGTTGTTTTTTATGCTGTGGACACTGGAAAGTTATTTTTGTTTAAGCGACATTAAGCCCGGCGCGTTGGGGACATTACCCTTTTATTGTTGTACTGAAGTGAAACATGTGTAAATTAGTACGATTTACATGCGCTTTTCCGAGTAATTTTGCTCAATTTGTACCAAAAAAGATTCAAGAATACGTATGTTTAAATCAGTAATGTTTTTTCTATTTACGACGTAACTAACCCTTGTCTAAAGTTCCAACATTGTGATATCGTCAGCATTCACCCTCCTTAAAATAAATTCGTATAATCATGTTAGAATTTCGTACCAAATTGGATCAATCCGACATTCAGGTAATATTTTTGTGTTACCCCCATGTAGGCACCGGTTAAGCCTGGGGCAATGCAGGGAGGTTGTTAGAACCCTTGAAACTTTCCCGGGGCAGTCGTCAGAAGCAGTTCTTTGTGCATCGATTTTTAGGAAAATGCACCCCAATTCAAGCTCGAGAACGCTCAGCACTATGTATCCTACATATATCGAATCTTGTTTAAAAGTACCTACCTATTACCAAAAACCAAAAACTTAACTTAGGGCGGGTTGTTTCAAACAGTCGGTTAACGTTACATACGGACGGTTAAAAAGTTACTATGACGTGTGATGTTTAACGTACGTTAAATGTAACGGGTTGTTTCATGACATAAAAATCCGTCAGTTAAAGTTATTCAAAAAGAGATTCCATAATATTTTCATGTTTGAAGTAGCTGTTTGACAACACAAAATTACCATGACTGGTCGGTTATGGTAATACTTAGTAACTTTTTGACGTATGATTTTGTAAAACAACCCATTTTTTTTATATGACGATAGTTAGCGCCATTTTTTACTATTATTGAAGCAACCCGCCCTAAGTTGTTAACAAACGAATAAATTACAAAAATACCGTACATAACGAGCCAGTGTTAGCAATTAACTCTGAATTAAAATAAAATCCTAACTAGCGCAATCGGACCTAAAAATCATAATCTAAATCTAAAACAACAACCCAAAGGTATCGAATAGCAAATAACAAGTTATGTCGGTACACAGACCGACACTTTGGCGTAATGTTGACCGAAGTTGAAATTCCGGCAGTTGCATGTTAAAGTAAACATATGAAATGGGCTGCCGGCCACGAGAACGTGTGACCATGCATAACAGACATCGTTTTACGAGGTGGTATTGCCGACTAGCGAAATATCGCATGCCGTACCGACCTTCAAAGGCCTACCAACACGTAGGGAATATTTGCGTGAAGTAAATAGGCTAATTTATGAACGGCTTTATAGTATCGTAATACTTGTGATATAAAGTTTAATAATCACAGTTTATATGCGAAGTTATGATGTGGAGATAGGGCCTGTGAATTTTGGGGTGGCAACACCCATTTGCACATTGACGGTATACAGCTGAATACGTAGTTTAATACGAAAATGAAACTGTCGATTTGCGTAAGTATACAGTGTGTCCGGTCATGGATTATCGATATTCAAAGTACTTATAGGTATAACAACGATTTTAATACACAAACACACTAGACACTTGAATTCAATTCAGGGGCAGTAATTTACAATAATTTGTTTTTTTTTCGTTTTATTTTTTTATTGAGGGTTAAAAACTGAACTTAGTTTTTAATTATTGAAATTTAAGAGGAAAGTTAAGTGGATTATCTTATCTTCTAATTTCTAGATATTATTTATGATGTATTTCGGCAGTCGTCATATAAATGCCCGGTAAGAAATATTAGAATTGATTTTTAAAAGTTACGCGGAAATGAAAACTGATGTTGGGTACGGCTGAGTTGTTAAAAGTTTGCACTGAGTTCGTGACCAATTTGTTATCCTACTTTGCTTGCAGCTAAACTTAGTATTTTTCTTTTTTAAAACAACAAAACGAAACAAATGTTGCTAACTGTAGGCTAGACTATAAAAAAACTGACATTCATGTGCTGAATTCACATGAATTCATTCATTCTGCCTGTGAAAGTCGTAACAGTCAGAAGCCAGAAAAACTGACAAACAGTCTCACCAAGGGGTATCGTGTTACAGGTAGTAACAGGGTTGTGGAGGTCAGACAGGCGAAGCCCCATGTAAAACACTGGTATTCAGCTGCATTCGATTAGACGTGAAGCCGTCTTCGAAATAGTTGAGAAAAGGGTAGGCAGATGAGGGTCGACTGTTACTCATCATCATCATCATTATGTCAACCTTTAGACGCCCACTGCTGGGCATAGGTCTCTTCTAAGGGGGGGGGGGGGTTAGCCGTAATCGCCATGCTTGGCGGATGCATGTTGGCGATCGCAGTAGTTGTAATTTTACTCAGAAAGACGCTGCTGCCCATCTTCTGGTCAATACCCCTCTGTCGCTTTCTACGACACCCACAGGTACAAATGGGGTGGTGCTATATATTCGCGGCCGGCACCACACGGAACTTGTAAAGCATACTTAGCTGTGATAGGTTTCCTTTTGCCATCGTTATACATACACACATCAACATTGTCTAGGGATGTTTGAAGTCTTTTCATAGAAACCATGAATATGTGAAAATTTATAAAAAAATATTCAAAACTTGTTTATGATGCAAAGTTTGAAGGCTGGCAAGCACTGTCTTTACCTACTCTTTCTATTCACGTAGATGATTTGACTCAACGTGTTGATTTGTGAAATTGCGACGAAATCGAAAATGATGTTACCAACCGTCGCCTTAGAGTGAAAACCTCGGGAATGCATTTTTGCTCAAAATTATTTTATTGCGTTTCTAGGAAGAAAACCTCGCTGCGCACATCCTGATCTGACTCATTTGTTCATTCGATACTCATAGCGCCATCTATGACAGTAAATGAGAACCTCGTAAATACTCGCATCTGTCAGTTTGGCGTGAATACCTTGCAACGAACGTGTCGTTCCTCATTCGAAAATTGATCGAACCATTCTGGATATAAAAGCGGGTTGAATCTCGATATTAATTAATAATAAAACATAAAAGACGCCGTACAAAAACTTTACAGTACGACACTTACGAGGTTTTCACTCCAAGGCGTCAAAACGTTATTTTTTGGAACATACTCAACCTAAAGATATCATCATTCTCGCTATCTGTTGTACTTACTACTGTGATTTTTTTCACATAGGTATCAAAAAAGAACCATTTAGTTGGCAGGAGGGCACTTCACTCCAACAAAAATGAGCAAAACATTGTTTTCACAAATTGAAAATATTTTTGAAAGACCTTTCCAACGGCATCCCATACCATGGGGTAGACTAAAAAAAAAACATCCCCACTTTAGATGTGGAGGATGTACCCTTAAAAAACATTTTTTCATGATTTTATTTTACCTCTTTGTTGGTACTACACTACACTACTAATATGTATATTTAAATTACAGTCGTAATTACAGTTTACTATTTGTAATAGTCTTTGAGCTACGTACGGACACGGTGAACTTATAAGGACCATAGATACCTATCATATCCGTGTTAAGGACGGTAGTACTATACTTATACCACACCTACGACACTCCATATAAACGAAACGATTTAATTACCTACACTACAACCAAAATATCAGACCTGTACAAATACCTGCGTGGTTGTTTACGCGCCGCGAGTCTCGCCTTGAACTAAAGGCAGTTTCGAGAGCAGGTTTGACGAGGGTAGAGGTGAGGAACAGTGTTTCGGAGGGAGGCGGGGCGTGTCGTACTGTACGGTAGTACTAATACTTATACTGTGCTATAAGCCTTCCTTTTTGACTATGGAACAAGGAACTAAAATGAAAATATTTTAAAAAATATTAAAAACGTCAACAAACAACTAAAGAAAAAACCAAGTACTAGGCAAACATAAATCCGGTTCGGAATTAAAGTGACTTCGCTTATTAGGGCGAAACATGAAGGTTTAAAAAATACACTGGGGCGTACGCAATATGGTTGGCACGGCGTTCTCGTTACGAGCCGGGGCAGCCATAACTTACCCAAGTTTATGGGGAAGGTTCGCCGCCGTCTAAATATTTAGGAAATAATTACATAAGTACCCACAGTGTATGTACGCCGTATGAACGAAATATTGAAGCGAATAACAGTGAATTCCTACGTTTATTCCGGCTGTGCACACGAGAATTAAGTCTTAGAGGATCTCGAGGATACTTGGCAGAGTGTTTCTTTATAGTTTCAACAATCTGTGCTTGTTATTCTGCGTGTGAATGATGTACTTAATTTTATTTAGATCTGCGAGTGAGCAAGATCTTTTTCAGTATTTATTGCTCATTTTTGGGTTAAGTCTGACAAAACAAATCCTCTCATTATAGATTGAGAACAACGGATTAACTCACTGTGTTGCCGGGCTCGTCAGACTAGGTTCGATGGCATACGGCCACCTTTCTCAAGGAGTTCCACAGAATGACACACCGCCCGTCGCGTTCCTGCGGCCATCGAAACTAGACGGACAAACCCGGCAACACAGTGAGTTAATCCGTTGTTCTCAATCTATAATGCGCAAAAATACTCACGTTTACAATTGTATAGATCTATACAATTGTTTAGATATTGGTTTTTAACACGGATTAATTGTTAATGTATTCTAAGCGAAGTGTGGGGCGTATATTGAACTGCTATTTTTGGTTAATAATATTCCTCATTTGACACATTGAATTAATAACAGGTTATTAATTTAATTATTGTGAGATTGTGGGTTGACTCGTTCTGGCTGCATTATGCTCATTAAAGTTCTTTGATTAGTAGGTGCCTATTTGCCATAAAAAATAAGTGACGCAACATTATCTATACTCAATAATATTATTATAACTGTTTTTTTTGTTGTTTAAACTTGCTAATCTCCGAAACAACTGGTACGCTTCTGAAAATTCTTTAGGTAATAGTTCTGTACGCAAAATACGCGCTAAGGCCTCTGCCTCGAATCATGCGGGCAGCGGGGCGTCGGCGGCGGCGCGGCAGCGGCAGGATCTAATGCGTAAAATCAAATGGACCGGCCCTCGAAAACAGCGGTGCGGCTGCGGCGCGGGGGCGGGCAACGAGCGCTGCACTCCAGTCAAGCGGTGACCGCCCGCGCGTCTGCATTGCAGTGTTGTGCAATTTATTTTTAGCGTTAGGAAATAAATTTGAAACAAAAAGATATTGTCGCAGTTGTTCAAACATTTCGTTCGCGAATAAAAACAAATATCTCGACGACACAACTCCGAACACAACACTACACCGCTATAGTGCCGCGCGATCTGCCCGCTCGTTTCGAGAACGCAGACCGCGTTGCCCGCTCCGCTACCGCGCCGCCGCCGCTGCCGCCCGCAAGTTTCGAGGCAGAGGCCTTAGACGTGGAGTTGCGGACACCGGCCCGTCATACTACTACTACTACTACTGGGTAATAGTTAGGGATATAATAATTAGGATAATAATGTTAATAATAAATATATATATAGATAGTAATAAATAATGTTGTAATAATTAGGGACCCGAAAGAAAATTCATGCGAACGATGTCGCGAGTTAGCTATTAGTTTCGACTTTAACAGAAAAGTCTAGGCTAAAATAAATTAGTTAAAAGGTCCCGTTTTACCCTTTGGGTACGAAACCCCTAAAAAGTAAGTATTTAAAGTAACACAAAAATCTTGCAGTGCACACTATCATGTTAGCAAGCTCACTACAGTTCGCGTTTAATTTAAAGCAACCTCAATTATGTTTCGCCAAAACCACTTAGCAGCTATTGCATTCTTATTTTAAAATTCTACGAAAATAAACATCGTAGCTTCGTACGGTTCGGACACTGACCGAGCTAACTAATCGCTCACTAGTCTCTCAAGTCACGCTAAATGAAACACCCTTAACATTTGAAAGATATCGATTAACTTCAGTTCACTACGAACGAACGAATGAAATGAACTGAAATCCTTTTCAAACTATTACAGTCCACCAGAGGCTAAATACTTAGAAACTTAAAATTAAATGCCTTGAACTTTTAACAAGACTTTTCATTTGACGTTGACTAAATGATGTGAAGATTATAAGCTATTTTGCCTTTGATAATTGTGAAATATGAAGCATGCTAATATATAGACTGTCTCTTAAAAGAAAGTGGTCTGGCGAACTTTAGTGTTTCTTCAAGTTCGTTATTATGAAAGGTGAAACTACAAATAAAATTGTATATTTAGGTAAAGTTTAGCCGAAATGTTGGTGGAGTCCCAGTTCTTAATGCGCCCAACCTAGTGAATAAGAGGCGGGCGCGCCTCAGGGTGTGGGTTGGTAACCAGGCTCGGGCAAGTACCAATGTGACTCTCTCTCTCCTCTGTGTATCATTCTTAGTTTATCTTTAACATCACTGACATCGGTGAAGAAAAAAATCATGAGGAAACGTGAACTTATAATAAACATAAGTCTGTAATTGCCAATCTGCCTGGAGCTATCGTGGTAATGACGGCTCATGCCTGCTCTGTATGAGAAGAGACCTTTACCCTGTGGATCAATAATAGGTTGGTCTTTAAAAAGCGTTTTAAAAAAAAAGAAAACCACCTTCAAAAACTAAAAAAAACCAACCGAATTGAGAACCTCCTCCTTTTTGAAGTCGGTTAAAAAGTGTTATATAACTTTAGCACAGAACACACATTACTTTAGTTTCGGTGGCGGTGGCTTTGTGTTTGTTGTTTTGTATTGCCACCGATTTCCGAAACTAAAGTAATGTGTGTTTTGTGCTAAAGTTATATAACACTTTTCAGTTTTTGAAGGCGGTTTTCTTTTTTTTGAAAAAGCTTTTTAATTTTTGCTTTTTAGTGTTGCCTTAACATCCAAATCCATTAAAAAACGGTGACACACTTAAAAGAGATTGTAAGTCCTCCAAAGATTGAAGAAACTAAAACGTTGTCTAAGTATTTTTTTTTTGGGAATTTGTTGATTTTCTCAAAAAGGGCGGTATCAATTTTGGTAAAATTTATATGGGACCATTTCGGAATAAACCCCTTTCGAACAAAAAAAGAACTTTGCAAATCCGTCTATATATGACAGAGTTATGCCCGAACATACATAAAAAATAATAATAATATAAACATTCGAATTAATAACCTCCTCCTTTTTGAAGTCGGTTAAAAAGACAAGTGGCCTGCAATAGGCTGATATACAGCTTATAGTCTGACCAAGCGCAACTGAAAACTCGTGTTTTACATGAATGGACTAGCTATCTGACCTCCCAGCTGTCATTCGTAGATCTTTGACAGTCGTTATGAGTAGTCAGAAATTAGAAAGTCTGACAACCAGCCTTACCAAGAGGTATCGTGGTACCCAGACTTTCTAACTTCTGACTACTCATAACCACTGTCAAAGATCTACGAATGACAGCTGGGACCAACGGCTTTACGTGCTTTCAGAGGCACGTGGATGGTCAGCTATCCATAGAAAGATCCCGGCAAGCCTAGTTTAACCATGTCCAAACAATTCGTAAGGTCGCGTTCACGATGAAAGGTAAAAAAATGTACATAAAAATTATCGACAAATGCTTAGATTATTGATAGGTCTCCGCGCTCTCCGACTAGATACCGCACTACCTAATAAAATAAAATTTAAAATTTAAAAATACCCCCTTGCTAAACATAAAAGCGATTATGTAAAAAGTCAAAAATAATACCTTTTGTTGAGCCATCAAATGTTTGTTCGTTGAAATGGCGCTATAATGTCGCGGCGGGGTACCGCTAAGTTTAAAGCAATAACTAAATAGCTATCACTAAATAGCTGTCTGTCTGTGGCACACACACACACACAAACACACACACACACACACACACACACACAAACACAGATACGTCAAACTTATAACACCCCATCGTTTTCGCGTCGGGGGTTAATTAATAAAATACTGATTAAAAAGAATCCAAATACGATATATCTGCTACTAGGTACTAGTGTGCTGTATAATCTGGCTGCAGCATAAGACCAAGAATTCTATAATCTTGCATAGTTTTATAGCAAACATGGGTGTTTCAATGGGTGGTCAGTGTGGTCACCTATAATAATATGTTTGAAAGCAAAGTAAACATCCGGTATGCGTCTAAGATTCCTACCGCAGCTAACAAAAGAGCTGATAACTTTAAAACGGCTCAATCGATTTTGATGAAACATGTCTAAGAACCATCGCTAGAGAACCTGCTTTCAAATAAAAAAAACCGCATTCAAATCGGTTCACCCGTTAAAGAGCTACAGTGCCACAGACAGACACACAGACACACAGACACGTCAAACTTATAACACCCCTCTTTTTCGTCGGGGGTTAAAAAGAATAGCTTCGTGAATGGGACAACTCAATATTTTAGTGTTTTTAAAACAAATTGCAAGGAGGCTAGTGTGCGTCAAAAATTGTGCATGAACAATACTCTGTACCTCCACATTGGATGCTATTTTTTGTTTTTTTTTTTTTTGGAACGAAGTTCCTTATCGCGCGTTGTTAAAGGGGGCTAGACGGAAAAAATTCTTACGAAAAGTTGTCACGACACTTTTTTGCTATTTTTATTACTTCACAAACGCAGACAATTCGAACAGAAAAATTGAATCGTTGGAACTGTCAAATAGAGTTCATTATTAGTTGAATGGCGGCTTTTCTATGAAAATATTGGAGCGAATTAAAACCTTATTTTTACACATTAACCGTGAAATTCGGTTGCACATAGCTCCTATTGTCCGGTCGGGCACCAGCCTATACGTTTCTCAGAATAATTTTATCATAGGTACCTAGTTTGGTAAAATTTCAATTTTTAACCGTTTACGTTTACAAAATAAAGTCTGAATTCGCTTTTCGTAGAATATGTTTATGTATTTAAAGGCGGCGCGGCGAACTCTTTGAACTAGGTACCTACGGCGATATGTTTAGTACCTAAGTTTATTCGCTCAAATAGTGGCCTACGAGATAAGTCCACCTTCCACTGTGAGACTGTGTGGATTGTGAAAACGAGTGTAAATTTTAAGTCGATAATTAAGCCATAGATTACGTAGGTTAGGTAGGTAGGTAGTTACTGTACCTACTTCTATGATTTGTTTAGTAGGTACCTATTGAAAGTTTGGGTTTGGTAATCATGAGCTTTCTATCGGTCGCGGTCGTCAGTAGGTAACCACTGCACCTTATCGCTCTAGGTCACAGAGTACTTTTCTCTAGGTTTTACTAGCGACAATAATATTTTTTTTTATTTGATTAAAATGTTTTGGTTTAAATTAAGCCAGTGGGAGCTTAGGTGGGTACCTAGGTAGGTAGTGGTACTTACTTTTATCATTGGCGAATTATTTGTAGTTGTAAGTAGGTAAGTGAGTAGGTACTCTTTTGCTAGAAAAAGAAAGGCAGGCAGGCGTAGGTACCTATAGGTGCTATAGGTAACCTATTTAAATAAATTAGAGCTATTCACAAACACAGTTTTAATCAACTTTGGCTTAATTAAAAAACTTACCTATTAGGTATAAAATTTACACTTCCCTGTATCGAAGCAACTGCTCAATATGGAGTCCATTTCGCTCGATACATAAACGGGCACGTTTAATTAAATTGTCTTTTAATTACATTATATTTGTTAATAATAAAAAAAATATTATTATAACTTAAAAAAAATAAAATTTTATTACAATTCCTTCACTAGTTAATCGAAAGGAACTTCGTTCCATCCGGGTGTCCCTTGACACCTCTCAAGTTTTTTATATTGTTATAGGCTTGCGTTTGACCGCAACTCACCTGATCTTAAGCGATGATGCGGCCTAAGGTGGAGCACGCTTGCCTAGAATAAACCGGTTCACCGGTTCTCGTTCTAGGAGCACAAAATGGCGCGCCGCAGCCTTACGTACTTTGTGCTAGGAGACAAGCTAGAAGTAAAGCCCTTATTACACTTGGCTAAACTAAGTCGCTACTGAATTTAGTAAAGTGTAATCGCATTAAGTAAGTAAGTAGTAGTAGTAAGTAGTAACTGAATTTAGTAGCAACTGAATTTAGTCGACTTAATTTAGCCTGGTGTAATAAGGGCTTAAGCCAAAATTTGGCTTAGTATTTGTGGTCCCATTTGACATGTAAGTATATCGACGGTATCTAGTCGCAGCGCGCGGAGACCTATCAATAATCTAAGGACAAATGTTTTTTAAACATTGGCTTTACCAGTTGTAAACTGTAAAGCCAATGTTCAAAAGTACTTTTCACTATAGTTTTCTATTTAAGCCTAATAAAACAAACAGTGTAAAGTAACTACCAATAATATTATATGTGTGCCTTCTTTGTAAGACAGCTAAAACACAAATAAACTAGAGCTATTTGTTCTGTGACTAAAGCATGTTTTCCTTTTGTTATTATTTGGATGACTAGACTTACAATTTATGCCTTTGTATGTGTGTGAAATCGTACAACAGTAAATGTGAAAGTTTTATATTTATATCAGATTGTTGCCGACAATTGCGCGCAATAAGGTGAAGGCTCTAGAGTTAGCGTTTTGGGTTCTAGATTAGGATTAAATACGTTTTTTATAAACAGTTATATTGAAGCAACAATGGAGATTGAATTTACTATCCTATCAAAGGTTAATTTAGATATAAAAAAAGATTTTTCAAAAAAGAGAAAACCGCCATCAAAAACTAAAAAGTGATAAATAACTTTAGCACAGAACACACATTACTTTAGTTTCGGAATCAGTGGCGGTGAATTTGTTGTGTTAAAAAGATAGATAATAAAATTTATCTTGACAAAAAAAATATATAGAATATTTATTTCGAACAGTATGTCTTGAATGCGGAACGAAATGAATTAGAAAAGAACAGCGAATTTGAAAACAAAAAACATAATTTCCACTTTGCTTTATCAAGCGGTAGAGTATTAAAATGTGAACAATAAACACTTTTGATTTGTTAATTTGATTGGTTTGTTACTTTTTGTAAATATTATTTAGTATACATGTTATTTTTTGTAATAAATTAAACCGACCACTATACTCCGGGCCTCGGAAATCACGTAAAGCTGTTGGTTCTAGCTTTTATTCGTAGATCTTTGCCAGTCGTTAAACGTAGACCGAAGCCAGGAAACCTGACAAGCAGTCTTACCAAGAGATATCGTGTTACCCAGTAACTGTGAAAGTCAGATAGGCTGTCGTTCTATGTAAAACCGATCCTAACATAGTGGGAAAAAGGCTAGGAATAAAATGAAAAGCCGACCACCATGTACAGTCGCCAAAAGAGATAAATAACCAACCCTGGTTGAAACCTGGTTGATGTTTTCGAATGAAATTTAAATTTATTAATGAACTGTTTGTTCTTTATTAATTTTATTTTATTTTATTCAAAAACATCTACAGTGTCCTAAGGGCAGGTTGTTTCAAACAGTCGGTTAACGTTACATACGGACGGTTAAAAGTTACTATGACGTGAGATATTTAACGTTGGCAGGTTGTTTCATGACATAAAAATCCGTCAGTCAAAGTTATTCAAAAAGAGATTCCATAATATTTTGATGATTGAAGGAGCTGTTTGACAACACAAAATTACGTTGACTGGTCGGTTATGGTAATAGTAAATTTTTGACGTACGTTAAGGCCACCATTTTGTGAAAAAACTCATTTTTAGGGTTCCGTACCACAAAAGGAAAAAACGGAACCTTTATAGGATCTTTTTGTTGTCCGTCTGTCTGTCTGTCAAGAACCTTTATCTCGGGAACGCGTGGAGGTATCGAATTGAAATTAAAACCATTTACTCAAATCTACAGTCTTGATGCTGTAAAAAAGTCAACCCTCTATGTTAACGTGAAAAAAAGATACGGCCGTTTATGTCGCAAAAAACGCATTTATAATATTAAATAAAGTAAAGTATGGATAGTAGGCCTATGTCTAGCAGTGGACGTCTTTGGGCTGAAATGGTGATGATGATGATGATGGATAGTAGGTATAGACGTATGGATATGTACCTACAAATATATACGGAACCCTCGGTGGGCGAGTCGAGTCGAGAGATGATAGTTAGCGCCATTTGTGATTATTACCCGTCAGTAAAGTGTAGTTGATGGAACCCTTTTTTTTTATCTGCAACTATAACCGACTTGGTGGTAACTTACCTCCTTTGACGACCGTACCTTCAAAACTATTCAAGCATAACTTCAACACTCAAAATAGCCGACTGCCTAAAACCGTCTCCCGCTAGTTCTATGGCCATATGATTTAACACGAGGACACAGGTTGACACGTCCCAGCACTAAACACCGACATGTGTCTGCCAATGTTCCGCTTTGGACACGGTTCAGGCTTTTATTTCCGTTACTATGTATGAGCCGAAACACGACAAGTGAAATTTTAAATTGAAAATTGTATGGTATTTTTATTTCATTTTCCGGATTTGAATTGGATTTAGGAACTGTGTTCGAATGTATTATTTGTTCCTCTTTTGTATGAATCTTTGTATGTAGGCGCCTATAGAAAATTTGAAACTTGCAACTTTGCAAAACTGTCTTATTGAAAAATATTTGTATTAATTTTTGTGTAGGTATATAAATCCTGATCATAACTATTCTAATTCTGTATACCTATGTCAGAATCATGGCAGGATTTGTACAAAAAAATAAAGATGTTTAGAGAAGTTGAAATTCTAATTCTTTTTAAAAATAAAAATGGATGCTAAAAGTGAATAATTCAAAGAAAATCTCATTATTTCAGAACGAAACGGCAGCTGATAGTAACATTAACACTGACAGCCGTTTTATGGGAAATAACGTCACAAATAATAAATCACTGTACTTTTTCAACTCCGCCATTATAAAACAACGATTCACATCACTTGTCTGCCTCTTTGATAGATCCGTTAATGTCACTTGTCAGTTTTTTTTATAAACACAAAATAGGCGACGATATAAAACGAAAAACTGTTATTTTTATTGTGTCTCAAAATATGTACGACAGTAAATAACTACTAAATAAGTTCACTTGTTAGAAATTACGCGTGACGTAATTATAGAAATCAGCGACCGATATTTCAAAAACAAGACTGTCTGAGGTTTTAATTACCGTTATTTAGTCAAGACAGACAAACATCGTTAAGGTCGCGGGTAACCGGTGGATGCAAGCGGCAGGTTTCCGCTCGTCGTGGCGTTCTATAGGGGAGCCCTATGTTCAACAGTGGACGTCTTCCGGCTGATGATTATAATTATTGGAATCTATTATTAGAATCAAATTTAATGTAACAGCTCTCTTTTTAGGGCCCTTTAATTATGTCAATTATACTCCGTGGTGCTTAGCAACTGGACTTCTCCCAGTTGTAAACGTCCCTTTGTGCCTATTGGCCTAGTTCTGTTCTGTCTCCTGCTTGATTTGGAGGGAAGTGGAAAATATGTTTTTCTTACTTCTCCGCTGTTCGTCTGGGCTGGACTCGTCCAGCTTCATTGCTCTGGCGCTGTTTTGGTGGTCGCCACTGTTGATTCTGGCTTACAAGAGTTACAGTGGTTTGAGAATGGGCTTGAGGATAATGATTTAGTCAAGTCCACCGATGTTAAGTCATCATCATCGTATCAGCATATTGCCATGCACTGCTTAACGTAGGCCTCCCCCAGAGATCGCCTACCAACCCGGTCTTGGGCAACTCGCCACAGACCGGGCAGGACTCGACATCCCGCTTGGATATCAAGTCAAGTCAAGACAATTTATTTTTGTCAATTAGACCATAAAGGCAGTTTCAAATGTCATTAAATTTAAGTTTTCTTCCCTTGCACTTTAAAAATCCTTTATTTTCGCTTATATCTTGATCTACTAATGTGCTATGGTCCTAAAGCGGGTAACCCTATTCCTTCATCTGGAAACCACCCAGCATCCTCAATTATCACTCACTAATGGTTATTATTACAACGTAATGTTCTTAATTAAGTAACAGTAACATTACCCAAATGTAATTACTTGTATAATTAAATGTAATGACCAAGCTTTGGTTGCTCGCACATTATGTTTGCGTTTGTATAATTTGTTGTATGAACTAAATAATTTGGTACCTATGTTATGGTTTCCAGTACTAATTAGACATAGATGTGCACAAAATTATGCGAACTAATTTGGTGTTTATCTACTGGAGCAATTAGGGTTAATAAAAATGTAAATTATTCTAAAATTTGAATATTGGTTACTGGTAGGTTGCAAACTCGACTGGTTTTATGCTTTAGTGTCTCTCGTGTGGTGATCTAGAATCTAAAAACTATAATTATAAAATGAAAACTAAAATGCATACAAAACTTAACCGTAAACTAATAGGCAACGCTAAAATATAATTGAAAAAACCTCAAAGACTTTAGGGAAAATTACAGATGAACTACACAACAACGTCACAAAAGAAAAATATATTCTCTGATTTAGATTAGATTAGATTCATTTATTTATTTGCACTGAATGTAATGAGTTCATAAGTACTAAATAAGCGTCTCGTACATTCTGCCATTTGACATGCAAAAATAGTCCTACATAATTAAATACATTTTTCGAATTGACGATTCTAAAAGATTAAAGTTTATCTGCTAAAAGATTTAGTTGGCGTACAACCCGGAGCTTTCACCACGGTTACTGTAAATAGAGGCTAGTTAAACAAACGCCCTAACTCTCTCAGGTTAAGTTTTGGGACGTGATGGGCCATCGACTATTTCAGTCTCAATTTTATCTCGGATTGAGAGTCGTTGTTATATCTCAGGGGAAGGATGATCGATACTAAATGATTTAGTTGTATTGTAGGTGTTACTGTATCTTTACACAAAAGTGGACTGTCTGGGTGACTTGTTGGTACTCGCTTTTCGGCTTTTTCTTTTTTTCTCCATTGGTTCACATACTTGAGAAAAAAGCAATTGTTAACATTTTTTTTCGTGTGATTTATTTAATTACTGTCTTAACAAATCTTATTTATTGAATTATGATGTTATAGTAGGTACAGCAATAAGTAACGGTTCGGTGGAAAGAGTTTCCAAAGTCCCTTAAAATCTGAGCAAGCAAATAGTGGCGATCAAAGACACCATTTCGGGTTTTCTGGATTTAAAGTTACGTCGAAGAAAATATATTTTATAACATGACGGTGTCTATAAGTTTCATTTAAAATTCTGAAAGCTGCAATTTACACGAACACGCTCCAAAATAAAATTTCTAAAGCTTTTTAAAGTGAGACCAACGTTTCTGTTTTATAAATCCGGGAATAAAATATCGTTTCGAACGAACAAATTTAGGTGGTAGCACCTATTGCCTACCGAACTAAGTTCATTTATTCTACCTTCAGAGTACCGCTTACTTTACGGAAATTCAGTACCTTAATTAAGAAAAATAGGACACTATCATTACGCAGATACTTATTTATTCGAAGGTCAAAGGTATAAGATTCATGATTCCAATCAAAGTGTAATTAAAGGAAAAGGAAACCGCAGAATCTTGTAAGGTTCATGTAAGTGTTAATTATTTGGCTTACGCGATTGCCAGTCTTATTTTTGAGTTAGAAAAGGCTATAATTGCGTGCAGTATTTTGGGAACATTTTCCAGTAATTCCCCGATAACAACCTTTATATTCCGTGTCTCAACGTTATCGAGTCATCAGAGCATATTTTTGGTTTTACAAATGTTCGTAGCTCGACAAATTGCTGATTTTTTAACTTAACACGAGGTACAAATTAGGTTAAAAAAGTCCAACTTAAACAATTGGATTTAATTCACAGTTTGAAAGTCCAAAGTTCGGGTTAAGTAAAGTCTGGTCCCATTTGGAAAAGTCGTTTGTAGAACTTTGTTTCTTTAGGCACGCACAATCCTTTGCAGATAAAGGGGGCATTAGACGAAATGTCCGATAAGGCTGGCACTATTATTTTATTAACACAGTCCGCATTCACTTAGCTTTAGTCAAGTGAAAAGAAATTTCATCTATTTACTTTGGCCGGTCGTATTGGGTCCTGGCCGCTTTCATTCGTACTCTCAACGTTAAGTGGACATACTTAAGTGCTGTTTGGTCAGGAGGGATTTACCTTTGCTCTTTTTCCTTCAACCTTATCCCACTCAATCAGGAGCGAGGCTTAACTCCTAAAACGTTTTTGCTTTGTAATTTTTCGTCGCTTATTTTCTTTTTGTTGTTGTATATCTGTGACTGGAAATTATAGGAAAACTTTAGATGATTATTAATAATTCAGCGACATTATATTATAACCAATCAGAAACAAAAGCTTGTGATGCTATTACGGAGAAGCAGGTAGGTTACTTTGATCAGCCAAGCATAAGACAAGCTAATAATAATTGGTATTCCAGAAAATTTCTGGATGAATGCCCCGTTTTCTTCTGTAAGCTTTTGAAACCATCAAATTAAGTCACAAGAAATTGTCGGGTATATTTCAAGCTTTTCAAAGGGTTGACCCCTTCTAAGGCTCAAGGTTTCCGACCGCAGCAATTTTGTTATTTGTCGTTTGTATTCAGGTACAGCACGTTCCGCGGACATGGGACTTCACTTTACTCCTTTATTTTCTCCCTCATAGTTCTCGCGTGAATGTTGCTTTCGCAACCGTTTTTTGTTTGTATGGAGCAGAAGCTTGTGTCGGATCCCCTGCATTGAAGCCTACGTTATTTAGAACGACTGAAAAATGTGTTATGTATTCGTCGGGAGTTGGCTTATGGGTTCATGCATCTAAATGTAGCATTTGCTCCAAAACATTTGCGATGTTGTCATTTTGGAACGCGTAAAATATTTACCAGTTGTGTGTGGAGTTCTAACATTTTGACAGAGTAGATTTTTAAATAGAAGTTATTTAACAACTTGCATGATTATAGTGCTCTTTTAATGGTTATTTTACCTTAATAGTAGCTAAATACTTGTAACACAATTACATTTTCCTTCTTTTACTGCAGAAACAAAGAACTGTTATCGTAAACCCGATATGTTTGTTAGCACATAAGGATAATATCTACTAACCCATTTTCCTGAAATGACTCTTGCACCGTGGGAACACCCGCAGCTGATAAACTGTTTTTCTGGTCTGTATGAAAACGGTCCCAAATCTTTGAACCGATTTGACCTCGTTTTGTGGGCTTGCAACATTATTTTAAGCCGTGAAATAATTTTGAGTAAATATAAAATATTATTATTTTTAGAAAAACGTGATATTATTTTAAAAAGAATTCTAAATGTGGAAATACCGAGTTTCCTATTTATATTTAATCCAAGCAAGTGTGTTTAGGGTAGAAATTACAAGAAATCGATACGGGAACCTTTCACGTGGGTGCTTCCTTACATTTAGTATGCGGATCGCGATCCAAGTGTGTTACGCTCTCCTCCGTCGAAAAGGTACTCTATAATTTTATTTTCCGACCAAAATGTAGTTACTGAAGTAACTGATACTTTTATGAAAGATATTTCACTCGTTGTTTACGTCTCCGCTTTTGATCAAGGGTAAATTGAATTTAGTATCAACGTATTGAAATTATCCTTTTTTGGAAAGGTACTTTTTATTGTTGAATTTTGTATAATATGTTGATGGCAGCAATATTAAGGGTATGTATTAAAAATGTCAGTGTTCTTCGTCGAGAGTTTAACTAAATATCTAGTAGATTGTCTAAATATAAGATTTGAATTTAAGATGAGATCCGAAGCCAGATAGGTTCTCTATCTATCAAATGTTCGTCTAATATTGAAATACAAAACCGTCAAATTATCTACCACCTATATCTATACTAATATTATAAACAGGCAAAGTTTGTAAAAAACCAACTATGTGATTACAAAAAATATTTCACAAATAGGAAGCCAACTTATCCATGAGTTATCCCCTTATGCTACCACGGATATCGATGTTACCTTTAATCTATATATAAATAAAAATGAATTCCTATTTCCCTTGGTCACGACATGAACGGCTGGACCAATTCCGCTAATTCTTTTTTGTTGTGTTTGTTATTGTAAGAAGAAAAATAAAAAAATCAACAAAAACCAAAAAAAATACATGGATGACTTAATTATTTCTTCATCAAAAATCTATACATAGATGACGTATTAGTTTCTTTAATGGATTGGCGCAATTTGTGTAGGTAGTGTATGTAGGGTATATAGGGTAGGTAGGGTATGTCCCTACATACCCTTCATGTAGGGTAGGTAGGTTAGGTAGGGTAGGTAGGGTATGTAGGGTAGGTAGGGTAGTTAGGGTAGGTAGGGTAAGTAGGTATATAGGGACAAGATAACGTCTGTCGGTTCAGCTAGTCTGTTATAAAATACCGTAAGAAAATTTACACAGACGATGTCGCGGGCAAAAAATAGTAATAATAATAATAATATGTGGGGACATTTTTACACACGGCCATCTCACCCCAAACTAGGGAGAACCTGTACTATGGGTGTCAGACAGCTTTACATACACAAATACATTTTTATTTTGTAAATACATACATATATAGATAAACAACACCCAGACACAAGGCAAACACAAGTGCTCATCACACAAATGTTTACCCTGGGCGGGAATCGACCCCGCAACACGCTGCGCAGCAGTCGATCGCTCAGCCACTGCGCCAACCGTGTCGTCAAAGTAGTTTATACTGTTAGTATCAATCTGTTAAATTGGTATCATTTTGTTGGAATTTTGACTTGATGCTATTTGAAAACTTGGAAACCTTTACATTTCATACGTTCGTATTTATGTAGTTGAAAGTACTACGTATCTGCCTTGTGAAAGTCCTACGTTTTCAACCCTAGCGTGCATCAGTGAATCTGATGTCTACACAACAGGGATCCTACCCGTATCCGTCACTATACTAACGAGTGCCTCCGATAAGAAGTTCTCGTCACGTGCCATGACTTTCAGTACACTTTGTTTACCCAACGTTTGTTGCCAATGTTTGTCTTTTTTTCTGTTTGATTTTTGACGTCACAGAGAACTATTGGTGTAAAGACACGATAAAAGTTTCTTTGAATGGAAAATTTAAATCTTCATCAATCTGTTGAAGGTGAAATATAAAGTTGGTAAAATTTCGAGGTTTGATTGTTATCGTCTGCTCCGTGTTTGACTACTATAGACTTATAGGTACTTTTTATTATAGCTTTCTTACTTACTTCAGTCAAAAACTTTTTCAATTATCTATTGGCCGAAGTGTTGCCTCGCTTTGCAATATTCTCACTACAGATAGAATGATACCTATGATTGACAACCAAAAGGGACGTAAACTTACAACTCCCATACGCAAAGCTGAAACCATCAACTGTTGCTAGGCACCTATTCTAAAGAATACCTTTGAAGAGGGCTTAGAAATCCAGACACAATGAAGGGGGAACTCACACCAGGTGTCAAATATTACTGGACTTACTAGCGCACTAGTTATTTGGATAATAAGACCCTAATGCATATCTCATATAATATTTTAACAGTTTCAAGACCCCTGTTGCATATCTCGTATAATAGTTTTACAGTTAAATGCGTATGGTCCTCAGATTATTAAACAAAAGGCAAATAGACCGGTCGGAACACGGAGAGTGAAGCCAAAAAAGCAAATACTAATTCAAAAGCGAATACCTACAACGCGGTTCGTGTTGTACCTACTGACACGAGTCAGTATATCGCGAAATGCCACATTGTGAAAAATAACAAATAAAAATACAAATACAAATTCAAAAGCGAATACAATCACGAGATTGTAGGTGTTCGCTTTAGAATTTGTATTTGCTTTTTTGGCTTCACTCTCAGTGTTCCACGCTGTCTATCTGCCTTTTGTTTCATTATCTGAGGTCTTAGCTTTCTAGTTGTTGCTATATTCATGTTTTTGGGGTCATTGTCCAAAGTTTCCAGGGCGTAGCAAATTTTATATTTAATAAGGTTTTGTTTTTATAGAAATATTTAAAAAGGTAAAGAAAATAAATAAAAGAAAATAATAAAGCTAAAATTATAATTCGTTAAACGTTTTGTCAATGTAATAAATAATTAGGTTCTATCCACAGCAAACAAAACGCCAACAAAATGTTTATTGATACTCATTCCATTCATTTGGCGGCTACCTAAATAATTCACTACGATCATTAATCTGAAATGGTTTAAATTCAGTAATCTGCTGAATGTGGTTTTGAATTTATAACGTTTAAAAGTGTTTATGAAAATTTATTCCTGATACGTAGAGGTGTCTGCAGCTGTGGAGTTGCGGACACCAGCCGTCTCAGCGCGTATTTTGACCTTTTACCTTTGTTTTTTTCACGACTCCTGAAACGAGGTTTGTGATTAAAAATTTCGAAAAGAAGTAACTAGGACAAGCGTAGCGTGTGTATGAGTAACTTAGCTTAGATCTGTTAGCCAATCCACAATCTATCAATAATTACCAGTTACTTTTTAACATTACACTATTGTGTTCAACTACACGACGACTTTGACGACACGGTTGGCGCAGTGGCTGAGCGATCGACTGCTGCGCAGCGTGTTGCGGGTTCGATTCCCGCCCAGGGTAAACATTTGTGTGATGAGCACTTGTGTTTGTCTTGTGTCTGGGTGTTGTTTATCTATATATGTATGTATTTACAAAAAAAAAATGTATTTGTGTATGTATATCAGCTGTCTGACACCCATAGTACAGGGTCTCCCTAGTTTGGGGTCAGATGGCCGTGTGTGAAAATGTCCCCACATATTATTATTATTATTATTAACTGTAAAATGGCCATCGAAAACAGGTGATGAATAAAACTGGTGCTTATAGCACAGGAGCTTATCCTAGTTTAAGCCCAGTTGCACTTTTTTTAGTATCTTGCCACTTTATAGAATAACTCCCTTGTTTGTTTGCCCTGTAAATTAGGTTAAGTCTTGGTTTAATAAATATTCTTATTCTTAATAATTCAATTAATTAGGTCAAACTAATTCAATATGGTAATAATGTGTTTACATTACTATCCAGTATCCAGCAAAAACAGTTCCATATACAAACGCAAAAATCTTGAGGGGAGGACCTCGTGGCTAATTAAAAGCCGTACAGATCAATCGTACATGGTCAAACTGCGCTTGCCGCGGTCAGTCTGTGGATGGGCGACCATCAATTTCATACCAAGTATCCTTCGTGCTTCGGAAAGCACGTAAAGCCGTTGGTCCCGGCTGCTATTCGTAGATCTTTGGCAGTCGAATCGTTATGGTTAATCAGAAGCCAGTAAGTCTGACAACCAGTCTTACCAAGGGGTATCGTGTTACCTAGTAACTAGGTTGTGGACGTCAGATAGGCAGTCGCTCCATGTAAAGCACTGGTATTCAGCTACATTCGGTGAGACTGGAAGCTTACCCCAACATAGTTAGCAAAAGGCTAGGCAGATGATTTACATCCAAAATAGAATAGATTTCAACTTAATCGACTTTACCTAAAAACGTTACGTTTTTTAGAAAAAAAGGTTCGTCGAAATGGATCACCCGCGACACTCCAATAGAAACGAAACGATATAATTGCCTACACTAATACTAAAATAATAGACTATACAGATACGTGCGTGAGTGTGCGTGTCTATGCGCCGCGCGAACAAAAACGCAAACGCAATTTATTAATATTACCTGTTGTTCGCTTTGACATAAGGAATAACTCTTTTTCGCTTTAAAAACTAAGACGACCTACTGACCAAATTCCCTGTCGTGATCCACACCACACATAAGAGATTACAGTACATAATTATTATAATGAACTTATCATAATACTACATATACATAATACACTTTTTTAGTTTTATTTGTTTGTTGTCAATTTGAGTCGTCGGTGTCCCTTTGTTTGTCACAAACTCACAACCACAGAGTAGGTAATACAATATGCCTCTCACAACACCAGCGGCATTGACAAACAATGTGGAAACACATTGGCCGATAGTTGCAACATTAAAAAAAAAAAAAAAAATTAAAAAAAAAAAAATGCTTTATGTATATTATTCACTTTTATTTATTTATTGTATTTAATAACTTTATATAATTAATAGTTATGTCGGGTTTACATATTACATATTTTTTACATAATGTTAGCTTGCATATTTTTGTAGATATTTATTATGACAACTTTTTTATTTTTTTTTTATTTGTTTACCTTAAGTCATGACTGTGGCCGCCCGTGGCATCTCTGCAAGGCCCTGTCAGAATACCAGCGCTGCGACATTTCATGTCGTAGCATTGTGCTGAGACAGGAGCCTTTTTGGTCTCGTACAGGTTTCATAAGGCTTTTTTTTATGTTTTATATAACCCTTTTTTATGTTGTGTTTACCTGTACGAGGTTACAAATAAACCATTTTTCTTTCTTTTCTTTCTTTCTTTATTTCCAGAGCTAGTCGTTCGACGCGGGGAGAGGTGAGGAACGGTTTTGGAGGGAGGCGGAGCGTGTCGCTACTGTACGGTAGTACTAATACTTATTCTGTGGAAATGGTAAGCTTTTTCAACTCTTGTATATCATAACTGCTAATCTTTTGTAGGTACACGACAGCAGTAAACTAACAAAAGTTTATAGACCAGAGACAATATCCAAATATATGGCCAAGTCTTACGACCATGACATGTCTAAAATATGGCTTTTGTTGTTAGTACAAGGACTTCCTTTGTTAAGTTAAAGGGAAGTAGATATTTCTAAAGAGACAGCGAATAATTTACCTTATCAGATCAATGAAAGATATCTTCGCGAATCTAGTATTCAAGGTTGAAGTTAAAGTAACATTGTATGGTTCGATAGCATCAGAATTCGGCAGTCAGTCTATGAATATAATTTGCGAGATTTATTGAAAGAGCCCACGGGCCTGACATACAGGAAATTTATTCAATGGATATCAACTGATCCCAATATAAAATCAAATATAACGAATTGAGATTCTTTATACATTGTAGCCTGTTTTATTGGGGACCCGGATTTATAGGGTTTTGTCATGTTTGGTCACGAAAGTTTGGTCCATTCTAGAGTTCATATTGTAAATAATTCCCTTCATTTTGACGTGTATTTAAATATTTTCACTGTGCGTCACCAGAAATTAATTATTGAACTGAAAATGATAAACGATATCCCAACTAATAATATAAATGCGAATGTTTGTTTGTTTGTTTAAATATAAATGTTATTTGTTCTTTTAGACGTCATTCTTTTTTTTAAACCAGGTGGAAAATGGTAATGGGCATGGGATGGATGGTGGTAGGGATATTGACCAGAGAATGGGCAGCAGCGTTCTTCTGAGTATCATCACACTTACTGCGATCGCCAACATGCATCGGCCAAGCATGGCGATTATGGCTGAACCCCTCTTGGGGAGACCTATGACCAGCAGTGGGCGTCTAAAGGTTGAAATGATGATGATGATGATGAACCAGATGGTATTTTACTATTAGAAATCTGTTCTTCTCAATCTATCCAAATCGCCTATTTTTGTCGCTGTGATGACATAGCGACATTATGAACATTTTTAACTAGTAGAATTGGTAAAATAGGTTTTAACATGTAAGTAGGTAAAGTGAAAAATATGATGGTCGTGAATGATTAAGATTTTGTGAAATGATTGACGAAAGATGAGTTTTTGTATTCATTTTAATATAACTCGTTTTATTTAGTTTTTATTAGTTACTATTTATAAAATTTTGTATTTTATTTTTGTATTTCATCTACTGTGCAAATTTTTAGACATTATGTCCGTTTTCGTTTACATGTTTCTTGTTAATAAATAAAATCTGTACTAAGGTACTAAATTATTATCCATCTTATACGTGTTCTACGTAGCTATATTTTCAACAGTGACATACCCTCCATCACAACTCCGTCCCGGATACAATGAAACAGATAAATCCCTACTATTATGGGTTCATCAATCCCATAATGGGAGTCGTATAGGGCCGATGGGTTAGCACTAAATACGGGGTATCGCTCGCAATGAAATTTACTAGGGGAACAAGACATATAGCTGTGGTCTGCTAATTTATTACATGTTTTTTGTACGACCCCGTTAATGGTCTATTACGGGTCTTTGAACTGCCCGATAAGATTAGGTACCTATGATTGTGCTGATTTTGATTAAAAGCTTGTAACCTTCCCCTCTAGTATTGCTCGAACTTGTATGAGATTGCTTACAAAATATAAGGCTTACTATACAGGATGAAATTGAATTCGTTAGCAAATTTTTAAGAAGTGACTCAGACCACGAACCTGAAGAACTTTCATTATGGAGCCAACTCAATCAACGCGAAAAAAAAAACAGCGTTTCCATTTTTTGGTCGAGTACCTATCTATTGCACTTACTGTATGGAACAACTGTTTTTTTTTTCATGGTGTTTGAGTTGGCTCCATAATGAAAGTCGTTCAAGTTCGTGGTCTCAGTCACTCCTTAAAATTTTGCTAATGAATTCAATTTCATCCTGTATACTGAACCATTGATAATGTTGTATTGAGAATGCGGATCCCAATATACCAACCCGGTTAAGAGAGAAGCACGCCTTAGCCAGTCATTAGTGGTTCCCTACCACTGACTTACTGACCAGGGTGCGCTTGATGTAAGTAGGTACAGTCACCAAAGGAGATAAGTAATCAGGATCGACGGAGATAGTTGAAGTTTATTTAAAAACCGATGAATATGTTTGAATAAAATAAAATTATTAGAGAAGAAAACCTCAAACGGCGAAAGTATAGTATCCTAAGCGATAACTTTATTTTCGAGCCGTTTGGGGTTGAAACCCTCGGGTCGTGGGGTCCAAGTGCTCATCTACTTTTTAAAGAAATTTCCAAAAGGTTGGTTGACACTTCCCGTGATCCAAGGGCTGGTTTTTACCTCGGACAGAGGTTAAGCATTGCCATCCAACGTGGCAATGCCGCCAGTCTCTTGGGCACATTCCCAGTTGACGACGATGTTGGGGATTTTTTTGATGCCTTATTGTCTTAGCTTTTCTTTTTGTTTTTAATAGTTATAGGTTTTCCTTTTTTATTTTTAAATGTAAATATTGTATATTGAGATATTAAAATCATTAGAGAAGAAACACTTACATAATAAATAACCTAATAAATTTTATTCGAAAACATCTACCGGTTTCTATGTAATAATAATAATACAAAACACTGCGTTTATTAAAACCACAATTTACCACAAACTCAATTTAAAATAAACACAGACTCAAATTAAAATAGACATAGTAACACTTAAACACAACGAATCGCGTACAGTTTCGGGACGTCTTAGCTCCGATGCGATCAGACACTAGATTCTGAATGTCTCCTCGCTGTGGACTGAAAACATCACGACTCTGTAGAAGCGCGCCAAAAGTAGTGGAAGATCACGTGTTCTCGACAACGGCGGGCTTGCGATTCATGTCATGCCTGTACTATTGACCAGATACGACACATACATAAGCGAGGATTTCAAAAGATGAAGGGACGAGCCCAGCTATAGACTAATTAATGAAAGTTTTCAGACCCGATGCACTACACAAAGAAAATATTTTGCTTCTGTCGCTAGCTATATTTAATTTCACGAACAATTTAACATTCCCTGAAACTAAGGAATAATTCCCAAATCGCTCGTATTAGAATAACATCTGTTGTTACAAAACCTATTCGTAGTACGACATTTATCGTGAAAATCAATGGTGTGTGAGCGACCGGAGTCCCGAATGATTTCTATTGACACACGGATCGTTTAACTTTTGTGAAATTTTTGACAGTTCACGTTTTACTTATAACGTGTCATCATAAGCTTAGAACAGCTGCATCTGACTATACTTCATTCATTAAAATCTATATGTCATTCAAATAAAAAATATAGAAGTGTAAAACAACAGCTTTTACTAGACGCATTTGGATGTTTACACGGTAGGTATTTATAATAAAAAAAAAAAACTATTTTTAACCGACTTCAAAAAGGAGGAGGTTGTCAATTCGGATGTTTTTTTTCTTTTTATGTATGTTCGAGCATATTAACTCTGTCATATGTAGACGGATTTGCCAAATTCTTTTTTGTTTGAAAGTGTTTTTTTCGAAATGATCATAGATAAATTTTACCAAAATTGATCCAGTCTTTTTTAAGAAAATCAACAAAATCCCAAAAATAATATTTAGGTGACCTTTTCTTTGGAGGACTTACAATCTCTTTTAAGTGTGTCGCCGTTTCAAAAAAGCGAAAAAGAAAAAGTAAATTATATATATCTAAAGTATATTTAATAATTTTAGCACAGAACACACGTCATTACTTTATTTTCGGAAGGTGGCGGTGGTTTTGTGTTTGTTTTTTTTGTATTGCTACCAACCTCCGAAAGTAAAGTAATGTGTGTTCTGTGCTAAAGTTACTTTTCACTTTTTAGTTTTTGAAGACGATTTTCTTTTTTTTTTGATAAAAACTTTTTATTATCATCGTCTGTCTGTTTGTTCCGGCTAATCGCCGAAACGGCTGATCTGATTTGACGGGTCTTTCGCTGGCAGATAGCTGATGTTACGATAGCACATAACTAGAGTAACATATGCTACTTTTATTTTAGAACAACAGTTAGTGTTTCATGCAAAACAAAAATAACTCCACAGTTAATCGAATTGCACGCGGACAAAGTCGCAGGCATCAGCTAGTATTACACAAATATCGTTATTTCAATACTAGCGTATAATAAGATACATTAAAAATATATCATTAAATGCAGTTTTACTTAATAAGTAGCATTATTCGGCTGCTTTCTGTAATGGATAAATGGATTATAAATGGCTAGTATAACTTCATTTATTATACAAGGCATTATACTGAAATTGTTTTCAACATATCGTCATATTAATTGCTTAAGGGTGAAATGGACTTTTCCATAGGGTGAATGAACTCGGCTTGATCCTCATGTACGTGAGTAGGTACTGTAGAGAATGTCTGGTGTAGCCATACCAATATCCAACCTTATTTTTTAAGTTACCTAAAAGATAAACTGTTTTGATTTTGAAATATGAACTTTACAATCCGATAAGAGCACTTAGCTTAAAATAGACTCGGTAAAAACGTCCCAGTTACAAGAGAAGCATAATATTTTTTCCGGTCATACGTCAATATTTAATAATTAGACCAATATACGAAATTATATGATTTGAGTTATTATTCTTGGTTTCTACATTAAAGGCTGCTTTATCGACTTTTACGAGATATCTAGGGACGTAAAGTATTAAAGACGTAACCATTTGTTTCCGGAAAACGGCTAGAATAGTTTCAAAAAGTGAATATTTTTCCGTAAATGGTAGGTAGGTATTATGTTTTAGAAAGATTTATGCACAGTCGAGGGGAAAATAACGAAACCGATACCTGCACACGCATTGGAAGCCATAAATAACCGAAAAATCGTAAAGAATCTGCCTCAACCAATTGTATAAATAAAATTCGTTTTTATAGACGATGCAATAAAGTTGATATTTTGGAGCCGGTCTAAATTTAAAGAAAGATGGCGTATATTTCTTGGTTGCCATGGAACGTATGGCACGAGTGTGCAATATTGCACCTGAGGTCTTATTCGGGAATGACACGTGTAGCCCCATGTATCAAGAATAGCCATGATTTTGGATTTTTATGAGATAGTCGTCGAGATTCAGAGTTGCACTGTATAAGTTCACTGAGTACTTTATCAGCTTGTACAGGACTAATTTTAATATTGAGACTTCCCATAGCATTTAAGAGGAATGGAAGTGGCAATAAGTGTCTGTTTCCATGAGGAGGATAAAAAAATCCCATATACCTCTACGACGGGCTGTTAGATTGACTTTAACTTTTTCTGCATAAAGTTCTGCAAATGTTTATAACACTCACTCGATACGAGGCGAGTTGTCTTATTCTGTACCCGAAATCATATCTTATGTATTATTTTTTTTTTCAAATCTTACCACCTACGAAACAGATAACAATATTTTCGTTCTTTATTTCTACTCCACATTGATGTGACATAAATTCTATCAATTCTTATTCCGAGTCCAATCGAAAAGGTCCGTTCGGCTCCACACCTGTCCCATCGCATTTCTTATGGATGGTAACCCTATCTCATGACATATTCGCTACATTTGTATGTAATGCTTTGGGTTATTGATGTATGAAACACGTAGCAAAAGGGACCTTGTTAAATTTATTCGAATTATTATAATATGAGAGTCTACAAGTGCCGATATTATTGTTATTGAAAATGTATTTTCCTCTTTATCATTTTTTTTTGTTGTGTTTGTAGGTAGGTTGATGTGACAGGTATGTAATGTGAAACGAGTCAGTAATGCTCTAGTAATACCGATTTCTGTCGAGGTTCTGTCTGGGATATATATAAATGTCGTTGCCAAAACGTAATATTATATCCTCATCAAAAAGAAGACAATGCATTCCCTTTCTCATTTGGTTTTAACTATTCATAACGTTCAAACATTTATAATGTTCTTGGTCTGCTGGTTTTCCGACCACCGATCCTCAGCTGATCGATATAGATACGAGTGTGACCAGCAGTATATTTAGCAGCAGCAGTAACAGAAGGGAAGCAAGGAATATCGTCGCAGCGACCAACAATGTCAGTCTTGTAAATGTAGGCATCTTTTTAATAAAAAAAAAAGACCGACTGCGTCATAAATGTACTAAAAAGATCGAAGCAAGTTAAAAATTTTAACGTAGTTAACGTAGTTAACTATTTCATTATCAAGTCGGTTGAAAGTGTCTAAACTGTTACTAATAAAAAAGGGATATTTTTTGGTAAATTATTTTAAAAGAGTAAGTGTGAAGTTTCTTGCCCATTCTTTTCCATATGAAACTACCTTTTGGAAGGGGCAACTATATGCAATTTCTCTTTTATAACGTTCTAAAGCGACTTTTAATGGTCTAATTGAAATAAACGATTTGACTGACTGACTGAAAATGAGACTGCCATTTCGAGACAAATGTTTCGAGAATTGACACCCCTGATTAATAATAATAATAATACACATTTATTTCAGACAGTGAATCCATATAAAGTGTTAGTAAAGACTTAAAGACTAATGTTAATAAACATAAAAATATTAATAATTACAATTATTTACAATATTATATAACCTAACGCCCTGGATAGACCCTCACAACAAAAAAATCAAATTCATCATTATCTGCCTAGCCTTTTCCCAACTATGCTGGGGTCAGCTTCCAGTCTATTCGGAAGCAGCTGAATACCAGTGTTTTACATGGAGCGACTGCCTATCGGACCTCCACAACCCAGTTGCTGGGTAACACGATACCCCTAGGTAAGACTGGTTGTCAGACTTTCTGGCTTCTGGCTACCCATATCGACTGCCAAAGATCTACAAATGACAGCCGGGACCAACGGCTTTCACGTGCTTTCCGAGTCACGGAGGGAACTCGGTATGAAAGGGATGGGCACCCATTCACAGACCGATCGCGGCTAGCGTAGCTTAACCTTTGACCAACATGGCGGTTGGGAGTATTGTCATGCTCGCTCAAATGTCTCGCTGATGGTGGCGCGTGTGTTGGATCATTCGGCTCCCTTCAAAATTGTTGAGCTGAATGGTGCTGATTCACGCGTCATGTTCGAGAACGGGCGCTGTCAGTAGAGATTGGTCAGCTCTTATCTGCCATGAATTTTATCTTGCTTCTTTTTTGTGTGTTGTATTGTTAGATTACCTTCATAGTTTTCACATATAGAAGCAACAAGAATCATGTAACCAGACTTTGTAAAAACTTGATTTAAAAGAGTGTCCGTGGAGTTTCTTGCTCGTTCTTCTCCATAGAGACCTACCTATGTTTTGGAACGAGCAACTAGCTTCAACTCTCTGACTAACTGACCGACTCCTTGACAATTCAAAAGTGCCTGTAAATGGTTTAATTGAAATAAATGCTTTGACTTTGACTTTGACCGATCGATCTGTACGGCCTTAACTTAGCCACGAGCTCCTCCACCTGATTAAACGTACGGCATCTAATAAACCTAGACGAATAAAATAACAATTTAAGCAAACAATCGGACTTAAGCACGTCACACTCCAAGTGGGTCAAGCCCGAAGTTGTTCTGGCACTTGTAAATTAATTATTCGGCATCGTTGTAACTAAGGTAAGGTCCGAACATGGGACGACTTGAATTATTAAACAAGGCTACCCGGGGGAAATCACAAGTGCGAAGTGGATAGACAACGTCAATTATAGTGTGGAAATAAATACAGTATATCAATGAGTGCGCGCAACTAAGTTTGACAACGTGGGGTGTGTACGCTCTAATATGTGTGGGCTGGTAGAACTATTTATTTATACTGTGACGAAGTTTTAACTATCAAATTGACTATGTTTATGTGTCGTTTTCTTAGAATAAACATTTTATATTGTATTATATATTTTAGAAGTTTATAGTTTTATTTATTTATTTATTTATACTTCATGCAAAAAGGTACAAAGGCGGACTTAATGCCTCAATTCAATCTATCCTTAGTTTAGCATAACTAAGTATATTGTAGTTCAATTCTTAGATGTGGACTTGTTTTAAAAACCATTTTTACGAAAAAGACAACTGCTTTCAAAAAAATAAAAATGTTTAAATAACTTTGTATATGACATTAGTTTCGGAATTCGGCAGCTTTTGTTCTGTTTGTTTATTTTTTAGTTTTTAAGGGTGGTATTTATTTCGTAAAAACTTTTTTACAAAAAAGAAGACCGCCTTCAAAAACCAAAAAGTGTAAAATAACTTTAAAACAGAACACACATGACTTTAGTTTCGGAAGTCGGTGGCTTGGCTGTTCTATTTGTTGTTTTGTATTGCCACCGACTTCCGAAACTAAAGTCTGTTCTGTGTGTTCTGTTTTAAAGTTGTTTTTCACTTTTTGGTTTTTGAAGGTGGTTGTCTTTTTGTAAAAAAGCTTTTTTATTTTTCGCTTTTTGGAACTTCCTTATCATCCAAATCCATTAAGAAATGGCAACACAGTCAAAACAGAGATTGAAAGTACACAAGGTGAGAACATTACAACATCATATTTTTTTTGCTTTCTGTCGATTTTTTCAAAAAGCGCTGAGGTGAGATTAAGATTTTAAATGTTTTTAATTACTAGAATTAGCCTTCAGAACACACACCAATGAAGCTGTTGTAAGTCGTAGACCTATTCAATATTTCGATTGGGTAATTATATCATATTGGACATGATAGACTCAGGTAGACAAGAATGGTGCACGAACTTACAAGTTCGTTTAACAAAGGTAACTGAATTAAAATTAGACATTTGGCATCTCTTACTACCAGGCAGCTGAAGAAAAGGACGGCGACAGACAAGGACTAAGTTAGAGATGTCAAATTAGTTTTTCCCTTGAACTTCGCAATGTTTTTAATCAAGACGTTCTGAAATGGCAACTATATTGACAGCTCTTATTAATATATGTCTCTTTCTTGTTTTATTGGGAGAAAGAGATGTAAATAGCTTAAAATTAATTTAGTTCGTGCACAACAGAATTGCCACCAAAGACCGTCAATACTTGACTAAACATTGCATGAACGTTAACCTTCCAATTTCAAAATTCAAACTCTCATTTCCAGCTAGCAATCAAAGAAATCAAACCCTATACGTCAAAGGGATATTGAAAAAAAAAACAAAGTATCGCTGGTATTAACCTCTGCACTCTTTGATTAGCTCAAGAGAAGAGGGCGGGCCGGAGTCCCGGAATAGATTTCATTCAAATTGATGACTTCATCGGTTTAACCCCAATAAGTAGGAGATTAGGGAACTCACCAAAGTTTGCTCAACACCGGAGTGAATTGTTTTTCTTCGATTTTCTTTTGATGTTTGCTGGTGATACAAATATTTGCTGTTAAGCATTCAAAAATGTTGGGGTGTGTGGAATGGAATTTATTACAAGACAAACGTATTTCGATGTAATCTATATATTTTTTTATTTATCATTGATATTATATATCCATACTTTAATATTATAAATGCGAAAGTAACTCGGCTGTACCGATTTTGATGAAATTTGGTACGAACATAGTTTGAACCCTGGGGAAGGACATAGGCTACATTTTAATCCGCAACTTTGACCGCATCCGCGATAACCGACATTCACGCGGACGAAGTCGCGGGCAAAAGCTAGTAGTTTATAATGATAGAACATTTTCTTATTTTATTGATAGAGCTTTGTCTGAGTATATCTTTTAATAGCGCGTATTCGATTCGTGACGAAAACTTCATGTTTTTACGTTTTGCCCAGAGCAATATCGTAATTATGTGAGCAGATTATTTAAAGACAATTTACAGTTTTAGAAAGATTAAGTCTTTATTTAGACAGCTACAGAGTAAAAGTATAATTTTTAATTATGATTTTTTAAAGCGAAGACAATTCTTTCATATCGTTTTACGAAAATAGACGTCAGAGTTAACTTTCAGGACGAATACAACCATTACAATATGCCAAAATATTTGGTTTTATGCGTTTTTCCAACAGTATATACAGTCATAAAGACAGTAACAGAGCCAAAATTACGAAAATATTTCTATTATGTATTAAAAAACAATGTTGAAAAAGTAGAAAATCGGTTCACTTTGACAATTTTTTTTCACCAGTATTTGAATAAAAACATAACTGATATATTTATTTTATGAAAGTAAATGTTATGCTTAATATACAGAATATTTTTCAGTCCGTTATACGAACTCATTTATTTTAGACAATTATTTTAAAAAGCATTGTAAAACATCGCGCGCTGTCGTTTGCTGATCAATTTCAATGATTCGTGCTTATTCGTGAATATTTTTTTTTCTGATGCACACAAACAGACCATTGTATTGTACTAGTGTGTGTCAATGCTGCTACGCCGTTCTAGCAATCGTTTAGATTTTGACTTGCGCTAAATCGAATACGCGCCCTTAATAGGTGAATTTTAACTTTTTGCAAAATACTGATTATTTTGCCTAGGATCTACTTAACATGTAACTACAGAGTTCTCCGACTTTTACTAACTGTGATATCAAATCTGAAGAACTCATATTTTCAACTGTCTTTTAACCCATTTACTAAAAACTCTTCTTAGCTCAAGACATGTCGTAGTGGTTCAGTATTTTACTTCGTTCCCAGTTCTATTACACTTACCCAATAAAACCCATGAGTTGAAGAAGGGTCAGTACCAGTACCCTACATCCGACTGGATAAAGCAAGTCAGTAATTAATCAGGGAAGTGCGTTTACAAGGGTTGATCTTTTTTACATGAGGGGTGCTGATTGAAAGGGCTAAAACTCATTAGTACGGAAAACGTATTCTGGAGCTAACGAGACCGTGTATGGGATTATGTTACTGGTGAATGATGGGGGAATGTACCTGTTTAAATTTTTATGGTATAAGGACGCGTATCACCATGGCTGGTTCGTGGTGGTGCGTGATAAAAGTTCCTGGGGGAACTACGGGGAGGAGAGTTGCCCGGTGATAGCGGTGAATGCTTATGCGATTCCTGCACCCTCGGCCATAAGTAGAGGTGGAACACCGCGGTGGTTTTAGCCAGTAAGAGTCCGGCATGCCCCTCCGTCAGACCTACGATGGAGGAAGTCCATTACGGATTCCACTGCGCACCAAAAAAATAAGAAAGACAGCCCGGTAGTGGAATAGAATAAGCCAACAAAAAAAAGGGATTGAGGAAAGAAACAAGTTGTTTGAGGATTTAACTTTACATGGAAACAAAATATATCCTAGTTTGCTCAAACGTATAATAACTTGATCATTTACTATTCTTTCATATAAACTAACAATACTACAACTGACTCTGTCAGTCGCCCGTATGTCAGTCGATTAATGTCATATCTATAAACTACTACGTTCAAATCTATTTAAAGTATACCTACTTATATGTTTAGAATATTCCAGAGTATTCCATCGATACCATATACTTTAAGGTGCCAGATATGCCAAATGTATGCAACCTTTGCAGTATTTTCTATTATCTGCTAAGAAACGTTAAACGTCCGTCTGTCAGTCGAATAATGTCATATCTATAAACAACTACGTTCTAATCTATTTAAATTATACTTATATCTCTAGAATCTTTCAGAGTATTCCATCAATACCATACCTAAAGGTGCCAGATATATGCCAAATGCATGCAACGTTTTCTTTTTTTGTATCTGCTAAGAAACGTTAATTTAAATAATTACAAACGTGCACGCTGGCCCAATTAGTATTCGCCCGGACTATAGTGGTGTTTGCGTTTTCATGTTTGATCAAAATAAAATAAAAGTAGGTACCCTGAAAGTACTCAAAAAAAAAGCATTGTGGCACGCGGACACTGCCGCGGTAAAGCTATTGCATAGCTATAGCTATATACATAGGTACACCTACCCAGAACCCCCGCTACACCGTTACCCCCTACCCCCGACACCCCCCCCCCTGTTCCCTATATATTATATATATTATGATTATATATACCATATACATACACGTTAAGCGAACGCTCGGGCGAGCTACATGGTAGGCGGAGGGGGGGGTGTCAAGGTTTATTTTCGTTAGGGAATTTTTTGATTCGGTCGCCGCGCTCAAAGCCCGCGATAAAAGCTATGCAATAGCTTAATATTAGGGCAAAGGGCAATGATTACAACAGTTTCATCCTAATAAAATAAGATTAGATTCATGATTTGAATCTGATCCAATTTATAACGAAATTTGGTAAACAAACCGAGCACTTTATTATTATTTCCTCAGTTATTGCCCAAACTCCATACGCATAAGGTAATAAAACGCCGACACCATACGAACCCCATAAGCAATGAAGAGGTGAAAGCTTGGGTACATTTGAAAAAGAGGAACGTAAAAATGAAGGAGAATACATTTCGCTCGTTCGGACATGTTTGGGGAAAGAAATTGAGAAAATAAAATAATGAAGAAATGACAGACGAAACTGAAGATTTAATATAATAGAATGGCTTAAAAATACAAAAAAGAAATAGATACAAAAAAGAAACAATTGAGGTCGAATTATTAAGGGCTCATGCACAAAGGTACAATAGCGGATTTCATTTAATTTCAAACTCAAATTCAAAACCATTTATTTCAATTAAACCATTTACACGCATAGAAATATAGGTATCTTACATAGAATAGCATTTCGGAACAACGATCATATTCCACTATCGATGTACCCCGGACGTCAGACGTCAGTTTCGTTTTCAAAGAGTATAAAACAGACACGTCAATACGCCATTACGCGGTATACTGCCTACCATTATATGTCTGTTTCCCCAGCAAAAGTGAAAATTTTATAAAATTCATTTTGAAACTTAACAATATAGTATGTGTTCAATTAAAAACGAACTACTAACATTTTATTTCTTAAAACTCAAACTCAAAGCATAAATTATAAATTTATTTCGAATTAACTACCTATTTACAAAAACTTTTGAATAGTCAGGGCGTCTGTCAGTCAGAAAGTAGAAGCGAGTTTCACGTTCAAGATAAAGGGTTTCAATCTAGAGCTCAGAGCAGTTAATTTCAAGTGCTCGTAAATTTTACCTATTTGGAGTTCTGTAATAACTGACGTTTCATACTCTATGAAACATCATTGTTTATCTCACTCCATAGGGCGCGATAGAGAGGGATACGACGATTTACAGAAAGTTTTGTTTTAATTGTTATAATTACATGTTATGGTAATCAAATAATATTTAATTAATATAAAAACTTGATGTTACCTATTAATAATCAATAATATCACTATTTGCTAGCGTAATTATATTTTTATTTCACAAATGCCAAATGTCACGATGCGCCGCTCTTTTAAAACGACAATGTCATACTGAATGACATGTTGATACCTATCCTCGGTTCAGTGAAACTTAAGTGATGATTTGAAGCGGTCTATCTAGTGCGTAGTACATATATAGTACCTACATATATATCGACGTTTACAGGTACTTTTGAATTGTCAGAGTCAGCCAGACAGAATGTTGATTGAAAAATCCCATTATTTTGTAATTTCATTGATTGATTTAAATAATTGTAAGTTTTTATGAAATTTATCAGCCCGTTGCTGCCCACTGCTGATATTATTATGAGGATGATGATTAAATTTTTTGTTGTGTTTATATTTAAGGATTATTTTTAATGTAGGTAATTTATTGAAATGTCATTTACTTGTAATTGACGTAGATATTAACACCGATCGTAAGGAGTAGTGCGGTACTAACATATATTGAGGACCAACATTGTCTATTAGGGCGTAGATTTCATAAAAGAAATGTTAATTTATTTTTCATGAAAACTACACCTGCTTAGATACGTTTAAATCATGAGTAAACAAATAAATCTTAATAAAATGTACATCCATATAGTCTCACAAAACATGGCTAGACCGTAGACGACAATACAAATATCCTAAAGCCTAGTATCTTTCTTAAACATCACCAAATTTCTAAACGCCATCTTATCTCATCGATCGGTAAAAGAATTTATTAAAGGTAAGTTCATTTTTTGTTAAGAAATAAATATGGATACGACTTCTAGAAATAAAACATTTGAATAAACAAATCAGTGCACATTTATCTAAAGTTCGTTTTTCGCTTAGGAAGTATGGATATTAATTGATTGAAAAATAAATGCGCCATAATTTCGGGACTGCCGATTTTTTTGTTGATAATAAAGTCTATTCCATACTTTTCGAACACCTGGAGATAAGGTCAGTATGCATCCTATTATCCCTGAATATAGCTGAGCAAAGTAGCTGAGATCTTGCATAGAGATAGCTTCAAGCTCCCGGAATAAGTTTCAGTTCAACAGTAAGTCGGACGCAATGGACCGTGCTAAGCATTATTAGCGGTTTGGGGAGCAGAGAAAAAATGGGGAAGTTCTGATGCTATTTAAGCATTCTTGTACATTTGTATAATGTGTGAGGGAAAAGTCATCCGGTAAAGTGCTTTGGTGGTTCAAAGTCTTTGAACTCTTACGTCGTTTAGCTATAAGTATATCGACGGATTTTCTCAGGCTTTTATGGTCTCGGAATTACGGAATGATGACCCTTTGGAGTAGATAATTTTTATTTTGTATTACGGAGTAAATTTATCGCTAAGTTGCGCCACAAAAGAATGAGCTGAAGAAAATTGCTTATTTAATTTAACATAAAGAAAGTCAGGTAAGGTTTGTAAATCCCTTCGTATAATATTTTTCCTAAAAACTACTAGGTACGATCTTAAGAACCATGTTGATCATGTTCTAAAAGAAACTGTAGAAATTGTATGTTTTCTAGTAAGAACAGTTTGTTTCTCTAGACAAAACATTTTCTACCATTTTCTTATTTTCATATTAGAGAACACGCCTTTTCCCCTTTCAACACACATTCATATTAGATAACACAGAGTTGGAGAAAATGTAACATTCATACAAGTATTTACGCGACGTATTCCAAGCTCAAAACAAAAATAATATAAATATTTTCGTATGAAATTTCATATGAAAAATTCGTCACGAATCTCTGGCTTGCAGCGGGCGAATGCATTCACTGTTCTTCCCTTGTGAATACAAATAGCCTCCTCCCGAAGGAAATAGGCGCAGGGGGACGCATATATTATGTGAACAAGTTTAATATCTTAAAATGCGACGCCATATTTCTGGGGTAAAAATAGAAACAAGTAATTTTAGGTTGTGTTTAGGGGATTTTTGGGTAATGTTCTTTTAAAATTACTAAAAAATAAATGACTCCGCGTTTCAGAAAGCTTTTAAAGTCGTTGGTTCCGGCTTTCAATCGTGAATCTTTACCAGTTGGGGGGTAGTCAGAAGCTAGAAAATCTGTCATCCAGTCTTACCAAGGGGTATCGTGTTACCCAGCAACTGGGTTGTGGAGGTCAGACAGTCAGTCGCTCCATGTAAAACACAGGTAGAGACTGAAAGCCGACCCCAATATAGTTGGGAAAAGGCTAGGCAGATGATGAAGTACCCTTATGAAATGTACATGTGTGTAAATACTGGACAAATATTACCAGCAATATCACTATTGAAACACTTTTTTAAAGTCCGACTTGATATTTACTCCAATGTACGAGAGCTACCTAATTATTATTACTATGATACAACTGAAATACTTTTTTTAAAGTTCGACTTAATATTTACTTCAATATACAAGAACTACATAATTATTATTACTATGTCACAATTTTATTGAAATACTTCAAGTCTAAAACACATTTTGCTCCTTACACAACTTCAACAAATTGACGTCGTACTTCTTTGAATAATACAAGATATTAAATAACAATTGGAAAACTACAAATACCATACCATGTCCATATTGTCCATGTTTATATAAAAATCGGCCAATTACAAGTCTGACTTGCGCATGAAGGGTTCCGTACTACCGAACAATATTAAGATCGAGCAAAAAAGTACTACACACTGTGATACACCATCTGTGAAAATTTCAAATGTCTGTCTATTACGGTTCAAAAGATACTGCTCTGTGACAAAGGGACATACGTACGGACGGATGAGCAAGACCAATATTGGGTTCCATTTGGGCCATTTGAGTATAGGACCCTAAAAGCGACTATGAAAAAACAACTCCAGCAATTTAGTCAAGAAATATTTTTACTTCGAAGAAGTTTTTTGCTATAAAAGATTTACTAGATATCGTCGGGCGTCAGATGTCCTCCCTTCAAAAATACGTAACATAATTTACATACAACAAGAAAGTTTAGTACAGTCCAATGAAACTGCGTTTAAAACTAGGCATCTAAGAAACAAGTCTCATTGAATTCCACTTGTAAAGTTTCTCCAATTCGAAACTTAATTAAGTATTGTTTTTGTTCCTTTCATTTAACGATCCTATTTAATTGAGGACTTTTTAAGGAACTTTAGTCTGAGTGTGAATATTGCAAGCCTAAATGACAATGCCAGATCCTGCCCCACCCATGTACAGAAAAGTAAATTAATGAAAATAATTGTAATGAATATAGAACCTTTCTATGGTAAATTGTTTTTCTTTAGAACTTGCGGATTACGAAATACATACCCACAAAATACAAACTCATTTTATCTAAAATACAATTTCACTTATAATCAATGTCATTATTGTTTTTAGATTTAAACGGAAACCGCAAGTTCTACAGTCACTAAGACTAATGTTTAGTTATCAGCAATAAATAAACAGTAAGATGCTACATATTGCACATGACTTTTATTGAGTGGGGCAAAGTTCTATAGAGTTTCTGGCACTGTCCTTTCTCAAAAGTGAATGCTAGGATTTGTTTACTGATTTTGACTGTGCGTTTTCTTCTACTAGACTATGATATGAAGAATACCGTCACCGCTATACGGTTGAAGTTGAACCAAGCGCTTTGCTTTCACATTTATGGTGCGAACTGCCAGACTGTGGAATTCACTGCCCGCCTCTCTATTCCCCGATATATATAATCTGGGTATCTTTAAGGCACGAGTGAACCGGTTTATCCTAGGTAAGCGTGCTCCACCTTAGGCCGCATTATCACTTAAGATCAGATGAGTTGCGGCCAAACGCAAGCCTATATCAATATATATATATAAAAAACTTGAGAGGTGTCAAGGGACACCCGGATGGAACGAAGTTCCTTTAAATTTTTTTATTATTTATTATGTACAAAAAACCTGTATACACTTAACAAAAATAATCGTCGCGACACCACACTGTTCAATGCGAAATAGAAAGACGAAACGAAAATAACTGGCTAGCTTTCTATGAGAGAGAGAGAGAGAGAGACAGACAGAGAAACACGCGCACGCCGCACGGCTTACAACTATAGCAAAAAGTGTCGTTACTTTGGTCCAAAATAGCTCTAGACAGAAGAAAAAAAAGAAAGGTGGAAAGGAGAAAGGGAGGCCTTTGCTCTGCAGTGGGACAATACCTTGGTTGACTGAAGTCTGCCTTTGGACCTTTGTTCATGAAGTTTATATGAATAAATACAGGCTGAAAATGAAAATCAATTAATTATACATAAATCTATATTAATACCTCAGTGTTTATCAAGCTGTCCCTTTATAATAATAATAAATAATAATAATAATAATTGTTTACTTAATAAAAAAAAAAAATAACTTAGAATTTAAAATATAACATAGATGCTCATTTGCCTGAACTAGGTGGAACCTGTGTTTCAGGCTAGTAAGTGCTTCTATATATTTGTAATAAATTAACACTAAATTACATTAAAAAAAAAACAAACTTAAATTAACGTAAAGCTATATATTACCTAACGTAGACACAAAAAATATGTTAGTAATATTATTTGCATACTACGAGCAAGTTTTCTGCCTGTTCGTAAGAAATAGTTTTTAAATATTGAACAATTATTTTTTTACAGTGAAAGTAATTCAACTTAGTTCTCTATTTAATCTATTGTACAGAAATGGACCTAGGAATGAAAAAAACCTTTCTGCAAAGACATGTTTTGAAATCGAATTTGAATTGCATCCGTCTCTTGTTAGTATTATGATCAGCATTGTAGGTAAGCAAGGTCGTTCATTACATGCAACACGATAGAAGATACCGAGTAAAAAGTAAATTTTTACGCCATCAGAAAGACGCTTTTAAAGGTTGTCTTATTCATACTCCGAAGTCTTATTCCGAAGGAGACTTGAGTGAGTTAGTTGTATAATTGCGTCTGTTGTTCCTCGTTACGACTCTGTTACGCTTAATCTAAACTCGGAACTTTGTCTCGTAAACGGCCTGTTACACACAATAGATAAGGCCGATGTACAGTTTCGAGTTTATCTCTGGGCTATTTTGGAGCAAGTTCATGTAGTCAACAACGTGCAAAGTCTTGGTAACGTGTTGAGTTTCATGGTTGGCGTTTCATAGGTACTCGTATTTAAATACCTACCTATGCAACTGTTTCTAGGACATATGAGATACTGATATATGGTAGGGTTAAGCGTTTAATGGCAAATGTGAGTATCGCGTATTGTTTTAACCTCTGGGATGGATCTGCCAAGTACCAGCTGGAGGCGTTGGAAGTTATTGAAAGACGTGCCAAGAGGCTCATAGACAACGACTTCCTGGTTAAGGCTAAGCTCCAAAGCCTTGAACACCGCCGCGCCGTTGCCAGCCTATCGGTCTTTTATCGGGTACATTTCGGAGAGTGTGCTTTGGAATTGCACAACTTAATTCCCCCATCCCCATTCCATTACCGGACGAGCAGGGATACGGCGAAGCGTCACCGCTATACGGTTGAAGTTCCACGGTCTCGAACCAAGCGCTTTTCTTCCACATTTATTGTGCGAACTGCCAGACTGTGGAATTCAGTTTCAGCAGTATTCAGTTTAGTTATAACATTGGTGTTATAACCAATGTTGATTTCGCAAAACAATAAATGAAAATAGTAGATACTTTTAACCTGAAAATTCGCAGGAGTGGTCCTCCAAAACAAAAAGAATATCACAATTATGGAAAGAACATATTATATAACTTTCGACTTTGTTAAGTATCTTTTTACCCCCGTTATTTGACTTAAAACCACACACATTTGCCTCAACGCCAAATTAAATTACCACTTTCCTTGCCAAAAAGTACTAGGCTCGCATAAATTAGAACACCCTTTAAAAATCCTACGGCGGTGAACAATAAAATAGGTACTCAACTAAAACCGCGTTACTCGTGCAAACATACTCTTATTACCAAACTGGAGTCTTATTTACGGAACTCGTTACATCTAAGTGCTCATGAAAATTCCCACAGCCAGCCCGCAGGATGGTTTTAGCTAAAGAATAAACGATATGTTGGTTAAGATATCCTGTTATTGCTTTCGTGAAAGATTTTAGGTCGCCTTTTGTGATGGGTTTCATTTTGATGTAAGGTTCAAGATTTTAAGAAGGAGCTTTCGTGTAATTATTTTTTTTGTGGGAATTATTTTCGGCATCTTTACATAGTATTATAAAACAAAGCCGCTCCTGCCACAGTATACTTAACTATTAGTTTTACCGAACAGTAGTGACACGCCCCGCCTCCTTCCGAAACACTGTTCCTCACCTCTTCCCGAGACGAACGTGCTCTCGAAACTGCTTTTAGTTTTAGCGGCGCGTAGACACGCACACACACGCACGTATTTGTACAGTCTGTTATTTTAGGAGTAGTGTAGGTAATTAAATCGTTTCGTTTGTATGGAGTGTCGTAGGTGTGCGCCTACTGTCTGTACGATCTTTTAAACTGCGCAACAGATTTTAATGCAGTTTTCAGAAATAGATAGAGTGATTCAAGAGGAAGGTTTAAACGTGTAGTTTGATCTACGTTGCACCCGTGCGAAGCCGGGTCGGGTCGCTAGTGTGTAATATTCTTGAGTCAATAAGGGTGTGAATTCTGTAGCTTAGCATATTGTATATGTTTCTTATTATAGCTACAAACTTATTGTGTAGTTTATGAGAAAACCTGAAAGTGGTAATTGTACTCATCATTATGAACAACTTTTATTACAGGACTAAATATGAAACTGCAAAAAAAATTAGAACCAAAAAAAAAACCATACATTTATGTTCCCATTACTCGACTAAATGTATGTGTAACATAAAATATGCTTGTGACTGTAGACACTGTCTTCTTATCATAAAGAGGAAAGATTTGTATTTTTCTGTGTTTGTAACGAATAAACGAAGGTCCGATTTCAAAAATTCTTTACTCTTAGGGTGTTACCAGATCAATCGACCGAACGTCGATCGACGGCATCGATCGATGGTAGGATGGATTAGTCGACGTCGATCGACAGTTTCTACCAGACCAATCGATCGATTGTCGATCGACGATCGATCGATGGTAGAATGGATTAGTTGACGTCGATCGAGCTGATTAATTATTATCGGTATCCGTCGATCAGCCAAAGCTACCACACCAATCGATCAACGTCGATCGATGTCGATTAATGGCATCGATCGACGATCGATCGATTGGTGTAATAACACCTTTAGAGTGCTACATTACCCCATATTAGGCCATATTTATCAATTGAAAAAATTAGAGATCCTTGAGAATATTCACGCGAACGAAGTTGCGGGCAAAGTGCTAGTAGTGTAATAATTCAAGTGTAAATATATAGGGTGACTGGTAATTAGTGTACGATACTTAAACACGTGATTGTGTTCATCATAACAAACAACTTTCCCGAAGGAAAAATGTTTTTTGTACTGGTTCACTTTAGGTCACAGGCGTGCGCGGGCGTGAATTTCATACGGCTGTTGTGTTATTGTAATAAAAATGAACCAGTACAAAAAACTTTTTTCTTCGGGAAAGTTGTTTGTTATCATGAACACAATCACGTGTTTAAGTATCGTACACTAATTACCAGTCACCCTATATATATTTTTTATTTAATGTTTTGTAGTCATTGGATAAACGAAGTGTGATGCCATTATAAGACGATTAAAATTTCACGGTGTAAATCAGTCATTAAATGTTCACTCATGTGTATTACGATTTTATAGTATCGTAATTGTTTTCCATATGATTATTACAGTCCGAAAGATAGTTTATTTTCTGTTTTACTTATTTTTCTCCAGACTACAGTATCCAAAACACTTGCAGGCTATCTAAATGTAAACTCAAATCCTTTCACGCCTTGTATACGATAATAACGTAAATATAAAAGCAAGCAAGCGCTCGTAATTTCTATAATATTACGTAAACCCGCAGGTGAGTCCATTAAGAATATAAAATGAAGGAAGGACGAATGCGAAAAACTTCTGGAATGGTTCTTGGCTGTTCTGAGATGCGAGCTGTCTTATTACCTTTCTTTAGGAACTTTTACGATGTTATTTTGTTCCACTTTTAATGGATTTACTGCTTTACACAAAATTGTAGGCACAATAAGTATGTAACAAAATGTCGTCTTCGCAACAAAAGGTAATGGCGAAGAATTTATGTTTGACTTTTCTTCGTGAAATTTATTTTGGAACATAACAGGCTTTTCGCTTTCCTTTTAGACAAAAGTTTGCGAGGTAAAGCTTCCGTTGTCGTTATAGTTTCCTGAAATTGGTTCATTCTATGTGTTTTAGAGCGTTTAGGCTCACTTGTGCCAAAAATGTAACTCAGAGTTACTTGGTAAAACGAGCGTGAAGTATAAAAATTGTCATACATAATGAATCCGTGATAAAGTGAAACTTAATCGGAGTTACACGATTATCACTGGCTGGCGCAAATGGGTCTAATAAGTGTGAAATATTTTTGGCTACTAGACTAAACTTTGATGATTTTAAATATCTTACATTGTAATACAATACAATGGTAATTGTCTGCTTTAATATGTATTTTACACTGTTAAAGAAATATTAGTTAAAGATGTAATAAATTGTAATTGAATAGGCACGTGACATTTCAATTTTGTTTATGGGATCTTAACTTTACTGCGATCCCCAAGACGCCTGCCAATAGATTATGGAAAACCCACCATTTGAGGGAGACCTTTTTCAACAGTGGACGGCAATAAATGGTGATGATGTATATGGTTAAAAATGCCTACCATCTACCATCACAGTGTAACTCCATCCTAACATAAAACAGAGCTGTCAAAGTTATTTGCGTTCAGTTCACAGGGTTCTGGGTAAAACACATAATAATTAGAGTTACTGACGCAAAACCCTCGGGGTGTCGCCTGAAATACGATCAATTAGACAGAGGAACGCGAAGTGATGGCTCGACACATTCGCTCCAGGGAAATTAGGTTATACTCAAGCATACCTGAGGTTATCACTCCTTCTTAGCATAATATTTCTTGAGTAAATACTCTGGGTGATACTTTGAGTAATATTGTAGAAATTGTACAAAACAAATGTTGAGTTATCGTACAGTTGCGTTTGAGAAGTTGTATTATAATTTATGTTTGCTTGGAACATTCTAAATGGTGCGTGAAAATGTGAGTGATAAATGTAGTGCATAACTTATTTATTTAGTGATCCATGATAGGTTTAAAAAAAATGTATTTTCCAATTTTAAAGCTACAGGTTTACAATATAAAAAAAAATATACCGGCCTATAATATTTGTTCTACTACAGGGCACGGGCCTCATTTTATATGGAAGAGGTACGAGAATTGATCAACACGCGTGCTTAAGGCGTGGATATACGTGAATTGGGCTTAGGGGTGGATTAAAATCATTTTTCTCCGAAATGTTTATAAAAAAAAAAAACAAAAAAAGATATCTAAGTAGTAGTACTTTTTATTTGTTATGTATTAAACCTGCAACCTCATGCAGCAAGAGGCGGGCGCCATAACCACTAAGGCATCATTACTTAAATACAAATAGGTTAACATTATAGGTAAAAAATTTTTTGCTTGTTACTTCCTTGAAATAAGTACGACATATAACCTTTTATATAAATGCTGAACTCTACGACAAATTGTAGATTTATTTTATTCGCCAATACAAAAAAACGACTTAAAAGGTTTTCCGCAAGATCAAGCATTTTTACCAGTTTCTAAGACCTAGAAAAAAACCTTTAAGAGCACTTTTTAACAAGAAACTTGAACAGTAAAGTCAAGTATTTTTTCCTTGAAATAGGGTCGCGATACTCGCGATATACCGCTACAAAACTTCTATTATAACACTTAGAAGTGGCATGCAAATTATGAGAAAAGATTTTTAAAAAGAAACAGAGATATCAAGTATAAAGAATATTCTTACGAGTAAGTTTAATTAGAAGCCGTGTCTTTGAAAACAGTTCTAGTTCTTTGTGTCTTGTTAAGAGTCTTCACACGGCCAATTGCGGTATATATTACGCCTTATTTTATACGAAAACTCGGCACAGCTTCAACTCTGTCCTGTTTTTGTGTACTGTGAGAGTATGGGGCTCTCACTGGGAATTTTCTAAGTGCTATGACTACTGAAATGAAATATTATGATTAAATGATAATTATTGGATTGATGTGTGCTGCCGTTAACGATAACAATGCCATGCTGTACTGTTAAGTTGCGTAGGTATACAGCACACGGACAGAATATTGAACTGAATATTTCTTAAAAGTCAAGAAAATGGTTGTTTCATCATTAACCGGAAGACGTCCACTGTTGAACAAAGGCCCCCCCATAGAACACCACAACGAGCGGAAACCTGCGGCTTTGCATCTACCGGTTACCCGCAACGCGATGTCGTCAGTCCATCTGGTGGGAGGCTTACCAATCGCTGCGTCTTCCGCTTCGTGGTCGCCACTCAAGAACTTTTCTTCCCCATCGGTTATCGGTTTTTCGAGCGATGTGGCCTGCCCATTGCCATTTCAACTTGCATATTTCGAGAGCTATGTGGGTGACCTTAGTTCTTCGGCGAATTTCCTCGTTCCGATTTTATTACATAAAGTAACTCCGAGCATAGCTCTCATTCATCATAGGTTTATACACACGGCCATCTGACCCCAAACTAGGGATAGTTTGGGGTCAGATGGCCGTGTGTAAAAAATGTCCCCACATATAAAAAAAAATAAAAATAATAATATCACTCTATCGCCTTAACATATATCTTAATTTCGTAAAATTAAGCAACAGTGCCTATGATGAATGAGAGCTATGCTCGGAGTTACTTTATGTAATAAAATCGACACCCATAGTACAGGGTCTCCCGACCCTGTACTATGGGTGTCAGACAGCTGATATACATACACAAATACATTTATTTTTTTTGTAAATACATACGTATATAGATAAACAACACCCAGACACAAGGCAAACACAAGTGCTCATCACACAAATATTTACCCTGGGCGGGAATCGAACCCGCAACACGCTGCGCAGCAGTCGATCGCTCAGCCACTGCGCCAACCGTGTCGTCGATATTGACCAGAGGATGGGCAGCAGCGTCCTTCTGAGTACCATAACACCTACTGCGATCGCCAACATGCATCGGCCAAGCATGGCGAATACGGCTGAACCCCCCTTGGGAGAGACCTATGCACAGCAGTGGGCGTCTAATGGTTGTCATGATGATGATGATGATGATGATGAAAATATATGATCTGCATGCGTTTGCTGTGCGTTGTTAGATGTGTAGATGCCCTAAGTCGGGTTTTAATGTAAAGAGTTTCCTTTCATGTTAAGCCTGGCTTATGATAACTAGCGAGATGGAAAATACGAGTTAGTAAATCTAAAAAGATTAAGAATATTTGCTCATCCATTTTAAACATAAGTTGAAAAGTCACGTTGTAAGATTTTACGGTTGAACTAAGAGTGATTTATTGGCAAAGTTTTTTTGCTTGTTTTGTTTTAATTTTAAAGTTACTTAGCTCACTGAACTTTACTAGAATCTAGAAACTTAATTTATTTTAAAGCTATTTTGAGAAATATAATTATTTTCTATAATGTCGTGATCTTCTTCTTCGTACCGCTGGCACGACAGTCTTTTTGTTTGGCCCAGAACTTAGCCACCTCCACTGTGTCGTCAGTGGCAGCGCATAATTCACTCCGGTCGCATGTTTTGGGGCAAAGAGGACATGACAAAGTCAAAGTCAAAGTCAAAGTCAAAGTCAAATTATTAGACAGGAGGTGGGGCATGGTTTGCAACTCGGCGCCACATGCACACCCTCTGCTGGTCTGTCGAGGTAGCCCCATTTTACAAGGTTGGCGTTACACCTTCCTACTTGGGTTCATAGGCGGTTCAGGGACTTCTAGATGGGTCACGGAAGATTAGACCCTGCGGGTAGCTGCTCGCTTGGTGATAAATACTGGATGGGTGGGGGAAAAGTGTCTTGCCACAGTTTGCAGCGGGCACCGGCCGGGTCACCTGACAGGGGAACTACCGATTTTAAGAAGCTGTGTCTGCTTTTCAACGTTGCCTGGGTAGTTGTGCACTGAATAGAGGGTGCCTTGTGTCACGCTCCTGTTTTAGTTTCTCGACTGCACTCGCAACGTTCCTTCGGACGTGTGGAGGTGCTATTCCGGCTGTGGGGTATAGTACTCCGACCGGGGTCGGTTTTAGGCAGCCGGTGATGTCGTGATGGCCCAATGTTACGGCGCCCGCCTCTCATGCACGTGGTTGTGGGTGAAAAGTTTTAAAAGGGTCACAATAAAAAACTTACCAACCTAATGTGTTTCTAAGTATTAAGGATAAAATTGAATCGTTGAAAAGTAGTTTTGACTGGTGTTTGTGGTCAAAAGTAGTTTTGACTGGTTTTTGTGGTCAAAAGTAGTTTTGACTGGTTTTTGTGGTCAAAAGTAGTTTTGACTGGTTTTTGTGGTCAAAAGTAGTTTTGACTGGTTTTTGTGGTCAAAAGTAGTTTTGACTAGTTTTTGTGGTCAAAAGTACTTTTGACTGGTTAAGAGTTTTGACTGTGACATATATACAAAATCACATACACACTACACTACACATCAAGCTATACATTACCAGCATAAGCTAACCTCGCATTGTACGGAAATACTATACAACGCGAAATCAGCATTAACTGGAAATGTATAGCTTGATGTGTATCCGTGTGTACAATCAAAGCTTACATACACCATACCCATCTGGTCGGAGGATCCTCCCTTTTCAATGGAGGATGAGGAGCTTTCTACCCTGTTTCTTATGCCTTTTTTATTTATAATCAATAATTTTAATAATCAATATATTAAATAACGTTTACAAAGAAGTGTATACTAGTCAGTAATAGGAATATTTCCCATACAAATATATTGCCTAAAAATAAACTAAAACTAAAATATCTATGTTACTGGTGCAAGTTATGATGGATCGGAATTACAATGTTAGGTAGCGAACCGCCCGAACTAGGTTTTTTCCAACTTGTGTTTAAAATAGTGTATATACCAGATATTAGTATACTCGTAAGTCGTAGGTAACAGTATAGGTCCGGGCCAAGTCTGCTATTTGTATAATTTCGTCATTCCAACACGATCCCATTGTCATTTTGCTAAAAGTTCGTAATCTGCTAAATTCGTAATGGTCGATCATTGGTCGGTCGAAGTAAAAGCAATGACTGCACATTGACGTTGTAATGGTAGGTCACTGATCAAAGTAACTGTCAAAATTTTAGCAGATTACCGCCTAAGTCAGTCATTCAGTTGTCATTTTGTACGAGATTACCATTCTATATCATTTCTTTAAATGGCGTGTCAGTGGTTGACCATTGGAAAGTCATAGTGACGCCATTATATTAGTAGATTACCAAACTTGTCAAAATCAACAATTATGAAATCAATGATAGACCATTCTGACACTATTGTAATAGCAGACTTGAGGCCCTGATTAGCTGATCAGAAAACCCTATTTGTATTCAGCATCGATAGGATGACAGCTCACGTCAATCTCATTCAATCTAAACCACCTAGGGAGATATTTACGGAATACGCGGCAGATAATGATATTTTATTATCATATTTTATTTTTAAAAATTTCTGCGCCTTTTCACCTACCATGTTTTATCTCTGCATCACTCTAAGGTAGACTGGCAGAAAATGCCTAAGGCATTAAGTCCGCCTTTGTACAGTGTTTTTTACATTTTGTGCATAAAATTTTAATAATGAAATAATGAAATTCACCAAAGACCTAAACTAATACGGACAGCAAACTGTAAACAGCTAGGACACCACCGCACACACACACACACAAACATACTTACATGACGTCACAATACATGATTCCCTAACGTCGGTTTAATTTGTATACCAGAGCTGCATCGGACAGGATATTGCGGTCACAGACGCTGAGAGCAGTGACGTCATGGCGGCCATGTCGCTCCTACAGATTAGTTTTTGTAACATACACTAGAATTGGGATATGATGAGATTAAATATAGAAAATTGGGTTTGGAAGTCGGTTAAGATCTTCGAAACGAGGTCAGTACATAGTTAAAGTCCTTTACTCACCAGATTCTATATAATAGACACAGTATTCTGAGGGTAATCTGGGGCGGGGCAGCAAAAACGATGTTTCTCGCCCTGGAGAGAGCCCAAAGAGCTGATGTCAAGGTCATCATAAAAAAGCCGTATCGATACCCTGCTGGGCAACTGTTAGTTACTTACTAACTGTTCGTAAGCTCTTTGTGCTCCAATTTATTTTAAAAAGGCATCGAACTGTTGCCTCGTCCGATGCTGAAAGGCTAAGATACTCACCAGCCTGTCCCATTGTGTCATATACAACACAACTTTCGCAATAAGACAATACTTTGTTTTAAGTTCTTTTTTTTTTAAATGGGACAAGCCCGCCACACTATTCCCTAACCACTGTAACTCCTGTAAAAGTTCTTACCTATAAAGTAACATTAACAAGAAAAAACCGGACAAGTGCGATGGTTCCGTACAAATTTGTAGGTACATAAACATCCATACTTCCATACTAATCCATACCTACTATAAATCATTTAATCCATACTTTTCCATAATCCATACTAATATTATAAATGTGAAAGTAACTCTTTCACGCTGAAATGGCTTTTACGATGAAATGGCTGAACCGATTTTTAATTTAATTAAATGGGATAATCTAGAACCTAGGCTTAATTATAAGATCTACAGGTTGGTTGGTTGGCGATCTCTGGGGGAGGCCAACGTTCAGCAGGATTGGATAGCAATAGGCTGATAATTATGATGATGATGATGCAAAAACAACACAACAACAATAAAAAACAATCATACTAAGAGGTAATTTCTAAAATTACTAGTACGATTACAAAAAATCTTCACTGATAAAATGCTTCGTTATTGCCAAGTGTCATAGGCTTATTTTGTGGTAAATTTAAAGTCCACGCGGGAGAAACCGCGGATAGAAGCGAGTTTTTATATTAAAACATATAATTTACACAATTTATGAAAGTTACGGGTTCATGCCAACCGTCAGAATATTTCAACGATATATTCGATCGTGTGGGTCAAACTAGAACTAAGTAGACAGAGCCTAGACGCTTGGCATTGACATGTTGTTAATATTATCAGGCGCCGGAGCAGTATAATTTAATTAAATAATTACTTAAGTTTGCGTTCGAAGCAATGCACGTTTTGACACTAACATGTATCTGTTACAAATATTGTTAGACAGCGTATTAAACATATTCTAAGTCTCATAAATATTAAGATCATACTAGAATTTGAATAAAGGTCAAAATTGCAGAGGCTAAATAAGTCAAATTCATTATTATTATCGCTGAAACTTTTGAGACTCATATTAGACGCATCGCAGACTTTTTGAACTTATTTTTTTCAGTTATTACAAATTCTTAGATATTCTTTCCACGTCTTCAAAACGCCATCTTTGAAAGTCTTTTAAATTACTTTACTTAGCACAAAATTACGTAGAGTTATAAAGGTGACATTCCTTATACCTACGTACTTGGTTCTTTTCACTATCCTAAACGCGAAAATTCTCTGATTCTGATTCTGACTCTGATTCTGAAAGTTTGTGAGGATGAATGATAGATAACGGCTGTATAATAAAATAATTTCGGCAAGATAATTTATATCCCGTTCCCATGGGATACTTGCGGACTTTGGCCTTATTCTGAAGCTAGTCTAGTTCTAAAGACTGACACGAGTCAGTAAAGCACGAAACGCCGCATCGAAAAAAAAACAAATACAAATTTAAAAGCGAATACAATCAAGAGATTGTTGGTATTCGAATTTGTATTTGCTTATTTAGATTCACTCTCAGTGTTCATGTTCATTGTTTCATAATCTAAGGGCATGATACTTAGGTAATCTACAGGACACATACGGGAATTGATGCAATACTTCTAATACATCTTCTTTTTTTTCATGCACGAGGTTGTCGGTTCCGCAAACCGCAAGGGAACCGAACACGAGGAAGTAACAATGTGATTATTTAAAATTTTATATGTACATACTTTTTAAGTTTATCTTAGATATCACTGACATGGGTGAAGGAAAACCTCTTGAGGAAACCTGAATTTATAATTAATACACGCCTACGCCTTTATTTATTTATTTATCCTTTATTTCAGGCAACTTCGGCCCATAAAACACAATACATATATAAGAATAAAAACAATAACTATAAACTAATACATATTTATAAAAATAGACTTAAAAACTACTGCATACGAAGTGACGGCGTCGTGTTACGCTGTGAGGTGTCGCGTAGCTGACCACGAAAATGCCGATACAGCACACCTTTCGGCCACCTTTCGGTCTTCCTTGAGGAAGGTCACCAAATGTTGTGTCGGAATGCGCACCACATACAACTTAAAATTGGTATTATGGTAAAATTGGTATAATAACTTCTCCACCCTTAAGGTCCAGTTGATCTTAACCCGTAGGTACTCTACGATGTCCTAAGTCTTCGTAGAGTGGTGCAAACGGGACACGTACAGCTGCGTCGTCGGTACTGCAGGACGTAGCAGCATGTTAGATCCAGCGGGCGCCGTCCCACACTGGTTGTGATATGTAGGCTTCTTCTTCTTCTTTCTCTTCACCTTGATGAAGCCGTCTTCAACGCATGTGTTCTTTCGGTGGAACCTGCTGTTCTTGGTCCATCACAACGCCTTTAGTCGCACTCGAACCTGAGCGACTCTGCTTTCCCCCTTTTCGTTTTTCTGCTTGTCGATTCGTTTGCGACACAGCAGGTTTCGTGTTGGCGACAGTTGCAGAATAGGTACGTTAAGCAAGTGTGGTGATCAATGTTCGTGCCTGTATGAAAATTATTTTTATAATACTTCTAAGAATTTTCTGTTTTGCCTACTGGTTGAATGTTGCCCCTACCCTGTCGTTTTTGCAACGACAAACATCACGTCGGATGGCCATAGTGCAAGTGACAGCGTCCTGCGGTTAGTTGCAGATTACACAAGTTTGTGTACGCTTATCATAAAGCATGAAATATTTCGGAAGCTAAAGTTTGTATGAATGTTTATGATTCGGTTAATTTTGGAACAAATTTAGATAATATTATTAGTAGTAGAACTTTTTGTGCCTGAGCTCGTCCGGGCTTTGGTGTTCCAGTTTAAAGGGTATGGGAACCTGTGCAATTACAGGCACATCAATTTTATTTATTTACTTATTTATTTATTGAACTTTATGCACAAAATGAAAAAAGAAAACATTGTACAAAGGCGGAATTAATGCCTTGGACATTTTCTACCAGACTACCTTGGGGTAATGCAGAGACAAAACGTGGTAGGTGCAATGATACTTAAAATTTACTATAATGAAATGATAAATACATATACATACATACAAACAAAATATATACAACGTAGAGAGCTAAAATGCATAGATAGAGTAATACAACAAATTAATTGTGTGACGAGTCTGCCACCTTCTTGCGTCGCGCTTCTTGCGGCTTCAACTTGTTTGCGAGCTTTAACTTTCCTCCTGATATTCTGAGGAAACACATTCCAAAGGAAAACCGCTTGGATAAGATAATAAAATATTTAAGAAAACCAGAGCGATGAGAAGGACGACGCAGAAGACGATTATTGGAGGAACGAAGATTCTTGCTGTGCGCTGAGCATAAATATTAAAAGTGAGAAGTCAACTAGGAAGGAGAACTGGGTTTGTCTAGAAGAGAAAACAAGATTGTCAAAGCCCTTAACGTCTGCGCTCTCTGATGGGTAACCGTTTTAAGAGCGACCGATGTGTGGATACGTGATCATATTTACGGAGATTAAATACGAATCAATTGCAGTTATTAAGATGTCGGGCAAGTTTATTGAGGAGATCTACATTCTGCATAGTAACACACATCACCATAGTCAATTATGGGGAAGATAAGGGACTGAATTAGCATTGCCTTTATGTGCGAAGGGAGAATATTTCTGAACCGATAGAGCGACCGAAATGTCCCAGTGACTTTTTTGCTCTCACCCGCGACGTGCTTACGCCAGTCCAGGCAAGTGTCAACGTACAAACCCAGATCCTTGACGTCAGAGCTAAACGGAATGACTGTGCCATCAAAGGTAACCGGCGGCACCGCTAAGCAATTAAGCCTACGAAAGCTATGGGTGCTCCCTATAATAATAGCCTAACACTTGGTTGGGTCAACCGCTACGCCGAAACGAACAGACTTTTACCATTGCTAAATTCCGATTTAGTTCCTTAATCGCATCGGATAAGATGTCAACATCTGCCTGACTATAGAGTTGTCAGTCATTAGCGTTAAGAAGATACGCACACTGAAGCTCGGCAGCTATAAGGTCTATAAAAATAGAGAACAAAAGTGGAGATAAGATATCGCCTAGAGGGACGCCAGCATCAAGATCACACCAGCTAGAAAAAGAGTCTCCCGCAAGAACTGACTGCTGACGCCCACGAAGACAGGAAGAAAACCAATCCAAAACCTTGGGAGAGACCATTAGATAGGAGAGGATGGATAAAAGGACTTCGTGACTGACAGTATTGAAAGCATTGGAAAAGTCCATCAACACTAAAACGGACACTAGTGTCTTCCATTCCTCGCCTTATATCGTCAGTTACTATAAGGAAAGCTGTAACGGTACTGTGGCTGGGCCTGAAACAAATAAAATAAATATTTTTATTATGTCATTGTTTGTCTTTTTTTTGTTAAGGGGCTATTAAACGACTTTTACAGATTTTAAACTGACAATCACGTCTAAATGTGCAGTGTTAATGATTTGAAAAAAATATATGTTAAACTAGAACATTCTCTTAATCATATAGAAAGAGAATATTATTAAATAGTTTAATTAACTCGTGAAGTTGTGTCTGACGCGGACAAAACATTGACAATCACACAAAATCTACCAGGTATAATTAAACTAAACTTACACTATCTTACAGACAATTTTTGAGAGTTTTGGACGCAAAACTGATGCAGAAAGGACGCAGTCTGCGTCCAAAACTCTCAAAATTTGGTCGAAAAAATTAAATAAAAGTAGTATTCTTTCAAAATTAAAAAAAATATTCACTTACTAAATGATTAAGAGGATGTTCTAGTTTAACATATGTTTTTTTCAAATCATTTACACTGCACATTTTGACGTGATTGTCAGTTTAAAATCTGTAAAAGTCGTTTAATAGCCCCTTAAATTGCCAAATCATCCTGAGCAAGGATAGTGATCAATGCTCGTGCCTTCTTTGTATGAGAAAAGGCTTTTGCTCTTCTGTGGGACGACTAAAGGCTGGTATTAATATAAAATTATTGTTATTTACGCCATTGGATGGCAAATAAACCGGTGGCTGTTCTGATGTTAAGTGATTCCCGCATCTATAGATCGATAGACCTTGCAGATGCGTTGCCAATCCAGAAGAAAAAACTGAAATTTTTCACGTGTCTGTACGTGATACCGGGACTAATCACACCCTTCAAACTGGCACACAGCAACGCTGCTTTGTCAAGTAATCAAATGTACTTATTATTAAGTAAACAAAAGTATAGTTTCAAAAAGTCGGTGGCAATACAAAACAACAAACAAAAAAGCCTTCAACTTCCGAAACTACAGTCATGTGTGTTCTGTGCTAAAGTTATTTATCACATTTTAGTTTTTGAAGGCGGTTGTCTTTTTAGTAAAAAGGCTTTTATTTTTCACTTTTTAGTACCTTCTAATCATCCAAATCCATTAAGAAATGGCAACACAGTCAAAACAGTTATTGAAAGTACAAGATTGGAGAAACTTAAAACATCATCTATTTATATTTTTTTGCTTTCTGTAATTTTTTTCCAAAAGTGCTGAATCAATTTCGATAAAATGTTTAAGGGACCATATGTGAAGGCTACCCTTTTAAACAAAAAAGAATGTTCCAAATCGGTTCAGGCGTTTTTAAGTAATCGGTGAACATAGGTACAGTCACCAAAAGAGATTAGTATCCATATCGTCGGAAATAGTTGAAGTTTACTTCATAGTCTAGTAGTTATAGTAGTATAGTATAGTTCTTAGTTTATTTCATTCATAAACACCCATCGGTTTCTAAATAAAGATTCCGACGAATTGAAAACCTCCTCCTTTTTCGAAGATCTTATCTTATCACGTTACAATTTGAACGATAGCATAGAGTTAGTTCTAGAATAGCGTTCTCTAAAACTCGTCCTTGCCAGTTACGGGCGGACAGCGTTCAATCTGAGACCGCGGTTCGTCTGCAGCTGTAACCGCAGCCAGTTTTCACACAGACAGAACAACTGTCTTATGGATCCTTTACAGATCTATAAATAAAGACCAGAAGGAGCACACTTGATGAGGTTTACACTCATATAAAAATAAGTTACGATGTATTCATAAAGAATACAGAGGAAAGGATCGGTAGGAAACCATGAAGTTTTCAACGTAAATACATCATGTAGGACTAGATTGATACTTATTGCACTGTGATAAGCCTAGCTTAGCCTAGCCTGTGTGTGTAATGTCGACGTCGAAAGACTCACATCAAGCCATACCAAACTGTCAAATTTTCGCAATTAAATATGAATATTATTATTTTGGATGGATGCGGGTTGCCCAAGACCGGGTTGGTTGGCGATCTCTGGGGGAGGCCTACGTTCAGCAGTGGATGGCAATAGGCTGATATGATGATGATGATGATTATGATTTTGCAATAAAGATGAAAATCTATCAAAGAAATTTGACAGATTGTTGTAGCTTGATGTGCTGGCCTGTGTACTACTCTCTCAGAAATAATTTATATTATTATTAAGAGCCTTTACTATCTATAGCTTACTTAAATTAAAGACTTGATCGTATCAGATTACCGTTCCATAAGACTGAGTTAGGGGAAGAGGGAGTGCACCTGTGTTTGCGCACACACTTGTGCATTATAATATCTCCTAAGTTAGTCTCTATTGAATTAAATTAAATTATCAACTTTGACCAATGTTTTAGGAGAGAACAGAGTCGGCCGTCGAGTCTGAACAATAACTGCCAGGCAACACGACATGTCATGCCTTTATGCCGATGGGGCACAAATGTCCTGGAGTGGCGGCCGCGCACTGGCAGACGCAGTGTCTGCAGGTGCCGTCACGAGGTTTACCGACGACCTGGTTCGAGTTGCGGGAAGCCGCAGGATGAACGAGACCAACACATTTGGAGGTATTTACGGGAGACCTATGCCCAACAGTACGCGTCTAAAGCACAGTATAAGTATTAGTACTCTAAAAGTTGAATGATGATGTCGATGGCTTTCAAGATCACGAAATATGCCCATGCAATAATCTGTCATCGACTGAACCCAGACCATTTCCATTATCACAATACTCGTTTGTTTATACCCTCAAGCTAATAATATTTCGTTGTATCGCAAAGTTTAATAAGAGACACGTTTGAGTCAGTTTAATTATGGTGGCACCATTAGCAACTGTTCCCGATAAGACGAAACTTTATGAAACACGTTAATATTTGCTAGTAGTTACGGTTTATTAGATGCCTCTGGGAAATTATATTTACAATGTAACGTTTGATATAGTTACGTGGTTGTGGTTAAGCGGGGTGAGCAATGAAATTTATATTAGTTTTGTGTTGTTGTCGTGATAGCGAAGCGTATATATACATCAGGTACTATACCAGTTCATTTGGTTTCTTGTAAAAAAACACCTCTTTTCTCAGTAGCTTCTCCTTTTGTATATGTTATGGCCCTAGTGATTAATATTGCATTATTAACAATATCCAGACAGTTTGAATAAAAACAATCTGCCCATTATATCTTATGGGAGTGTATTCTTTGGCAGAAAGAACGCACCATTATGCTGAATAGTGTACAGGCTACATCCGGAGCTGTTTATTATGCGGACCTTGTAGAAACTAGAACTAATTTCCGTGCGTTCAAGCGATTTTGCCATACCTATTATTGGACTCAAATGTAACAGCCACTTTTTTAGGACCCATTAATTATGTTAATTATAATCTGTGGTGTTTGGCAACTGGGCTTCTCCCATTTGTAGACGTACCTAATGTGCCTATTAGCCTAGTTCTGTTCTGTCTCCTGCTTGATTTAGAGGGAAGTGGAAAATATGTTTTTCTTACTCCTCTGCTGTCCTTTTCTGATTAATTTCGTTGCGGGATCCAAGACAGATGAATCATTTCTCTGGGACTCGTCGAGCTTCATTGCTTTGGCGCTTTGCTGGTGGTTGCCACTGTTACAGTGGTTTGGGAATAGCGTGGCGGGCTTGTCCCAATTAAAAAAAAAGCCAGACAGTTTGATAAATGCCCAATATGGTAGGCAATACGAAAAAACTAACAATCTTCCAAAACAGAGGTTTCTAGGTTAGGTACCTAATATGAAAATTGCGATGTTGCCGTTTATGGCATGTGTAACTGATATATAATACATAGTATCACTACCATTGGATTACTATGCGCAAAAATCACTCATGGAAATAATTCATTTAGTATTTTCAATACGTAATAGGGTATACTCTTAATTAATTCAAGACAGAACATTGATACATTTACTCATACATTCATTTACTTTACCAATATTTATACCGCCCTTAATTACTGTTCTTGTTATAATAAACGAATATGATTGATGTGTTTATTAAACAATATTTACGTGAGCAATAGAAAATAGGCCAGTGTTGTCTGAGCACCAAATATTTTAGCAATTTTACGAATACACAAATTGTTGATTTGCATAATACCGTCTTCATTAAAATAAAATAATACATTGTTTCTTTTAAAAATACAGTTTTGTTCTCAGCATACTTTTTTTAGATTTTTAGAGAAGGAAATTGTGTCAACTAAGAAGTATCATTGCTTCCTTTTATTCCTGGCTGTTATCATTTCTTTTTATTTTTAAAACGTGAGTCAGGCATTACGACCTAGCAATGATAGCTATTTACAAAATTATAGAAATATTAGGTTTTCTTAACAAAATTTTGCACTGTTATTTCAAATAGGTATCTTCATTTATGTATGTTGTCAGGAATAAAAAAAGTATGATTTTAAATAACAGTATTTTGAAAGTTATTCCATGCATAGTTATTGGTCACAAACATTGAGGTGTGATACCTTTCTGCATGTATGATAAAATATACATAGGTATTGCAGCGCAATGAATAAAGTTGGTAAAAATAAAAAATACTGAAGCTCTAGTGTTATGCTGACTGATAAATACCATATATAGTTTTAAGACTTTGACAACGTTGTAGTCCAAGTTTTCGTGTGCAAAAGAGAAAAACATAACATCGTTATGAAACTTTGGTTAGATGAGGAAGTTTCCAATTTTTATATCATTTTAATTAATGCGCGGTATGGTTAACGAGCTTTTAGTTCACGTAGAAATTAATGAAATTGCCACAAAAGGGTAAACTTAAAAAGAACTTGCTAAAAATAAAACACAATCTTCCCACAGCAGTAGCATGGGCACAAAAAATCCGTAGAGCCGCATATTGCATGCTCCGCATAACGCCAGCTATTCGTAAACTTTGAGCAACTAGCAACTCCACGAAAAATCCCTCTGTGCTACTAATTACTCGTAAAAATAAACAAATACGATTAAAGCCTTTTCTGAACGCAAAAAACGTGAAATTCAATTTGTTCTGTTTTTGTTTCGTCTGGAAATTAGATTGTTTGAAGCGTCGCCAGTTGTTTGTAAAGAGTTTTGGGAATATTACGCGAAATAGCTTTTGTCTATCTAATCTATTTTGTTTTGATCCCCGGGTTAACCTACTTTAATTTAAATAATTATATTATTAAATGGAATTATAACAGACTGTTTGCTTTTATCGGATACTATAGTATTTCAGTTTTTGTTCTTATTTATTAATTTTTACAGAATTAGGTACTCTTCTTCTCAGATTATGAAACAAAAGGCAGATAGACCGCGCGGAATACTAAGAGTGAAGCCAAAAAAGCAAATACAAAATACACGCTAAAAACAAACAAATATACTTTGTCTGTCAAAATCTTCCTGTCAATTTAGTTCAACTCGCTGACACGCTCGCAAGGGCGGCGCTAGTGTAAATTCGAATTATCAACCGAGTTTTTAGAATGCCAATCAAGAAATTCACAGCGTATCAGATTCGAAGTTTAGAATGAGGTCTTACAGAATCACACCCCTAGAATCCGCGACCTATTACATGATAGGCGGGCGCGTTTCCAATGGCCATGTCAAATACCGAAGTATTTGTTATGTTTTCTTGCTCATTAAAGGACAATCTCCGTCTTTTCGGACCATTCATGAATCAATTTTTTTTCTTTGTTACCCTGTTCTGTCTTACTCCTGGGCAAAGGCCTCCCCCCATACCTTCCATCTTTCTCGTTCTGGGCTTCATCCCGCATTAGTTTTGGAAGATTCGGTCTAGTTCATATTCATAAGTATTCATTTATTTGCGTTCTACAAAGTTTAACAAGATGTAATAAACAGGTTTAGAGCTAAGAATCTTTGTAGGCCCTGTGAGGGCAAGCATAATTATTGTTTATTATATTAACTAAAATTAAAATAAAATTAAACTACTATTCAAATAAATCTATTACAGTACGATTCAAATTTAATGGCGGTTCTGAACACGAGCCGAGTGGCTGCGCAGTAACAATTTCACGTGACAGCGAGGGTGAGGAATGGGGTTCTGCGCAGCCAACAGCGCACTTCACAGCCGCCATTATGTTTGAATCGAACTGTGAGTGGGCAAGTTAAGTTCGTCCCGCCATCTCCCTCGTGGCCGGTTCGCGACCCAGTCTTAATATCTCAGGGCACCAGTTCTGTGTCACCTGAGCCCACATTTTGCGGCAGACATGTCCTGCCCAGTCCCATTTATAAATAGTGGAAATACTTTTTAATAAGTGACGCAATTTATTTTTATGTATGGACCACACAGGCTCACTGCTAAGTTACGTAATGAAACAGCCCGTGCTTAATGGCTCGCTTAAATATCGTAATAAAGTGCATAAGCGCAATAACGCAAGAGTAATGTTTAGCAACATTGTAACTTCGACAATATAACTTATTTATTTGTGGGGAATAGGTGGTCTTTACTTATTACTCATTTACTTATAATATTATGAATATTTTATCAATAAACGGAGCGTGAATATTGTTATTACACATTATAAATTCATTTTCATTAATTTCGTTTTTTTTTCATTCATTTTTAGGATTCCGTAGTCAAATGGCAAAAAGCGGAACCCTTATGGATTCGTCATGTATGTCTGTCTGTCCGTCCGTATGTCACCAAGCCACTTTTTTCCGAAACTATAAGAATTATACTGTTGAAACTTGGTAAGTAGATGTATTCTGTGAACCGCATTAAGATTTTCACACAAAAATAAAAAATAAACAATAAACCTATCATTTTTTTCTAAACTAAATAGTTTGCGCGAGAGACACTTCCAAAGTGGTAAAATGTGTGACCCTAAACTAAGACTACTACCTACCTAAACTAAGATTACTATGTGTAACTTCTAAAATAAGAGAATGATAAAACTAAAAAAAATATAACCAATATAACTAAAAAAAAACTACAGTAACCAAAACCACATTAAATAATATAAATAAATAAATAAATCTTGGGACAACTCACACACGGTCATCTGGTCCCAAGCTAAGCAGAGCTTGTGTTATGGTAACCAGACAACTGATATACATACTTATATAATTTATAAATACATACATATTATAGATAAACACCCAGACACAGAACAAACAATCATGCTCATCACACAAAGTTTGTCCTGGGTGGGAATCGAACCCACGACCTCCGGCTTAGCAGTCAGGGTCAGTGACCACTAGACCAACAGGCCCGTCTAAACCGACATTATAGACACAAAAGACTAATGTGAAAATAAAACATTAAAATGAGACTGAAAATTAGAACTTTCTGAAGGTCAAAAGTTGAAAGGACAGACCCCGAAACACCCACCCCTCCACTTAGTCCTTAATAACAACATACTGCGGTTTAATAAACAAGGTAACCCTTCGCCTAGAGAATGTTACGCTTTCTCTAGATGAAGGTTGCTCCTCCATGTTGCGTAGGAAATATGTGACGATCGAGAAATAAAGTTATTCGAAATTTGAAAGGAATCGACGTGTGAATCCAAGAAAAAAAACAAATGAGTTTGCTTTTAGTTTTCGGTCGGTACTAAAGCACAAAATATAAAATTTACAGAAGGACCGCTCCCGCCATTTTCAAAAATAATTACCTAAACTTGCCAGACTCACTAGGGCTGCTACTGTATTGACTCTGTAGGTTTTATTTATGACAATATGAAATTTTATTGACACTGGTTGGAATTCTTTGCAATTTTTTTATAACAAAATTTTCCTGTTCGTCATGAAATGTCAATGTCTCTCATTTATCATTCAGACCACACGTGTCAGTCGACACTGAAGTCTGCTTGAAACTGCTTGAGAATGCCTATAAACGTAATGTCAATGTGTGCGTGCCAAAAATGGCGGTTTGTTCTAAGTGGTCTCTCTGCTCGGGCGCGCCGCATCCTTACGTACTTTGTAGTTTAAGGTTGCATGCATTTGGCATGCTGGTCGAAACCACGTCGAAACTATTGATTAAATATTATGGCTTCATCTAAACACTCTGGATTCTTTATAGAACCTTTTCATATTTAGAACGTTAGTCTTATTTTTACATGACAAGAGGATGGTTTTTAGCCGACAGCCATCAAAGCCTGACGTACTATTCTATAATAGAGTGATTACAACAGAGTTCCTCTTTGATTGAAGTATCCCTCCAACCTCCTCTTAACAAGTTATATTATTATACATCGACCTGGTACCGAAAGGGCTCCTCAAGTTGAGATCTTTCAGTACTTACAATGTTTTTTTTTTTAATTCTAGTTAAGTATTCGATTTTCATATTCATATAATTGCTTATATAATTACTATACCTATACTTTTTAAAGAGCAAGTATGGTGTTTTTATTGCCTGTTTGAAGACTCCATACGAAACAAAATTTTAGAAGGGGCAACTAGATACATGTTTTTTTTTTCTTGTAAATATTGACGGACAAAAGAGTCTTTAGTGATATAATTGAAGTTAACGATTTGTCTTTGACTTCGAAAAAGTTTTTTCAAAAAAAAGAAAACCGCCTTCAAAAACTAAAAAGTGATAAATAACTTTAGCACAGAACACACATTACTTTAATTTCGGAAGCCAGTGGCGGCGGCTTTGTGTTTGTTGTTTTGTATTGCCACCGACTTCCGAAAGTAAAGTAATGTGTGTTCTGTGCTAAAGTTATTTATCACTTTTTAGTTTTTGAAGGCGGTTTTCCTTTTTTTGAAAAAACTTTTTTTTTCGCTTTTTAGTGTTCCCCTAACATCCAAATCCATTAAGAAACGGCGACACACTTAAAGAGATTGTAAGTCCTCCAAAGATTGAAGAAACTAAAACGTCGTCCAAGTAATTTATTAGGGAATTTGTTGATTTTCTCAAAAAGGGCTGTATCAATTTTGATAAAATTTTCATGGAATCATTTGGGAAGTATAAACTTTCCAACAAAATAAGAATTTTTCAAATTGGTTGGCAAACGACCTTAAGTTAAGCGCGAACAAACCTAAAAAAAAAAAAAAATACAAACATCGAAATTGAGAACCTCCTCCTTTTTGAAGTCGGTTAAAAATGAGGTTCTATGTAAAGTTCACAGAATAACAAGTAAAATAGAATATTATGCCAAACACATTACTCCATATTTTCCTAAAGCACAGTTATCGTGGTAGACACACGGTTTCGTGGCTGTAATTGTCGGAGCGTTGTTTTAATTAGGGCGTCGTTTCAACCAGAACTGGGGGCAGGCCACGGACGCCATATAACCAACAATTAGACCTCGTACGACTTGTACGTGCTGCCCACTTAAGGGAAATTGAATATTTTTAACTGCTTCCTGTTTATATTTGAAGGTTGAGCTTTGTTATGCGCAAGAAACTTACAATAAAAGCGAACAGAACACGTCAAAATGAAATTAAATTTTAAGTTGTATTTGGTATTTACTTATTTGCTAGACAGTTTACAACTTATGATATTAAAATAATGGCGACTTTATATTTTACCACTAGATAGGGTGTGCAAATATTTATGTCTTGTACGTGTTTAATTAAATAAAAAAGACAGCATCAACAATAATAGCATTAGTATTTTTAAGGAACCAATTAATTAATTGATGTGTAAGGTCCACCCCACGTCAAAATGTCTCCTATTTTTATTGAAGTAGCTGTAATGAGTTTGAATATTTTATTTCAAATTTATTCTAAGCAAACGTTCAGAATGTACATTTAGTTTTCTTTGCTAAATGGAAAGCAGACATTTGGGATATTGAATTAGTTTGACATATTTATTACTGAGAACAAACTCTCAGTAATTTGCTTTGCTCGTTTTGGCAGAATCAAGAAGGTGCAGGTGGAGAGAAAACGTCAGAGTCTTGTGAAACCTGTTTTGGAGAACTTGAAGCTGTTTTGTAGGGTACCAGAAAGCAATTACCTGTTGGGGAACACGATACCCCTAGGTAAGACTGGTTGACAAACTTACTGGCTTCTGACTACCCATAACGACTGTCCAGGATCTACGAATGACCGCCGAAAAAGCCAGTGCTGTTATACAGTTAGAAAAAGAAGATTTCATAAGAAAAACTTCTAAAATAATTTGGCCCAAACTAGTATCTTTTACGGTCTACACAACCCTAAAACTAATACTCCCGTTAAAGTTCCACTTCCTTGCTCCATAAATCTAACCATTATGAGCACAAAAGAGCTCTCATACAAAATGCCTCCACTGAATTTCTAAAGACATCTTCATCATAATCCTTAGCTTACGGCGTCATCTCATTAGATGACGTGGCAGCGAGCCGGCACCAAATTAAATATGGCGTCTATTTATTTAGTTCACGTGTAATAAGTTTTAGGCTTGGCACACATACTACGAATTATTTTTACATTGTGTTATTGAATTAAATTTGAATTTGGTCATTGCAATTTTGATGTGAACTTAGATTTTGACATTGTAATTAAAATTTAATAAAATTTTGTTATAGTAATTATTTTTTCTCATATAGTTTGTCTAGTGCAATTAATTTTGTACACTGTAAAATTTCAACATATTTAGTCACATGTATAAGACCACAAGTCACACAGTTATAAGACCTTTATACTCATGTTTTACAAAATAAATATTTCGTATCATATTCAAAACCCACCACCACCCACCACGCCACTTGGGGGAGGCCTATGTCCAGCAGTGGACGTCATTCGGCTGAAATGATGATGATGATGATGATATTCAAAACAACAAAATGTAACTAGTATGTTCTTTTTTTTTTAAATATTACGTTATGCCTAATTAGAGTCTTCCGCTCTGAACTACTGCAATTTATGACTTTTCTTTCTCTCTTTTGCCTATACTTTTATAAGTTTTATTCTTATCCTAAAAAACATATCGTTATGCCTAATTGATGTCTTTGTAGTAATCGCATTATTCTAGACACAACTGAATGCCAATTCTCGTGAATTAAAACGTTCAAAATCTAGTAGCAATCTCATTTTCAGCGGCAATCAATATCGGAGTATTGGTGAATAGAGACCTTTTTGACAGATTAGAATGAGAACGTTCTTGAAAGTTACTAGAACCAGAAAATATAGAAATAACAGAAGGACTGCTCCCGCCATCTTTAAAAATAATTAGATTAAACTTGCCAAACTCACTAGGGCTGCTACTGTATTGACTCTGTAGGTTTTATTTGTGACAATATGAAATTTTATTGACACTGGTTGGAACTCTTTGCAATATTTTTATAACAAAATTTTCCTGTTCGTCATGAAATGTCAATGTCTCTCATTTATTCGTTTAGACAGCACGTGACAGTCGAGACTGAAATCTGCTTGAAACTGCTTGAGAATGCCTATAAACGTAATTAATGTCAATGTGTGCATGTGAAAAATGGCGGTTTATTCTGAGTGGTCTCTCTGCTCGGGCGCGCCGCAGCCTTACGTACTTTGTTCTAGAACTGACCCCCTGATGTGAAGTAGGGGTCTAAGATAATTTTAGTAGAAGCATGGCTTTACCTACTGAAATGTGACGTATCTGGAAAATAAAAAACAGCCTCACTGAATTGAGCAAACTTAAGTCAAAGTTTGATAAACAACCAATTGATATACTACGTTCAAAAGTAGCTACCGCAAAATGAACCAACACAACAAAAACTATATATTTATCAATCTAGAATTTCCATATTTCGATTCTACCGTGTACACCTAGGCCCTAAGATCGTTAGTGTCGGAACTAACAAGTGGCAACGTGTCAAGCCTTGAAATAGGTCAAGATGCCGCGTCCTCACTAATTTAGTAACAGTATAACAACGCCTTACGGCTATGTAGCACATCGTAGCGCGTCTACGCCGTAGCGCGAGCTACGAAACTAGGACAGGCCCGTGTTTTACTTAATTTATGAAAACACTTGAGATAATGTTGTTTTTAGCGTAGCGTTTTGATTAAGTTGAAATATTTTAGCTTTAATGCAGCCTTAGTAGTTTATAAATACGTAAATACCAACTTTGGCCTTAGTATTTCCTACAGTGCTCTTTACAATGTTCTAGCGGAAAGAAAGAGTACATTATTTTGAGGCATAGCTTAGTGGCGTTCCACTTTAGAACATCAAAGGAATTTTAATGCAGTTATTTTAATAATAAAAATTAACAGAAAAGGATTTGTGATTACTATACACGACACGATTACTTGACACGTTGCCAGTTGTAATTGGCAAAAGTTTGTTACAATAGAAAATACAATCAATTCAGGAGCAACATAGTTTATGTAGGTATAACCCGCCCCAATATTCCAAAACCACTGCATCTCCAGCACGCGTAGCATGACCACGCTATAATAGACAAAACTTTGTCTATTCTTCCTGTCAGTATGTCTATTCTTCCGTAGACATAGCGTGGTCATGCTACGCGTGCTGAAAGCGAGAATCAACAGTGGCGACCACCAGAAAAGCGCCAATGAAGTTTCACGAGCCCAGACCAACGATTAAACTGTCTTGATTCCCGCAACGAAATTAGTCAGAAAAGAACAGCGGAGGTGTAAAAAGATAACATATTAAACAGTTTCCTCTATATCAACACAGAACAGAACCGAATCGATTTATATAGGTATGTATTATTTCACTTTATACACGATTTCCTATACAATCTTCATACCTTCTTGTCTTCAAACCGCAACGAGTGTCCCCGCCGCCGGTGATGTACCTAGCTAGGCAGAACATGTGCCTAACTAGATTCTGTGCTAATAATATTCTGCTTAAACACTAACTAAATAGAAGACGTCGACTGTCTTGTGGGCTTACTGACGATTAGGACACAATATTATATTCGGACAGTGTTCGAAACGATATTTTTTTAACTGATGATTCAGAGACCAATAAAAAAGCTGTTTTGTACAGTTAGTTAAAAAAAAATCCAAAGATAAAATCCGGTTAAAAACTGTATTTTTATAACTACAGGCTGGGCGGAAGACGGATTTCGTTGGTTTGAAGTTTTTTTTAAGACTGTACGAAACTACTTTTTTATTAATATCCGAATCATCAGTCAAAAAAATATCGTTTTGGACACTGTGTCCGAATCGTCAGTAAGCCGTATTTTTAGGCAGAAGTGTCATCAAATGAGAAAGGTTCTTTTTATTTCGTTTAAATTAAAGTGAGGTGTGTAATTACAGGAGCTTGTGCTAAATAATAAAACAGGTAATGATAAGATTTATTAAAGGTTAAAAGCGTCAGAGCATGAAGAAGGTCAAGCATGACCCAGATTCTTTTTATTTAATTCCAAAGAGAAGAGATATTTATAAAATGGTGAGCTTTTGAATTCATTTTATTTAACCTTTACACTAGACTTTTAACTTCTTAAAAGAAAATACTTTACATTACGTTTAGTGTTCGTGGGGTTCGATCCCGGGCAAAGTGATATAGGTTTTTTCTATTAGAAATTTCTCATTAGTTAGTCAGTTTGAATTTGAGCCTGTTTAATAATAATAATATCATTTATTTCGGGTAACAAAAGACCCATAACATATATACCTTACAGACTATCATACATATTTATAATAAAACCCATAATAATATTTTTTAACTACTGTACACGAAGAGACGGCGTCGTGTTGCGCTGCGTGGTGTCGCGTAGCCTTCCGCGGAATCGCCGATACACGACACCCTTCGGCCAAAACTCTTCCTTGAGGAAGGTCTCAAGGTAATGCGTCGGGACTCGCACCACAAATGACTTGAAATTCGTATTGTGGCGCGACTCCAACTTCTCGACCCTTAAGGTCCAGGTGGTCTTGGCTCGAACAAACTCCACGATCTCCTCAACCTTCGTGGTGTGATGCAGCCGGGACACATAGAGCTGCGTCGTAGGTCTTTAAAGACAAGAAGCTCGGACTATGTGCTCAACTGTCCAATTAGCAGACACAATAGTTAAACAATGACCATATGACTCTCAGATTCATGTCCACAGTCAGGCGGATACGGGAATGCTTTTTTTAAGTTATGTAGGTACTGTAGAAAATGGGTTACCTTTTTGAAATCGAATGCCGTTAGATCGAATAACACTTGCTCGAAAAATAATATTCATAATTATAGTTTATTTATATTTCTACTCATATATTGTACTCAAATAAAAATCCTTAAAACTATTCTGTGAATCGATTAAGTGGTCCTTCGAGAAATTATGTTTCAAGATAATGGCCGTTCGCGCTGCCGATGATTCGAGATTATAGTTATTTGAGATTTTGATACATCGAGGTAGTGAACTGTCGCGCTCATAATTTATCGAGTTAACGTTTTCGAGCAAGTGTTATTCGATCTAACGGCATTCGATTTCAAGTAGGTAACCCGTAGAAAGTAGTGTTTACAGTAGGTATTTACATAACTGACAGCCATAGCCATAGGACTGGTTTAGTCCATATTCAACCTTATTTGATTATTTTATGTCTATGAAAAATAAATAATTATCATTTTATCTTATTTAGATAGAAGGACTAAATAATTCGCCACAAGTTCTGACGAGACGGTTTAAAATGTATGTATAGTAATATCCAAAGTAACAAAAGATAATTGTTTATTATAGTACCTACCTCATAAACAAATAAACATCGATAGCCTTAAACAAGGCGACCGAGGAAAGGGTGGTCGAGCAAAGAGGAAATTTGGAACCTTTGTACTAAACTCCGTGTTTACGGAATATTTAGTTTCAAAGGCTCTGTGAGGGCCCATTACTGAGGCGGCAGACTCCTGAAAGAACTCTTCATTCAGAGACTCCAAGGAAGCGGCGGAATCTAAATACCTGAGCTGTTTACAGTTGTGAAGATGGTTTGAAGTAGTTTGGCTAAGGGTTTCACAGTCGAGGAAATGTTTATTTAGGGCATTTTTTTAAACGTTTCGTGTGGTGTTAGGCTAGTGCGTGTGCTCGCTCTCTTGCCTTTGGTCATGTAATAAAACTTTAAAATTTTTCGAGCTTCCTATCACATTTTTTCTGCAATTTTAAACATAATTTAAATTAATTTTACATTAATTAATTTAAAACACATTTTTAAACAAAAATCTCATTAATAATACCGAAGACAATGAAATAGGGTTACTATTTAACCCTTCCACAGAAGTCATAATTGAAATTGAAGACTTTTCATTATGATGTGTGACAATACTGTAGTCCAAATCTTATATAATTTTTTGTATACACAGACAGTCTCATGTATAGTCGCCATCAAAGTATCTTGTCTCGAGTAGGTACCTGCATAGGTAGGTGTAGGTCCTGCAACATAACATTGTTATAAAATTAAACCCACTAGGTATTCATGTTTATTAGGAGCCAGACGCCTGCACATCAACCCATTCCCAATTGAATATGAACCTTATTGCTTTGTAATAAAGTTGAAAATCTACCAAGAAAATTTACATATTGTTATGGCTTGACGCCTCTGTATATTCATGAGAAAATATGTTACATTTACAAAAAAAAAATCATGTCATAACAATGGTATTCCAAAAATTAAGAAGATGACACCACCAATTAATTGACATACTTTTTATGAGCTGTCAAAACGCAGAGCTCTCATATATTAGGTACGGTAATTTATACTTATGACGTCACTTGTAGGTTGTCATTTGCCAACTTAACTGTTTAACTATTTATTGATTTTAAAGCAACTAAGAATCTAATTATACAGTAAATTGAAAATGAATCGGATTTTCTGGGTTATGATCAAGTGATTTTTTAGAGGAGTACTGTTTTGAAATTATTGGTCAATTGGAAAACAATCTAATAGTAAACTGCCACTTCTCGGCTATTTATCCTACTAACCAATGCTTTAAATAAACTGCCAAGAAGTTGAATGCAAACATTTTCGCTACCCGATCACATAGAATGGATATGAAAGAAGGCCTTTAAGGAGCTTTCATTTGCTCGTTTCAAAGCTTAGACTCCGCCAGTCAGAAATAAAGAGAGTGCACATTCACGCCTTAAGTTATGCCAGTTCGCTTCATAAAGACTGTCGGCTTTTTAATTCCTTTGGCTTTGTGTAATGAGTAAGTACTGCCTCATAGAGGACTAAAACATCTGAAGTTTTCATTTGGAATCGTGTTTAGAATACCTACTGACTTCGTTTTACAGTTCTTTTTTTGTCGGATTTGCAAATGGTTTTTATTTTCCTGGCAGCCTAGATTTTTTCAGTTTTTTGACTTACCTGAAGTTTGCTTTTTAAACTTTATATTCGCAGTGTTAAGGTCTCTATTCTGTTATGAATGGTTACGATATGTTGAACTAGATCACTGATTGCGAAATGATTTTGTCTTATGAAGAAATGGTTTAGCACAAGCGCGTGGAGTAAATATAATGTACCAAGCTACAAAAATCTGTCTAACTTATTTGATAGTTTTTTAACTTTGTCACAAAAGAATAAGGTTGATATTCAATTGAAAAAAAATGAGTTTGGTATGGCTTTAATGTGCTGGCGGCGTCTGTACTTAAATACGATCGATTTTTAAATTTGAAATACGCGTTCGATATTCCCTAATGTATTTAATTTGAAGGCTTTATACATATTGTAAACTTTAGTTTGGTAATTAAATCGTACTTGGCGTATATTCCAAAATGCTAGAGAGCTATTATAAAGTGCTAATGCCACTATTTTTCCAGAGGGAGAGAGGGATTGTTAGTACCATCCTTTTTTTACAACAACAAAATGATGGTATATAGACACCCGTTGGTATTTTATTAACCTAATAAGTATAATTTGACGACACGGTTGGCGCAGTGGTTAGCGATCGACTGCTGCGCTGCGTATCGCGGGTTCGATTCCCACACGGAACAAATAATTGTATGGCCTACAGATAGTTGTTCCAGGTCTAACTGTTTGTGTATGTGAGTTTATATGTTTGTAAACGCACCCACGACACAGGAGTAATTCCTAGTGTGGGGCAACGTTAAAAAAATACAAATAAGTATGTACCTATTTTAAAACGCATTCGTTTGTTTGTTTGTTTGAATCTCTGGAACTACTGATCCGATTCAGAAAATACTTTCGCTAATAGGAAGCTATGTTATCACCACCGAGTGCTACAGGCTATATTATATTTTTGACAAAAAGGAATTAAGGGGCTATTAAACGACTTTTACAGATTTTAAACTGACCATCACGTTAAAATGTGCAGTGTAAATGATTTGAAAAAAATATATGTTAAACTAGAACATTCTCTTAATCACTTAGTAAGTGAATATTTTTAATTATATTCATATTATATAGTTTAATTAATACGTGAAGTTGTGTCTGACGCGGACAAAACATTGACAATCACACAAAATCTACCAGGTATAATTATCCGAAACTTACACTATCTTACAGACAATTTTATTATCTATCTTTTAGTATACGCCTTTTTTTTATTTTGAAAGAATACTACTTTAAGACTGCGTCCTTTCTGCATCAGTTTTGCGTCCAAAACTCTCAAAGTTTAGTCGAAAAAATTAAATAAAAGTAGTATTCTTTCAAAATTAAAAAAAAGACGTATACTAAAAGATAGATAATAAAATTGTCTGTAAGATAGTGTAAGTTTCGGATAATTATACCTGGTAGATTTTGTGTGATTGTCAATGTTTTGTCCGCGTCAGACACAACTTCACGAGTTAATTAAACTATTTAATATGAACTTAATCAAAAATATTTACTTTCTATATGATTAAGAGAATGTTCTTGTTTAACATATATTTTTTTCAAATCATTTACACTGCACATTTTGACGTGATTGTCAGTTTAAAATCTGTAAAAGTCGTTTAATAGCCCCTTAAGATCCAAAGATGAAGAAAGAAGAAGATGGAGATGAAGTGATTCATTCATCTCCATCTTTTTCTTTTTCGTTTCAAGCAAGATACTCTTCCGCCACCTCTACCACCACTACTCTCGCCCGCGCCACCCCCGCCAGCCCCACAGTTGTCGTGAGAAAAGTAATTTTAAAAAGTTCATTTTACGTCTATCATTTCCATAAAAACGTTCTTCGCCGAAGATTTTACTTCATCAGTCTATTTCCACAATCTCTTACGGATTCCCATAAAATCTCGAGTATTAATTTCCCTAATATCCCTCTTGAAATGAAGCCCTTTCGATTGGTTTTCGATTACTAATAATCGGAATAGTTTGTAACAATCTGAGACCTCGGTCAATCGATCCTTTACAAAGTTTGGTTCATCGAATTATTCGGTTATTATCGATAGGGTTCAATCAAATCAAATTAGGGACAATTTGTAACGTCATGTTTGTAAACTATTAGAGTTTAATATTAATAATTACGTTAATTGCCTCTAATGAAAACTTTAGTCAATATGTATTGTTTTTCAGTGTAGTAATTTCTTATTAACCTCAAGGATTATAATATCTTACTGAATAATAATCTATCTTCTTCTAATATATAAAATTCTCGTGTCACAGTTTTCGTTCCCGTACTCCTCCGAAACGGCTTGACCGATTCTGATGAAATTTTGTGTACATATTGGGTAGGTCTGAGAATCGGCCAACATCTATTTTTCATCCCCCTTTTCCCCCCCCTTTTCATCCCCCATCCAAATGTTCGGTAGATCGGGACAGGACAACGTCTGTCGGGTCAGCTAGTATACTATATTTTTATACAAATAAATCAAAAGTGTCTGTTTGTATTGTCAACCATCACATGACATCTTTTTACTAAATACACATGAAAGTACGGGACTTTAATATATCAATTTTTTAAAGTTTTTGTCTGTCTGTCTGTCTCTCTGAAAGGGCTGGACCGATTTTGACGGGACTCACTGGCAGATTGCTAGTAAGCTTAACTTAGGCTATTTTTATTTTAGTAAAAAATAAAGCTGTGTGCAAAAAAAACCCGCTGGTAACAATCACGCAGACGAAGTCACGGGCATCAGCTCGTTGCTTTTAAATAAAAACGTGTAGATACTGTAAAGGCTGTATGCGAAATGCAATCTGGTCGAAAACATTTTACATTTTGTTTTCTTCTAAACACTTTGAATTCTTCTAGAACTAATTTGAAAAGAGAAGGGTTAAGCTTATTTTAATATTTCTTCAGTTGTTACCCTTGAGTTCGAAGAACTGTGACGTTTTCCTTTTCAATACAATTAATACTGCGGTTTCTTCTTTCAATTAAAAAACCTTCCGACTCCTCACCCACCACCGCACAGAAAGGTATACGGGTGGCACCGTTAAGCTGGGTTTCACAGTATGCCTATATACCTACACAGCTTACTTCTCCTTAATTCACAATAAAATAAGTTTTTTCCAGAATAGCACTGCGACTTTTATATACATAATAAACATCCCTTTTAGTTCAAACACTAATTCTCCACTCATCTAATAAACTTGGTTTAAAATATAAAGAACGTTACTAACTGAAGTTAGCTCAACAATATCGGTATTTCCCGAGAGATGATCGGTAACACCGGCCCATCTGATCCCGATTGTACTTCTGTCAAATTGATCTTATTTCACTAACTTCCCAAGTCTCGCTTTGTAGTGCTGCGTCGTAACAATTAAGCTTTTGTGTTTGAATGTACCGCTACTGTTCTTTATTTGAACTTTTAATACTTTTGAATTAGTGTCAAATCATCATTATCTTTTTGCTCTTGTCCCATGTTACTTGGGGTCGGCGCAACATGTTTTCTTCCATTTCGTCCTGTCAACGGCTATGCTTTCAGTCACTCTCTTTTCATTAATATCATTCTTTCTACAATCCATTGATTTAGGATGAACACATAGCATAATTTTGTATCTCATTTTTGTGTTACCGTGGGAATCAAGCCAACCAACCAAGGCATTAAGTCCGCCTTTGTACAGTGTTAATTACATTTTGTGCATAAAGTTTTTTAATCAATACTTTTTAGTATTATAAATGCGAAAGGAACTCTGTCTGTTACGCTTTCACGATAAAACGGCTGAACCGATTTTAATGAAATTTGGCGTGAAGATAGCTTGAACCCTGGGGAAGGACATAAGCTACTTTTTAATAAGTGACTTCATCTGCATCCGCGATAACTGACATTCACGCGAACGAAGTCGCGGGCAAAAGCCAGTAAATAAAATAAATAAATAATTTAGGACTGGTTTATTTCTTAAGTCGACGTAGACGAAGTCGAGTTCAGAAGCTAATATATCATAAAAATAAAAAATAATATTTATAATCAACTAATAATCAACTCTGAGCGTAAAGCCACAAAAGCAAATACAAATTAAAAAACGAATACTTACAATTCGCTTCGCGCTGTACCTAACACGAGTCAGTACAGAACGAAGCGAAGCATTGTTAAAAAATAAATAAAACTAATTCAAATAAAAAATCGAAAGCAAATATAATCACGAGATTGTAGGTATACGTTATTGAATTTGTATTTGCTTTTGTGGCTTCACTCGCAGTGTTCCGCACGGTCTATCTGCCTTTTGTTTCATAATCTGAGTCTAACATCATTTATTTTTCTGACAATAAAACACTGACAGGTAGTCACAATTCTCCGGAACCGAATGTACACAAAATAATAAAATAAATTAAAAAATATTCATCCCAGCCTTGGTTACTTTTACTACCGAACAGAGTGTACTGAATCGCAATACATCAGAGGGACCCAGCAATGAATTGATTTGAACCAACATTACATCAACTGTAAGCTGCCGGCCATGTTGAATTTATTCCTACACTGCAGCGCGTGTTTTGTTTCTACTCACAGACAGAAATATTGTATGTATTCAGTTCTACGTTAGCCTTGTATGTTTGTTCAGTTCTTTAGGTATGCGGCGGAGTGGAAAGTAAAAACCGACGGTAAAGTAAAACAGAACGCTGTTTGTTTTACCAAAGCCATGTAAGATGTCCAAAAGGAAAAAAATATTTTGCTTTTGAATGAACAGGTAGGTACAAATTTTACCATAAAGTTTTGTAATATAGAAGGTGGACAGGGTATTTTAGCCATTCTAAAAGTAAAGACCATAATATATTCAAAATGATTTTTTATTTAAATATGTTACACTATGTTCATATGTGTAGTTATTTTATTTTTTTAAGTTTTATCTTTGTAATTATTATTTTTTTTTTACTAAGAACCTGCCGTGTTATATCTTCACTACCTTTGGTTGACGGGTAGATAATAATAATAATAAACGTTTATTTCAGAATTAATTCCATATTTGTTGTAACATTGTAAACTTATAAACTAGTGTTAGTAATATTTATTTAATCCTTAAATAATATTATAACTGAGAGTCAAAAGGACCTTGACCTGCTCAATGAATGGTTAAAATATAACTTGCTTACTATTAACACGGCAAAAACATCATTTATGATTTTCTCCGCAAAAAACAAACCGTTACCAGACTACACACCACTTACGATCAACGGAGAAATAGTTAAACGATCGACTCAAGAAAAGTATCTCGGACTGTGGGTAGATGATAAACTTACGTGGAAATTGCACATTGATCATGTAAAAACCAAATTGATATCCCTTTTAGGAGCTTTGCGAAAAGTGACAAAATGTATCCCGAAAAAAGTACGTCTAATTATATATAACTCTCTAGTAAAATCGAAACTTGAATACCTAATTGAACTATGGGGATCCGCCGCCAAATCTAACATAAAACCACTACAAAGAATACAAAACAAAATTATCAAAGTACTATTTCATTACCACTACCTATATCCTACAAAAAAATTATACGAAAAAACTAACCTACTAAATCTCACACAACTTTATATTTATTACACCTGCATCCTCATAAGAAAAATCACCACAAATTCTGTACAATCAAATATACAAATACATAAAAAGACACCAACATACAACACAAGAAGTAAAAACAAGTTTCAACTGATAACCGCACGTGCACGGACTAATTACGGCAAGAAAACAATATTAGTTGAAGGAACGCAGCTATTCAATGATTTACCAGAAGATCTAAAGAAATGTAATAGTTATAACATATTTAAGGCTAGACTCAAAAAACATGTACTTATGTCCTGTAACACCACCAGCATACCCTAGAGGCAAATACCTACAATAATATTTCACATTGTATCTCATTTTAAGTGAACTGTTACGTTCTTATGAGAATAAATTCTTTAAACCTAAACCTAATATATAAATAGATAATGTATGTAATGTATAAATAGATAATGCTTAAAGCATTACGTCCACCTTTATACCTTTTTGCATCAATTAAAAATAAATAATTAAAATCGTAGTACACTGAGAAGGTGCAAACTGTTTAAGCCAATTCCAGAAAATTGCTTCGTAAAACGAAACTCAGTATTAATTTTATACCGACACAAGAAATGGTTTCTTACCGCATAAACTTATCCTGAAATATAATAAACATAATTTTCGATTCTCACTCCATATTAACCAATATTGCTAAAACTAATCACGACTATATTAGTAAAGTTTTCTCCAAATATAGCCCGGCTCGGCTTTGATCGAAGACTATAATTATAATAACCTTTAGTAGACTATGTTCATCCCGATAGTCTATAATTATGTAATTGTTTTGACGGGAGCTAGTGGAAGTTTGCGTAAAAGCCAGGTTGTTAGTGAATAATATATTTTTCATCCCACCATCTCGGAAAGAGTATTTTTAATCTTCATTATCTGAGTGGAAAAGCCGTTTTTATTCTCTAGAGGATAAAGTAAATTTATCTTCAATATCTGAGTGGAAAAGCCGTTTTTATTCTCTAGAGGATAAAGTAAATTGAATTTAGAACATCGTGTGCACTAAGTTTGTGAATTAAAAAAAAACATTAAACCTATTTACTGCTACCTCTATGGTGCCGAATATATCATACAACTTTTTTTTAATTTGTTAAAAACTCAGACTTTGTAAACGTTTTTTTTTTGCATTTAGTCATTTCCTCGCTGAGGTGGAATGAAAAGTTACGTGTTGCACTCGAGTGCAAAGATTTTTCACCTCGTGCTCTTTTGATTCCCTCGCTAACGCTCAGGATTCTAATTTTGAATCACTCGCTGCGCTCGTGATTCAATTTTAGAATCCTTCGCTTGCTCGGTCATCAAAATTGAACACGCGGTTAAAAAGCAACTTTGCACTCTTGTATAACAAATAACTATTTATTTTGGAAAGTTCATTGACACTTCAACTAAATACACAATAATTTTACTCTTGTTTGAAAAATAAACATGGTGTATATGTACAGATGCCAGCACATCAAGCCTTCCCAAACTGTCAAATTTTCCCAATTGAACATGAACCTTACTCTTTTGTAATAAAGTTGAAAAACTATCAAAGAAATGACAGATTGGAGTATCTTGATGTGCTGGCGTCTGTACCGAAGTAATTGTCACCCAACTATTGTCGCTAGCGCAGTTTAATATCACATGTACTTCACTATGTGTTGTAAAAGTATTGCAAATATTTGTTAATTTTATGTCTTTGAATGGCAAACGACGAACATTTACGATACCAGAGGACTCGCAGGGGCGTCGCCATCTCATCATCATGTGCCTGTAATTACACCAGTACCTATACCCGGAACACAGCAACGCGATATACTACTGTGTCAAGAAAGTACCGGGAATTATTTACGAAAAAACAAAATATGTACCTACCTATATTGTATCGCCTTCAAAGCAGGTCCCTTCCGCAATAATACACTAACGCCAACGAATTACCCAATAATAAAAACATTTTTTAGACATATTTTTGGAATCGATTACAGTAGTTGCAGTGAATTTTCTTTTGCTTCATCTTTTTTCGGTTAGAAGGCTTCGGTTTGATTCTTGATGACTGGTTTGCATATCAAATTCGTAAACCCAGTCTTGTCACCAGTAACAATGCGTTTTATGAATGTGAACGGTTGGAATTGACTATTTCTAACACGTCTTCAGCAACGTTTACGCGATTGAGATTTTGCAGGCGATTTAAATATTTCGGTACTAGTCGAGTGGCAACGCATTTCATGAAAAAGCAGTCGTTTAAAATGGTACGAATTTATTCTTGAAATACAGAGATTTCAGCAGCTATCATAATATATAAATGACTAAAACATAGATTTTCAGTCACCATTTCCTTTATTACAGCGAGTGTAGTTCAGTGAGAGACGATAATGGCCGACCAGAACGAGGCAAATCTTACACCACATCTCGACCACTTCTAAATGCATTATACCACTCATGCGCACATGTTTTTGATAAAGTCGATTCACCGGAAGCCTCATGTAACATATTCAGTGCTTCTGCATACGAAATTTTATTTGCAATGCAATATTTAAGAAGAATTATTTGTTCGATATACTAGACTATAGTAAAAATCGCAAAACACAGTTAACAGTAACTGACAAAATGGCGCTCTGTGAACAAACACCAGTGACGATCGCATGAGTAAAAAGGGTAGTTGTGCCAACTTAGCGTCAAAAATAATTTAGACAATCCCTTTAAATGAGCTTTTTAAATGATTCATTTCTAGTACTTTGTTGACGGAATGGCGGTAGGTGGTATTACTAATACTTATACTGTGACGTAGGTATCGGGTGCTGGTACTTTACCGGACGAACTTCTTCACAGTCTTTGTGATGAGTATCACTACAACTATTACCTACCTACAAATCGTTAAAGTTTGAGTCAGACCTTCTGGTAGTAATTTAGTCAATATTCCCTGAAGATGTACAGTCAACAGCAAAAGTAGATGATCAAAATCATCAAGTGATTCAAAAGTATGTGATTGTCTCACATACTTTTGAATCACTTCGACGCCACACATTTCTGACGCGAACTCCGTGCATTAGTATTGAATAATTCTGATTTTGATCATCTACTTTTGCTGTTGACTGTACTAACATTTATTTATTTATTTTTGGATCTAACAAAGTACTTCGTAGGTCGCTCCCTACTCCTTCAATTACAGGAGACCACAGCATGCACATCACAACAAAGTGAAAAACTAAGCTACCAAATTGAATACCTAACAATAAAATGAATTATGCCAACATTAAATTCAGTTCCTAAATAACACAGTCTTTGCTTTCTCTGTCGACAAAACATAAGCACACAGCTTCCATGAAACAGCGTCTCACAACTAATACCGTCTTATACAAGTTTAATTAAAATAATGCGTTTTCGGAGCTCGCATTCTCTCACAATATTATATCACGTACGTTGTGGTGTAATTACTTTTATGTAATATTGTATAGTTTTGGATTTCGTTGTTAAGATTTGAGTGAGTTTAGTAAATTGGAATATTGTCCCAATGTTTGAACACTTGTTTGAAAGTAGTCTGTAGAGTTTATTTTTCTTGAATTAATGTACTTAATACATAGAGCGTCTATAAAGAGAAGTCCCTCTTTCACTGAAGTTTCCATCCGACAACCTCCTAATAGTATACCAAGTCCCGGTACCAGTAAGGCTCCTTACTCTCTTACAATACCTACCACCTAGAGTACCTATAACCTAGAGTCCTAGATGCACAGTTCCTTGCAAATACCACAATAAAAAGTGGGTGTGTAACGTTTGAAATATTAATTAGATAAATTACTATTTTATTTATAAGGAGTACTTAGGTATGAAGTTTCTTGCCCAATAATCTCCATAGGAAACCATTTAGAAGGGGCAACTGGATTCAATTCTATTTTATTTAATCTTATGAATGTCGCGCCACTGTGTGCAATTGGCTGCTGCGCTGGGTTTAGCGGGTTCGATTAATAAGTAAGTTATTTTAACAAGCATGATTTGTAATGATATTCTTCCATTCTCTTCTTTTTTAAAAAACGTAGACCCACACTAAGAATTTCGAAATTGAACATTGATCCGATCGTAGAGATTCGTGGGTACGTTTACAAACATATAAAACTCAAACAGTTAGACCCGGAACAACTGCCTGTAGGCCATACAAATATTGATTCCGTGTAGGAAACAAACATTTTTGGAGGAAACCAACAATTTTTGCGGTACCTAATCAGCCCAATATATTAGTACACGTACTGAGAAATATCATTAACAAAATCTGGTTGGGTAGTACAAATCACCTTTTGTTATTCGTATTTGATCCCCTTGTGTAGAAGACACGCATCTAAAGGAAAACTAACCACCATTACCTTACTTTACTTCATCAACATCAACAATATCACACTACGATGTCAACCTTCTCCCACGTAGATACACGCCCTATGATAAGGTCAGCCACTACTTTTCACCCATTACATCAGCCTTCAGTTATAAACATCAAAGTTCGCTATAATGAGTTCAGCTTTTGGTGTCATTAAAGGTAAACACAATATATGACACCAATTTAGGGGTATACGTCAAAAGATGTTTACATATAACGTATAATCTGTTTACTTTACCGCCGTCCTGGGAAGTAAATGTAATTATCGGTCCGAAGTCTTTAATAGCAGTTGATTAACGAGCTTCGGTATTAATTGGGGTGTCTTCAGATATACTTCGTTGGCTATTTTCTTGTAACGTAGCTTTAATTAGGTTGAGTGTTTGGTTTCGCTTTCAGGTGCTAACGTGGTTACAGAATGTTTTGTATCTGTGTTTTCCTTGTGTTATGAATTGAGATTTTCTTCGTGATAATTTTGCTTGTTTGACGATTTCCTAAATTAGTTTTTCGATGAAAAAACCGGGGAAATATTTAGGAATAACAAAATTGTTATGGTGCTATTTTGCGATGTCATTATAACGTATAAGGTAACAATTTACAAACCTATGTAAACATGAAAATGTCCTCGAAAATCTACGAAACACAAAAGCTAAATCTAAAGTTTCACCTCAAAATATTCAGTCATATTCACTGTAATACGGAACCTCATTTCGTTCCCCACCGAAATTATTATCATAACAAAAACATGTTACAAACTGACTTCCACTTGCGAACTGTACGCTCAAATTCTCACAAATTACGAAACTACACTTTTCGCACCCCGCGACAAAATGCAAACACGAAACACTGTTTAGGACAAACTTTCAGATTTGGTTTTCACCTAAACGCAAACAGAGGGAAATATTTTGCCAGTATAAGCTGGTCTCTCTGTTTTTTCTCGTATGAAATCTCTTCTGTTCGTGGGGCGACTGAAGGTCTGAAGGAAATGGTCGTGGTGGTTTAAACTTTATAATTGGCTATACCCTCCGATCCGCAGCCCTTCCTACGGGAGTCGTAATTAACTACTCGATTGTACTCGCCACTCTGGTGACAATAACTGAGACTGACTTGAGTCCGAAGATTGTAAGTGTTGGATAGCCATTAGTTAATGGATTAATTTGTGAAATGAACTTTGTTTTTGATGCAGGTAATTTTCAGTTTACTACGTTAGTGATATGTGGGTGTACCTTTAACAGTTCTAATAATACGATGTATTTTATGTTATTAAGCCATGTGATGCCAGTCGCGAATAACACTGCCCTATTTCTACCCGTGGGTGTCGTAGAAGGCGACAGAGGGATACTGAAAAGAGGATGAGCAGCAACGTCCTTCTGAGTACCATAACACCTACTGCGATCGCCACCATGCATCGGCCACGCATGGCAATTACGGCTGAACCCTACCTTGGTCTCACCATCACCCAAGGTCTAAAGGTTGACATGATGACATGTCGAAGCATGTAATTAGAAATTGTATCAACTATGCATGCTACACTGCATGCATGTTTCTGTAGGGTTTTTTTTTTCAATAAAATTAAGAAATAAAATGTATGATCAGATTTAATAAAATCGGAAAAAAACCATGCCATCAAGTAGTGCATTTTTAAAATGTCTTTCCATACATTTGACAAAATGTTTTTTTTTTCAAATTACTGCTTTTGGTCAGAAGATAACTCTAATTATTAGTATAGTTCTAGTTCTGAACATTCATATCTGTTTAATCTAAGCATAGAGAATAGTCCTCATGCCTACAAATGTCCGTGAAGCGTGCGATTGCCACTTCAGGGTATCAGTGGCCAGTGTTGCATAGTACTGTATAATTAATTGCCGTAAATGTTGCAATCCTGTACTATACGTACTTTGAAATTAATACATTCTAGTAATAACAATAATACCAGCCTGTAATAGTCCTAATGCAGGGTAAATCACTAAACCAGCTCAAGGCGGATTGGCGCTTGCAGACTTATATTAATTACTAGCTGACCCGACTGACGTTGTCCTATCAATATTTAACCCTTCTTACCGTTAAAACCTTCCCTGAACTTCCACAAATATTTCAAGACCAAAATTAGCGAAATCGGTCTACCCGTTCACGAGTTTTAACGAGACTAACAAACAACGATTCATTTTTATTATACAGAAGACAGATATTATAGATAAGTTTAGGATATTTTCCTCTTCAAATGCCAGTGATAACGTAGATAAACTTAGAAAGAACGTATGAAACAAACGCGTTGAAAAAAACACGTAATAAATTCTAATAAAAAAAAAATACTGAGATATTTTTGATCTGATTGTTCGATCTTAATTATAGGTAATTATGACAAGGCTGATTTAAGAGATCAGGCTTGTCATAATTACCTATAGTTAATTCGGGTGAAAATAATTACAACGTTAATTAAAATAATATCTTAATTAGGTAGGTACATGATATTAATAAAGCTCGTAAAAAAGAAAATAGTAGTTATTAAAGTTGCTTTTTATTTTCATAAAAGCAGCTCATTAATATTAATAAAATCTGCGTTGGTATCTTAGATTTAGTCTTGAGAAAAATACAATATTTCATCGTTTAGCTTTTTAATATCCGAGGGCCTAACAGAAGCGCGGTGACGTAAAGTATTTAATTCGAGCCGATTTTCGAATTAGGAATATTTTGGTTTAATTTACAATTATTATCACTCATTGATGTGAATATCGCTTTTGAAATAAATAAACATCGTCACAGGTGGGGGTTCTCAGATAATCCCAATCTTAAGTGCCTAATCGGAGTCTCTCCGCAAACCATGGTCCACCTTCTACCTTGCGCCGCATGTCCTGTCCATGTGAGGGTCTAATGCGGGGTTTCTTAAACTTTTTAATAATAATAACAATTCTTTATTATCAGGCTACTAAGGCCCATAGAAAAAATATACAAATCAAACATAAACAAAAACGAATACATAATTATTAACCTCATTTACAAATCTATTTACTACATTGGATCGGCGACGTATTGCGCTGAGTCGTGGTGTCGGGTAACCTTCCGCAAAAACGCCGACATAAGACACCCGACGGCCAAAATTCTTCCTTCAAGAAGGTCTCTAGGTGATGAGTTGATACCCGCACCACAAAATGGTTGAATACTGGGCCAAACAAGGAATTTTACAAGAACAAAGACAACACACATACATACATACGGAATACGGATCCACCACGGAATAATAATTCCGTGGGATCCACACCCTCACACACACACACACACACATGAAACATATTGTGTTTATACGTTATGAAGAAGTCAACAACATCGACTACGACCGCGTGAATATCGGTTATTGTGGATGCAAACAAAGAAGCGGATTAAAAAGTAGCCTATATTCTTTTGTTGGGGTTTACGCTTGGTCTCTACCAAATCGGTTCTGTAGTTTAGCTGTGAAAGCGAGCAAACAAACAAACTCACTTTCGCATTTTATAATATAATCTATGGAATATGTGCGAAACAGCTATTTCATCATTCATTCATCATTTCAGCCGAAAGACGTCCACTGCTGGACATAGGCCTCCCCAATGGGGGGTTTTGCCATAAGCGCCACGCTTGGCAGGCGGGGTGGCGATCGCAGTATGGTTGTTACAAAGGCACAGAGATCGCTGCTGCCCATTCTCTGGTAAGTGCCTTAGTCGCCTCTTACGACACCCACGGGGAGATATGGGATGGTGCTATTCTTTACGTCCGACACCACACGGACAAGCTATTTACAATTATAAAATCGATTGAAATTACGTTACCGTAAACTCGCGCTAGGCTCTCGGTAGGTAAATATTAATGTATCTTACGGCTCGCCCTGTTGTTTATTTTTCAATTTAGATTCATCATGTTTTTAATAACGTTCCACTTAATAAATACAATTGCTTAACTCAACAAGAAGGGTGTGCGCTCGTGTTGTATGCTAATAACGAACCCACGTGTCAAGTCTGATTCGCTTTCTGCCATCAAAACGGAAACCGCGCCCAAACAGCGGTCGTCTTGCTGCAAAATTCACGAATACAAACGCTGTAACTCCCAAACGTAACTTCCCGCGTTACGTTACTATAGCGTGACCTAAACAGATTAAGGTTGGTTTCCTCCTTGTTTTCCGAGTAGTCTGCGCTAATTTAAAACCTGGATCTCAAAGTCGAGACAGTTTGACGTGAACGTAGCGTGTTTGTCCTAACCTACGGTATTAAAGATTTGCAGTTTTAATGGAAATGTCATAAGTAGATGTTGCTAGAGGCTATGTTGTGCATTGAAAATGAAGTGTGTTTAGTTTGAATAGGTTTTCAAATACAAGGAGCGTGTTTCGAGGGAAATAATTTTGGTGTATCGAAATTTACTTATATTTTTTATATACGTGATGCATTCTCTGCATTATTGTCAAACTAGGTTTGTCAAGCAACCTCCCTCTGTCGTGGCAGATATACATATACCGAAGGTGCTCTGGCTGGTTTTCCAACCCTATGTCATTAGTTTAAATTCCTTTGAGATAAAATCAGTTCTAAATTAAAATAAGGACTTGGCCACGAAGACTGACAAGCGGATTTACAATATAATTAGCTTAATATACGAAATAATAAGGAAAATTGTGTTTCCATCAAGTAGAATAAAACCCTCGGTACCGTAATCACATCATAGTGATTATTGTAGATACCTACTTATAATCAGATGTGTTTAAAATCTTTACTTAAATTCCTACAATCTCCAATCACCACTATCTTGCTCTCGTCTCTTAGAATACTACTAACAGAACTCCAAAATTAAAGTTGAAACTAACCCCACTCTAAAACTTCCTACTTACAAACACTGTAAGTAAATCCAGCGTATATTTAGATCCGTTGTAAACCCTAGACTGGCGTCGTCGGTCCGCGTGACCGATCTTAAATTTCCTTACACGAAAGCCTTTGCAGTTGACAGTTGGGCGGCGCGGGTTAGGGTGGCGGAGGGAAGGGGTGTTCGCAAATATCGTGCTCCTAAATTAAAGTTTCGGCTTCCACTGTTTTAACTTGTTAACAAGAATGCCTTGTTTTATAAGTTGGGTTTGTGTATTGAGAGCTAACGTTGAACTGTCGAGTAGGTCTCTATTGACTGAAGGCTAATGGCAGGTCCTTTTTGGGCCAGTAGGTAAGGCAGACGGCAGGCCGGTATTGCGGTTGACAACAACTGCAGGTGACAGGTGACGCTGCGGTTTTGACTTCAAACGTGACAATACAACGGCAATTCAATTTTATTCTTCATTTATGACATCGTCTGCTAGTAATGGCCAGTAACAAAACGTATATTCAATATAGTTTAAAATTTTAACTATCCGTTTCACATACTATTATTTAGTTTGAAGGTTTTTTCATATTAATGAGTGAAATTAGTGCTGGTCGCATAAAATTAAACCAAATCCTAGAGGATGGTTGTATTTTAAATTCTAAAATCGATTATTTTAACTTCAGCACGCTTGTGCTATGGCCTTTCGTATGGGGTCTGCAGTCACAGCTCGATAACAACAGCAAGCGGCACTGATGCCATCTACGAAAGCAGTATTATAATAAATAATAGTTTAAAAAAACTAAAAACACGCTTTTTATAGAAAACCAAACTAAAAAATAGAAAATAATTTTTTATAAATTATTTTATATAAAAAAAGCGTGGGGTGCTTTTTAAGATATTATCAAATTGATAATCACTCTACTCATATCTGTCAATAAAATATTTATAACTGTTGACACCATGCACCCCACGCTTTTTTTTAAATAAAATAATTTATTAAAAAATATTTTCTATTTGTTAGTTTGGTTTTCTATAAAAAGCGTGTTTTTAGTTTTTTTAAACTATTATTTATTTTTTACTTTTTTGTTTTTTTTAATAATTTTATCAAATTAGTGTATTGTCATCGGTCCTCGATAAATCTACAAAGTTTGAACGAAATCTGGCCGTTTAAAGTGGGTCAAAACCGCGCCCAGAGAAGCGGTTACAAACAAACATACAGGTGAAGCTAATAAAAAGCTGGTAAAAATAGAAACAAGTATTGTCGCCGCCGGTCCACATTGCGGTTGGACGGCACTATTGTTGCCGTCGCCTTAGTAGTAGTACAGCGTCATCAACTAGTTACCCTATATTCGAAGGAATTTTAACGCTTCAGGCGTCTATTTATCTAGTTGATGATGCTGTCTATATCTTAAAGTCGACATATTCTCTACAGCTAAATATAATTTTAAAATAAAATCTATCGATAATTTTACTGAGTGAAAGGATGAGTTAAATTAAACAGTCGTAGATTCTTCTTAAGGTTATATTTCAAATTTCCAACCTTCCCTTTATTCTATTGTTAATTTGTGGACAGTGATGTGGGTTCCATGTTTGTTCATTTGGTTTGTAGATTTTTAATGTTACGTTTCAATATAACAATAATAATAATATGTGGGACATTTCACACATGGCCATCTGACCCCAAACTATAAGGCTAAGAACTCACGATGCGGTTTTTGCCCGCGCCCGCACCCGCAGCGGGAGCCAAATACACCGCGCACACCGCAGGCGTAAACCGCGTCGTGCAATGTGCTTTTGTTTTTTACATATATCTGCATTCTATAGAAGCTGCGGGCCCGCAACCGCAGCCGGACGCGGGTGAAAACCGCATCGTGAGTTCTTAGCCTCATAGGGACACCCATAGTACAAGATCTCCAAGACACAAATACGTTTTTGTTTTTTAATACATATATATATATATAGACAAACAACATCCACACACAAGGCAAACACAAGTGTTCATCATACAAATATTTACCCTGGATGGATATCGAACTCGCAACACGGTGCGCAGCAGTCGATCGCTCAACCACTGCGCCAACCGTGTCGTCTTATAAACTGTAACTGTCTATTTTCTCTACAAAATAAATTGAAATACAGAAAATGGGAGTGATGTTTTTCCTGTGAGCTAAACTTAAGTAAAAGTTACCACTAACACCATTTCTACATTAGAGACTGAAAACTTAGTACTTCTACATTTACTAAGCATGTTTTTGTCGTGAATACTAAGTTAGTGTACACGTGCGCAATATTATTAGACTTTTTAAGGATATTTTTTTTTGTGAAATACTGAGGCAACTCAGCAGGTAAGGATAACTTTCTTTTTTCTGTCCAAGTTGTCTTTATTGAGTTACCTAAGTAATCATTACGTATTTACGTAATGATACAATTTTATATGTCTACCAGCTACCGCCGCCCGCGATTTTGTCCGTGTCAATTTTGATTTATTTCAAGGAAAATCAAAAACGGGGTAAAATTATCTTATGTGAAAAGCTACACTAAAATAACAATGCCAGATCCTGCCCCACCCATGTACCGAAAAGTAAATTAATTAAAATAATTGTAATGAATATAGAAACTTTCTATAGTAAATTGTTTTTCTTTAGAACTTGCGTATTATGAAATACCTACCCACGAAATACAAACTAATTTAAGTACCTAAAATACAATTTAACCTATATTCAATGTCATTAATGTTTTTAGATTTAAACGGAAACCGCAAGTTTTACAGTCACTAAGACTAATGTTTAGTTTTCAGCAATAAATAAACAGTAAGATGCTACATATTGCACATGACTTTTATTGAGTGGGGCAAAGTTCTATAGAGTTTCTGGCATTGTCCTTTATAAATGTGAAAAAAAAAACCGTTTGAGCCGTTAAAGCGACGAATAACAATTGGCCATTTATTCTTCCCTCCTCACAAATAGCACTTACAGCGAATTTTAATCAGTGGGTACCTGCATGTAGACGCAATGCTGATAATTACGTCGGGTAAAAAGAAGTATTATAGTACCTTTGTCATGTATAGAACTTCCAGACGAGGTAACAAAACTTTTCATTCGGAAACATACAGAACCGTGTTTTTTTGTTTGTACATTTGTATGGCTAATTTGACTGTATTATGAAAAACCTAACGAATGGTTAAGAAGAGAACAAGCGACGGGGTAACGATGTTGTGCACACACATACACATGTCAACTTTTAGACGCCCACTGCTCCCTCAAGGGGGGTTCAGCCGTAATTGCCATGCTTGGCCGATGCACGATGTTGTGCTTCTTGTTGAAATAAAATAACACGATAAGGTTGCAAATTGTAAGTTCTTTAGTACGGACCACAGATCATACTTAATACAAATTAGCATAAAGGAGTTTAGTTCTGTTAAAACGAGCTAAGCCACACTCTCTCAAAAATTAAATTATATGCGTCAAACTAACAATATGTCAAATGTGTTACATTATTATCCAGCAATAACAGTTCAATTATGTACATCCCAAACTTAAGCTTACGATAGATATGGCATACCACAATGTTTTTTTATTTATTTCTGTTTTTTTAACCTTTTTATTATTATTTTTATGAGCGCATGGTCTGTGTCATTAATTTTTTTTTCTTTCTTTTTGATTAATCACTGTTAAATACCCAAAATCAATTACAACTAATTACCCTGATATGTGGGAGAAATTTACACGTGTTTTTTCGCTTTACCAGAACGATTTTTCTCAAACTGTTCTTGTCTAAATGTAAATCCTGTCTTAACCAACTCAAGTAATTTTTAAGCTTCATAATTTTTCCATCTAATTTATTTCCTTCACCAAAACTTTTCGCTTGAACATCCACATGAGCAGTGCCGGAGTTTGTTTTGTTATATTCCAAGGAATATAACTGAAGTCTGGAATATTACAACATAGTGCAGTTAATTAAGGCTCACAGTAAAGCCGGCGGGCCCGAGGCGAAATGGGAAATAGGTAATTATGAAGTTGCGTAGTGGCTTGCAGCTTGCCACTCTTTGTATTATGCATGTCAGGGGCAGTAGCGGGGTTCCCGACCAAGCAAATAAAAAAGAAATAATAATATTTGCAGTCCTGTGGTGCCGGCCACGAATAGCACCACCCTATTTCTACCCGTGGGTGTCGTAGAAGGCGGCAGAGGGATATTGACTAGAGGATGGGCAGTAGCGTCCTTCTGCCGTACCCCCTTGGGGGAGACCTATGTCCAGCAATGGGCGTCTGAAGTTTAACATGATGGTGATGACTAATGATTGAAATATTTTCTTTATTGAAAAATAATAAAGCCATTTGGGACCAGTTTTTGTCTAAAGAGTCTAGATTATCCCGTCATGTCCACCTGGACCTGGTGCAATGTCGCTTGCCTTTTAAAGGGACCCATAGGGAGAGAAGTGGAAGGAGAGTAGAGAGGCCTTTGCCATGAAGTAAGAAAATTCAGGCTGAAAAATTAACACATCTGTCGTTTCTGAAATCACTAAATCATATTTTTTTAAATATTTTATTAGCTTTTACACGCGACTTTGCACGTGTAATTTTTTTTGCGGATGCCATTATTTAAATAAAATATAACCTTTTGCACTCAGGGATAACGTATAGCTTCTTATTCGGGAAATAATTGTCAGTATCAGACTTAAAGTTTCGGATATTAGAGCGTTTAAACAAAAAACAAACTCTTCAGCGTAACCCACACTTAATATTAGGAAATATTTATACTTCTTTTTTTTGACAGCATTAGGTCTCTATAGGAACAATATTTGAAAAAACTATATGGAAAAATATATTTAAAAATCTGTCTAGCACAAGGCAAAACTATGCCTATATGATAGGAAAGACGAATTAATTTCCAATGTATAAACGCGATTTGAAAGGAAACCAAAATAACAAAACTTTGTTTAGCTTAAGGCTGAATTATATTGTTCTTGGGACTGAAATTGGGGTGTAAAACTAGAATTTTCGTTTCAGTAAACTAATAAGTATTCTAACCAAAACTTAGAATATACGTAAAAAAGACAATTCAACTTTTACAGGTAGTCCGCTTGTGCGCATGACTTGAGCATCACCATAAAATCTCTAATAAGTAGGTACCTACTGCGATATAACATGATATTAAAAATATGGGTCTAGTTCATTTTAGTTTGTATTTTTTAACGATTTCATAATGATTTCATACGTAAAGATAATATTATCACAGTTCCCTGATTTAACTTTGTTTCGGCGGGGACCACATATAAATTTTATCGAAAGTTATTGACTGCTTTAAAAAAAAATTGGATGAGAGGGTACTAAAAAGCGAAAAATAAAAAGCTTTTTTTACACAAAAGACAACCGCCTTCTAAAAAAAAAGTGTCAAATAACTTTAGCACAGAACACACATGACTTTAGTTTCAGAATTCAGTCGCAAATGTAGCAATATAAAACAAAAAACAGAACAAAGTCATGTGTGTTCTGTGCTAAAGTAATTTTTCCCCATTTTAGATTTTGAAAGCCGTTGTCTTTTTTGTAAATAAGCTTTTTATTTAATAACTCTTTCTACTTTTATTAAATTTTTAGACCGAAGTATTTAAGCTGTAATCATACTTTCATCATAATCGATTCGATCGACAGACATACGGAAAGGCAAACAGGCTAGTATGTATAAGTAAGTATAAAATAAATATGGAAGTATAGATGGATAGAAAATTATTTTAACGAAAGACCAACATTAGCCTACGACTTCGCCGTGTGATTTTATTTTACGGATCTCTAATTTATTATATTAAATTACAGCCTGTACTGCGCAGGATTAACATAGCTTACCATTGGTGAAAGAATTTTTAAAATCGGATGAGTACTTTCAGATATAACCTGCTACATCCAAACTTACAAAACCTCTTTATAATATTAGTACAAGTATTACAATAATTATTTTTTGTAGAATTTAAAAAAGTTTGTTGTAAATTCAACCAAAACTCATATTTTTTTGTTAGCAGTTCTTTTGAACAAAACTGTAAATAACTGATTTCATAAATAAGTGCTCAAGTTTAGTGCTTTTACTAGTAAAAGCTTTTAAATATTCAATGTTAATAAAAGCAATTTTTATTTATTTCAGATTTATTATTGATGGCTCGACTTTAACTAGTGCTGAAGTTATGAAACACATTGTTCGCTCAATATTTTCGACTCGTTTTTAGGGTTCCGCAGCCAAATGACAAAAAACGGAACCCTTATGGATTCGTCATGTCTGTCTGTCTGTCCGTCCGTATGTCACAGCCACTTTTTTCCGAAACTATAAGAGCTATACTGTTGAAACTTGGTAAGTAGATGTATTCTGTGAACCGCATTAATATTTTTACACAAACATATAAAAAAAAACAATGAATTTTGGGGGTTCCCCATACTTAGAACTGAAACTCGAAATTTTTTTTTCAACAAGCCCAGACCTGTACGGATCTATGGATAGGTCTTCAAAAGTGATATTGAGGTTTCTAATACCATTGTCTAAATTGAATAGTTTGCGCAAGAGACACTTCTAAAGTGGTAAAATGTCCCCCCCCCCCTGTAACTTCTAAAATAAGAGAATGATAAAACTTAAAAAATATATGATGTACATTACAATGTAAAGATTTACGAATGACAACCGGGACCAACGCCCTTACGAGGGTCTGACGTGCTTTCCGAGGCACGGAGAGGTCTCGGTATGAAATGGATGGTCACCCATCCACGAACTAACCGAGGCAAGCGTAAATTAAACATAATGATTGGTCGATCCGTACGCCTTTTACTTAACCACGAGCTCACGAGCTTTAGAAAAAGTAAAATAGTTATAAATATTTTTTTATATTTCTTTTCTTCTTTTGTCGAGTCGGCATGAGCAGGCAATTGGGTAGTTGACACCATTAACCACTAATTCCAAAATACAACTTATCTTATAATATACTTCTTTTAGCCCGAAAAACCCGATTAATTTTCAATTAACTGTAAAATTCGCTTATTTTAAGTAGCTTTGAAATCATAGTCAATTAAGTTGGTAAATAAGTGACGTCACAGTCCGCTATTGTCATACAAAATGTTTGAAGGAACCTCGTTTTGACAGCTCATAAAAAGTATGTCATTTGATTGGTGGTGTCAAGTACCCAATTACAGAACGGAATCCTGACGTCGTTATGAAAATATTAGTCAGTCAGCAATGATGGTACCGAGGTTGACTGCCTTAGGTGCTTCAGACAATATGTCTGAAAAGTTTTGTCACTCGTAGAGGCTCTCGCCTTTATCACCATCATCATCATATACCCCTATTGCCGTCCACTGTTGAAGGTAGGCCTCCCTCAGAGCTCTCTCCTTGCACCTATCAGTAAGTATTACGAGTTGTGCAATTCGAAGGATACGAACAGATACGTATTTGAATAGGTACGAGTACGTCGAACAAGCTAATTGGTTTACAGGCATTCATCTTTCTACTACACTCACAATTCTATTTTATTCCATTTTCTTATTTCGAGTGCGTAGGTATCCCTGGCACATACATACTTAAAAAAAAATGAAAAAATAAATTGTTAGAATAGTAGAAAGATGAATATTTTTGCCTGTAAACCAATTAGCTTGTTCGACTTACCTACGTACTTTTGTCGGTACTATAATTTCCCATTACCAACATACAAACACCGTTATTTGCAACTAATTACCAACTATTCAGTACAAACATATCAGACATAGCAGTGCGTTTAGCTGGCAATGCAACCATGAACCAAGTTAATTGCAGCAGCCACTGTATAAAGCGATCGCTTCAGGCCCATTGCGGTAATAACTAATTATAAACTTACGTACTAATGCGTAACTGCTTAGAAATATAGCTGTGTTTTGCCTGCAACTTGGATTCGTTTCATTAATAATTCTTCTTACAATTCCACTAACAAGGCATAATAGACCTTTTGATTTGAGCTCGGGGACGGCTTTTCTTGTGAGCAATTTTATCGATATTTTGCTTCCAATGCTACCTACGATGTAGTATTTCTTTCTAGCTTTGTTGTAGTTATACATTAAGTATAAACGTTTGAGAATTCTTATTACTTTTAAATTTATACAGAAAATTATAGCAGCGTTCGAAAACATTTAATTGAAGTGCTTAAATCTAAAGAAAGTCTGGCAAACAATGTTTTCAGAGGTTTCAAATTATTATTTCTCGAAAATATTAAATAATTAAAGCTCTCGGGGTTTATTACACGCACCGCTAACTTCGTTCTACTTGTAAAAGAAGCTACGCGGTACCTCTATCCCTCTAAGCCAAATAATAAACTATTCATTGTTTCAATTTCGTAGAAACAGACGAAACTTGTAAACAAATGCGCATCTACTAACAATTAATTCACTAACTAATCCAATCCTTCTCTTGGGAATAATTTCAATGTATGGTTCAAAGCAAGCAGCCACAAAGAGACATGTCTTTGAGAGTCGACGCAGTGTAAATGTCACTCTATATGGTAATCGGTGTAGAAGGCTTTCTTGAGGCACCGATGCGCTGAGGGAATATTTTTATAGTGATGTTTAAGTTAATGAATGCTTGAAAGCTGTCTCGGTGGAATAGGGTGTGAGTGAAGTGTAAGAGTGAACAAACGTGTGCCCGCGAGAACGTTCTACCTAACCGACATTCACGCGTGGTTTTATTTTTCGCAGAACCCTAATTCCTTGGCTACAGCCTTTAAAATCAAGTAGGTATAGGTCAGTGAAAGTCCCGTCAAAATCAGAATGCAGCCGTCACGGAGATTTGCCGAAGCAAGCAGACAAGTAAACAAAAAGTTAAATATTATGGAAACGAAACAAAAAGATTAGAAAAACAATACAGTCACAAAGAAATTCAATGGAAACGAAACAAATAATTATCACGTAACAGACGACAAAGGAATTGTCGAACAAGTAAAACAACTAAACATAGTTTCAATTAAACCTTCCACTAGAAACATAACTTTAGGAGAAAACGAGAATTCATTTCGCTACTAGATTCTTTTCTGTGTACCCGGCAAAGCGTAAAATTGGGAAACAAACATGCCCATGTCTTCTTTGTTCCCAAAGGGATTATGTCTTAAAACCGTTCCTTTTACTTCCCCCCTTTAAGATTCTTTCGCGTCTTTGATTTTGCTGGAGATAGTTGCGGGTGTAAGCTGTCATCAATATTTGTAACTATCTCTCTCGAGAATTGGGATTGTTTATAGATTGTCACAGTTTGACTTAAAAGTGTACCTACAGAGGTCGACGGTTAATGACAATTCAGTTTTAAAAAAAACCGGACAAGTGCGAGTCGGACTCGCCCACCGAGGGTTCCGTACATATTTGTAGGTACATATCCATAGGTACTTCTATATATACTCTGTATATTCTATATATTCTGTATACTAATTCATACTTTAATCTACTTAATATTAAAAATGCGTTTTTTGCGACATAAACGGCCGTATCTTTTTTTCACATTAACATAGAGGGTTGATTTTTTTACAGCATCAAGGGATCGTAGACTTGAGTATAATATATGGTTTTAATTTCAACTCGATACCTCCACGCGTTCCCGAGATAAAGGGCCTTGACAGACAGACATACAGACAGACGGACAACAAAGTGATCCTATAAGGGTTCCGTTTTTTCCTTTTGGGGTACGGAACCCTCGCAACTCACTCAGACCTTCGCAACCCAGTTAGGTACTGGTTAACACGATAGATACCCCTTGGTAAGACTGGATGTCAGATTTTTTGGGTTCTGACTACCCATTACGACTATCTAAGATCTACGTATGACAGCCGGGATCACGGACACGGTGGTGTTTCGGTATCAAATGGATGATCACCCATCTCCGAACTGGCCGCGGCAACCGTGGCTTAACCGTACGGTTTTTACTTAGCCACAACCTCCTCAAACTACCCTTACAATGATTACCCCACCATCGTAGGCAGTATAGTAGGTAACCGGGAGGTTCTTATAGAACCTACTATGTCTACTAAGGTTGATAATACAAGGTTGATAATTAATATGTCGAATCAGTCAGTATGTAGTCCGTTAGATTCAGTCATCATGTGGGCAGAATATGGGTTTCGTGCAATGAAAACACACTGGGTATAGGATACAGTACACGGCGTTTATTAAAACCACAATTAATTTAAAATAAACTCAGACACTTTAATTAACATAGACATAGGTTCACATAGACATAGGCACTTCACTTCAACAACGAATCGTAAGTACAGTTTCGGGACGTATTAGCTCCGATGCGATCAGACACTGGATTCTGAATGTCTTGCTCGCTGTGGGCTGAAAACATCACGACTCTGTAGAAGCGCACCAAAATGGTGGTGGTTGATCACGTGTTCTCGATAATGGCGGCTTGTGATTCGTCGTTTTGACCGGATACGACAAATCTAACATTGACATTACTTCGTAAATATTCAATATACGAAGTAATATAGGTATGTTTGTCTGGATATGGGCATGTGAAACGCAGAGATGAAACGCATGTGACCAAAAGAATTATGAATGTAAATAGGGTATTTTACTCTGTGTGAGTAAAAGTCTATAAATATATTATTATTAAGGCAAAAAGCAGTCGCAAAATGTTAGTTTTAGTTCATAAATAAACAAAATATTTTTTTTAATTCAATTCAAAGTTTTCAGTTTTTTAATCTGTTTCATAACACCATGAAACAGTAGCCGCCATGTTATTACGCTGTACGGCTGTGTGATCAAAAAAATGTCAACTGTCCTTACCACAGTTACTCATAACACCCACCATGATGTGCATAATGAGAGTACATTAGTACTACGCACGCGTCAGATATTCAAATAAAAAGAATAGTCTCGCTATATTAAAAATACTAAAATTTAATAAAAACAGAAAAGGAGCCATAACAATACTCATTCTCCTTTAATAATGACAACACAAAGTCTTGGAAGATGTTCAAGTTGGTCCCGGCTGTAACAGAATGACCGCTGCACTGCACCCCGACTTACCGCAACAATAAAATTTTATATCAAGCAGCCGGAAGTAAACCTTAGCTTCTCTGTAATAGTAGTGTTTAAGAATGAAGATGTTGGTTGGTATTGTGTAATCCAAATGAAACGTTGACACTGAGCCCCAAGCGCCCGACGGGAAGAAAATTGTAAGATCAAATTAGGTCCCGGTTTAAAGTCCGCACAATAATAAGAATGGCTCGGAAATCAAAATGTACGACTGGATTTTTTTTTGAAAAACGTAATTAAGGTTCCATCTGACAATTTTACGCGAATATCGAGGTTATAGAATAAAACTAAAGTAATTACTTTCAGATAACAATATAATAAAAACTACAAGTTTTTGCTTTGTCTAGAATAATGTAGTTTAAATATTAATTAATTTTACGCTGGTAAAAATAACAATTTTTATAAACTTCTTTGTAATTTAGAGAGCAAAAATAATTACAATATAAAAACAAAAAAATAGCTAGCAAAAATGAAAACTACTTAAAATGTGAAATCTAACTGATAGATTGAGTTCAGAGGGAAGTATGAACAAAATCCATTAGTCGATTCCCGTAGGAGGAAACCGGCAACGCGGCGTTCCGTTTCGGAAATTACATTAAAAAGCAATACTTCCCCGCCGATAACTAAAGATACGAATATAAAGACGCAAAGGAAATTTACTTAGTGATTGACTTTCGTACTCTTTTTGCGAGACCTAAAGGTAGTGTAATAAAGTATTCTGTTAAATTGCAATATCACCTACAAGAAATTGAAATAGATTCTCATGGTGCACTTGAACCTTAACGTTTTAAAACCGCTTTGATGCGCAACAGTATTTATCGCATGACCCCAATTATTTACAATAAATTACCAAGTAGTTGGAAAGTTTAAGTACAGCGCAGTTTAAGAGTAGACTACGTAAATTTTTGACAGAGAAAAACGTACTACAGTGTAGGTAAATGGTTTTCTGACAGAAAAAAATATATTTGTTAATTAATTGATCTAAGTGGAAACTGTAATGAGATTGATAATTTATTAATTGATTTATTAAATGCTAATTTTATTGTGATTATAATGATAATTTATTAATTGACATATTGAATGATAATTTATTAGTTGTAATGAGTTTTGTTTGAATAATAATTTATTAGTTGACATATTGAATGATAATTGTAAAGATAATTTATTAATTGATATTGTAATATATAATTTGATCTGGTTTTAAAATGTAAGTTCATAATAATAATGTTTCGTATCTTAATGTAAAGGTTTGCATGCCAAATGGTAAAATGTGGCATGTGATAAAACAACTATTGTGTATTACCCATATTTGCAAAATAAAAGTCTATTCTATTTTGTTCATCTATTATTTATTCATTCCTCTCATACACGAGGTTGTGGGTCAGCAACCCGGCACGAGTAAGTACCAATATGACTTTAACAATTTCATATGTACTTTCTAAGTTTATCTTAGACATCCCTAACATCAGCGAAGGAAAACATCATGAGGAAACCGGCTTATAATTAATATCATCATCATCAGCCGGAAGACGTCCACTGTTGAACAAAGGCCTCCCCTATTGAATGCCACAACGAGCGGAAACCTGCCGCTTGCATCCACCGGCTACCCGCGACCTTAACGGCGTCGTCGGTCCATCTGGTGGGAGGCATATCAACGCTGCGTCTTCTGGTTTGTGGTGGCCATTCGAGAACCGTTCTTCCCAATCGGTTATCGGTTCTTCGGGCGATGTGGCCTGTCGGTGACCTTAGTTCTTCGGCAGATTTCCTCGTTCCGGATTTTATCGCGCAAAGAAACTCCGAGCAATAATTAATATTACAAGTCTGAAATCGCCAATCCGCTTTGAGCAAGCATGGTGATCAATGCCTTTTCTGTATGTGAAGAGGCCATTGCTCTGCAGAGAGACCATTATAGGCTGGTATAATATATTTAAATACGTCAAACCACGTAAAATCATTACCGTACGTACAAAGCACACTGCACGTGAAGCCGTGGTCCCGGCTGTCATTCATCTTCGACAGTCGTATTATGTAGTCAGAATCCAGAAAGACTGACAACCAGTCTTACCAAGGGGTATCGTGTTACCCAACACGTGGGTAGTGGAGGTTAGGCAGGTAGTCGCGCCATGTAAACGCTGATATTTCAGCAGCATCCGGTTAGACTGGATGCCGACCCGAACATAATTGGGAAATGGCTAGGCAGCTGATGATGACTCAAATTAAGTAGTAATTTTAGTGAGTAACTTAGTTTGACCAATTAATGTGTCTAATACCTTTAAAAGAGCAATTCTTTTATATATATGTCGAATCCGGTCAATAGTACGAGCATGGAACGACGAATCGCAAGCGCGCCATTATCGAGAACACGTGATCAACCACCACCATTTTGGCGCGCTTCTACAGAGTCGTGATGTTTTCCGCCCACAGCGAGGAAGACATTCAGAATCCAGTGTCTGATCGCATCGGAGCTTATACGTCCCGAAACTGTACTTTCGATTCGTTGTGTTAAAGTGTAGACCAGTGCCGATACCTTTGAAAATGTTTATTTAAAATTGAGTTTGTGCTAAATTGTGGTTTTAATAAATGCCGTGTATTTGTACCCTATACCCAGTGTGTTTGCATTGCACGAAACCCATATTCTGCCCACATGATGACTGAATCTAACGGACTAAATCCTGACGATCCGACATATGTATAATCTGAATCTCGGAAACGGCTCCAACGATTTTTATGAAATTTTGTATGCAGGGGGTTTCGGGGGCGATAAATCGGTCTAGCTAGGTTTCATTTGTTAAAAACACAAAAAAAGAAAACACCGATCGAAGCTCGGTCGAATATTTATGTATAAATTTAGTTTTGGCAGCTCGTTTTATTTTGTTGGCAGTATTGTGTTGTTCACAGATTTCTTCAGATTTTAATTTATGTGACGACTTGTAATTGGCTGTCAGTCACATTTTCAATTTTATTTTGTTTGGCTGTCGGTCTAACACGAACCCAAATAAATATATACTATATATATATGTATTGTAAAATAGTTAAAGCGGTTAAGATTATTCTAGAACGAATGTTAAAGTTACAAAAGTCAAACTTAAGGCGCTTCCCTGACCAAATAACCTTGACCATACATTTCCTCTTTGCCGCAGAATCGAAATTTGTAAAAATTTTGGGTTCTTTCTGTTATAAAAAAAAAGCTTTTTGACTAAAAAGACAAACGCCTTCAAAAACCAAAAAGTGAAAAATAACTATAAACAGAACACACATGACTTTAGTTTCGGAAGTCGGTGGCTTGGCTGTTCTATTTATTGTTTTGTATTGCACCGACTTCCGAAACTAAAGTCATGTGTGTTCTGTTAATAGTTATTTTTCACTTTTTGGTTTTTGAAGGCGGTTGTCTTTTTAGTAAAAAAGCTTTTTTATTATTCGCTTTTTAGTACTTTCTTATCATCCAAATCCATTAAGAAATGGCAACACAGTCAAAACAGAGATTGAGTACAAAGTGAGAACATTGCAACATCATCCATGTATATATTTTTTCCTATCTGTCGATTTTTTCAAAAAGTGCTGAATCAATGTCGATAAAATTTATATGGGACCACCCTTGAGGCATACCCTATCCATCAAAAAAGATTTTTCAAAATCGCTTTACATTTGCCGAAGAAATCGCGTATCAAATATACAAAAAAAAAATACATGCATACGAATTGAGAACCTCCTTCTTTTTGAAGACGGTTGAAAAGAGAAACGATCTTTTGAAATAAAATAAATCGTGAATTATAAAGATTTTTAAGTTACCTATCTTTTAGTGTAATCCTCAAATTAATAGCACGTCAACTTTAGCAATAGATACATGTTTTCAATTATGTTAGTCATTTTTTTACAGGAAGATTTAGGTGTTTATAGGATACAAAAAAGAAGAACTTGGAATGCTGATAGGATATTGAATATTAATAATATGTTTTAGATGTAGTTTGTTTCTCTTAATTCATGAGTTAATAGCCCCTGAATAACGAAGAAAAACGCACTTTTGGTCGGGGTATCGCCTTAAAGAAAGTTATAATTGTGATAGAAATCAATCAACGTTTGAAGCTAAAGAACGGACTAAAGATAACGAAAACGAAACAGAATTGAAGGTTATTTTCCAGTCTATCAGACATAAGTCTTCTAAAGAAACTCAATAGGATTACAACACAAAGAATTTTGGAAATGAATTGGAAACAAAGAAAATTAGAAATGAACAATAGCTTTGATAAAGCTATTCAAAGTAAAAATTATCAATAGTCGTACAATTGTTTTTGTATTTTTTTGACGTTGTTTGATATTAATTATTTACTAGCTTCTGCTTTCGCCTGTGTTCGTGTGAAAATTAGAAAATAGCACAACTACTTACTGACTCAGGTATCAGAGTCGGCAGACTTTCGTCATTTATCCACGAACATTCAGCCATACTATGGCTGAAAAAAAAAAAAAAATGATGTGAACGAATAATGTGATGTGTAATGTGGGCCAAAAATGTCAAGGTCTAACCTCTGCCACTTATGCACCTGTGCGGTTCATTTGACATTCGAGAGGTAACATATTTATGCGTAATTACTATTTTTAGTGTTGGCCCCTTTTTCAGGTATAGGTAACTCACTACTATGTCCGTGTGGTGTCAGACGTAAAGAATAGCATCATCCCATATCTTCACGTGGGTGTCGTAAAAGGCGACTAAGGGACTTGCCAGAGAATGGGCAGCAGCATTCTCTGTGCCTTTGTAACAACCGTACTGCGATCGCCAACCCGCCTGCCAAGCGTGGCGATTATGGCAAAACCCCCCCTTGAGGAGGCCTATGTCCAGCAGTGGACGTCTTTACTAACTTACTCACTTACATTGTTAAGTGTGACGGCTAGTTTTTATACATGGTTTACAGAGTACTATTAAAACCATTATTCATTATTTCCAACTTGCCATTTTCTGTGGGCCATACTTTCAGCCTTAAGTTAAAAGTTTCGACCTTTGACGTAATAATTTAGTCTATGTGTTTATTAGATGTCTGTACTAATATTATGAAGAGGTAAAATTTTTCGTGTTTTATTTTTTTCACAGATGTGCCGACTAGTCGGTAAAGGCTTCTTCGGCCACTATCGTAGTCGACGACTAGTCGGCGACTATTCAGCAAAGAGCGCGAATATCCGGCTTCTTACGTCGTACCTATGTATTTCTCAATAAAATCTATGTAGGGCGAATTACATTAAATAAAAACATTGATTATTTATTAAACTTCCAAAAAAAAAAAAACTTGATTTCCACGCGGGCGACGTCGCGGGCAGAAGCTAGTTTACATTGATTCCCTGACAGACGGGCTATCATGTGATTAGTGAAAATGTTGACTTAGTTTTATTTCGTGCAAGTCTACCACTGTACTAATATTTTGATGATGATTTCATTTCGGTACCTACTACACAAAATGTATATTTATAACAGCAAAAAAATGTGATGTTATTAATATTATCCTTAGTTTCATTGTTTTTAACACAGCTTAATTAACTCGATCGAGAGCACTATTTACAGCAGTTTGTAATAGATCTACACGTTGATTCAGTTTAAGAACAAATTTAAGAATTTAGAAGACGTAACAAGTCAAAAAGATATATGAACTTGTTTTCAATTACAACAAAAGGAAACACGTAGTGACGAACATCTTTCTTTAACACGTCGACGTGACAAACAAAGACAAAACAGGATAAAGGTCACAGATAAACTTATTGTTACAAGGATTGTCCCTTTGTAATCGAATGTGACGTGAAAGTGACGCAATATGACACCCGGGAACATGTTGTAATGTTCGGAACTTCTTTGTGGTACCTATATGTTGGCTTTTAAATAAGCGAGTGAAGGAGGGAAAGCGGGAAAAGGGAAAAATTGTATCAAATCTGACTATGTTAACGCAAAAGAAAACTTATTTAGGTAAAAAAAATAAGAGTTATATTTGACATTTTAGTTTTTGGAGGCGGTTGTTTCTTATTGTAAAACAGTTTTTTTTTTATTTGAGTACGTAGTGTTGCATCGTATGGGGTGTAGGTACATCTAATGTTGCTCTGCACACATTTTTGCTATACTGGTGGCCTATAAAATGACCATAAATAATTTTACAAAAGAAAAATGTTTAAATACCTTTTCAACTACCTATATCTAAATAATGGCTGAACATACATAGGGGGTGTTTTAGGGAGCTCGTGGAAAGAGGGTTGAGGCCAAAATTTTCTGTTGTATGTCATTTTATGTGCTAGCCTGTATATGAGCTCCGTCCGATATTCATTTAAAAGAAATTCAAAAAAGAAAGCATTTCTTCTAGAAAACGCTCTAGGTTAGTACCTAAATCCTAGAACAAGATTTTTTTTATAAAACAAACTTGAAAGCAACAAGCGACTTTTATTTTTGACTCCGTCTCCACAAAGCCGCTACTTGTTGGGCTACAATCTCAGCGTTTAAGTAGGCACGAGCGTGTGCGCCCGCGCGTAAAATTAACAAACAAAACGGAAATCCTCTTTGTGGAACAAGGATTGGAGCGAAGGAAGCATTAGTAGCTAAGCAATTGATATTAAAAATGCGTAGAAGAGAAAAATTAAGAAAAGTTTCGTTTTCTTTTTTTTTACTGTTGTTGTTTTTTTTTGTTTTAAGAAAAGTTAGGATGAGTAATAAAATGGTCTAAAATTCAGTTTCTTTGATTTTATTCTATTTTAGGCTTACATAGGTACTTATGACTGGTTAACACTTCTTGTTTACATAATGAGAGATGGTAAGGCTTCTGTACACTTGAAAATACAATGTGTTTATTAATCTGTCCCATATTAGGAATTTTTCAGATACACATCCTATTTATTACAAACGCGACAGTCTGTGAAAATGGATGGATGGATGAATTAATTGATGAATGAATGTTTGTTACTATTTCACGCATAAATGGCTAAACTAAATTAGCTGTAATTTGGCACCAATGTAAATATTGATCTAGTTTAACACATTAGATATTTTTTCCTATTTTTGTATTCAGGTGGGATAATAAATAATTTAGGACCTCATTAATTCTAAAGTGTTTGCGGACGAAGTCGCAAATAGATGATAATCCTACTTCCTACTAATATTATAAATGCGAAAGTTTGTGAGGATGGCTGGATGGATGGATGGATGTTTGTTCCTCTTTCACGCAGAAACGGCTAATCTGATTTTGATAAAACTTTACAGAAACATAGCTTATACACCAGAATAACACATGGGTGTTATCAAGTAAGTCGGAAAAATATCTGCCCTCTGAGAGCTAACTCGGAGTGCGCTGCCTATACAGTTGGAGTTACATGACAATAATGTATAGTAGGATTGTTTGTCTTAAAAAGTTCTAAATAAAAGTCCGCGACAGCATATATCTACCTCTTATGTGGAAGCCAATATACCCAAATTATGAGCCATAAATACATTTAAATTAAATACTTTTTTACAATGCACATTTTTAGAGTATTTAGCTAATTCTTATCAAAATTGATACATTTGTTGCTTTCATTATTTAATGTAGATGAACTTTGTCTTTTACACTAGGTAATTTGGACATACAGTTTCAAAAATATCACGATAAGATTGACTGGAGCACTTATTTTTATGGGTTGCTTACGTTGGAATGCGCTATAGGACTGTATTTTTATTTATTTTGGGTATACCTAGATTGTATTTGTAAGTATTCAGTAAATAGGTTCATTTCTGTTTTAAATGAGAATCCCATATCCTGCGAATCCACGTACGGACGCATACCCGAGATAGATTTTAGTAGTCAAAACAGAAAACCTACTGGGCCTGATGCGATCCCTGTAGACCTTTGGAAAACCCTTGGCCCGTTTGCCGTAGCTTGGCTGACTAAGCTGTTTAATATCATCATACATAAGAAGCGCATACCAGAGTCCTGGCGCCAAAGCCTTCTACCTTTTTATAAAAACAAGGATGATGTGGGACAATGTGAAAACTACAGGGGCATAAAACTGACCTCAAAATTATACGCTTAAGATATGGGAAAGAGTCATCAATAAATGTAAAACAAATATTACAGAAATACCTCCAAATCAGTTTAGCTTCACAGCATCCAGGTCCACTACTGACGCTATACAGGCAATCAAGATTATGATGGAAGAGTATAGATTTAACAAAAAAGGTCTACATCTGGAATACTACACCTGAAACCATCTACTTAGGGACGACGCCAATTCCCACAGTAGCGAAGTGTAAATACTTAGGGTCCATGCTTACACCCGATACTAACGTTGACACCGATGTGACACATAGAATTAACGTAGCGTGGCAAAAACGGAGATCACTTACAGGTGTGTTGTATGCTACTCACGAATTCCCATACAGACGAAGGGAGGTGTACAAAACGCCAGTCCGACCGGCTCTACTCTCTGGGTCCGAATGGTGGATAACAAAAAATACACATGGTCAGAAGATGAGACATACCAACGAAATGAAGATGCTTAAATAGGCGGGAGGTGTATGTAACCCGGCTGGACAGAATTCGTAATCAATATATACGAGGCAGCTTCAAAGTTGCTCCAATCGTGGACATAGTTACCGAAAACCCGCCCCGTCGGCGGTCGGCGGAAAAGACGAAGCGAAGCAGGACGGGTGAAGACCATGTGGTACAAATTGCGCTGAACCAACCAGAACAGAAAAGAGGTAGAGGCCGCCCGCTAGCGACCTGGTGGTCTAACATAGAACGAGACCTCTAGAAAGCCCAATTGCCAGGACCGACAACCCAAGATTGTTTGACTTAGCGCAGCAAAGTGAGGAGACCCAACACCAAATAATGGGACTCAGGGAAGGAAGAAAAAGAAGATTCATTTTTATTTCCATTGGATTATTACAATTTTGTTAGTTTAAGAATAGGGGTTAGTTTTAGGTATAGGTTGCGTTATAAGTGGTAAAAAGAAAGTTTAGTTTTTCTTTTCATTCGTTATTGGAATTGTTTTAGTTGTTAATTTGGAAATGACTACCCATGAAGAAATAAAATTTAATATCTCAATGTACAATATTTACATTTAAAAATAAAAAAGGAAAACCTATAACTATTAAAAACAAAAACAAAAGCTAAGACAATAAGGCATCAAAAAGATCCCCCACATCGTCAACTGGGAATGTGCCCAAGAGACTGGCGGCATTGCCACGTTGGATGGCAATGCTTAACCTCTGTCCGAGGTAAAAACCAGCCCTTGGATCACGGGAAGTGTCAACCAACCTTTTGGAAATTTCTTTAAAAAGTAGATGAGCACTTGGACCCCACGACCCGAGGGTTTCAACCCCAAACGGCTCGAAAATAAACTTATCGCTTAGGATACTATACTTTCGCCGTTTGAGGTTTTCTGCAGCCGCAGCAGCAGCACCAGCACAGCACGCTGTACTAGGAAGATGGGATGGCGCAAGAGTATCGACACACGTAGCGTCCCACACTAAGGGCCTACCCAACTTCCATGGAAATAATGACATGCCGTCCGGTCTCTTGCCATCGTCGCGTGCCAAGCCGTTGGGTTCCAAAACAGCCGGAACGCCGACGGCGACGAGAGCACGACGGATAATGTCATTAATATTCGCGTGCCGCGCTATGCGACCCGCACTCCGGCTGCACGACAGGCCGTGGTGTCCAAGGCAGTTGACAGCTTCCCCACAGCGACAGCGATGAGGGGAGCAACAAGATGCTCCTAAACGTAAGGAAGCAGCGAGGCGAAAAGTAGTGTCGTCAAACATAGTTCCTAGGTTTGACGACGGAAGTGCCAGAAGCCATAGACCCGACTCCCACTTTCCCACAGCCAGCAGGCGCGCTCGCTCAGCAGAATTAGCAGAAGTGGTAAGTAAATTATTCTGTACTAACCTGCAGAGCGGCTCATCCCACCGTCTCTGAGAAGACGGGTTGTCAGGTAGATCAGTACGTGGGCAAGCAAGTTTCCAAGCATCTATGGCCTCGGTAATGCATGGCACATCAAAATCAACCAGTGTAGGAGCTAGAATATTCCTGATTAACTTTTCAGTGCCGTGGACCGAGGATATAAATGCTGGCAAACCGATACTTGAGATTTTGCGGACGCCGAGACCCCCCATACGAATAGGTAGAGTAGCTTGGGCCCACACACGGTCGTCCATTGCCAAATTTAAAATAGTGGTTAATGTTTGACGAATAATTTGGTCCATTTTCTCTAAAAGGTGACTGTGCTTCCACAAATGGGAAGCGCGCAGGAAGTAATTTAATTTTGGGCCGAAACAGCAGTACCGAATTATGGTGATGGCCGAATGCATATTAATTTGAAGCAATCTTTCCGAAATGTCATTAAAATGTTGTATTTTTTCCTCAATGAAACTGGAAAACGAATTCTCGTAGATTGGAGACCCAAGAAGACGAAGAGTACTTTTTTCTATAATTTTGATTTCTGGGGCTATTGCGTTAAATTTTGCAAGTGTCGATTGTCTGTCAGTATGGTCCGCTAAATACAATTCGCATTTCGAAAGATTGAGTTCTAGGCCTATTGAATTTAGTTCATTTTTTAAGATAATCAAATCCTTTAAAACGTAGTCTACATCGCCTCCCAGAGTCCCATCATCGAGATACCAAACGTTAAATTTGGAATTTAGTTGTTGGATTATTGGATGAATGGCTAAACTGAAAATCACTGGCCCAAGAGGGTCACCTTGTTGACAACCAACAGCGGATTCTAAAAGCTTGTCACGATACAGTAATTTCGAAGGATGTCTGTAACATTGCCAAAGGAAACTATAGATTTGGGGTATTTCTTTTTTGGATTCTGCCAGCAAGGTGTCCCTATTTACTGAGTTAAAGGCATTCTTTATGTCAACCTTCAAGATGACCTCTCCTTTGCCAGAATTTAGGTAGGTCGACAAGGCGTGTACGGCAGCCTCACAGCCCCCTTTAGAGCCGTAACCTAGCTGAAGGGGCTGAAATTTTTTCGAAACAATCTCACCGTAAAATTTACAGCAAATCTTGGCTGCCATACGACGGTATGTAGTACCCACGGCAATGGGACGAATGCCGCCATCCTTTTTACGCAGGGCACATAGGTTAGCCCCGTACAAAACATCGATGACGGCCTCGTTCACCTTGCCTGAGAGCATAAGATTAATCAGAGCCGTAAGCTCCTTCAAGAGCAACTCACCAGCTACCCCGGCGCCTGAACAAATAAGGTCCTTTAGGTGTTGAGGAGTCAAGCCGTCGAGGCCGCCGGCGGAACCGCTTCGAAAGGAGCAAACGGCTGCGACCAACTCTCGACCTGTGACGGTGAGGGAGTGATTTACCGAGTCGGGAGGGTCGGGAAAAGAAAGGCCATCTGCTGGGGCAGGGTGTTTACTCTCCAGAACGGAGAGCGTTTCTGGAGAACACGGAGCCACCACATCACTACTAAAAAGGATCCTAGCCGCTCCACTAATGTCACCTTCCCCTAACTTAGTTTCTACCAGATGGGATATACTACCCATTATGTATTTATTTTTTTAAATAGTTAGTACTTAAAAGCTACGTGTGCGTATTTCTAATATTTCACAAAGTTCTAATAAAGCCCGAGCTATGTAAATAGCTGGACATACTGAGAAGTCTCAACAAGCCGAGCTACTAGGGCTTGAGCAGGCGGTTCGAGAGGCGGCACACAGAGCAACTGATCAGAACAGAACAGAACACTAGAACACCCCTTGATAGACGTCAACAACACGCTGAGTACCTAGCATCTCAACAATATGCTGAGTATCTGGACACCAGATACCAGTCACAACGGGCTGCGGAGACATCTGAACAGTCCCAAAATCGACGGCAACAGTATGCTGAGTATTTGATGTCACAACGGGCTGCGAAGACACCAGAACAGTCCCATAATCGACGGTAACAGCATGCTGAGTGGTGATAACAAAAGGCTGCCAAGATACCAGAATAATCCCAAAATTGACGGCAACAGCATGCTGAGTATCTGGTGGCACAATGGGCTGCGGAGATACCAGAATAGCCCCAAAATCGATATTCGAATCCTTTCAGTTTTTATTTTTTTGCTGCTACCGTACGACAAGTGAAACCGCTATAAGTAACCCTCTCCAAAAATAATAGCATGTGTCTGTCAGTTTGCTTATCTGTGTGAATGTATGTTTCACGGCTAATCTGTTGAGCCGTTTGTGATAAAATTGATTTGGGTAGTCTGAAGCCTGGGAAAGTATATAGACTACTTTTTTATCAACCAACCATGCGGGCGAAGCCGCGGGCGAAAGCTAGTATAATCATAAATCTATCTACCTACCTATGAAACAAAATGAAAACATCGCATTATTATTTAATACAGACCCAACAATGAAAACAATTAAGTTAAATATTCGTCGGAGTGTTAAAGACTCATCCTAGAGATAATCGGCAGAGCCTCAAGCAGACGGTAAGCAATTTAGCCCGGATTAAACCCTGATTCCCTTGCAATACTCGCCCTAAAGCGAATAATGCAGTCGGATTTATTTGTACTGTAAAGTTAGACCGTCTAATCGAATAATACCTATTGAAGGACGCAGAGAGAGACAAATGGTAACTCCGTGTAGACTTATTTGAAGTAGGGAATTAAATGGAGTCTCACAATATACTAGTGTAGTTGGTGTTTAATTTTCGTTAGAACTTGTATTGCAAACGTTCTCATAGATTACGGGGGGATGGGTTTAAAACAAATATTGTGTTACCTTATTCAGATTTCGTGAAGCTGTGCAAAGCGTTTGTGAGTTTAGTAAGTAAGGATAATTTTATAAACTCGACTGTTAAATGCTGATACGAATAAGTTTGGGAATTTAATTTGTATTCTACAATTGGTTCGTAATCTGTAATACTTAGATCCCAGAGTCGCCAGGCTTACGATATAAAAGTAGAACTAATTTCCGTGTGTTCAAGCGTTTGTGCCAAAGGTACCTTACGAGTAATGCTCGATTGAATTAAAATGTGTAAATATGTACTTATTGACTAGAATTTTCTCACCCCTGTCAATTTTATTTTTAATCCTTTATCCTTAAAAAAAAAATCCAACCAAGATAAATGCTCAAAAATACGATTACCAAGAGTACTGTGATCCGCGCAATGGCGTTCAAAATCCATGTTATTACCTACAGGTTTGACACGCAATTAGCAGAGTTGCCAGCGTAAAATGTCGCGTCATTATCCACGGCACGAATGACATGTCCCTGCCGTGTCAGAATGGACCTGGTAAAAAAATGTAACACGAATTTCAATTTATGACTAACGAATGAAATACTTATAAAAGATTTTGGACCCAATTAAAATGTTAAAAGTTAAATACATTAAATCACCGCGGCTTTAGTGAATATGGATAATGTTAAGAGAAATAAAAACTTTGTTAATATAATATTATGAATATTTTAAATAAGTTTGAACGGTTTATTTACGAAAAGAACTTGGATAAGCTAAGATACTTTTTCTTTACTTGTGTAAACATAGATTAGAAGTCATTAGGTTTAATCTAAAAAATACAGGAAAACTTGGGTGGATTTTATTATTTACGGATCATGTACGCACAAGTGTATAAAATTTGATACTAAATTAACAATAACGAGAAAAGTTATTTTTGGATACAAAGGATATTTAAGAGTTTCGCCTGTTTACCGGTTTCAAAAATAGCAACGTTTTATTCAGAGTTTCTAAAATAATATAACAAACAGTTAATCGTCATTGAAATGACTAAGATAATACTACCTAATTGTAATAAGAAGCTAAATAGTTTGTTGTTTTTCTTTTTCTTTCAACGCAATCTCCAGAATTGTTGGTTTGATTCTAAACCTTTTTTCTTTAATACCTCACCTTAAAGTCACCGACGCCGACGTTGCGCGTCGAATCAGCACGCTGAAGTACGAGTAGGCCGGCCACGTATGCAGACGGACAGATGGTAGATGGAGCAGACACGCTTTAGAGTGGAGACCACGTTTGGACAAGCGTAGTGTGGGGCACCCTGCGGCATGATGGACCGATCTCTGGGAGAGGCCTACGTTCAGCAATGGACGGCAACGGGCTATATGATGATGATGATGACGTTATTCCTCAGTGCTATAATAATTATAATATAAAACCATTTATTTTCAGGTTGCAAAGACCCATAGATAAATACCTTAACCTAAGTATACATATATAGTCCTCCTTATCGATTTCGATAACGGCGACCCGTTATAAAAAAATATTTCCTTGCGTGTGCCCTAATATGACTCGCCAGACCGAATTTGGTTTGAAATACCCGGTCACAACGAATGCAGTAAAGTTGGCCTGCAGAGTTAAAATAATAGGTGTAGGAGGGTTTAGGTCTCTCTTTACGTATTTGGCGCTTCTCGTTCAAAGTGTCAAGTCGCTTTTGCTCAAATTGTTTTACATTTTTACTTATAGTAGAGCGCCAAGACGACTTATTCGATGCGAGCCTCTCCCAACCTTTAGGGTCAATAGCACAAGCGTTTAGGTGTCTTTATAGCGCAGATGCTGACCACCATGCTTCCGTTTACCTTTTGCTATCTCAGAGTAAAATACTGCTTTGGGTAAACGGTGGTCCTCCATGCGAAAAACGTGCCCACACCATCTGAGCTGACGCTGCATAAGTAGAGCTTCCATGCCATACATGTTGGAACGGCGCAGCACTTCCGTATTGGGAACTTGGTCTTGCCACTTAATATTTAGGGTAGATCTGAGACACCGTAGATGATATGTGTCAAGTGTCCTAAATGTCTGGTTTGTAGAGGCACCATGTTTCTGCGCCATAAAGTAGGTTAGGCAGAATTAATGCCTTATAGACATTAATCTTTGTCTCTATCTTTAGGTCATGAGATTTCCAGACGCGGTCGTTAAGCCGCCCAAAGTTTGCAGCGGAGTTTGCAATGCGCGATTGTATCTCCGTAGCCAGAGTATTGTCATGCCTTATACTACTTCCAAGATATTTGAAGTATGTTACTTCCTCTAGTGGTTTCCCATCTAACTTCAGTGTAGCTTTATCCGTTTCACATCCCCGTGGTGGTTGTTTGAGGATTTGCGTTTTAGAAGAACTGATAACTAATCCAAACCGTTAACAGGATTTATGTAATGCATCGACATAGGTTTGAAGATGCGACATGCTATCAGCGATGAGGCACACATCGTCAGCGTAAAGGATCTCCAAAAGGGAGATAACTTTCAGTTTGGATTTCGCTTTAAACCTAGATATATCAAACACGCCTTTATCAGTTCGAACTTTGAGTTGGATTTGGTCATTACAATACTGCAGGACATCTCTCATTACAACTGCAAAGTAAATGGCAAAGAGTGTGGGTGCCATGACACAACCTTGTTTTACTCCACTTGTGATTCGAATCTCCTCAGAAAGTTCGTTTTCGTGTAGAACCTGCGCTTTCATGCCAACATGAAATTGGCGTATGAGGTTGACGAACTTCCTTGGGTATCCTGATTTTTGGAGCACAAGCCAAAGGGCAAAAAGCAACAATTGTGTTAGTAAATAAATCTAAAACTATGTTATTACCACTTCACACAGACGCAAGCGCACGCCCTTCTATATCACAGTATAAGTATTAGTACTACCGTACAGTAGCGACACGCTCCGCCTCCCTCCGAAATGCTGTTCCTCACCTCTACCCGCGTCGAGCCTGCTATCGAAACTGCTTTTAGTTCGAGGCGAGACTCGCGGCGCGTAAACACGCACGGATTTGTGCAGGTCTGTTATTTTGCTTGTAGTGTAGGTAATTAAATCGTTTTGTTTGTATGGAATGTCGTAGGTGTGGCCATGTGCCACGCTTGAATTTCGCGCGGACGAAGTGGCGGACAGAAGCTAGTAACATGAAAATAATAGTTCTTTACATTTTTTATCAATGAATGTTTTTAAAAAAAGCTTCCACAAATTCTTATTAAAACATCCTGCAAATCCATGAGCTTCGTACTACAAAGAAATTAAAGGGAAATCCTTTTTTGTTTCTTTTAATACATTTATACGACTTCGGTGCTTACAAAGCGAACTGTTTCAAAGGAAGAATGAAATACAAGAGTGCTGGACTTGACTTGTACTGTGTTTCAGAATGGAATATTGTATTAAAATTCTATAAATGGAATATTATTAATACGTCTGGTAGGCTTTCTAATATTGAATTGTTGTAATAAGAACGTAAAAGAGTAGACTGTCTTTCAAAAACCATAGATAGCAAAATATATTGATTTATAAGTCTTTTTTGTCTCACTTGGCAAGATTGTCGTGATGTCGCAGTTATCTCTCTCTCTCTTTCTCATAAACGAGGTTATGGCTTCACAACCGGGCACGTACCGATTTGACTTGTTCAATATCATAATTTATGTTCTTTTTAAGTTTATCTCAAATATCACTGTCATCGGTGGCGGAAAACATCGTGATGAAACCTGGACTAATCTATATTTAATATTATAAATGTGAAAGTAACTCTGCCCGTTATGTTTTCACGACGAAACGGCAGAACTAATTTTGATGAAATTTGGTATGAATAAAGCTTGAAGACCGGGGAAGGACATAGGTTACTTTATAATAAGCGATTGCCTTTACATCCACTATAAACGATATTGACACGGACGAAGTCGCGGCCAAAAGCTAGTAATTAATATGAGTCAGAAATCGCCAATCCGTCTTGAGCGCACGTGGTGATCAATGCTCATGACTTCTTTGTATGAGAAGAGGGCGTTGTCCTTCAGTGGGAAAATTATAAGCTGGTATTATTTGGCAAAATGATATGCCTCTATCACAGATCTATGGCCTACATATACAAAAGCGGCCTTTTGTTGAATTGGTGGACCAATGTTTACACTAAGCTGGCCACTATTTGTTCATTTATCAATGTCAACTTGATGCTTCTTTAACTCTTTCACGTTGGTCTCGTGGTCCCGAGCATAAGCCATGAGTACAATTTCTAGGTTTTCCAAAGTGTCATTACTATTTTCTAAGAGGAATTTCTCAGTAACAGTCTGGAGTTTGAAAGTTGATGGTGTAACACCCCTGATTGACTGGTGACTCAGAAAGTATTTTAAGCCGTTGGTCCTGCGCCTGATCTTTCCCCGGTCGCGCATACAATTTTGTCACAACACCTGTCAACGCCAATATATCTCATCTGCTCGGCGTCCGTATGTCACTGCAGGGATTCAGCAGAATATCAGCGTCAGGTATACTTGCCTGACACATGCTGAGCTGGACTCCCATTTGGTGCAACCTTGAGATACACACCACTCACTTTATTGTAATCCTTATTTGATTTGTATTTTTTGTGTTGTAGTGTGTCTTTTGTGTGCACCGAATAAATGTTTTATCTATCTATCGCGTCGCGGTCGGTCTATAAGAGCGAGGTAAGAGGGAATACCTACACCTGTATTTAGGCGCATTCTTGTACACTATATTATCTCCTACCTGCTTGGTTAGTCTTCTTAAATTCGGCCAGAAGAATATAACCATTACTTCTTCAACTCGTTATATCATAATAATAAAACGGCTGAACCAGACCTTAATCTACAAACCTACTTGCTCTAGCATCCTCATTTCCCCACATATCTTTTACAAGTGCATCGTTCCCGTATATAAATCTCAGCATCCACATTTTTGCAGCGTACCTGGGTTGTTACCGGATAAATTTAACGAGGCTGACCCATGTCACAAGCCACGGGGTTGTGTCACCGGCCAAAACCATTCCACCTAATTTCGCCAGAATATATTGCGGTGAAATTCCAAAGAATCTTTTTGTCTGTTGTGTTACTCGGTCATATTAGTGTTTGTCTTGTAAGGGTTTTGATGTTTTGTGAAACGTTCTTTCTTAAGGTTACCAAAAGGTTTTGTGTTATACTGAAAATGATAAAAGGAGAATGCCAACCAATGGGCCCCTTATTTTTGATGACGTGTCAAGAGTGTTTACTTCGAATGAAAATCAATGCGAAATAAATGTCATAAACTCTTAAGCGTGTGGAAGTTGCTGTGCTTCAATCTACCAATTGCAACAACTGACGTGTGCTTAACCAAGGATATGGTCTAAAATGATCTAAGAATCAACACGTATAAAACCTTGCAATCATTATTAGTTTAATAATAATTTACAGTGTAATTATTACAATAGAACTTTTCAAATTCGAAAACATTTAAAAAAGTAAGTCACTTTGGTGTCACAAGTCTTATTCCCCGGTGTCATTATTTTTTGTAATAATTTGACGTCTTGAATATGCAACTTTAATTCATCATTCTAAGCGCTTGAACGAACGAACATGGTTTTTAGTTACAAATAAGCGGTTGTAAGCGCTAGCGCTGTGTGGATCGAGAAAAATCGACACTAATAGTTGATGAATTAACAGATGATATTTGATAGTAATGACCTTTGACATTTGATAGTAATGACAGTCCCGTTATTTTGCCAATCGCATGGCAAATACCATATAAGCTTCTATGGGCCCAATTATAACCTCAAAATCCGAAAGTGTTTTGGATTTTATACAATTCTCAGTAGTGTCCGTGATTTTAATATAGTTTTAATCAAATATGTTCATTATTTAGAACACAGAAAGTAATGTCACGTTGCTGTTGATTCTGGTAGCTGAGCAATGTCCTTTGTCACATAACCTTTTCATTCGATAAACCGTGGCCACGGTACTAAGCTGTCGTATCGTTAGTTGTGACTAGAAGTAAAATGAACGTTCATTTTCAATTTAAATACCGATGTTGGCATTACGAAATGACACCTATACAATAAAAAGTTTTCAAATTTTTGCAGGAGCTCACTTTGGTTCAAAGCTCTTTTTCTTTAATTTCATGTAAGTGACTACTCTCCACTATTTTATAAAAGCGACCACATGTTTCCATAATGACACCAAAAAGTTAGATGATAACAATGTAACTAACATCGTAATTACAAGTCCCAATTCTTTGAGTTCCCAGTACGCCAAGGAACAATAAAACAATTTAATCGTCGAGACAAAACAATTAAAACAGCAAAAGACGAAGCAAGCAACATGTCCTATTCAGCACACGTACGAACGCCCGGAGACAACTATGCATTTAATGAAAATAATCCTACAGTACTAATGACATCCCTTTACGTGACGGATTCCTTTACTTCAATATTGAAGGTGCATTCAAAGTAATGTTTTTATTATTTCTACGTAAAAATATGTGTGCCAACAAGCAATCAAATAGCAAATACTTTATAAATATGTAAAATATGAATTGTTTGAATAATACAAAGTGTTTTGGCTATTCCTACCGACGTCTAAAGAAGCTAAAATGCTATATGATCATGCAATGTAGCTATAGATATATTCTTGGTTTAAGATTGTTTTTTTTTTGTTGCTGTTAAGGCAGGTTGGAACTGACACATCCTGATTTGGACAAGAGTCCTAAAATAAATAAAGAAAGTATAAAAAAATCTGTACCGTCCTGACATGAAAAAGAGGTGTAATTTAATTAGTTAATGAATTAAAATTGTAATAATATATAGTATTACAGTAAATATTTAGTTTACTGCTGTCAAAGCTGACCAATAAAGGTCAAAAAAAAAAAAAAAATTTTGTAACACGCACCTACGCGACTAGTTAAAGTAAGATTGTTTACCTTATTAATTTTGCAGTTAGAGTTCAACATTCAATATCCAATACTAATTAATATTATGAAATAAAAAACACAATAATATGGATTGATAAAGCAACCCGACCCGGCTTCGCATGGGCCAATAGCCTTCCTCAGTAAATGGACTATTAAACACAAAAATAATTTTTCAATTCGAACCAGTAAATCCTGCGTTCAACTAAACAAACAAACTCTTCAGCTTTATAAGTAAATAAGTATATTAAGTATAGATTTCATATCTCACTTCTAAAGAACCTAATACTTCCAGGACTATAAAAAGCGAAAGGTATTATTTTCTTTTCGACATGACGTACAGAAAATAAAGTACATTTTGTTTTCTGATACGCCATTTTGTCAACATTTGATTCCGAACATTTCGCCAAATCTGACAGGAGACATTTAATTCCCGAATACAAAAATAAGAAGACAAATAAAATGCAAAACCAAGAAATGATTTTCAGCACCAAGTCTCTAACTTTTTCCGTTGACACATTTAACATAATGTGGAAACAGAAAAACCCATTTTACGCTCAGCGATGCGCGAGTAGATTTTTGAATTGCTGCAAAATTGTCTAGAGTGTTATCATATCGCGAGAGCTCTTCCATTAGTGTAAAAAGCCTTCTCCGTGCTGTCGTTCGCTTGATTAGACATCGCTTTCCCCGCTTTGGCGGAACGTAAGTATATTTCAAAATGAATGCAATCAGGAGTATTAGGCGCCTTCGTTTTTACTTACATATTTCATCTATTTCGAGTATTTTACTAAAGAACTCAAATACGACGAACGATACGATGAATTCAAGGTAAGGTTTGGTTGGAAGCGTTTTGTTTTTTTATTTATTTATTTATTTATTCTGAACTCTTAGATTATGAAACAAATGGCGATGATAGACCGCGCGGGGTATATACTGGAAGTGAAGCCAAAAAAGCAAATACAAATTCAAAAGCGAATTTGCAAAAGCGGCCAGGTGCCACCGGAACGCACAAGAACTTAGTGCAACGAAGTGATATTAACATTGGTTTAAGTTTTATTTACTAACACAATAAATTGTTGTTTTGTTATATGTATACTTAGGTCAAGGTATTTATCTGTGGGTCTTTGTAACCTGAGAATAAATGGTTTTATTATTTATTTTTTTATTTTTATTACAAAATTTGAAACGAAACTATGTAAAGTTTACGAATCAATTTGTTCAACAAAAAGTAGGAAGCCGAAAATGTTTGGATAAATTTAGAAATGATCTAAATTACCACAACGTACATAATCTGATGTTCCGAAGTCACCGTGCGTTTATAACCTAATTATTCGACCAACAAACATTTCAATCGTCCCCTTTACCTTGCAAAACTGCGCAAACCCTACCATAATTAAGTAATTAATCTCATCCAGCGATTACGTCAAACTTATCTTATTTATAAGGCAAATGTCTTCTAATTAAACCGGCTGGAGGAACTAAAAAGTTGCAATTATGCAAGCCTGCCCCAGAACAGATAACTGGCAATTTAGTCGAGATTAAGTCGTAATGTTTACTGGACTACCGCCGTGGTTACGGTGACCATGATGGAGGAAGATGGTGGATATGAGTTTTGGTTTTGTCTGTACTACAAAGATTTTTAGGGTTCCGTACCTCAAAAAGAAAAAACGGAACCCTTATAGGATCACTTTGTTGTCCGTCTGTCTGTCAAGACCCTTTATCTCAGGAGCGCGTGGAGGTATCGAGTTGAAATTAAAACCATATACCTACTCAACTCTATGATCCCTTGATGCTGTAAAAAAATCAACCCTCTATGTTAACGTGAAAAAAGATACGGCCGCTTATGTCGCAAAAACGCATTTATTATATTAAGTAGATTAAAGTATGCATAGTAGGTATGGATTAGTATAGAAGAATGGATGGATATGTACCTACAAACATGTACGGAACCCTCGGTGGGCGAGTCCGACTCGCAGTTGTTCGGTTTTTTATAAGGAAAGGTATATAATTGACTTGCTTTTGCCCCCGTCTTCGTCCTCATGAATGTCAGTTTATCCTTTCTCGTGGATCAAGCTTAGTCTGTACTAAAATTATCCAAAATCTGTTCAGTAGTTTGGCCATAAAAGCGTAACATAGACACACTTACATTCGCATTTATAATCTTAGTATGAATGTTCTTATTGGTAATTTTTAAATGAACGTTATTTATTTTGCCATTGCCCTTTATTCGTTTAGAAAGAAATTTTTTTTTTTTGCATTTGCATGTATTTTATTTAGAAAACTATTAAAATAAGAAGAAAGTTATATCATTTACTGGTTTAAAATATGCTTATAAACTTCAGGTATTCAAAATAAATCAGCTTTTAATTTTAAACCATTTCCATTTTACCCAAAACTGTTGCTACCAACAAAATCTGTAGGAACCCCAATAAACTTTAAAACTTTTTATCCCGCTTCACAGCCCCCACCTGGGCATACTGGCGTACAATCTAACTTCCAATTTACTGTATAATCCACAGGACGAGTTTATCATTTACGACCACCGGTGTGCACTATTTGTGGTACACTATTTATTATTCTTCGGATAACTTTGTACGGTACATATTGAATACACTTCCTTGCCAACTTTGATGAGGAAGGTCCTGGTTTGTTTCTTGGTGTGTATTTTAGTTGGAAATTTTCCTGTCATATTTGACAGTAGGAAAATTTACATTAAATAAAAAAAATAATTAAATAATTAAATCGTTGGGCAGCTGGATCAAGGGTTTGATACAGAAAGCGGTACTCCTGGACACGGCGTGTATTGTTAGGAGATTCCTCTCTCAGGAGCCCTGACCACCGGTAGCTTGGACCCTGTTCCCGATACCGGTGGGCTACTATTTTTTATATTTTTAAATGTTTTTATTTTTTTATCAATATTTAAAAATAAATTATATATGTAAGTACAATGAATTAATGAAAATAATAATAATAAAAATAATAAAATAAATAATAATAATAACAATATAATTAAAATTATTATTTAATTTACATTATAGCGTATAATATTTTATACGCCATAATGTATTATTATTAAAATATTTCTACACTAAGTTATATTATTGAAATAACTGCGTTTTAGATATAGATATTTTCCTTTAGGTACGTAAAAAGCTAATCGATATAATGTTATTTGTCTAATGTTATGATGGATGGAGTATAGACATGGTTAAGCTCGCCAAAAATCTTTAGTCGTGATTTCAAATGTCTACTAGGTACGCATTCATGGAAATAACCAATAAACATCTACCAATACCTCGCAGGAGCCTCCCCAGCAGTGAAGGATCAGGTATATTGTGAGATATATTCCCATTCGACTGATAAATCCGATGCAAGTACAAAAGCAACCAATTTTCTACTGATCCCCCAAAAATGATCGCCTATAAAACCAAACGCAGCCAGTTCCCCATGGAACCCAAAAAAATCGAATTCGGAGCCACATTGTGCGCAGTGCATACACTAAATATATCTAAGAGACCAAACACACTGTTACAAATCGCTGCGATTTCAGCCAACGACTAAAATATCAAATAAAATGCCAAATTTGAAAAGTTAGCGTTGAATTTCACTGAAGAAAATGTCGTTAAGCTTTTATGACCAATTTCAAATGGGTATTTGAAAAGTTTATTAAGTACCAACCTAATAGGTTCACAATAAAGCGATTGTGTTCTGTTTGTACATTTTATTACTGCAGTCATTTTTGTGTAGTTCATATTTATTCTATCACTAGCTTCTGCCCGTGACTGTATCCGCTGGAATTTGATTACAGATTTCTTTATTTTTTTTTTATTTAAATATAGCCTGTATCACTCAGGGATACCGTAACTCTCATTAGCAAAAATAACTTTCAGAATCGGAACAGTATTTCTGGTAATTAGCGCCTTCAAACATTAAACAAACATACTAACACTTTTCAGCTTTTTAATACACTATAGCTTTTGATAAAACCCATAACTCAAAACACCTTTATCCATTATTTCATGACGGAAATGCCACAGCATTCAGCGACCGGTCGATGGCATGTGTAAACACTTTAACTACGGTCTACAACGGCCTTATAAGGCGACAAACGGACGACATGGCGGGTTCTCGGCGACAAAGTGAGAAAAATATGGTTGTTCAATATTTATAGGATTTTTATTTCCGTCGTTTAGCCTCAGATACACGTCGACACACGGAGGTAGGGGACAATGTGTGTGGACTTAGATACAACTAGATGTGTTAAGGGTGCGTGTCTGGAATGTTTTGTAGCGTGTGGACTGAATCTTATCTTAGGAGTCGGGTCAGGGGTGTAGAAATGGTGTTTTTTAGACCTTAAGACTAAACGTAGGTTAGAATTTTTCGCCTACATATCAGTCAAACGATGTGATACGAGACTTATCACTAAACATGCAAATTAAATGACACCTACTACGTTATCTTTTCACCACCTTTGGTTGCACTTAATGTTCTCCTTTGAACTTTTTGTTGCGTTATTATTAAGTTTATTTTTATTTCTCATCATTTAAGGAATTTTTGTACACGATAGTATATGCCAATTCCATCGTTTGCATAATGTTTGTATGAATCCGTCAATACTAATACATACTTCCATACTAATATTATAAATGCGAAAGTAACTCTGTCTTTTACGTAGGTATGTATGAAACGGCTGAACCGTAAAATTTGGTTTGGAGACAGCCTGAACCCCAGGGAAGGACATAGGCTACTTTTTAAGCGGCGACTTCGTCTGCATCCACGATAATCGACATTCACGCGGACGAAGTCGCGGGCAAAAGCTAGTAAATATATGAACATGGTTTTTGTATCTCTCATGGCTGTTGGCAGTTAAATGACGGGTAAGCTGCAGCAGCTATAACTAAATCATACAGAGAAGTGGTGCACTTAGAACAAATTTGATGCACCACAAACCTCTGACTTATCTCACGACTAGGTTTTATCCGCGACTTCAAAACTCAATGTTTTTAAATGATAAAATACTACCAGTAGCTTTGAGGATTTATTTCTATTAGTCAAAGAATTTTGAGAATCGGATGAGTATTTCCTGGGATTAAGGAGTATTAGAGAGTATATTCATTGTTTGTTGGAATAGAGGAAGTAGTCGTCTACTGTATTATTAATTGTAAATATGTGAACACTGTGTGATTTTTATACAAGGTACGGTCACCAAAGGAGATAAGTATCCATGTCGCCGGAAACAGTTGAAGTTTACTTAGAAACCGATAGGTTTTTATGAATAAAATAAAATACAATTTATAGAGAATAAACAGTTCAATGATTTAATAAAATTTCATTTGAAAGCCCCCATTGGTTTCTAAGAAATCTTCAACTATTCCCGACGACATGGATACTTATCTCTTTTGCGTACTGTACATCGTATTCACATAACATAATAATTCTTGTAAATGAAAATATTGTAAACACCCTTTTTTAAAAAGGAGTTTCTTGCCCATTCTTCTCCATACGAAACTACCATTTGGAATGGGCAACTAGATTCAAATTTTACAATATGACGTTCAAAAGTGCCTTTTAATGGTCTAATTGAAATAAAAGATTTGACTTGACTTGACTATAATTGTATTTGACATCATGTACAGTCAGCAAAAGAGATAGGTATGCAGGTCATCGGAAATGGTTGAAGTTTACTTAGAAACTGATGGATGTTTTCGAATGAAATTTAACTAAATCATTGAAATGTTTATTCTCTATTAAATTAAAATTATTTTATTCAAAAACATCCATCGGTTTCTAAGTAAACTTTAACTATTTCTGACGACCCTGCATACTTATCTCATTTGCTGACTGTACCTACTGTATCCTTATTTTCAAAATAAATTATCTTATCTTAAGCAAATAAAGTAGGTGAATGAAAATCTCTTCAGCTTTATATAGTATCTATAGATGAACACATGGAGCTACTGACTGTGAATTCACATGACATTCCAGTTACTAAAAACCGATAAACCTGACTATCACACTGCTATTTTTTATCAATCTACATTCTCTTCCAGTATCACTTCGATCGCCTGTCTCATGTGTGTTGTTTTTCTTGGCTGTTGCATTCATTTGGGCGGGTTTAGACGGATACATAATGCATACAACCTCGGGGGGTCATCAGTATTCCGCGACGGCAGTTGCTCTGACGATGTCCAACCTCGACGTCTCGTGTTACCGATGTTTGATTTAAGTTTAAATTGCTTTAGCTTTTATTGAGTTACGTTTTGAGTTTTCAGAGTTTAATTTTATAAAAACCTATAGAAGGAGCTCGTGGTTAAGTAAAAGTCGTACAGATCGATCGGCCACAGGTTAAGCTACGCTTGCCGCGGTCGGTCTGTGGATGGGTGACCATCCATTTTCATACCGAGTTCGGTCCGTGCCTCGGAAAGCACGTAAAGCCGTTGGTCCTGGCTGTCATTTGTAGATCTTTGGCAGTCGTTACGGGTAGTCAGAAGCCAGACAACCAGTCTTACCAAGGGATCTCCACATCCCGTAACTGGGTAACAACCCAGTTACGGGATGTGATGGTCTGATAGGCAGTCGCTCCATGAAAATACTGGTATTCAGCTGCATCGGGGTCGACGCCAACACAGTTGGAAAATGGCTACGCAGATGATGAAATAAATTAATGAGAGATAATAAATACATTAAGTGTAATTGTGAGGAAACCTGGACGTATAATTAATCATCATGTCAACCTTTAACGCCCACTGCTAGGCATAGGTTACCACAAGAGGGGTTTCAGCCGTAATCGCCATGCTTGGCCGATGCATGTTGGCGATCGCAGTAGGTGTTATGCTACTCAGAAAGACGCTGCTGCCCATCCTCTGGTCAATATCCCTCTGTCGCCTTCTACGACACCCACGGCTAGATATGGGGTAGTGCTATTCGTGACCGGCACCACACGGCTTATAATAAATTAATAGAAGTCTGAAATCGCAAATCTGTATTGAGCAAGCGTGGTCACAGTATAAGTATTAGTACTACCGTACAGTAGCGACACGCTCCGCCTCCCTCTGAAACCGTTCCTCACCTCTCCCCGCATCCAACGACTAGCTCTGGAAATTGCGTTTTTGTTCGTCGTCCTATTATTTTAGTATTAGTGTAGGCAATTATATCGTTTCGTTTCTATGGAGTATCGCGGGTGTGGTGGCGATCAATGCTTGTATTCTCCATATGAGATGGTTCTTTGCTTTGCAATGGGACAATTAAAGACTGGTATTATTATTTATTTAGGTTTAACAACTAATAGTATAGTTAGTTGGGAAATTATTATTATAAAAGCGCTCTTCCTCTCTCCTATTATTATTATTATTTTCGTATACGTGTTATTTTTTCCCAGCACTTTAGCTGGATTCAGCTACATTTACGGGCCGAAGCCAAGTAAATGCAGCGTGTGGTGTGTATTATATATAGGGCGTGTAGTGTTTATTATTATTATTATTATATTTAGCCTGTACTACTTATGCAAAATGAGGCTGTGCCCTACAGAGTCCATAATTGTTACTATATGTCGCAGAATCAAGGATAAGACGCCATATTATCAATCAAAATGCAACTTGTTATTTGATTACAACACCATCTTGTGATATTTTTAGGAAACGTCAAGCAGTACGCTTGGGTAAGGTCGATACAGGAAGTGACGATACCGAGTTACCGACTTGAGGGCTGTCATTTGCAAATGAGTTGTCAAATTTATTTGACGTTTGGCAGATGGTGATTTCTGAACGACAGAGCAGCGGGCACTTTTGATTGTGACTCGGACGCGAACGGTGGTTCGTCTTTCCTGTATCGAACTTGCCGCGTTTTCCATAATTATTGTAATCTGTTTTCATCGCCTTGATAAATTGTGATTTTTGATATTATCGAGTGACACTAAGCAAATAAACATCAGTGCTAAATATTGGAGATTTTATTTTGTGATTGCAACATGTCTAACGACGGTTCCGGCGAAGAAGTACCCCACGTGGTTGATCAACCTCCGACATATATATTAATAGTTACCACATCTATGTGTACATTATGGATAAAGATCATCATCATCATCATTCCAGCCGACGTCCACTGCTGGATGGGGGATCGCCACGCTTGGCAGGCGGGTTGGCGATCGCAGTACGGTTGTTACAAAGGCACAGAGAACGCTGCTACCCATTCTCTGGTGAGTCCCTTAGTCGCCTCTTACGACACCCACGGGAAGATATGGGATGGTGCTATTGGATAAAGATAAATAGAGAAAAAGATAAACAATAATAAAAGAGAGAGTGAGAGAGGATTTTTATAGATTTTTGTAAAAAATTGAGATTGAGTAATAAGAATTTGACTGACTTTATTTATTGATATGTAGGTACCTATACCCTGTTCACAATAAGATTAGACATTTACTCAAACCTTTTTTACAGTCCGTTCAACCGATTTTGACTTCTATTGCGTTGGTGACATGACAAATGGCAACTGCAGTAAACAGTTGAATTGTAACCACTTTTTTTTGCCTCTAATGTCATCCTTAAGCCTACGGAATAGCAGTCAAAATCGGTTGAAGGGACTGTAAAAAAGGTTTGTGTTTATGTCTAATCTTATTGTGAACAGGGTATAGGCTGTCTTGTAGAGGATATTTATATTGATTTGCTATATTTTGTTTTAGACAGATTATTTTATTTTAAGTTTGTTTGTCTAATGCAATGTACCTTTGTCATTTTGTAGATTTTTTTATTATTATGTTAGGCCTTTTAGTTTCGGTCTACTCGTGTACTTACATATAAACCACTTTTTACTTTGAACTCCATATTCAATAGCAAAACAAGTAGGCCAAATCATACTTCATCATCTTGCACTATAAACCTATGTATACTCATGTTTTACATTTAAAAAAATGTTCTTTCTTTTGAGATTTGCCTTTTATTTTTTTTGGAGAATTGGGACTGCTGTCAGCCAATCACAGGCAGTTATAGTTAGCTAGGTAGTTTCTGTTTATATGTTTATTAGACGGGTTGGAGATTGTGTTTGCTTGTAGACACTTCGGTTTACAGTATTAGTGACCACTGAAACGTGAAACGTAATCACGTTTGACATAGTTTGGTGTTAAGAGGACTGAATCTGTAGACAAAACCCCTTTTCTATTAACGTTAACGCCATCGAAAAAATTAAATTGTATGCAGTTGACATATTTGCATCACGTGATATCTGGTAAGCAAACGTCATCTACATACAATTTGATCTATCCGTTGGCGTTAACGCTAACAGAAAGAGATTTTGTCTACAGCCCAGTACTGACAGTACACTCTTGCAAAACGTTGTCTAATCATGTTGTATACGGTTGAAGTTCCACGGTCACATTTTTGTCACTGTGGAATTCACTGCCCGCCTCTCTGTTTCCCGATAAATATAATGTGGGTCTCTTCAAGGTACGTGTGGACCGGTTAATCATGGGCATGCGTGCTCCGCTTTGGGCCGCATCATCACTTTAAGATCGCAATGATATATTATGCACTTAGATGCGTTACCCGCGCTCAATAATGGCAATATTAAAGCAAGGTAATTGCCGGGGTTTCACTTAGTCACGTACCACCCAGTGTCGCGGCTATACGTCGGAATCGCTCGTAATTCACACATAACTGACGTAACTAAATATATATGTATATTTATCTTTTTCTAACAGGTATACGCTGTATGCTTCTGGCCTTTCTTCGCACTGTATAATTGTATGTGCCTATTGGTTTGTAGATATAAAAGTTTGCGCCGTTTTAAAGTGCACTAATGTTCGTGTATGGCGCGTCTATTTATAATACGTCATTGTTACGAGGTCACATTTCTATTTCCATACAGCACTCAACTAAATGACATAAAACAATCTCAGTACAATAAAGTCATAAAGAAAAAAAAACACCTTCCATTTTTCCATATTGCTGTACAAACGAGGTCTTAATTAATTAATGCAGATTATGTCTAATTCTGAGGGCAGCGCCGTGTGTCAACGTGTTAAGTTATTCTTGCTGACGAATGGCAGCCATTTTATTTGTAGAAACCATTTTGTTTGGTCGTGAAGGACTCACCTAACTGTAGATACGAGAAAGTGCGTGTTACGATGCAAACATTATACAGGTTATAAATTAACCGTTGTTGTGTTATGTAGGCCGGTTAGTTGCAGAAGTACGTGAATAGTTTGCAGGTACAAGGACCTTATATGAAAACGGGGGTGAAATACTTGACAACTTGGGCGAATTCAAAAATGATACCCATAGTTACATTAAGTTAGTTGTTGATTTAATTTAACTGTTACAGGGTAAACAATTTTGACGTCAGCCAAAACACAATAGAATCTTAAAAAATGTTATCCATTCCGATCTACTCAAAACCACACACACACTTCAAAACTCACTCCTATACTCGTACAATTCCACTGCATCATTAAAAACAAACGTCTACTTAAAGATAGCTTCATAAACAATCAAGTAAAATGTTTCGTCCAAGAAACAATATCCGACAAATATCCGAAAGAGTGCCGTCAGCTGGTTATTTTCACTTAAAGTTCTAAAACTCGTATCCAATACTAGGTTCTATTCTTAGTAGATCCGTAAAAAGAGCTTGCAAATCCTTGTACCTCGCTAGTGTTGGCGGAATAGTCGGGAGTGTGTGATAGCTTAGTCGAAACTTCCCCTTTTAGGGGGACGGATTTTGATAGCAAGCGATATTGTTTTGCCCATGGTGAGATCATTATAAACTCAGGCTCAAAGTCGCCTGACTTACCTACACATCATTACATCTTAGAATAGCTAAAATCTTGAGAATTTTTAGCGGAATGTGTAGGTAATACGGTATACGTACGAGTGGCAACCTGCCACTTGCATCCACAGGTTACCCGCGACTTTGACGATGTCTAATGATGTGAATTTACTGTATGTGAATGTACTAATTGGATTAAATACTGGGCCCTTTTAAAAATATCGTAAGGTCAATGCTACTAATTAGAAATGTTCAAAATAGGATTACATTTTGAACATATTTAATTAGTAGCATTGGCTATCTCATCTAGGCGACAATCAATGTAAAAAATGTAGGTAAAACAGAGCATTTTTAACAGATTGAGACAGATGAGAATGCAATCATTTCTAAAAGTTCATCATCACTCAGGATCACTCCTCAGGTAATGAAGGTAACTTATTAGTTAAGTTCAAGTTTGACGACTGGTTTTTATACATAATTAAGTATAATAATTATGTTTTTTGCAGAATATTGTTAAAAATCCTATACTTCCTATACCTTCCTTTCCGTGTGTCATAACTTCAGCCAAAAGCTTTGAAGGTCAAATATTAAAGCGTGTGGATACTTTACAGCGTGCACGTGAGTTTAAATTGATGGCTGATCACTAATGAAATACATTAATTTAAGCTAGTGATTGGAATAAATTAAGAGATGTTTGTTGGATGAATTTCCTAAAGACTAAGAACAAATTAAACATTGGCAGTCGAATTTAAAATAGTGATCAGTTGTTAACTGAGCATCTACTTCAAAATTAGCCAGCTTAGAATGAACCGGAATACATAAGCACAAATATCCATAATATACTCGTATCATGTCGATTAGTGATAAAAACTTAATGGAAGCTCTGAGAATACACCCCCTGTCCCCAAAGGAGTCCACTTCCATACCGTTCGCTATTTACTGCCTTCGTCTCGCAAATCAATATTGCATGTCTCAGATGCATCGATCCTTGAAAATGTTTATACCAAACAAAGTTGTCGTCGAGTATTTTGTGGGCTATTTATGAACTTTTACGGTAGTTTGAAGGAGGAAAAGTTAGTGGGTAATGAAGAAATGGATTTATTTGTGGAACTGTAGCAATATAATTTGACTATGATAGCTGGAAAGTGTAGATTGGAAGAAAATATTTTTAACCGTAGTCAATGTTGTGAATTATGTACTTTTAATTAGTGGGTTAATAGTTTTTTCCCGCGACTTCGTCCGCATGAATGTCGGTTATCGCGGATGCAAATAAAATAGCGGATTAAGGGCGCGTATTCGATTTAGCGCAATTCAAAATCTAAATGATTACTAGAACGGCGTAGCAGTATTGACACACACTAGTACAATACAATGGTCTGTTTGTGTGCATCAGAAAAAAATATATGCACGAAATAAGCATGAATCGTTGAAATTGATCGCCAAACCAAAGCGCGCGATGTTTTACAGTGCTTTTAAAAATAATTGTCTAAAATAAATGAGCTCTTGTAACGGACTGAAAAATATTCTGTATATTAAGCATAACTTTTACTTTTACAAAATAAATATATCAGTTACGTTTTTATTCAAATACTGGTGAAAAAAAATTGACAAAGTGAACCGATTTTCTACTTTTTCAACATTGTTTTTTAATACATAATAGTAATATTTTCGTAATTTTCGATCTGTAGCTGTCTTTATGGCTGTATATACTGTTGGAAAAACGCATAAAACAAAATATTTTGGCATATTGTAATGGTTGTATTGGTCCTGAAAGTTAACTCTGACGTCTATTTTCGTAAAACGATATGAAAGAATTGTCTTCGCTTTAAAAAACCATAATTAAAAATTATACTTTTACTCTGTAGCGGTCTAAATCAAGACTTAATCTTTCTAAAACAGTAAATTGTCTTTAAATAATCTGCTCACATAGTTACCATATTGCTCTGGGCAAAACGCAAAAACATGAAGTTAACGTCACGAATCGAATACGCGCTTGTTAGATTTATACCGATGTAATTAATACATAACAACGTAATTCGTGTTGTAATATAAAGTAATAATTAATTTCTAATTAAATGCAGTAGAAGTATAGTAAATAACATCATTTTAAATAGAATAAAGTGTGTTTAAACTTTGGATAGCAAATAAGTATAAATCATATTTGCTAGTCATCGTGAATCATACTTGTTTATCGCCGCTTATAAAAGCGAGTGTTCAGACTTCATTGGAGGACACTTTTGATCGAAACGTTGATCGGTACGGAGCTCTCGAAGAAAATAATAAGATAAGTATAACTATGATGATAACTATGAAAGGCTATGTATATGAATAATTTTAATATTAAATTATATGTACCTAGTTGTTATGACATGAATGATGTAACCTAAATTTGTAAAATATTACTGATTTTAAAAGAGTGTTCATGGAGTTTCTTGCTCGTTCTTCTCCATAGAAATCTACTCTTTGGAACGAGCAACTAGATTCAACTGTCTGACTGACTCTGACAATTCAAAAGTACCTGTAAAAGGTTGAATTGAAATAAATGATTTTGAGTCTGAAATATTACAATAAAATATATGTTTCCTAAACAAAGTATTTTTATTTCACTATTCTGTTCTAAAATAATAATATTCTTTGAGTATATAAGTATGTGTATTTAATATAGAGCTATTTAATTGCTTTGTAATGTTGCCTTTTATTACCTTATATTCTAACATCAGAAGTGGGATGTACCATGTGCTAAACTAATCTTACTATATTTTCAGGGTTATTGTTGCTACCGAACTGGAACCAGAGATTCACCTAAAGCTGCTTACTACTATCAAAGAAGCGTTGTCCAGTAAGAATCGGCAGGATGACGTGGCTCTCCCGATATTCGATCCCGCCACCACTGACAGCGGCGCAGTGGCGTGGTGTGCAGACAATGACAAAAGTTTGGTTGGAGCGACTTAATTAAAGTCGCAAAAGGCAGGTAAGGCCCCCAAGGGCTTTGCAAGGTCGATAATAGGAAAATTTCTGTGCTGAATTAACTTGAATGTACCCACACAAAAAAAAAAATAATTAAAAAATCTCGGTTTGATTGTATAAAGCTGTAATTTATTGTTCAGACTCGTCAACATCAGAATTTTAGTTTTGTTTTCTGCTTACGTAGAGACTAAAAAGCGACCAGTAGATCAATCACCTGAGAAACGTTTTATGCCAATCCCAAAATTGGATGAGACATATCAGAAAAAAAAAAAAGAAAAATATTATGCTAGGTACGTGTGGTTACAGTTTATAAAAAGGTAGGACATGATGTAACAACTTGTATTTTTGAACGTGTAAATTCGACCGACTAGCAATTAAACTCTCAAAGATCAATGACTAGATGTTCGAGTCAATACTTTATGCAATGTTTTAAACTTTAAACTCACTAACGTTACCATTCGCAACATGTCTATTGACTCTATTGTCGACACAGGAGTAAGTTGTAGCATTATACGGGAATCTATTGCCAAATGACTAAATTATATATTTTTCCATACTCAATATAAGTACGTTATTGGAATAGGTAACGGTAAAATACATATTTTTTGCAACTATCACAGTGACAGTTAAAGTTGAAGATATTTGTTTATAACTATATTTACATGTGGCCCGTGACCAAGATTTTCATATGATCTTATTGGTAGGAATGTGGTTAATTATCCTGACATTCAAATCACTGTAGATTCTGAAGGGCTAGCATGGAAAAATATTTTTCCTGTTGGCACTGAATTTAGTTTATTCGTTATTTAGAGCATCACATGCCAAAAGTTACGTCTTAACCGTAATCAATATGTTAGCTACTAGGTGTGGTAATGTGTCAGACTGGCCGAGCGTTTTGTGGAAAGTCCAATTGTCCATACATTACTGTACAGCAATCAACTGGTTTTTCACCTATTAGGCTGCTTGTTAGCAGAAACTCGAACATCCCGTGTATACAAGCTCGATTAGATGAGGTAATACAAGATAGTAATATAAATATTGACGTAACGACCGATCGTCAGTTAGCACATCAACGTCTTAAAATTGTTGCCGATACATTCAAAGACCGCTTTGACCAAACGCGTAGAGATAACATAAATTATAGCGTAGGTGATACTGTTTATGTAAATCAAGACCATAGGCGACATAACAAACTAACAGCAAAATTTTACGGACCCTACGAAATTATGAACATATTAGATAATAACAGGTTCTCATTAAGGGGTATTGGAAATCAGAGAAATATAATAGTTGCAAAAGAAAAAAAAATCGCCTATGGCCTGGATAGTGGACTGAACAAAACGCTGTAGTACATTTATTATAATATTATTTAAGATATGATTGTATTATGGATGGATTAAAACCTTAACTGTGGTATATTATGACATTCACTGGCTGCGGGTGATTAAGCTTCACTGACTGCGGGGTGTTTGGTCTACCCAGTAAGGTCTGATTATTGATTATACAATGACGATTATGAGACGATTACTGATATTGTAATTATATTAGTATATATTGTATTAATATTCGTTTAAGACATGATTGTATTATTATGGATGGATTAAAACCTTAACTGTGGTATATTATGACATTCACTGGCTGCGGGTGATTAAGCTTCACTGACTGCGGGGTGTTTGGTCTACCCAGTAAGGTCTGATTATTGATTATACAATGACGATTATGAGACGATTACTGATATTGTAATTATATTAGTATATATTGTATTAATATTCGTTTAAGACATGATTGTATTATTATGGATGGATTAAAACCTTAACTGTGGTATATTATGACATTCACTGGCTGCGGGTGATTAAGCTTCACTGACTGCGGGGTGTTTGGTCTACCCAGTAAGGTCTGATTATTGATTATACAATGACGATTATGAGACGATTACTGATATTGTAATTATATTAGTATATATTGTATTAATATTAGTTTAAGACATGATTGTATTATTATGGATGGATTAAAACCTTAACTGTGGTTTATTATGACATTCACTGGTCGCGGGTGATTAAGCTTCACTGACTGCGGGTGTTTGGTCTACCCAGTAAGGTCTGATTATTGATTATACCATGATGATTATGAAAACGATTACTGATATTATGTAAACAAAATGTACCTTTATGTAATAAGAATATTGTGTTTGTACTTCGAGAGCGAAGTACTTGTCAGTATGGCCGTGTTAGATTTATACCGATGTAATTAATACATAACAACGTAATTCGTGTTGTAATATAAAGTAATAATTAATTTCTAATTAAATGCAGTAGAAGTATAGTAAATAACATCATTTTAAATAGAATAAAGTGTGTTTAAACTTTGGATAGCAAATAAGTATAAATCATATTTGCTAGTCATCGTGAATCATACTTGTTTATCGCCGCTTATAAAAGCGAGTGTTCAGACTTCATTGGAGGACACTTTTGATCGAAACGTTGATCGGTACGGAGCTCTCGAAGAAAATAATAAGATAAGTATAACTATGATGATAACTATGAAAGGCTATGTATATGAATAATTTTAATATTAAATTATATGTACCTAGTTGTTATGACATGAATGATGTAACCTAAATTTGTAAAATATTACTGATTTTAAAAGAGTGTTCATGGAGTTTCTTGCTCGTTCTTCTCCATAGAAATCTACTCTTTGGAACGAGCAACTAGATTCAACTGTCTGACTGACTCTGACAATTCAAAAGTACCTGTAAAAGGTTGAATTGAAATAAATGATTTTGAGTCTGAAATATTACAATAAAATATATGTTTCCTAAACAAAGTATTTTTATTTCACTATTCTGTTCTAAAATAATAATATTCTTTGAGTATATAAGTATGTGTATTTAATATAGAGCTATTTAATTGCTTTGTAATGTTGCCTTTTATTACCTTATATTCTAACACGCTCTTAAAAAATATCTTCATACCAAACTTCATTAAAATCGGTTCAGCTATTTTGTCGTAAAAACCTTACAGACAGACAGAGTTACTATCATATTTATAATATTAGTATGGAGTAAGGATTCATTCACAGAAAGTCCATGCTGCTGATACTGCTGTTCCCGAAGCCTATAAATGTGACAGAGTGCCTATTTCTAGATTAAGAATAGCAATTGCAAGAAAGATAGTGCCATTGTACATAGGTACATGCAGATCTTTCCTCAAACCGGTTCCATCCTTAATCACGAATGAAAATCGACCCAAAAGGAAAACATCAAGGTAAACTCTTGTTTATATTTCCCTTTACATATGTGTGAATATAAAACAATGCCACAACACGTAAATGATAGTGTAAACGTTGGTTATTTTGACGAGGAGCCGACGGAGGCATGTCGGAGGCGTGCCGCGAGTGCGGGGGCGGAATAAATAAGTTGTACACACTTTGAATATTGATCTGTGCATGCGCTCGATGACGTAGTAATGTGTGCTGGTGTATTGGAAGGCTTTTCGTTTTGTAATGCAACTGTATGTATTACCCAACTGTTTTTTTACTTGTATAATTGTTTTTTATTATAAACAATGCATTTCTTGTGAATTCACTCAGAGTACAAAATATTAGATCAGTCTCACTAACACTGAGGTTGAGTGTGCAAAGTGCGTTCGTCAGAGACGCCTCTCTTAACAGATTGGAGCAGCTGCTGTCTTTGCCACACGGTCTGGAACACATAGACACACCAGTCCTAAAATAACTGCATTTTGCACCTTCCCTCTCAATAGTTTAAATATATACGAGGTCAGTGCGAGTTCCCTCCTAACCCTTAGCTCATTGTACCCTACCACCTACATAGTGTAATGTGAACAAAGATTGTCTAGATATATTGAAGTTAGTTTTCATGGGAGAATCTCTCTGAAACTGAACTCGTTATTATTGGTGTGTTTGCCCTTGAACCAGAAGTATTCTGTAGTTATTAAAGCAGATGATAAAGAACGGAATATTTTGGTATCAAATTGTGTGCTTGGATGACTTATATATAGGTCAAACTGAATAAAATACCCTTCATTGAAATTCATGAACGTTTTAAATTTTCCCAACAACAAAAGTAACAAATTGTTTACACTTTAACTTGCCCTACAAAAGATAATAAATTACCTACCTACACTATTCCCCACCACAAATATTATGACACAAACAAACCCAGACAGTCAAAATAATTAGCAAGTTTCGCAAACAGAAACTAAACACCAAAAGTGTTATCGTGCGTCATTTGTGTCTAGACTTGTAAAAGTTTGAAGAGTAAATTAGATTTCGTGTGAGTGTAAGAGAAACCGATGTTGGCTTCAGCACTTATCGAGATGCGCTTAGTGTCTGTTCTCGCTGTGCGGATGTATTTCTTCTTTTTGTCTCGTGACGTAAAGGCTCGGCTACAGTGGCGAGGTCGCGATCGCGGTCAGATACTGCAGTAAATAGTATTTGCAATGATGTTCCGTCGCTTCCGCGGACATGTACCACATAATCGTACTTACTTTAATTAATTATGTTAGCCCCGTCCCTGTTCGGCGTACAGTTGCCAGTGCCCAGTCGCCCATCACACGTGTTCTGTCTTCCCTCAATGCTCTCTTGGATGTCAAGCCTGACTGTGATGTGTTCGCGGACGAATGGAAGGCGATCTAGTCAGTATGAGTTTGGAGTATTGTGAGATGAGCGGGTGAATGTCGTTAAGTATATAATAATAATATAAGTCTTAAACTAATGTAATTGACCAACGGCCGTTTTATGTTAAAGTAAAAATAAATATATAAATGTATGTAAGTTTATAAGGTATATTTTGTTATGGGTGGAGGAGCTCGTGGTTAAGTAAAAGCCGAATAGATCGATCGGTCAAAGGTTAAGCTACGCTTGCCGCGGTTTGTCTATGGATGGGTGACCATCCATTTTCATACCTAGTTCCCCCCGTGCCTCGGAAAGCACGTAAAGCCGTTGGTTCCGGCTGTGATTAATTCGGCAGTCGTTATGAGTAGTCAGAAGCCAAAAGTCTGACAACCAGTCTTACCAAAGGGTATCGTGTTACCTAGTAACTGGGTTGTGGAGGTCCGATAGGCAGTGGCTACATGTAAAACACTGGTATCAAGCTACATCTAGTTAGACTGAAAGCCGACCCCAACATAGTTGAAAAAGAGGCTTTCCAGATTGATTGATTTTTTATATTTTTTGTTACCTGAAACCTTTTACCTCTTTGTGCCCGTGTTGGTGTGGACCTGTCCTTACAAATACTAGGTACTGCAGTAGTTACCCCAGTCTGGTCGTACCTTGCAACCTTACTTCGACGCCACATTTTTGGAGCATGTGAATCAAAATTGTTGTTACATAACGAATGAAACATAGGTTTTTATAATTATTCTAAATGCCCTAAAGACTTAATATCGATAAACATTTCAAGTAAGCTTAATTGCTAGTGGTCTCTTTGCTTAGTTGTAATAGTAAACCGTGACGATTGTCTTGTAACATTCATACTGATCTTGTCTACTTTATTTGCCTAGAGCGTACGTGTATCTCAGTTCGTATTTAAATTAATGACGATGACCTTATATTGTGCTAAAAGTTAGGAAGATCGGAAAAAAATATAAAGAACTGAGAAGATAGAAAGTTTCCTTATTAACGGAGGTAGTATAAATACCTGTTTATCTGTTTTCATTGGTCAAAATTAATGACACTTACCGTTATATTGTTTTAGGGAGAAGATGCAAAATGTTGTATGTCTCTCATTTAGTATTGTCATAAGGCATTCGGGCTCGTGCGGCCAGTATTCCGCGTTGGTTGGTTGGTTGGTTTGTCGGGGCCTTTTCCGCACTTAGCCACTCGATTGGGCCATTGTACGTGAAATCTGTCTCTTCTTTTATTCCAGCCATCCTAGTTCCTCCCAGAAGCCGAGCAGCCTTTTCAGGTTGCTGCAGACTTCCGATAGTGATACTGGAGACTGGAGAATCTGTGCCCGTTGATCCGCCACGCTCCTGCACTCCATGAGCACGTGCTGTGGCGTTTCTTCCGCCTCCATGCAGCCTCTGCACAGAGGGCTATCTGTCACACCTATGGTGCACAGGTGTTTGTTTAGGGGACAGTGTCCGGTTATCGTACCTAGTACTTTACGGATTTGGTCCCTGTTTAGTCTTGTGAGGTTGCGGGCAAGCTTCTTCGAAGCTACCGGAACAGCATTCTTTGTTTGCCTGCATCCTGCACTGTTTCTCCATTCTGTTTGGTGGTTAGCTTCTGTTGTAAGGCGCAGCCATGCTCTGTATTCCGCGTTGTTCTATGTCATAAGGGAACCAAGGGACAGTGAGTAAAATGAACCCAGCTGACTTAACACAAAAGGATTTATTTTGAACAGTTAACGAACATAGTCTTTACTTTTTTGTCATTATATCTTGATACTTAATATTATGTAGTAACGTTCTACAATTCAGAAAAAATATCGTGCCTCAAAAAACAAGGGAGACACACACAAAATCGCAATGGAACGGACTCCGATATATAAATGATAAGGGCTACACCGCGCACCGCAGCATTCATATAAATGTGTACATTACATACAAATACGGTGCATTGGGTTGGTACGCTTGAGTGCAGCTTATTCGGGATTATATCGTCCAGACTGGAGTATTATTTGAAGGTGTATCTATGTGTCTGTAGGTTGATCAAACTTTAATTCATGTATTGGTTGAGCTGTAAGATTTTGAAGCTTAAGCTTTGAAGCATTGAAGCTTAAGCTGTCTGGGTCTTCGATAAAAGAACCGAAAGTGTAGTATCAGTGTAGTATCATAATAATAATAATAACAAGGAAAATTAAAAGCACCTGAAACAGAGAGAGCATCCGACCACGGTACGCAGTCAGGTTACTTCCCCCCTCTGTAGCCCCAAAGTATGAGCGCATGACACTTTCATTAAGAGACTGTGTCCATCTCATGCGCTGCACACTTCCACCGGAAGCGGGGACCCTATCAGAGACCGGAGGGTCTCGAGGCCCCAAGCTGTCCGGCGGCCGGCGTCGTCCCCGCCGACGTACAGGTGTTGGCGTCGTCGGCGGAGAGAAATATTCGTCGCTCGAGCTCGACGCAACTGCCGAGGCCGGTGTCACAGCACTCACTATAGGGCTGGGTTCCGGCGGCGGCGAGGCGGAGCTGAGCGACGGGTCCGGAGATGGTGGGCGTGCTCGTCGTATCGCTGCTCGCGTCAACATTGTTCTTCACATCGATATATATGTACTTACTTCTATGGTTCTTCAGTATTAAATTTCATTTTGTATATTTCCATCAATTTAACAAGGAGGCTCTCGTTAGGCAGCTGGATCAAGGGGTTGATACAGAAAGCGGTACTCCTGGACACGGCGCGTATAGTCAGGAGATTCCTCTCTCAGGAGCCCTGACCACCGGTAGCTTGGACCCTGTTCCCGATACCGGTGGGCTACTATTTTTTATATTTTTAAATGATTTAATTTATTTTTTTTTGTTACTAATATTTAAAAATATAATAAAATATGTAAAATAATGAATAAATGAGAATAATAATAATACTTTTATTTCAGATGACCAAGATCCAAAGTGTTAGTACTTATAATTTTGACTTACAACTATTGTTAGTAAAATGACACGAATATTGGTGATTTATAAAGTTATTACTAATTAATCACCGTCCTCACCATCCTTTTCACAATTGGAGACGTAACGTCCTCCCTTATTATTTTGAGGATGCTGTTACTAGTTTCTCGTACTCTGCTTAGTAGAGATGCGGTTTTTTTGCGAATCACCTCATGAAAACCATCGGTTCGATTCTGCACAAACATCTCTGACGCACTACAAAAACGAGGCCTTCGCAACAGCATCCTAAAAATATTATTATACTGGACGCGCAGAGCGTCCATCGCTCTTTTGGTATATGCGACCCACAGGTTTCCCGTGTAGAAACTTTGGCAATATGCCTTAAAAAGGGTGATTTTTACCTCTACACTACATCGGGAAAACCTGCGTGCCAGCATATTACCTCGGACCGATAGCGCTCTGCGCTCCCTTTCAATATCTACATTGTCTTTAAGGTCGGTGGTGAGAAAATGCCCGAGGTACTTGAAAGAATCTACCTTGTTTAGCTCCGAACCATTTAACATAATGGCAGGTATACTTTCAGGGCATTTACCACCGGCCTTAAAAACCATGTATTTGCATTTGAGAACATTATACAACAAACCGTGTCTAGCCGCATAAAACTCACATCGCTTTAGTAGCTCTCCTATAGACCGAGCAGTGGGGCCCAGCAGCACCATATCGTCTGCATAACTTATGTTATTTACACTGATACCACCTACCCTGCATCCGACATGCATGCTGCTAAGCTCCACCAGTAAGTCATTAACATACAGGTTGAAGAGCCGTGGAGACGTCAACCCGCCCTGTCTCACACCGCACTCCAACCTGTATGATTCTGAGAGTGTATTGAACCATTTGACATGGTTTATTTGGTTTGCATACCAGTACTTCAGGATGTCTACCACTTCCATCGGTACGTTCCTGTCCCTCAGCTTTCTCCAAAGCATATCGTACGACACAAGGTCAAATGCTTTGGAAAGGTCAAGGAAACAGGCGTAAACCGGCGTTTTCCTATCTGTGTAGTATTGAACAGTGTACTTAAGACTGAGGATGGCACTCTCTGTTGACAATCTGCGTTGAAAACCGAATTGTGAATCGTGCAGGGTAATAAAACTCTCCAAATAAGTATCGAGTGCACTGTCCAAAACCTTTGCAGCTGTGGTCGCCAGAGATATAGGTCGGTAATTACCTCCGTCCGAGATGTCTCCAGTCCTGTTCTTAATTATAGGTACTACAACTGTTTTCATCATATCAGATGGTAAATATGAATGTCTAATGCACAGTGTATAAAACATGGCCAGTACCCTCGGCAGGTGAAACCCCGCAAACTTAAAATGTTCAATACTGAGTCCATCGTGTCCGGGAGATTTGCCTCTGCTCATGTGTTCAATAGTCTCTTTTACTTTTTAGGCTGACAAATATATTCGTGACTCTTCTCCCCGACACGACGACTCTTTCTCGGTCAAGGACACGGAACTGCCAAGTGGCGACTTTACTCTAAAATGTTCCACGAACATATTTGCGATATCCCCTGGGTTGCTTTTCCCATCCTCGCTCACAGGGAGGCTAGGCCTCGCTTCCAACTTCCCCGTAGACTTCCAGAATTTCGCAAAGTTTTTTGAAGCTCTTTGTTGAGTTATTATGTCCATTTTAATTTGCGTTTGATTGTCCTGGCACCATTTTAGGCGACTCTTAAAAATCTTACGTGATTCCCGCATTCTCTCATAAATGTTACCAGAACTTGGTTTCTTATGGAATATCCAATTTAGAAATTGAAGTTTAGCCTCACTGTGAGCGTCTTTAACGTGCCTGTTACACCCACACAATCTTTTACGTTTTACAACGTTATCACTCACTGACTCACACGACTGCATAGCAGCGTCAGTCAGACTATCAATTATTTGGCCATATAACTTGTCCAAGACAAGTCTATGTTCAACCAGGTTACAGTAGGAACCAAAGCTGCAATTGGAAAACTCCATTGGAAAGTCTATTTCACGCAACTTGTCGTTACAAATTCGATGATACTTTTTTATATGCTGTTCGCTTCTCACACCCCAAATAACTTGACTCCGCATTCTGTTCTCCAATTGCAACTTTTGTTTAACCGCACCCAAGTCACAAGTCATATAAAGTGGTAAGTGATCCGAAACAAACACATCTTCATATACACCCACGTTGACAACCGTTCGCCACGCAGATAGGGAGACCACACAGTGGTCCAACCACCTCCTACACCCATGAGCATCACTTACAAAAGTATGACAATTCGAATTTAAACCTATCTTTACAATATCTGCACAGATCCAATCCTGATCATTACAAAAATTACTTAGCTCATTGTAAAATAATTCGTGTGGATGTGCATTAAAGTCACCCAACATAAAAATACTTTCTACATCCATGCTCGCTACAATAGCACTAATTTCTCCTAAAACCTGCAAAAATGGGTAAGTTTTCTATTGAATTGGTAGGCATATACACAGAGAAAATAATAATAGAACGACTTGCTGTACTGGCTCTGATAGCACATAAGCGACAGCTCTCACAATCTATAACAGAAACTGATTCAAAAATGCCTTTCCTCCAGAGGATGGCCACTCCCCCATACGGTCTCCCGACTATTAAGCCTGCTGAGGTATCCACGGCAGACTTACCTGTATATTCAAATTTATTGTCAATGGATCCAAGGTAAGACACGTCATGGGGAAGCAGCCACTCCTAGTCTCCTGTAAAGCCACCAAATCCGATGTATCACAGAGAAGTCGTATATTATCAACTGATCGTTTATCGACTTACAATTAAAAGTAGTAAATTTGCTGTAATTATTTCATAGCAATGCTTATCTGTAAGAACTCACTTCAGTGCTCACTTCTGATTCCGTGGTGACAACTGTATTAGGTATTCTGTAACTTGATGAAAACTACGTTAGCGCCACTAGTGGAAGCAAACTATTTTTACGTAACTATTTTTGCGAATACCAAACCCTCTACACTTCCGGTAAGTGAAATTGGAATTAAGATAGGATTTGATTTCTTACAGCATTACACTGCCGAGCTTAGTATCTTTCTTTTACAATCAACACAGAAGCTACCTATTATTCAAATGTTTTTCTTCTTAGTGTATCGATAGCAGTTTATATTGAGTCGACCTAGAATTTAACTACGCGTTTAGAGCCATCAGAAGCATCTACCAATTTGTGAAGTGTGCAGTTATCAGGGCATGCAGGACACGGTAACAGGTATCTTGTTGTTTGAGGAACAACATTGCATTTGCACACCAGGCTACTTCGTTTTTATGCTTAGAGAGTCTGTCTTGGTACTTCATACAATTGCTTCGTGTTATTTCTTGTCTGTCAGTGGGCAGGCATTTTCAAATCGAGGTAAATATATTTGTTGCTAATACATTGGGGGATGTTCAATATGGCTTTCAATGTCTTGGTTTGAAATCTTTCCAGGATTTCTATACTACTTCTACTGGCTGTGCCCTGGAGACAGAGAAAAACGGAAATAAATATTGAATACTATTTCATCACAATCCTCTAATAGTTGGTCTAATGGTCGCCAACGCAAGTGGTGACAGTTGTGACAGTGAATTTTTCTGTGAATTATTTGTTATCCGTACTTCCATACTAATATTATAAATGCGAAAGTTACTCTATCTGTTACGCTTTCACAATTAAACGGCTGATCTGATTTTCTAAATTAAATTTAAATTATATTAAATTTGAAATAGCTAGAACATAGGCTACTCTTTAATTCCTGACTTCATTTGCATCCGCGATAATTGACATTCGCGGTTGAAGTCGCGGGCAAAAGCTAGTTTCAATGTATAAAAGGAAGTTACAGCTTTTTTTGTTGTAAGATTTTCCTTTTTGTTTTTCACTAATCTTTTAACCAAATTACCATCTGTTTAGCGTGGAAGTCTCAAGTCCTAAAACTTTAGGTTGGTTGATTAGTAAATGAATTAAGGAATATCTTTAATGTTATAAACAGAAGTACCTTAGCTGAAAGGAGTTTAGAGTACAGTCAACAGCAAAAGTTTATTAATGTATGTTATTTAACAATGGCTTATTCACTATATACAAATCATAAAAATAAAAATAATAAAATTATTTACAATTCTAAGAAAAAGGCAGGGAGCTCAAAGGGCATCAAAAAACTCGTCCACATCGCTGTCAACGGGACACGTGCCCAACAGGCTGGCAGCATTGCCACGTTGTATGGCAATGCTGATTCTTTGACCCAAGAATAGACCAACCTTCGGGTCACGTGAGGAGTCGACCAGCCGCTTGGCGATGTCACGAAAAACAATATGGGCACTCGGACCCCATGGCCCTAGAGTTTCCACCCCAAACGGCTCAAATATATAGCTTCCAAGAAGGTTATTATATTTGCGCCGTTTGAGGTTTTCGGCACCTGCAGCAGCCGCCCCAGCACAACCCGTTGTGCTAGGAAGATGAGATGGCGCAAGGGTGTCGACACATGTTGCGTCCCACACCAAAGGCCTACCCAACTTCCAAGGCATTATGGTCATCCCATCTGGTCTCTTCCCATCGTCACGTGCCAACCCATTGGGTTCTAAAATAGCAGGCACCCCGGCGGTGGCAAGAGCACGACGGAGGATGTCATTGATGCTGGCGTACCGTGCCGTTCGGCCTGCGCTCCTACTGCAGGATAGGCCATGATGTCCGAGGCAGTCGACTGCTTCACCACACTGACAGCGATGTGGAGCACCGCATGGAGCGCCCAGACGCAGGCATGTAGCGAGTCGGAAGGTATTATCACACAGCATAGTACCGATGTTGGGTGATGGAAGTGCCTGAAGCCAGAGGCCCGACTCCCACTCATCCACAGCCAGTAGGCGGGCACGCTCAGCAGAATTGGTGGACGTATGAATTAGATTATTCCGTACCAACCTGCAGAGCGGCTCTTCCCACTGTCTCTGGGAAGATGGGTTCACGGGTCGATCTGTATCCGGGCAAGCCACTTTCCAGGCGTTCATCGCATCAGTCAAGCACGGCACTTCAAAGTCAACCAGTGATGGACGGAGGACAGGAAAGCCGGTAAACTGACACTGGAAATGTTGCGGACGCCGAGACCACCAAAACGAATGGGCAGGGTGGCTTGTAGCCACGCTCGGTCATCCAGGGCCACATTCAAAATCGATGTTAAAGTATTTTTAATAATTTGATCAATTTTGTCCAAGAGGTGTGGCTGCTTCCACAAAGGTGAAGAACGGAGGTAGTACATAAAATTTGGACCAAAACAACAATATCTAATGAGCGTAAAAGCGGAATGTAGATTAATTTTGGAAAGTCTATCCGAAATGTCATTAAAATGTTTAATTTTTTCCTCAATAAAAAGTGAAAAACTGTCTTCCAAAATAGGAGAACCTAGGAGGTGTAGAGAACTTTTGTCTAAAATTTTGATGTCTGGGGCTATTGCATTAAATTTCTGTAGGGTCGCGTGTCGGTCAAAAATGTCAGGAAAGTATATTTCACATTTAGAAGGGTTTAGGTCCAGGCCAATAGATTTAAATTTCTGTTTTAGAAGTTGCAGATCTTTCAAAACGGTGACAATATCACCTCCTAGAGTCCCGTCGTCTAAATACCACACGTTAAATTTTGAATTTAATTGTTGTATGATTGGGTGAATAGCCAAACTGAAAATAACTGGCACGAGAGGGTCACCTTGTTGGCATCCAACTGCAGATTCTAAAATATTGTCCTTATATAGTAATTTTGAAGGGTGCCTGTAGCACTGCCACATAAAACCATAAATTTCGGGTAATTCTTTTTTGACTTCGGCCAACAATGTGTCTCTATTAACAGAGTTAAAGGCGTTCTTTACGTCAACCTTGAGAATGACCTCACCTTTTTTCGAATTTAAAAAAGTAGAAAGGGCATGTACGGCAGCCTCGCAGCCCCCTCTTGAACCAAAACCAAGTTGTAGGGGCTGAAATTTGCTGGTAAGCGTTTCACTATAAGCTTTACAGCAAATTTTGGCTGCCATACGCCTGTAGGTACACCCCACGGCAATGGGACGAATGCCGCCGTCTTTCTTGCGAAGGGCACATAAATTGGCTCCGTACAAGACATCAACGACGGCATTATTCACACCGCCGCAGAGCATAAGTTTCATCAGAGCCGCAAGTTCCTTCAAAAGCGACTCACCAGCATCCCCGGCGCCCGAACTCAACAGATCTTTTAAGTGCTGCGGAGTAAGGCCGTCGAGGCCGCCAGCAGAACCGCTTCGAAAGGAACCAACGGCTGCTAACAACTGGGGAGCTGAAACATTTACAAAAGGAGAATCTAGATCAGTGGGGTCGGGAGGATCAGGGAAGGTGAGACCATCCGCAGGAGCTGGGTGTTTACTCTCCAGAGCTGAAAGTGTATCCGGAGAGTAAGGCGCCACCACATCGCTGCTAAATCGTAACCTAGCAGCTCCCCTAATGTCACCCTCACTTAGCTTAGATTCTACATAAGTACATAAGCCTTTTTGTGTACGACTATGCATTACAGGAAATTTTGGATCTAAAATAATGGTCGAATTGTTGCAGTTTTCTTTAATTTGTTTTGTTAAGGTTGTTTTAGCAGCCAAATTTTTTTTGACATGTAGAATCCTGTAAGGGAAGGTGAGTAATTGCTTCCAGGCACTTTGCGAGTTCTCCTGGGTCACAAGACGGATACAACGCGCTAGACTTAAAGCAACAGACCGTCTTGCGCCCCGGGGAACTCTCTTTAATACAGGTGTGGAATTTTTAAATTTTGATAAGGTTATCCAAAGAGTTTGTCCTGAAGGTGATAAAGTTGGGGAAGTGACTGGGGGACACAAAGGTACACTATGCGGTTTATGAACCTTACCATAGTGTATCTTAAGCCCCCGTTCTCCTTTAAAAAAGCGTGCCTGGGAGCAGTGGGGGCATCTCACTAGTACATCCAGCGATGTGGCAGGTTGACTGGCACTATTTCCGACGTCGCTACAGCCGGCATTAATCATAAATTGGAAACACTTACCCTTAAAAAAGAAAACTAAATATAACTATATACACACACGTCCACTCACTGACACTGAACTATATAGTTGTTACAATAAAAATGCATTAAAAGAGAATAATAAAAGATAAATAAAAAAATGACGGTTATAGTGATGATTTGACGGCTGTGACGCAGTCACGCTGGCGGCCTGGGGCGCCTGCTCACTGCGCGCCGAGCATACACCGGCGCAGTTGAGGGGCGCAGCCTTCGCGACCGCCGCGTCGCATTGACAGCAGTGGGCGTCGCGTTGCGTTGTCAACGGAGATGTATTTATTATTGTTATTGTGTCGTACAAAAGAAAAACAAAACTGTATGGAAAACTGAACTTCTGAGCTCGGGTAACGGAAAATGAAGAACGGAGTTTATTTTACCCGTTTTGTAGTTCTCTATGGTATCGTACTATTTTTGTTCGAGTCACTCTGGTGGTGTAAACGATTTATCGGCGTAACAGATAAGACATTATTATCAACGTTAAATGTGTACTTAGATATACTTCTATGCATTTAATTTAATTTATATTAAAATTCAATAAAATTTTCTTCCATGTCAGTTGACAGGTGTCAGGTTTTTTTTTTCATATCTATCATTACAGCAAAAGTAGATGATCAGAATCAGAAATTCAATACTAATTTCCTACACTAACTTATGTAACTTATTACTAGTTTATTTATTAAAAGTATGTATTCTCTGGAATGCGCTTCCTCTCGATATCAGGACGGCCACCAGTCTGTATGCATTTAAGCGGAAATTGCGAATTTATTTTCAGCACAAATGAGCAGAGTCGTCTCATAAACCTCTTTTCTTTTATTAATATAATATATTTATATATATATATATATTATGAGTATGTATATATTTATTTCGGTGTACCTATATATATTGTAGTAGTTTGTAGTAGGCTGTGTAGTTTTTATATATATATAAATATATATTTTTTCACTTTTTAAATATTACTTTTTGTAATGCACCTGCCTTGTTATCTCTTCACCACCCTTGGTTGACTGGTAAAGAATGCCTAAGGCATTAAGTCCGCCTTTGTACGTTTGTGCATGACGTATAAATAAATAAATAAATAAATTTATGATTGTCACACACATACTTTTGAATCATTTCGACGCCACACAGTTCTGACGCGAACTCCGTTCATTAGTATTGAATTTCTGATTTTGATCATCTACTCGTATTTATCCAGTAACTCTTAAGTACGTCTTGGCACTAACTGTAATTTAGTTTGCTGCACTTATCTATTGGTTAAGTTCTTATCATCATCCTACTGCCCCTTCACCTAACTTTTTGTTTCCATACATCTCTATATGAGCCGTTATCCCAGAATTCATCCTCTTTCTAGCCACTTTATAGTCATCAACATACAACATTATCATCATAATTTCATCTTTCATACAATCCAGTAATCATTTATTGGGTTGGTATATCCCTGTTCTTATAGTCATTTATTTAGGTACTTATTCAAATCGCTCCTTACGACATGTTCGCCCTTTCTGACTAGCATAGATTTGATGCATTATCTACTTTTTCTTTATTTCCTTATACGCCGCTTAGAAATCATTTCACAGCAGTTATCAAAACACCGCTTAGCAATTGCTTACTTCAAACAATGGGGCAACTGCAAGCAATATCAATCAATGCGTTGTACCAGGCACCCAAAACACAACAGAACATTTCAAAGCGACGAAGACTATAGAAATGGTTCTCGAGACTAATTATCGAGCCTTTCAAGAATGGCACTGCTGTCCCTACAAGTTGAAATTCCAATTTGTCATAGAACGTATTACGTTGAACGGCCGCAACAAAAGCCGGTTCTGTCTTGCTTGTGCACGGCCGACGATGGTTGGAGAGACGTACAAACTTGGAAATATATTGGCGAGGATGATTGAGGATACTATAGAAACATCTATAGTAGTAGTAGTGTAGTTTCAGGTATGATGGATTAGAAATAGCTATTACGAAAAATGACTAGTCTTTATTAAAAAATGTTTGATTTAATTCGTACATTTTAGGCAAAGTATAAGAAATGAAATTTAACAGTGATGCCTCCCAAGAGGACGTGTCACTGATAAGATAGCGGGTTTTTTTTTGTAACTATGTCTCTTTTGAGACATTTATTTATTGAACTTAGTGTCAATTTGTAAATGTTGCATGTACCTTTACCTAGTTAGTAAATAGTACCTTTAGTTGTTAGGTGTTTGTTAGCTTAGTATTGCTCACTATTCATAATGTATTATTTTAATGTAATGCATATCTGTTGGTAGATCTAAGGAAATAAATTAATAATTATTAATTATCAATACTAATTTGTATTTGCCCATTCTTCTTCATAGAAATTTACCTTTTGGAAGTTTGGGGCAACTAGATTACTTTTATAGTATCCGCTTGACTGTTGATATGACTCTTGAAGTCATATCGTGACTAATATATCTGCCAGTTAAGCTCTTGACCAAATATCAAAAGTTATTTTTAATGGTCTAATTGAAATAAATAATTCGATTTTGACTTTGCAAATAATGCTAAGAGTACCATCGTTGACAACCATAATTCAGCATTTCCCAGTCTACGTCCATTTTAACCCCCGCTGCCTTTATAGGTTTTTAACAGTTGCTCTCATTGTTGGGGCTTCATCTACAGCGAGAGATGCGGGCGCGATACAAATTGTACCCTTTTCTGTTCCTAATACGATTCGGATTTAATATTGTGTTACAATGTAATTGTAACTCGGTTGTCTCGACTGCAACGCTTTGGGAATACTATTGTGTAATTGTAGGTTTAATATCAGTTGGATTTTGTTGTAGTCTTGGCTTGGGTAATACAGGGTTAGTTCAGACATACCATAATGTTAGAATAATAAATAAAAAGACTTGTTATTTCTATCATTTTTTATATTTTAATAGGCTTGATCTTAAGGGATGGTGCGGCCTAAGATGAAGCACGCTAGCCTAGGATTAACCAGTTCATTCGTGTCTTAAAGATACCCAGATTATACTTACCGGTAAATAGTAAGGCGGACAGTGAATTCCACATTCTGTCAGTTCGCACAATACATTTTAATGTGGGAGCAAAGCGCTTGGTTCGAGACCGTGGAACTTCAACTAATCGTCAACAAACAAATCGTCGTTTTTGTAGTTTAAGCCATGAAAATTTGTGTTTATCATTCTGTAAAACCCCACACTGTACCGATATTCACGCGAACGAAGTCGCGGGCATCAGCTAGTAATAAATAAAGGCTTATGGACAACGAACCTCCAGATCTACTAAATGATCACCAATAATAGTAAATAAAATAAAACCAAAAATAGTAAATGGTCTTCAAAATGGTGTTTCCTAAAGTATTCTAGAAATGTATGAGTTTGACTGTAATAAGCGATTTGATTCTCGTAGGGGGTCACAGTTCTAACCTAACCTAACCATGACGGATCCGCCCCAGAGGGGTCAAAAAGATTTTGGTTATTTTGCACACTAAGATTTGGTGACCATTTGGTATAATTTAGTATATTTTTTTGGTAAGGGAGCTTAAGATCCTAAAGTATTTTTTGGTGATCATTATATTTATACCCATATATAAAAAGAGACCTGTTATTTCTATATTTTTTTATATTTTAACAGGCTTGATCGTAAGTAATGATATGGGCTCAGGTGAAGCACCGCCTGCCTAGGATGAACTGGTTCACTCGTGTCTTGACGGTACCCTGATCATAATTGTCAGGGTACAGAGAGGCAGGCAGTGAATTTCACATTCTGGCAGGTCGTGCAATAAATATGAAAGCAAAGCGCTTGGTTCCAGACCGTAGAACTACTTACACCCATATAGCGGTGACGCTTCGCCATATCTCTACTTTCTCTATTTTAAAATCTATGCTACTATTAGAACTATTACGTGTATGGATAACTGAAAAAAAAGCCTAAAATATAAGAACCGACGAAAGTTTGCTTCGCTGTGGTCTACAAATATGAACTGAATCCAAGGTCAAAGCCTGCGATACAGTTACCCTTCCACCGTGTATTTAATTTTATGCTCGTGTAACTTTACAATCTATTTTTGTAAATAAGAGACCTTGATGTAATAATCTTATATATAAAAATGAATCGCTAAATGTGTTGGTAAGCGCATAACTTGCGAACCGCTTTACCAAATTGGATAATTCTTTTTTTATAATATTCCTTGAAGTACGAAGATGGTTCTTACGGAGAGAAAAAAAAAAAAAGAAAAAAAAAGAAAACTTTTGTAGGGTAGGTGTAGGGTAGGTGTAGGGTAGGTGTAGGGTAGGTGTAGGGTAGGTGTAGGGTAGGTGTAGGGTAGGTGTAGGGTATGTGTAGGGTAGGTGTAGGGTAGGTGTAGGGTAGGTGTAGGGTAGGTGTAGGGTAGGTGTAGGGTAGGTGTAGGGTAGGTGTAGGGTAGGTGTAGGGTAGGTGTAGGGTAGGTGTAGGGTAGGTGTAGGGTAGGTGTAGGGTAGGTGTAGGGTAGGTGTAGGGTAGGTGTAGGGTAGGTGTAGGGTAGGTGTAGGGTAGGTGTAGGGTAGGTGTAGGGTAGGTGTAGGGTAGGTGTAGGGTAGGTGTAGGGTAGGTGTAGGGTAGGTGTAGGGTAGGTGTAGGGTAGGTGTAGGGTAGGTGTAGGGTAGGTGTAGGGTAGGTGTAGGGTAGGTGTAGGGTAGGTGTAGGGTAGGTGTAGGGTAGGTGTAGGGTAGGTGTAGGGTAGGTGTAGGGTAGGTGTAGGGTAGGTGTAGGGTAGGTGTAGGGTAGGTGTAGGGTAGGTGTAGGGTAGGTGTAGGGTAGGTGTAGGGTAGGTGTAGGGTAGGTGTAGGGTAGGTGTAGGGTAGGTGTAGGGTAGGTGTAGGGTAGGTGTAGGGTAGGTGTAGGGTAGGTGTAGGGTAGGTGTAGGGTAGGTGTAGGGTAGGTGTAGGGTAGGTGTAGGGTAGGTGTAGGGTAGGTGTAGGGTAGGTGTAGGGTAGGTGTAGGGTAGGTGTAGGGTAGGTGTAGGGTAGGTGTAGGGTAGGTGTAGGGTAGGTGTAGGGTAGGTGTAGGGTAGGTGTAGGGTAGGTGTAGGGTAGGTGTAGGGTAGGTGTAGGGTAGGTGTAGGGTAGGTGTAGGGTAGGTGTAGGGTAGGTGTAGGGTAGGTGTAGGGTAGGTGTAGGGTAGGTGTAGGGTAGGTGTAGGGTAGGTGTAGGGTAGGTGTAGGGTAGGTGTAGGGTAGGTGTAGGGTAGGTGTAGGGTAGGTGTAGGGTAGGTGTAGGGTAGGTGTAGGGTAGGTGTAGGGTAGGTGTAGGGTAGGTGTAGGGTAGGTGTAGGGTAGGTGTAGGGTAGGTGTAGGGTAGGTGTAGGGTAGGTGTAGGGTAGGTGTAGGGTAGGTGTAGGGTAGGTGTAGGGTAGGTGTAGGGTAGGTGTAGGGTAGGTGTAGGGTAGGTGTAGGGTAGGTGTAGGGTAGGTGTAGGGTAGGTGTAGGGTAGGTGTAGGGTAGGTGTAGGGTAGGTGTAGGGTAGGTGTAGGGTAGGTGTAGGGTAGGTGTAGGGTAGGTGTAGGGTAGGTGTAGGGTAGGTGTAGGGTAGGTGTAGGGTAGGTGTAGGGTAGGTGTAGGGTAGGTGTAGGGTAGGTGTAGGGTAGGTGTAGGGTAGGTGTAGGGTAGGTGTAGGGTAGGTGTAGGGTAGGTGTAGGGTAGGTGTAGGGTAGGTGTAGGGTAGGTGTAGGGTAGGTGTAGGGTAGGTGTAGGGTAGGTGTAGGGTAGGTGTAGGGTAGGTGTAGGGTAGGTGTAGGGTAGGTGTAGGGTAGGTGTAGGGTAGGTTTTTTTTTTTTTTTTTTTTTTTTTTTTTTTTTTTTTTTTTTTTTTTTTTTTTTTTTTTTTTTTTTTTTTTTTTTTTTTTTGTCCTACCTCCGACGCTATCGGAGTCTGTGGCTAACTAGTTCTCTTTCATTCCGGTTCTCACTTTTATTCCTCTCGCACTACCATTCTACATACTATTTCTTTCTATCATCCGCCTTCTTTCTGTCTTATGGGTGGGACTCCCATATATATACTGTCTACTCTATTCTGTTTTTGTACTTAGAGTATCTATTTTTATTTATTTCTGTTTTGAGCTGGGGAAATAATTTACCAAGGCATGATTTAATCTTTTACAGTTACAGTTCCTTAAATCTAATACAATTTCTTTACAATTTCATCTTATGGTCTAGGTTTTTATTTAACATGTAAATCTTTATTTATTAATCATTTTTATTTTATGCTTAACTAATATATACTCAATTATATATTGTTAATACATTTTTCTTAGCCTGTTTTATTCCTATCTATTGCCCTCTGTGCAATCTTTGTGCAGTAGTCCAAGAATTTTTCTCTGTCCCTTCCTCGCATCATTTCCCCTATTGTTTCCCTGTCCATTTTTGTATTCAATGCCTGTTCAAGTGCATACCTATCTGCTGCATGTACGGGACATTCTAAAAGTAAGTGTGGCACGGTTTCAGGAGTGTTTGGATCGCAGATGCACGATGAACTCTCCTTGCACTTGAAGCGATTCAGGTACTCGGAGAATCCACCGTGCCCTGTCATGATCTGTGCCCTGATGCTGGTTATCTCCATCTTTCTTATTGTCCTATACGCCGCCACCGCATCCGGGAAAAACATTTTGGTGATGTTGGCGGTTTGGCCAGACTTGTATCTCCGATTCCATTCGTCAAGCGTCCTCATGCGTATGTGGCGTTTGACGAATGAGATCGGACATAGGTCGTAGTCCGGTCTTTTCTTCAGATTCGTGGCGGCCTCTTTTGCCAGCTGATCCGCTCTCTCGTTGCCTTCCAGCCCTGCGTGGGCTTTTATCCAGAACAGAGACACCATTTTGTTCTGGAGAGATGCGGCTGTTATATTCTGTCTGGCCTCTACTGCCAGGGGGTGAAGGCAACTGGGGTTTTTCACGGACAAAAGAGCCGCCATTGAATCACTGAAGACCCCGAAGGTAGGCGCTGTGTTGCTCCTGATTTCCCGCGTTGCCCGGCATATCGCGAGTAGCTCAGCCTGGTAAACCGTGCAGTATCCCGGTAGCGCCAACTTGAGGGCGCGCGTCTCGGCCTCTCCGTTCCATATGGACAGAGCTGCTCCGACGCGCCCCCCAATCTTACTACCGTCGGTGAATATCTTCACCTGCTGGTCCGAATTGGCGTCAACTTCCTCCTGGTTTACCAGGCCGGCGATCTTCAGGTCGCTTTGCTCCGCGGGATGCGGGGATTCAAGTGCAGAGGCCATTCGCTCTACCTCCCTGTCCCCCAGTATGGCTTGCGGCTCCCCTTTCTTGGCTCTGTATAGCGAAGCTACCTCCTGGATTCTAAGATCCAGGGGGAGTATCCCAGCTAGTAGGAGCGCCGAGTTTAGTGAGACAGTTCGGTAAGCCCTGCACATTTTCAGTGCTATTCCCCGTTGTACAACGCCTAACTGTTTGATAGTTCCCAGCTTGTTTGCGGCCTCTGCCCATGCGCTGGCGGCGTACAGGATTATCGGCTCTATCGCAGCTACGTATATGGTTTTGACGACTTCCGGATTTAGGCCCCAACTTACTTTCGCAGCTCTAGTTAGCTGCTTGTGGATCTTGATGGCCTTGCGGCACACTTCTGTGACGTGCGCGTTGAATGTGAGCTTGTCGTCGATGGTGACACCCAGAACTTTAATCTTGCGAGACATAGCAACGTCGACCCCGCCCATGCTCAAGCGTGGGGCGTCATATTTTATCTTATTTGTAATGACCATTGCGTTGGTCTTGTGTGGTGCGAAGTTTAACTTGTTTTCTACGCCCCACGCTCGAACACGTTCGAGGGCGGCATTTGCCTGTCTCTCAATTTCCAATGCTGTGTCACCATCGAAGACCAGGATCACGTCGTCAGCGAAGGCTTGTGCGTAGACTCCACTTTTCTCGAGGTCTCTGAGGAGGGGGTCCAATATGAGGTTCCAGAGAATGGGGCCTCCAATTGAGCCTTGCACGCAGCCTTTCTCCGTGCTTCTCTGGTGCTCGGCACCGGCGTACCTTACTCGTACTTTCCTGTCGCACAGGTAGCTGTCGATGACCTTCCTCAGGTTGACCGGACACCTTTCCTCAGCCAGTCGGACTCGTATGGCTGGCCACCAGGCGTTGTCGAAGGCTCCCTCTATGTCCAGCGATATTAATGTTATTATTTTCTTTTGTGTCAGCTTATTGCGTATTCTTTGCATTAGGGTATAGAGGGAGTCTTCGGTACTCCTCTGTGGCATGAACCCGTACTGGCGAGTACTCATCCTCGGTGCTATGTAGAACCTGAGTCGGGCCACCAACATTTTCTCAAAGATCTTTCCGAGTACTGGCAACAGGCCTATAGGTCGGTACGCCTTTGGTGTTGTGTAGTCCGATTTTCCTGGCTTCCGTAGTATTACCACTGTCGCTTCTTTCCATGGTCTGGGGAAGTGGTTGTAGGCAAGGCATTTGTTTATGATTGCCAGGAAAATTTCAGGATCTTTGCCGATGGCACGATTGCAAATATCGGCTGTGAGGCCGTCCATTCCCGGGGCCTTCTTTGGATTGAAGGACTCAGTTGACGTCTTCAGTTCGGCTATGGTGAATGGAGGGTCGTATGGTTCACCATTTTCGCCTTCATTCACCGATTCCGCCTCTAATCTGACGCGACTGTGGTGAGAGTTGTCCGCAGCTGGGTGATCCTCTGGATACAGGGTCTCCGCTATGTATCGGGCCGACGCTTCAGCGTCCAGCACCTCCCCGTCTTTCACCAGCGGCGGGTCCTCCACCCTGCTCGTAGTCCTTCCTATTACCCTGTATATCCCCTCCCATACCCCCTCCCTATCCTGTCTGCAGCAGAACTCCTTCCAACTCTCGGTTTGGGCTCTGGCTGCCTCTAACTCATATTCCTCCTTCTGTTTCAGGTACGCTTCGACTACATAGGGTCTACGGACTGGAGCAGCGCACCGTATTCTCCTCTTCTTGGTAGCGACGGCTTTCTTCAGTAGCGCAAGTTTCTCCGACCACCACGGCAAGGTAAGTTTTTCTGTTTGTTTTTTGATTGGCATGGATGCCTTACATGCTTTTGTAATCACATCTGTGTAGTTATTTACTATTTTATCTAATTGGTCTATTTTACAAATTTTCTCTATTTCCTCTTTTGTGACTTTATGTTCTTGGCTCAGCTGGGTGAGTTTCTCATGAAACTCAGACCAGTTAGCCTTTTTGGTATTAAATATCCTAGTAGTTCGTTCCACTTTTAATCCTTTTGACCTGTTCTGTAAAATTTTGAAGACGATGCCGTTGTGGTCAGAGCTGCATAGGCCCTCGACGACTTCCCAGTCTGCTACCTTGTCGAGGATATTTGTCGAACAAGCTGTTATGTCGACATAGCTGCTGTAGCGTGTTGCCCCTCTGACCGTATCGAATGTAGGAGTTTCCCCTACGTTGAGTATATGCAGCCCGAGCTCACCGAGAGTTCCACATACCTCCTCTCCCCTACGGTCGACCGTCGGGCTTCCCCACCACGTGCTTTTTGCATTCGCGTCGCCTCCCACGATTATGGGCGTAGAGCCATTTTTAGCCGCTATTTCCCTAAGGTGGTCTAAGTAGGGCTCTACTGGTTTGTCCGGCTCGAAGTAAATGGACACGAGGGTGATCTCCCAGGCACTGGTCTGGATCCCCACCACGGCGATGTTATTTGTGGTGAGTTTTGGGTACTGCTTTACGTTGAGATTGCCGTCAAAGACGGCAATTGCGGCTTTAACAGTCCCTTCTCCATCTTCAGTGCTCTGGAAGATCCTTACTCCCCTGTGGCTCTTCATTGTCCTGCCCCCCCCAACATATGGTTCCTGCAACAAGGCTGCGGCTACCCCTTGATTTTGCGCTTCGAGCAACAGCTCGAGTGTTGCTAGCCTTTTCCGTTGGAGGTTCGCTTGCATACAGCTGTATGTGGTGGTGACAACGTTGGCGTTAACAGTACGCGACGGTCGACCGGGCCAGTTCGTCCCACCGACGGCGTACCGGGCACTCGGAGCTGAAGGCGTTGTGCTCTATTAGCGTATTAGGTGTAGGGTAGGTGTAGGGTAGGTGTAGGGTAGGTGTAGGGTAGGTGTAGGGTAGGTGTAGGGTAGGTGTAGGGTAGGTGTAGGGTAGGTGTAGGGTAGGTGTAGGGTAGGTGTAGGGTAGGTGTAGGGTAGGTGTAGGGTAGGTGTAGGGTAGGTGTAGGGTAGGTGTAGGGTAGGTGTAGGGTAGGTGTAGGGTAGGTGTAGGGTAGGTGTAGGGTAGGTGTAGGGTAGGTGTAGGGTAGGTGTAGGGTAGGTGTAGGGTAGGTGTAGGGTAGGTGTAGGGTAGGTGTAGGGTAGGTGTAGGGTAGGTGTAGGGTAGGTGTAGGGTAGGTGTAGGGTAGGTGTAGGGTAGGTGTAGGGTAGGTGTAGGGTAGGTGTAGGGTAGGTGTAGGGTAGGTGTAGGGTAGGTGTAGGGTAGGTGTAGGGTAGGTGTAGGGTAGGTGTAGGGTAGGTGTAGGGTAGGTGTAGGGTAGGTAAATAGGCAGGTAAGTAGGTAGATAAAGACAGGACAACGTCTGTCGGGTCATCTAGTCTTCTTATATATAAAAATGAATCGCTAAATGTGTTGGTAAGCGCATAACTTGCGAACCGCTTGACTAAATTGGATAATTCTTTTTTTATAATATTCCTTGAAGTACGAAGATGGTTCTTACGGAGAGAAAAAAAAAACTTTTGTAGGGTAGGCGTAGGGTAGGCGTAGGGTAGGCGTAGGGTAGGCGTAGGGTAGGCGTAGAGTAGGCGCAGGGTAGGCGTAGGGTAGGCGCAGGGTAGGCGTAGGGTAGGTGTAGGGTAGGTGTAGGGTAGGTGTAGGGTAGGTGTAGGGTAGGTGTAGGGTAGGTAAATAGGCAGGTAAGTTGGTAGATAAGGACAGGACAACGTCTGTCGGGTCAGCTAGTATCAATATAAAACTCACGTCAAAACAATAACAAACCCTTTTATCTTGTGTATGCAAAATAATTACCGACACAATAATCGCGAAAATGTTGCTCTCAGCTCACTGAACGCGGAAACGATCAACTTATTATTTTTCAATTCAGCAGAACATTGTGTGTAATCGTCTGTTTATTTGCCACTTTGACCTCTAATTACAGGCAATAAGGTCGCTAATTGCGCTGGAATTCGATTCACAATATCACAGGTTACAATACAACCATAAGCTTCAATAAAGCTTTTGTTTGTTAGGCTGTGCACCCTTTCTCATATTGTTCCACACGAGTGGTTTCATGTGTTTGCTCAATCTAATTGCTACTCAGTCATTGTGGGTATCCATCTGTATGAAATCATATTTCGAATGGAAAACCCGTGCGCATTTGTTAGCTCGGCGGCGGCTGATACGGTACTATTAAATTTTGCAATACGAACAGCGTGCGTAACGTTAATGCTGGCTTGGTTTTCCTTTTGAATGGGGGTTGCAAAGTTACAAAACTATTGGACACTTTGTCTCAAAGGTTGCCCCTATAAATCCAGTCAAACTTTTTCAACATTGTAGATGAAAAAGTAGGGACACGGGATTAACAAACAAAAGTTTTTCAAACGATAAACAGTTTCACCGCGTAGTGGCGACGTAATACCTACCTTTAGTATACAATTTCAACTTATGAAGAATAACCGCCAACTGAAAGAGTATTCAGGAAAAACGGTGTAAAAAGTAAAGAGGAAAAGTATAAAATAAAGCATGAATAGTACTCACAGAGCTCAGATTTCCAAATGAACAAGTATGTTGAATGAAGAATTTAATTAAAAATCGTATTCCATTCATTCCTAAGTTTTTCTTTGAAATATTGTTCGTGTTCTTTATAGAGTTTCAGTGGATTACATGGGATTATTATTTTTTGGTTCCGTATTGGTTTTTTGCTCGGAGTTACTGAGTGTGTTCGCTTAGCGACTTTATGTTCGGAGTCTGGGACAGAGTTTAATAGAGTCGTTATTATTTTTCAGAACCACGCGGTTAAGGTAAACTTGTAGCGGTCGGTCTGTGGATGGGTGTGAGTGCCACCTTTCTTTTTGAGTTTGGTTAAAAAGCTAGGCAGATGATAATGATGATTACTTTTCTAAAACCTTTGCTCACGAAACATGCAATTCCGAGTTAAATGATCTGATATCCAGATATAGTGGATTGTTATACAAGGAGCTAAAATGACCCATTATACACGAGGTAGTTTTACTACCGAGCTTTAGCGAGGGAGTAAATAGAAACCGAGTTTTAATGGGTTTTAGCGCCGTGTGTTACACTATACTTTTCACTACGATTGCGAGAAAATAAAACAATCCAATACAATATGAAAATTCTACCAGAGATCGCCGATTTTAGTTCCATTTTCTTTATTAATGATTATTCTACTTATGACTAAAGACTTTTTCGTTTTTGTAGGCTCAATGTCATATTTGACACACAAAAATTAAAAAAAAAAACTTTTCCCCTAGAGGATGAAATGCTATTTTATCCCCGCTCTGGTATGCTACAATGACGGCCTTTTTGAGCAAGAGAAGTGAAAAAATATTTACATCTCAAATTGGTACTGCGATAATAACTGGTGTAGGTATATCATTATGTTTAGCAAATTGTGTGAATTAATCGATAAAGGAATAAACGTTTTCGCAATACTGAGGTCATCATAGATTAAGGAGATATGGACATAGTAATGGCTTGAGAACGTCGTATGTTATTTTAGAATTCCTGAACCGAATTCAGATGCAGCTAAAATGCTATACTCATTTGAATTTTAGAAGTATTTAATGTTAGAAGTAAATTATTACATTAGGAAGCTTTAGGATAAGGTACGATGGGATTGTCATCGTCATTTTATGTACAAAAATCCCTTGTAAATCAACAAAGAATTAAAAAAAAAAAAAAAAAAAAAGAATTCCTGATATTTTGAGGATAGGAGAGGAGCTTGGGGCCACAGCAGACTAGCTACTTTTAGCGTCGACGATCGACAATTTAGTCGCTATTTAAACGCGCGATTCCGATACCGCCTCCGAACGCAGAGAGTCGCCAAAACGCGATGCAGCATCGAAACAGTCGCAAAATCGCTGATCGCCGATGCTAAAAGTAGCATGTGTGCTTTGGCCCTAAGAAAAAGTTGTACGGCTCGGAAAGCACGTAAAACCGTGGATCCCTGCTGTCATAGACAGCCGTTATTGGTAGTCAGAAGAAAGAAAGTCTGACAACTAGTCTATTATCTAGGGGTATCATGTTACCTAGTAGCTGGGTTGTGGAGGTCAGACATACCGGTTAGACTGGAAGCCTCCCCTCCCCCAATATAGTTGGAAAAAGGTTGGGCCGATGATTATGTAATTTTGGGCATAGGATAGAGGAATATATCTTCAAAACGTATGCTGGTTATCAATGCTGGGCCATTTTACAGATATCAGATACTAAAAGTACCTTACTCACGTACGTTCAAGTATGACAGCTGGTTTTTACCCGACTTCAAAAAGGAGGAGGTTCTCAATTCGGTTGATATTTTTTTTTTATGTTTGTACACCGATTACGCTGAGATGTATGATCCGATTTACGTGATTCTTCTTTAGTTTGATGCGGAATAGTTGCCATTTGGTGCCATTTAAATTTAACATAGTATGGTCCAGCAGTTTTCATTTTATGAACACTTTTTTTTTAATCCATACTTCCATCCTAATATTATAAATGTGAAAGTAACTCTGTCTGTTACGCTTTCACGATGAAACGGCTGAACCGATTTTGATGAAATTTGTTATGAAAATAGCTTGAACCCTGGGGAAGGACATAGGCTACTTTTTAATCCGCGACTTCGTCTGCATCTGCGATAACCGACATCCACGCGATCGAAGTCGCGAGCAAAAGCTAGTATAAAATATAGGTGTCGGGAATTCTTTATAGAATTTTTAAGTTTGTATTTCCTTTTTATTTGTTAATATTTGCATACTAACACCAAATGGTGAAATGTGTTGTACATTATGTACATACCATCTCCGTACCTGCCATAATTTTGGCAAATAAATGATTTTGATTGATATGCTTTAGAGCTCAGATTATGAAACAAAAGGCAGATAGACCGCTCGGAATACTGAGAGTGAGCCAAAAAAGCAAATACAAATTTAAAAGCGAATACCTACAGTCTCGTGATTGTATTCGCTTTTGAATTTCTATTTGTATTGTTATTTGTTTTTTTTTTTAACGATACGGCGATTCGTACTATACTGACTCGTGTCAGTACAGCACGAAGCGCTTTGTAGGTATTCGCTTTTAAATTTGTATTTCCTTTTTGGTTTCACTCTCAGTGTTCCGCGCGGTCTATCTACTTTTTGTTTCATAATCTGAGCTTTATAGGTTATTGTTATATTATTGTCAGATACTTTCAGTGTATAAATTCATCTAGACACTTCAAAGGTCGGAACTTTAAAACGTCTGGCTAAACTTATGGCCTATTTTAGAAGTAACCTGTTCCATAGTATACTTCAAACTTTTTGGATTTTTGGAATGTCGTAATGTCATAATGGCCGTGTGGTCAAGGCGCCCGCCTCTTATGCATGAGGTTCTCTTCGTGCATGACAAGCGGGCGTGGGGTTCACAACCGGGCACGACCACATACCAGTTTGATCTGTTTTTCAATTTCAAATGTAGTACTTTCTAAGTTTTCTTGGACATCACTGACATCGGTGAAGGAAAACATCTTGAGGAAACCTGAACTTTAAAATATATGTCTCAAATTAATAATTAATTAATAATAAAATTAATTATTTTTTAATTATTTATTTGGGCGTGGTGATCAATGCTCGTGTCTTCTCTGTATAAGAAGAGGCCTTTGCCCTGCAGTGGGACAATAATAGGCTAATATTATTATTATTAATTATAATATTATTATTAATAAAGCGTGTCTACACATTTCCCTGTCACAATATCCATTTGCTCGTTCCATGTTATCTTTATCTAGCAAGAACGGTTTAATTTAATATGTGCCGTTACTGACTGGGTTACGGAATACTGAGCTGAGTCTGGACGGTGATCCGCTTACGTTAACTTTGTTGCAACTTTATTACAATGAGCCTGAGATTGGTACAATGTTGTTGTTTTAATGAAACTTGAAATAATTAAAGTTTAGAACTTCACTTCTTCATGATTTTTTTTTGTTTACTCCTGTGTTTGTCTCGATAAGCTGTTTGATTAAACAGCATAACGAGATTCATAATTATGATATAAGTACGTGTTAAAACTGATAAAAGTAATTATGTTACATAAGGAATCTTTGAACAATGCGGCAGTGTTGCAATTGGATTTTTAAGTTGCTGCAAAGTATCGTCATCTGTCCTTGATTCGAAGGTTAAAAATAACAAGTTAGTCTTTCTGTTGAAAAAATATTATATTAATTAATTCAATAAATGATTGTATTATGTACTTCTTATTTAATTTACTTGTATATACGTAGGTTCATTAATATATTGTTTAGTTTATTTCTATTTCATTTTCTTTTCTTCTTTTTCACTGAGTGTGATCTACATCTCTTCCTATACAATCTCTTTTCGGTGTATGCAGGAATAGATTTTTTTCTATTGTTTTTTTTTTCTGTTTACAGAATCATGATTTATTTTTTAATTACTTTCAGCATTTTTTTTTTGTATTCTCCACTCAGAACGACATAAATTCTTTCGAGCTAAAACTCGGAAAAAGCTGTAAATAATGTACAAAAATAAACATCTCAGAGTTTCTTCTACACGATTAAAGCTATGCGATATGACTATACGCATATTAAAATTTCATATGCCCTACATTTCCTGACGATTAAACAATGCATATTTATCGAGCATTAATTATCATCCGTCTGCTGGCACACACATTACAGCACCCTTGCTGAGAATAGCCATACCCGTCTATGTGCAAACATGGAGCCCCTCATATTTGATCACTTTAATTGGTTCGCCTCCTCCCGTACTCTGTTAATGAATAAGGAATGGTACCATGATGACACAGAGCAGTGAGGAAATGGAGTGCCTATAGATTAGACGACACGGTCCAAATCCCGCGGTTGATCGATTGGTATCTGCGCCGCGTGTTGCGGGTTCTATTCCCGCTCGTTAACAAATATTTGCATAGCCTACTCTGTTTGTGTATGTGAGTTTATAGGTTTGTAAACGCACCCACGATACAGAAGAAATTCGTAGAGTGTGGGTACAATATAATGCTTACGCCGATATTACAGATTTAGGTTAGGTTTAAAGACAGTTACATACTCTATGGCTAGTTTAGTTGGCGGACTCTTCGTGTCCGTTTAAGTTTATTTCCGCATAGATACTGACAATAACACACAAACACACAACACACAACACAGACAAACATACTTAACACACAACGTACATAATTAGTAGACAAATACAGAAATACAGATTATATAGATAAGGTAAAGACGAATCCGCAACAGATGCAATAATAAGTACCTAAGTGTGGCATTGCTATACGTTAGGCAAGATATCTATATATTTCAACACTCCATCAACTATCTACTCTATGAGCAATATACAGAAGCAATGCGTGTTTAATGCACAAGTAATTATGTCGAGTTGTTAGCAATGTCAACATAATTCAATTAATTTGAGTATGTTGAGACGAGTTGGAAATTATTATTATTATGTTTGCTATAAAGACTTTTGAACGGAGAGGGGCGTTCTTCCCTTCTCAATGTCAGTGTGTTGTCACTTGGAAGTCGTAAAATGTTTCAAATTGTGTAAAGTTTTGATGTTTTCTGTGAAGACGTTACCGTAGTGATGAAGTGTTGGGTAACTCGTGTGGAGATATGAGTGTTTTGTGTGAAATGGATTCTGTTTTCAACAGTTCACAAAACTATTAAAGAAAATGGAACAAGTACGTACCTATTTGTGGCATAAGACAAACAAAACTTTCTTTTTCTCAATTAAATAAATGATGTTTATTTTGTAAGTTGATTAAAACTTCTACACAATTTTTTTTTAAACTCGATGTTGTCGGTCCTAATAATATATCGTAACGATTAGATCATAAAATATTATACTATAACCTTAAAGGTAAAATATCTGAGTCTAAAAGAGTCTTAGAAGTCTGTCCAAACAGTGCATGTATGTGTCAGTTATCGTAAGCTCAACTCCGAACTTAAGGCTCAGAAGTTACTAGTTCTTCTGCTAACGTATTTGCTGGAACTAATCAGGGTGGCTTATGAATAAACTTTGCTAGGTTTTAGCCACTTTAGGTGATGTTTAGATAGGCAGATTTTTCTATAGATTATTATACTATGGAATTTTGTTTTAACAAAAAAAATTTTTTATAAAATGTGTTCCAATTCCCTATTTTATTAAATTGAAACATCTAATGCGACAGGTCAGACCAGGTCACCACGCAAACCGTCGGTTCAACCCGATTTTTAAGGTCCCGCATCTCAAAAGGAAAAAACGGAACCCTTATAGGATCACTTTGTTGCCAGTCTGTATGTCTGTCCGTCTGTCTGTCAACGCCCTTTATCTCGGGAACGCGTGGAGGTATCGAGTTGAAAACCATATACTCAGGTCTACAGTCAAACTTCTAAGTTAACGTAAAAAAAGATACGGCCGTTTATGCCGCAAAAAACCGTAAGTATATTTCGACACTCTTAAGGGAATCAAAATTTATAGGGTACTTTCCGTTGACCTAAATATGTACATATATATATTTGACTCTTTTTTATACACTGCTCAGGCTCACATACTGATTCATTGTTTGTTAATATACGGAGTGGTCGTCTACTGTTTCAACATTTGTAATAATATGTGAACACTGTGTATCTATGTACATATAACTTAGTCTGTCATTCCTTAATCTGTGATACTTTGTACATATTTTCAAATACCTAGTGTTTTTATGCAAGGTACATCGTATTCACGTATAATTATATAATTCCTGTAAATGCAAATATTGTTAACATCGTTTTTAAAAGAGTAAGTATGGAGTTTCTTACCCATTCTTCTCCATACAAAACTACCTAATGGGCACCTAGAATCAATTTTTTTTCTCATTTGACGTTCAAAAGTGCCTTATAATGGTCTAATTGAAATAAATGATTTGACTTTGACTTTGTCCTAAAACTATGAAATTTGGCAAGTAATATTGTCTCATACTACAAGTACAGGGTTAACTCTACATTTAAAACTGCAGGTCTAGATTACTGAACTATTTATAATATGTACAACAAATTTTTATTGAATCCTCGTTGGGCCAGTCCGACTCGCACCAATCCGGTTTTTTTTTAATTTTGGCATTAAATGAACCATGTTTTTACACATATTTTCTTTTCAAAATGTTGTTCTGCGGTTAATTGTTTTTTAAATTATCTTTTTACCGTATTATCAAACCAAAGTTTCAAAGTTCTGTTGTCAAAATCCAAGCAGCCTAACTTCATATATCCCTTAACACCCAATTATCGGCACTATTTCAGTTATAATATTAACAATCCCAGGATTAGAGGGACCGTTGATACAGCTTAGACTCAATGGGCCGATACCGGGCAGGCTTGGCTCAGCTAATCGGTAGTCTGGCGCTTAATCTCAGATTTACGTACAAATACAATCGTGTATGAAGTGAATATAGTAGTGTGTTGGTTCCATGTTTCAGTGTTAATTGAACTAAGATTTATGTTCAGTGTCTATGTATCTATCAATTGTATTACCATGGGGCAGTATAGTCAATATATAGTTACAGTATTAACAGACTTAGGTATACAAGAAAGTAAAATTATACAAGAGCAATCAAATTTAGGCAAATTAATTATTTTATTATCTTTTAATATTATTTTAATAATAATAATAAGGCTCTCGTCGGGTAGCTGGATCAAGAGCTTGATACAGAAAGCGGTACTCCTGGACACGGTGCGTATCGTCAGGAGATTCCTCTCTCAGGAGCCCTGGGCCTCAAGTCTGCTATTACAATAGTGTCAGAATGGTCTTTCATTGATTTTCATAATGACTCCATTATATTAGTAGATTACCAAACTTGTCAAAATCAACAATTATGAAATCAGTGATAGACCATTCTGACACTATTGTAATAGCAGACTTGAGGCCCTACCACCGGTAGCTTGGACCCTGTTCCCGATACCGGTGGGCTACTATTTTTTAAATGTTTTTACTTTTGTATTAATATTTAAAAATGTAACTTATATGTATATATACAATGAATAAATGAAAATAATGATCATAATAATAATAATATGTGGGGACATTGCCCACAACGTCATCTGACCCCAAACTAGGGAGACCCTGTACTATGGGTGCCAGACAGCTGGTATACATACACAAATATATTATGTTTTTATTCTACCTTTTCCAATTCTCGCAGTTGTACAAGCCTAATTTTATTTGTAATTTGCTATGCTATTTTGACATCTTTAAGGCATAATATCCAACTCCCAGTTAGTTGTATATTGTAAACAACACAGGTTTTTTATAGCATGTGAGTCACTGTTCACATTTTTCATACAATATGTGCTACCACTATCTGTGTACTTCTCCTTTTGTGTCAAATAAATAATTAGACACTAAACAGCTAGTCCATTTTGATCTCACGAGAGATCAAAACAGCAGTGAAGAAAGAAAGCCCTAAAGAAAGTACCCAGTCGAACTTTTGTAACATAATATAGTACCAAAGTTCATGTACCTACACACGTGGACCTCTCAGTTTTTCGTTTGAACAAAGACGATTGGTTTTAAAAGTACACTTAGAGTGAATTCTTGCACGTGGAAACCTACGTATATAAAGGTAAAAGAATTTCCACGTGGAAAGTGAAACTCGACCTTTTACCCACGTTACAATAATAATCATGCCGTACTTTTACAAAGAATCTTATTTTTATAACTTTCAATGTGTTTGTACCGGAAAAGTCTGTACAATTTAATGTTGAGTAAACAATCAATCAATTCTGACATTTCCCAGCCCAGTTATTACCTCAACTTATTAATCAAAAGGCAGATAGACCGCGCGGAACACTGACAGTGAAGCCACCAAAGTAAATACAAATTCAAAAACGAATACCTACAATCTCGCGATTGTATTCGCTTTTGAATTTCAGTTATTTTAAATGTTGCAGAGCTTCGTGCTGTACTGACTCGTGTCAGTACAGCACGAAGAGCGATTGTAGGTATTCGCTTTTGAATTTGTATTTGCTTTAGTGGCTTCACTCTCAGTGTTCCGCACGGTCTATCTGTCTTTTGTTTCATAATCTGAGGTATATATCATAGGCCTTGTAGTTAGTAATAGAGCTCATCATACTTGTTTCTGCCGCAAAGCAGCGTTGCTGTGGTCTTTGTTTCTGGAATGGTAATGCATCTGCGATTCATTTGCGATTCATCTGCGATTCATTTGCGATTCATCTGCGATTCATTTGCGATTCATCTGCTATTGCAGTTGTCTATAGGTAGCGGTGACCACTTAAGGCGCTACCCCGACCAAAAGTGCGTTTTTCTTCGTTTATCAGGGGTTATTAACTCATTAATTAAGAGAAACAAACTACATTTAAATGCATATTATTAATGTTCAATATCCAATCATCATATACACCTAAATCTCCCTGTAAAAAATGACTAAAATAATTTAAAACATGAATCTTTTGTCTTTTGTCAACTTTATGACGCGCTATTAATTTGAAGATTACACTAATAGACAGGTAACTTAAAAATCTTTATAATTCACGGTTTATTTTATTTCAAAAGATCGTTTCTCTTTTTTTATAACAAAAGAAAAAAAACAAAATTGTGTGAATTTCAAATTTGCGGTAAAGAGGAAATGTATGGTCAAGGTTATTTGGTCAGGGATCCGCCATAACATTCAGTGAGCCGCCGACTTGCTTTTTTAAAATGGGACAAGTCCACCACAGTATTCCCAAACCACTGCAACACCTGTAAGCCAAAATCAATAGTGGCGATCACCAGAAAAGTGGCGAAGCAATGAAGCTCGACGAGTCCTGGAGAAATGATTCAACTGTCTTAGATCCCGCATCGAAATTAATCAGAGAAGTAAGAAAAAATATGTTTTCCACTTCCCTCATTTTTAAGCAGGAGACAGAATAGAACTAGGCCAATAGGCATCAAGGGACGTTTATTTATTATTTATTTATACTTCATACACAAAGGTACAAAGGCGTACTTAATGTCTTAGGCATTCTCTACCAGTCAACCAAGGGTGGTGAAGAGACAACATGGCAGGTGCATAGTTAAAAGATAACAAAATAGGTAAACTACATGTACAAAAATATATAACTGATATAATTATATGCCTTTATAAACACCTTCCTTTACAACTGGGAGAAGCCCAGTTACAAAGCACCACGGATTATAATTTACATAATTAATGGGTTCTAAAAAGTGAGTTGTTACATTTGATTCCTATAATAGGTATGGCAAAATCGCATGAACGCACGGAAATTAGTTCTAGTTGCTACAAGGTCCGCATTAATAAACAGCTCCAGATATATAACCTGTACACTATCTAACATAATATTACGTTCTTTCTGCCAAAGAATACACTCCCGTAAGATATGATGTGCAGATTCTTTATATTCACAGTCAGATGTAGAACATTGACACTAAGTCAACTTACTTGCCATCCAAAGACATACAAAAAAACCTGCATTGTTATTTTTTCGTAGTGTTCGTAAGTTGGTAGGTTCTCTTTCACAGGTGGTCCTGTATATGTATGCCACAGAGGCGTATGATGACCACTTTCTGTTCAAAGAAATCGACTTGACATCAAACCAACTCTAAAAAATTGTTCACTTCTGAACATCGACACCATTTTAAAATCAAATGAAAGCAAAGATTCTAATTTAGTTATCTATCATTTCACTCTTACGCAACAACGAAGTTTAGCCATTGATCAAACTACCAAAATCCTCAAACCCTAAAATTATCACGTTATTATCCTACCATATGTTACGACACTCAAGCATCCCGAGAATAAGTTCTCAAGTCTCCTTCAATCCCAGATTAAACTGGCTCAAGTGAGTCGGCCTTAAGTTAGGCTGGCCGTGTGCCTAATAGTCGGGTGGCCATTATGGCTTCCCTGCTAGGATCACGCGAGGTTCGAGATAGTTCGTGCGTTCTATCCCAAAGCTTAAACTTGTCCGTCACTAAATTCTTCGAGGGAAAGGTGCGGGATTATTTTCTGTGACGTTTTTAGGGTTAATTGCTAAAAGTTCTATTGAGGACCGTTTTGTTTATTTGTTTGTAGATACTTGAAGATATGTACGGTCAATATTCTATCAAGACATACCAACGAAAGTATGCCTAGAAAACTTGTGTTAAAAGCTACTGTATTCAAACTCCAATTAAAACTTCACGGGACTCTTAATTATAGACAAATAACACAGCAACACACGAAAAATAAACAGTCACAAAGAAATTAATAGAGCAATTTAAATAATTTTATTAGGGCTGTCCAAATACAAAGCGGGCTCGTTGCAGCGACAACTGCAGGGCGACGCATGGGCCCCCTTTGTATGCTAATAGCCAGTGTTTTAGCACAATAGGGATGCCTCGTAAATACTGCATGGTCACTAAACTTTATGTCCCTGATTGTCTTTTTAAATGTCTTTGATAATTGTTTCCTTTTTTTTGTTTATGTTGAATTATAATGACTGCTGAGGGATTCACGTGCATGTGAATGTTAACGTGAATTTTAATTATCTATTGTTGAATTTAATAACGGGTCTTAGCGTTTTCTTGTTAGTACTTTGGTTGCATTGGCGTCAATTCAGCAATTGGTATATCAGATGCTTGTTGTAAGTGCATCATATGTAACGATTTCTCTTGTATTCATAAGGCTCATTGATTTGAAATCACAGTAAAACTAAAGTGCTAGCTTTTTCATCATTGCCCACGAAACAACTCACTCTCTCTCACTCACTCATGTCAACCTTTAGACGCTTACTGCTGGGTAAAAGTCTCCCCGAAGGGGGGGTTTAGCCGTAATCGCCATGGTCAACGCTTGTTGACGTTCGCTGTATAAAACAACAAAAAGGTAAAATTTGTGATTACTGTTAATGTTAATCCTAAGTTGCCATCGTAAAATTCCAAATCGGTTTCTCTCTTACAGGCACTTTTTGCCTCATAATGGGTTCAATTATTAGCAGAAGGTACTTTGTTTGGGATCGAAACAATTGTGTTTTCTTTAATTCATCCCTATCAGCAGTTATAAGTGCATACAATTGGACATTTCTTTCTTTATCTTCATTAAAAATGTAGGGTTACATCTAAATGTAAATGGCTTTTGGATTTTGAAAGGCTAAGTAGACTTGCACATGTAAAATTTAATAAATTTAAAGAAAGATGTGATGGGTACAAAAGAAGAATTTTATTGGAGACTAACCTAAACGAACTGCAGAAAGGTAAGTAGCGCCGCCTAGGCTCCAGCCTGGCCGGCAATCTGGCTCAGACCGAAGAAGGACTGGCGCCCAGTCAGCTGCAAGTTCGGGAACGGTGGTCCCAGGCGGCCCTAACAGTGGGATCCGCCCTGGGAACTGCAGGCACGCGTCAGCTCGACGGCTCGATTGCAGACTGTTACCGACTCCCGGTTGTGGACTGGTAGACTTTGAAGATATACTGTGGTGTTGCTCGTTAGAATCCAAATCTCGAATGCCTGATCATCTGTCAGCGCGCCTTCATATAGTCCGCTCCTTTAAAATTATCATATTTCTGAATACTATTTTTCTTCTGGAATTTCTGTATCGTCATATAGAGGAGTATATGAAAATCAGCCAAAATCAGCCAGGCTTAAATTGTAGCAAACCAGTCAGGCTTAAATGTAGCCTGCCAGTTATTTCAGACCTTCATAAAATCACAAGTGCGTATAGAATTTTATAAATATAGATTAGTTAATTGATAAAAAGTGTAATTTAATAAAAAATACAATTAAATATTAATGAAAATAATTTAAGTTATATAAGCCAAAAGACCAGAAGCGCGAGTCAGAAAAATAACTAACAGTTGACAATGTTGACAACTGACATAGAAGTCAAAACAAAAATAATAATATATATTGATTTTCAGCTAATTTAAATGCAATTTAAATTAAAACAAGTCTTTTAAGAAGCCACAAGGAACAAGGTATTATTAAATATTGAATTTCCGCTAATTCTATGAAAGGACGAGAAGTATATTAAATATAATTGTAAGAAAATTACAAGGAAAGTAATGAATGATATGTAAGTAGTTTATTAAATACTATATGGTACAGCCATGTGTTGGTGTATTTGAAATAAATTATTTGAGTTTGTTGACCGACAGTAGTAATTGTTCCAGCTACCGTTCCGCTAATTGGCCCAGGCGAATATGGCGGGATGATTTAGACTCCTTCGGCAAAGGCTGGTCGCAAAACCTTTATAGAGAGAATTGGAAGGAGGGTAGAGAGGCATTTACCGCATTTTTTGCAGTGGAAAAATCCAGGCTGATAATAATAACAATAACAGCTAATATTTCGATAGCTTTTGTTTTCGTATTGGAATATACGAATAGTTATTTAATTCAAACAGTCCGCGTGGCAGCCCTACGTATAGTACCTCCAGTTATGCCGACAGATAGAATTGGTTACAGAAAAATACTCGTTATTTTTTAATTCATAAGCATAAACAATATCAATTCATATTTTATTTTTATGTGAACCTTTTACTTTTATGTAATAAAGGAATGATGATTACTTTATGTTTTTCTATTTGAAATATCTGCCTAATAATTTCATTTGAAACATTATTACCTACCAAAACTTAGTTTCATGTTCTCTATACAATAAAGGTTTTAAACTTATTGCAAGGAACTTATCTAAATAAAAGAAGGAAACGTATAAATAATAGGTAAATATAAAATCATTACACGGACATTCGGTTTAAATATTTATTTATTCTCACACACAGACATATAGTCACTTACATGAGAAATATGATTTACAGTGTTTAAACTATGGGATTGTCCTTCATTTCTGGCATTATTATGACATCATGTCCAAATTTATAATTCCAACGATGCAAGCCCTATACTTACATATCCTGTGCTACTTGAAACGTGTAAGTTTGGTAGGATAGATGTATGGATGACGGAATGGATGTTTATTACTCACGGCTGATCATGTGAATAGCCTTAGGCAAATTGTGTTTAGCTTTTGGCACACATTTAGATATTCATCTAATTAAAAATTAACACATAAGGTAAACGCAGCTATTACCGACCCTGTTAAGAGAACTTTAAAATCTCAAATAATTATTAAGAGTGGTGGTTGCTTCCACACCCAGTGTTTTGGTATTATAAGAAACTCTTGCTTGTCTAGTTTATGTTTTTTAACTTAAATGCCCTAAAACAGAACACTTACTTGTAATAAATAAATAATTAATGAACAGCTATGAAGCTATTACCGAGTGTAAGGAAACGAGGAGGATGTATAGTTTGGTATTGTTTTTTAAATAAGAACGTGCTGCATGCGTGTATGCTGTTTGACGAAGACATTATGGTCGATGAATATGATCCTAAGATCCAGAGCATATATATTTTGGCATAGTTCGAGTTAAACTTAACAAATAACAATAACAAATTATCCAAAAAATAACCTATTCTGTGTAAAGCTAACCAGTGTAATGTAACATTCAGGAGAGTAATCTGTATATAATCGGTAATAGGTTCCCATACTTGCTATTACCGACTCATATAGATCGGTAATAAGCTTTGCATGTATACAATATGTATTCAATTCAATTTTCTAACTATAACGGAGATTGTAACTAATTGGTTTTAGCAAATATTATTAATGAATGCACACTTTGTAATATAAAGGAAGGTAATTTATTAATGTACCTTTTTAATAACAATTAATGACTAATTTCATAATAAGTGGTAAACATAAAACGGTAAAACGAGTCAACTAGACCAAATAGTATAGGTCGCTAACAATGAGCAACAAAGGCTGTTTGTTTGAGATTAAAATATCATATTCAAATAATTGTTTTATCGTCATATATTGGGTAATTACCGACCCATGGATCCGCAATAGCTGCTACTACTAAAATCATTGAAGCTATAATTGCTCTATTTAAATTTCAAGTTTTATTCTATTAAATGACTTAAACTGTATGAAATACTATACGAAATGAAGAATTTACACTTAAATGAATACATTTAATAATACAGAACAAGTGCAGGTTTCGTGTATTTCTGTAAAAAGTCTTGAGCAAAAATTCCATGTGCCTGCTTGTAAGTAACAAGGACTTGTACTACATGGTCTGCGAACTCGCTGTCGTCACAGGAACTAACGAATTTTGCCTCTTTTCCGGGATGCCACGCGCACTAACATGAGTTTTTGCGATGCTCAATGAACTAACATGCGTGTTTCGTCAAGTGTCTTCAGCATAAATGGTATCAGTAGGGTAAAAATTCCAAATGAATGGAATGGATCGGTAACAGCTGCGGATTTTCGATGGGTCGTTAATAGCTGCGTTTACCTTATAATTTTTATCCTATTTATGTGATCCCGAGGGATGACTAAGAGCTTTGACTTAATTCCAAAGACCACACAGAGTAAGTAGCGGGCAGAATCTAGTACATCATAATAGTGGGTACTACATACTAATATCAGTACCTAGTAGTTAGCGATACTGAAGTAAGACTATATAGTACAAGTAACTAATACTCTGGGAACATAGATCACGTAGTCTTGTGCTTTACGTATTCTGTTCGCGAAATGCTGGGGTATTTATGGCTCCTAGCCATGTTAGATACAGTCTTAGGTTAAACGTTAAAGTTCGCAACAAACATGAAGAGGAATTAGGAATTAGTTACGTAAGGTAGATTTAATACGTATTATTAAAATCAAATGAATTGGTCGGTCATGGTTACGCAACGGTGGCCGCAGTCGGTCGGTGGATGGGTGACCATCCATTTCATACCCTTCCGTGCCTCGGAAAGTACGTAAAGTCGTTGGTCTCGGCTCATCATTTTAGCCGAAATACGTCCACTGCTGGACATAGGCCTCCCCCAAAATGAGGGGTTTTGCCATAATCGCCACGCTTGGTAGGCGGGTTGGCGATCGCACTATGGTTGTTACAAAGGTACAGAGAACGCTGCTGCCCATTCTCTGGTGAGTCCCTTAGTCGCCTCTTACGACACCCACGGGAAGATATGGGATGGTGCTTGGTTACTTGGTCTCGGCTGTCATTCGTAAATCTTTGACAGTCGTTATGAGTAGTTTGAAACCAGAAAATCTGACAACCAGTCTTACCAAGGGGAATCGGAGTAACTGGGTTGTGAAGGTCAGTCAGACAGTTGCTCCATGTAAAACAGTGGTGCTCAGGAGCATCTGGTTAGACTGGAAGCCGACCCTAACATAATAATAGGGTATTTTACTCTATACGAGAAAAAATCTATAAATATGTTATTGAGACAGTTTAGGCATAAAGCAGTCGGAAAATGTAAGTTTTAGTTCACAAAATAACAAAACAAAATAATTATTAAATTCAATTCAAAGTTTTCAGTATTTTTAATCTGTTATAAAACACTGTGAAATACTAGGGGCCATGTTATTACGCCGTATGGCTGTGTAAACAAAAAATTGTTAACTGTCAGTCAACCGATTGGCGTAATATAGGCTTTGTACTTTTATTATTTTCGTAACCAACGTAATTTTTTCATTATTACACCTATTACAAAATATGCTTTTAATTATTTTTAAATGATATACAGTTATCATATTTAATATGAGCTCATTTGATACAAAACGAACTGACGTCATTTACGCTGAGCAATATGGCGTCCAGTAAAAGGCGTTTTCGTCAAACTACGCGCGAAATTTGAAAATTGAAAATTTAGATGCATTTTTATGGCACTTATCGATTGAATCAAAATTTTGTGTTTTTTTTTGGTGGCATATTAGCACTACAGAATTTCATTGAGACACTTTTCAAAAATGGGTGTAATACCCTATTATGTAGTAGGGAAAAGGCTAGATAGATGACAGGAATCAAATGTTGTACATAACAGCTCACATTATATACCCACTAGCTTCTGCCCGCGGCGTCGCCCGCGTAAAAAGAACGCTAACCAAAGGGAACACATTACCGGGATAAAAAGTATCCTATGTGTTAATCCAGGAAATGGTTTATCTATGTACCAATTTTCATCCAAATCTGTTCAACGGTTTACGCGTGATTGAGTAACAAACATCCAAACATCTTCACAAACTTTTACATTTATAATATTAAGTAGGATTAATTATAGTTCATTTTAATCCATGGTTCTAGGAAACTAGACTTTTCCCATTTGACGTGTCCTTGTGCGTATTGGTCTAGCTGGTCTATTTCCTGCTTGGTCCGAAGTTTTTTTCTAATTAATTTGTTGGCGGCATCCAATTTTAAGGCAGTTTTACCCTCTACGCTTTTCTGGAGGTCGCCACTGTTGATCCTGACTTTTAGGAGTAGCTGTAGCTGGGAGTAATGCAGCAGGCTTGTCCTAAAGAAAGGTAGATCTAACGTTACTGTAATTCCTGTGGAATATCTTATATTAGGATATCTAGAAAGAAAATGTAATGGTTGATAGAAGTTTCTATGGGATATAGTAAGAGAAGAACATATTGCAACGTCGACGTCTAAATTTACTTTATGGCCTAGGATTTTAGACTAAAATTCTGTTTTCCAGCAAAATAGTACAGTAAGTTGAAACTTCAAAGTCAGTAATCAGAATAGAATGAATGTATAATTCACTGTTACCAAAAGTACCAAAAATATAAACAGATATTCAAGACAGTGATCCCCAAATTATGTGGATACCTGTATCTTGAGAATCAAGTATCCACCTAATTTGAGATCACTAGAACGTCAATAGTAGGTATAGTGACAAAAAATGCACACATAATACAAATCGAAAGAGAAGACTGATTTTAAGGATACTGCTCTCAATATATTACTAAGTAAACACTAAACGTGAGAGAGAATAATGACCAATAAATACAATTACCACCATCTATCAAAAGTAGCTCATGCTGCAGTAATGAAAATCAATTCATCTAACCATAAACTAGTTAACTGATTAATTTTGTACGTCTTGGTGAGTTATGTAGCCACACTAGATATCATTAAGGCTAGACACGTAGCTAATCAAATTAATCATGCGGTTTGATAGCGTTATATGTGATTTAAGGGGTCATATCGAACGATACGTGAGTCGAGTTCTCGATCACAATTAGTACGCCTTTAAAACATCCCGCACATACACAAGTAGGTGTGGAACTTTGTAAATGTATGTCGAAGATTTTCCAAGAACATTTTGAAAGGAATACGACGGTTAAAGAGATGTAAATTGTATATTTTTGATAGAAAGGGAACTTAAAATGCGAACTTCCCTTCAAATCTTCGCCAATTTGACGCAAGATTGATTCAATTGAGTTTCAACATTTCAATTTTGTATGCAACCGGATAATACTTGAAGAGTTTCTCTTCGATGTTCCCACCATCATAACGTGATCTCGTACGCCGTTTACAGTACAAACAAACACAAAATTCAAATACTGGTATCTAGTAATTGATAGAGTTCTTGGTTGGTTGGATGCTTTCATGTCTCTTGACATTTGAGAAGCCGAGAATCGCCCAAAGCGGACCCCTTTTTAGGGCGTGAAATTGAATCTTGTTGCGGGTGGAGGGTGCACAGAAAACTTAAATATTTAAGGGGGAATTACCATCTAGAGAGGCAGCCCGACAATTCAGAGGTAAGGTATTAATTTTACGAGCCCCATTGTAACCGTAGACGGGGATGTATGAACTCGTTAAGTTCTAACAGTCGTTTGTAGACAGGATTCAGCTTTACGGTCGAGGAGGGTGTTTAAGAGTTGACTTTCACTGTGCAGTTTGAATTAATTAAAATTAGCGAAAATTTCGTGGGTGTTACACATTTCCCTTGTGTGCGACACAGCTGATGAGATTGCGTGGTCGCTCGTAAAAAGTTTAAATCAGATTGTGTGAGAGTGCTGGAAAAGTTTTTCATAAGCCGTACATTAACTTATAGCTGTGAAAGCTCCTCTGTGCCAGCTGATGAGTACGCTATAAAGCGATTTGTTAATTTTATGTTTCCTTTGTTTTCGTTTGTTTTGTTGAATAGCTTGTTCGCATAAAATCAGATCTCTTTAGCTTAAGTTAGAAGCTATCGATGCGGTATTATTTCGTCAAGTTTGTATATCTGAATTTCTATTGCTCTCTCAACTAGTTATTGTAGGCAATAGAAGGAACATCTTAACGTAAAGTTAATATCGTTAAACAGCTGTATTTTTTCTTAATCGACGAAAAATCTTGGTACGCTGTTGAATTTGGGTGTATAGAATCATGTAAGTTGATGTCAAGACGTCTTACCACGTATATTCATATAAACACAAAATTCATTTTTATCATCACCGTCCTCATCAAAACTGTCATGACGACCTACTCTTTCAACTTAAATCACTGGAACAGCTTACCCATAGTAGCTTACCCTACTTATTTACAAAGCATCATCAATATAAAGTTTAGTAACTTGGAGTTTGACAGCGACTCGTTAATTTGATACTGCATCGATACCTTTGTCTCCGTCCCAGAACATTGCGAGTTCAACTACAAGGGGAACACGTTTCGGGCCCCCAGTTTTATCCCGGGGGAGTCAATTTCATTAATACTGTGGTTGGTACCCTTCTAGGGGGCGTACATTTTTAAACATATTAACTGTAATTGAATACCTGCTCTCTGTGCAATGAATTAAGATTAAGGTGTCTCGGTTTCACTTTTTTGTGGTGCTCTTGAGGATTTTGTTGGGGCTGATTATCTTTTTTCATGTTGTTTAGTTTCTGGTATGTTTTAGTCGTAATTAAAGAGATTTGAAAGCGTGGTAAGCCTGAAATTTATCAATTATCAACCTAAGAGAAAATTATCAAAACCTAATGTTGGGGATAGCGAATTAATAAAGTAGATCTTGTTTTCTTGCATCACACAAACGATACTAGAGAACTTAGGTAAAAAACATCGTCGTTCTACGAGTAAACATTATCTGGATCGATGTATGTAGGTATTTCTTTAAATTTTTGATTACTGCAGATTTCTGCTACCATTTGATGCTGCTATGATTTCGTCATTGCAATAAAATACTTTTTTCAAAGTCAAAGTCAAATCATTTATTTAAATTAAACCATTAAAAGGAACTTTTGAACGTCATATAAAAAAAAATATAAAGTTGATTCTAGTTGCCCATTCCAAAAGATAGTTTCGTATGGAGAAGGATGGGTAAGAAACTCCATACTTATTCTTTTAAAAATAAATGTGTACAATATTTTGCATTTACAGTTTACAGTTATATAATTATACGTGAATACGATGGACCTTGCATAAAAACACTATATTGAGGTTTGTATGTACAAAGTATTTTAACAAATTAATTGAAGGCTCTACATACTAATAAGCCGATGAACACATGTATTTCTAAAACCTTTCCAACATATACCCAAGAACTAATTAAGTGTAACTCGCCATACTTTTAAAAGATATAAAAGTATAACTAGATAAAATTAGCTTAGGGGAGGCATTTTACTTTGTACCTTCGGATCCCCAATAAGGCTGCATGTACATATTTCTTCTTAGGAAAGTTAATAAGTTTTTTCTGTTTATTATTCTAGGCGGGCCACTTGCGGCCACAAAAACATATTTTTCGCATAAAGAAAATATGGAGGCTTAAAGAGTTCGAGTGTTTTTTTGTGTTGTAATCTTAAGAGATTACCTTGAAATACTTTCGAAGGGGAGAGGGCGAAAAAGAAAATTGTTTTACAGTTGTTTTTATTTGCCAAAGTTTATTATAAAACAAATGTTTTAAGAGTTTCTTTCGTGTTTCATACAATTAAGTACGTAAACCTTTTCACTAAATCGGATTATTTCGATACTCGGACACAAGTATACCTATCGGTCTTATCGCGTGCTCAGATTAGTCAAAATCTCACATTAAAATAATCATATCGCGATAACAGTGGGTAACACCATTGCTCCAAATATTTCAGTTTCTTTACACGCGCGGTGCACGATAGTCGTCATGGCCGCGAAATATTTGGTTTTCATCGCCGCGTGCTTAGCCTTAACGCAAGTTAGCGGACAAGAATTACAAACAGTCAATGGAAGGATTAAGGTAACCATAGGCACGATGTCAGGATGTGGCGACACAGTGAGTTTCATTCGCGATCATTTGGTGCAAGCATACCACTTATACAGAGACTATCTGGACATTGAATTCGTGCCTTGGGGAAGGTCTGCAATGGACAGCAATGGAAACATTCAGTGCTGGTTTGGCGTCGCCGACTGCTGGGCAAACCGTCTGCACAGATGCGTTCTAAATATGTTGAAGGACAATACAAATGCTGTGGTCGACTACATGACTTGTGAATTTTCAAGCCCCTTTCCTTCTTATGTACATGGATCTTATCTTTGCGCTCAAGCCGTTGGTCTTAATCTGATTAACGTTGATCACTGTGTTGCACAACCTTCTGGAGATGATTTAGACCAGGCAGCCCAAGCTGCATCTGTCGCTCCCATGGCGGCAATTAATTTCATTCCATATATTGTCTTTAATGACGTTGTGGATGTCACTCTTCATCGTGAAGCGCTGTCCAGGTTCACTAGTATGATCTGTTTCGCTTTAGCTGCAGACCCAAGCACTGGAGTAACTACGTGCACGATTTAATAACAAATTTTGAAGTGTTACCATACTACAATAGCAAAGTCAAAGTTCCAAATCGTCGAATTGAGAAATTTTATCTTAGTTGGCCTCTACTGGTGCCAGTTTTGTACTAAATGTCCAACTTTTGCCGCGTTTTAATCGACAAACTTGCGCAATTGGACAATCGCCGAGCGAGATATCGCTAATAGCTGAAGAATATTTGACGACAAGCTACATAACTGTAATGATTGTGATCCGTTACTCAATAAGTGTCATTTATATGTTTTTAATATTATGTAAATAAAATATTATTTCTTATACGACGTGTTTTGTAAAATAATTAAATATATTTTAAGTGACTAGAAATTTTATTTAAATATGTATATATATATTTTTTTATTATATATCGAGTAAAACATCGATACGACAGGCAAAATAAGAAAACCGACAAATAACATGAAAACAACATAATTAAAGATGGTTACATTGTTGTTCATAATCATGTACAGTCACCAAAAGAGATAAAGTATCCATGTCGTCAAGAATGGTTGAAGTTTACTCAAAAACCAATAGAGGCTTTCAAATTAAATTTAATAAAATCATTAAACTGTTTATTCTCTATTTATTGTATTTTATTTTATTCATAAACACCCATCGGTTTTTAAGTAAACTTCAACTATTCCCGACGACATGGACACTTATCTCTTTTGGTGACCGTATATTCTTTCAAGTATATCTTAATCATCACTGATATTAGTGAACGGAAACATCATGGCAAAATCTGGATGATAAATATAAATCTGAAATCAGCAATCGGCCTTGCCTTCTCTTTACGAGAATATGCCTTTGACCTGCAGTGGGATAATACTAAGCTGGTATTTTTATTACATTTGTTTGATTGTTGAGGTTTTTTTATCATTCTACTCTTTACGTGACCAGAGGGCTGGCCTTTTCTTGGGTTAAGAATTAGCATTGCCATACAACGTGGTAATGCTGCCAGTTTTCAACCTGATGAACCTGAACCTCAGAACTTTCGACTGGGTGAACCGATGTTAATGATTTTTTTTGTGTGGTCCCATATTAATATTATCGAAATGGATCAAGCGCTTTTTGAAAAAAACAACAAAACCCAAAAATTATGCACTTTCCTCAATCTTTAGAGTTCTTTCAATCTCTGTTTTAACTCTGTTGCCGTTTCTTAATGGATTTGGATGAGAAAAAAAACAACCGCCTTCAAAAACTAAAAAAGTGAAAATAACTTTAGCAGAGAACACACATGACTTTAGTTTCGGAAGTCGGTGGCAATACAAAACAAGAAACGGAACAAAGCCATGGACTTCCGGCACTCCTTTAGGTACTTATCCCATTGAGAGCAATGCGGACGAGTTTTTGATGCACTTCTGTTTATTTTTAGGGTTCCATACCTCAAAAGGAAAAAACGGAACCCTTATAGGAGCACTTTGTGGTCCGTCGGTCTGCCTGTCTGTCTGTCTGTCAAGACCCTTTATCTCGGGAACGCGTAGAGGTATCGAGTTGAAATTTAAACTATATACTTAGGACCACAGTCCCTTGAAGCATCAAACTTCTAAGTTAACGTGAAAAAAAGATACGGCCATTTATGTCGCAAAAAACGCACATTTCGACACTTAGACTGGGAACCATAAACCACTGTTTACCATATTTATTGTACAATTGTTTCGTTTTTCCCAAATAAATTAATAAAAGGCTAGGCAGATGATGATCTCAAATGATGAGTACCTTCTTACTAAACTCTCACCTACATAGTTATACAAACAAATCAAAAAATATTGTTAGTTTCGCCTAACAAACATTAATTTATTTTCCTAATAATGAGCTAATTATCAAAGCTCAAATTTGAATTCAAATTATTTTAGCCACCATAAATAATATAGAAATGTAAATGGGTTTGTGCAACAATAAATTTGTAATTTAATGTTAATTTTAGCTATTGTGTAATTCGCCATTTTGTTATGTGCTACTGCTGTTGTAAATGGTTTGCAAACGATCGCACTAACTGCGTGTCAGTGCATTTTGCAGCGGACATTGCGGTGGATACCACGTTTTGAATAAAACAGGACATTATTGTTTATATGTAATATATAGTCTATATAAAAACATTTTACAAAAAAACTTATTTGAAAAAAGAGAACCGCCTTCAAAAAAAAACTAAAAAGTGATAAGTAACTTAAGCACAGAACACACCTGACTTTTGTTTCGGAAATCGGTGGCAATACAAAATAACAAACAGAATAAAGCCACCGACTTCTGAAACTAAAGTCATGTGTGTTCTGTGCCAAAGTTATTTATCACTTTTTAGTTTTTTTTTGAAGGCGGTTCTCTTTTTTCAACTTTCAACATCCACGCGGGCGAATCGTCGGGCAAAAGCTAGTGTAATATAGTAATTCACTGGAAGGGTTTATCATAAAGATATCTATTTATTGTATGTTTATACATGAGCAAGTACCTACTTCATTGCGAGTTTAAATCGCAATGGGCATGCCACGTCGCTCAAAGAACCGATAACGGATGGGGAAGAAAGGTTCTTGAGTGGCGACCTCGAAACGGAAGATGCAGTGTTGGTAGGTCTCCCACCAGATAGACCGACGACATCGTCAAGGTCGCGGGTAACCGGTGGATGCAAGCGGTAGGTTGTCTGTCACTCGTTGTGGCGTTCTATGGACGTCATCGTCGACGTCTTCAACCTGATGATGAAGTAAGTACTTATATATATGTCGGAGACAGTTTATTAATCACATTGTGGGTGTTAACTAAATTTGTTATGATTTGTGTTTCTTATTGTTAATTTATGTGATTTTACTATCAATTATTGTCTATTAATTCGAAACATGATTTATTGTGTGTGCACACTGATTTGTGGTTACTTTATTTCGATAATTATTATCGATGGTTTTATTCAAAACAATTATTGACACATTACTTTGAATGTAAAACGAATTACTTTATGAAATCACTATTGTTTATTCATGACAATTATCATTGTGTTATTTGATTACAGATCTTATTAGATTCAGCACATTTTAGTGTTTTGTATCAAGTAAACGCGTGACGCACTTCCGTGCGCATGGATAGACTTGTATGGAGAGGTTGTAAGGTGGGGGGCATCGCCTTATAAAAGAGCGTATGAGAGAGAAGAGCGTACTCCGTAAGTATGGCAGTCGATCCTCGGATTCGACTCAGTAAAGAGTTCCTGCTCCCGACAATACTGTCGGTTTACCTGGTACAGCGCTGCTGTATATTCACATAGCTGTATAGGCTTGCTGCTAGCGAGCGATGCACTTTGTATTTGGGTGGCTTATGCTACTGTACGAACTATAGACCTTAAGGGTTTGTTCGTTTATCATTGGGTGGCTTAGGCTGCTGTACGAACTGTAAACCTTAAGGGTTTGTTCGTTTATCATTGGGTGGCTTGGCCACTGTACGAACTGTGGGACCTTAATGGTCTGTTCGATTAACTGTATTGTTGCTGTACCTTTAACTTACTTTATTCTTGTTACTGATTACCATTTGTATTATGTTTTCTTTACTAATAGTGTGTAATTGTTTTTACAGGTCTTGTTTATCGATAATGGGATAATGGGAACGCCTATAGTCCTGACGATGTACTATACCGCTCGGCACTCCTCCTCGATCGCACCTGACGATCCGACATCAGAAGTGGGATTGCCTCTTAATGCTTCCGCATGGCTTCCCTAGTTATCGTATGTCTTTTCCACTCTTGTTATGACAGCTTCCTCTCTTGGGATTACCTAGCGCTGAGCTAAGGCTGTTTTAATGGCATTCATAAAGCACCTACCCACATTAATTTCATTGTTTACATACTCCAACAGTTACCGCTACCCTTATTTACCTACCTAAGTGTCAAACAAATTGCTGTTTGTACTGTACTGGCCCATGTTTCCAAATTTCATTTTCCGTGCTCATCTACTAGCATTCACTACCGAAGTACATGAGGTTTAAACTTTAACAAGAACTGAGTGTCTTGTCCCATCTTAAGAGAAAGTTTAGTCTCATTTTCCTCTGACCTACACATTTCTTCTCAACCCTCTTAGGTTCAAACCAGGTACAATAGTATGTCACTTTAGTGACTACCGGAGAACAGCCGGGAGGTTCGAGTGAGTACTACTACTTTGAGTCAGTTTTCGAGCAACTAATCATCCGTGATAAGTTGAAGTCCGTGATAAGATAAGTGTGATGTACCCACCACTGATGTGATGTTCTACAACTATCTGGTGAGACGCTTCCATTTTGTTATGACTCTGGGTTTGAATGTACCTACTTTCATTACTGATACATGTGTGGCAAACTTACTTGTATGGTCAATATAAAGTGAAGTTTCATGTAATACTGAATGCTTATTCAAATCATAGTATCATAATTATTATGCCATGAGAGATTAAATTATCTGAAAAGTAACTGTGTACCCTCTGATTGTTGACATGTGTTCTGTGGTAAGGTAATTACATGTGTTCTGTGGTAAGGTAATTACATGTGTTCTGTGGTAAGGTAATTACATGTGTTCTGTGGTAAGGTAATTACATGTGTTCTGTGGTAAAGTAATTACATGTGTTGTGAGGTAAGGTAATGACATGTGTTGTGAGGTAAGGTAATGACATGTGTTGTGAGGTAAGGTAATGACATGTGTTGTGAGGTAAGGTAATGACATGTGTTGTGAGGTAAGGTAATGACATGTGTTGTGAGGTAAGGTAATGACATGTGTTGTGAGGTAAGTTAATGACATGTGTTGTGAGGTAAGGTAATGACATGTGTTGTGAGGTAAGGTAATGACATGTGTTGTGAGGTAAGGTAATGACATGTGTTGTGAGGTAAGTTAATGACATGTGTTGTGAGGTAAGGTAATGACATGTGTTGTAAGGTAAGGTAATGACATGACATGTGTGGTAATAAGGTAATTACATGTGTGGTAATAAGGCAATTACATGTGTGGTAAGATACTAAACTTGATTTTGTTATCAGGTCTGTAGTGTTTGTTTTAAATTGATCAGAATGACCGAACGTTAAGCTGTTTACTTGAGCTCTTTTCTGATTGTTTACAGATGATGTGAAAAACTATTCACCCAAGGACGTGTGAAGATGCAGGGTGACCGTAACGGCGCGTGGCGTGATTTACTGTTGACAGTGTGGAGATAGAAGTAAATCGGTCCCGTGCAAGAAAACAAGCAGCCCTGGGTGCCGAAGGTTAAAGTTGGAGACTTCGTGGGAAACTTCGTACTTCTTGCAGATCCAACATGATATTGGTTGAAATCTTTGAGTGCCAGTAAAATTTAGTCTTGATCATGTATGAAAAATGCCTGAATGTCCATTCAATTTAAATGATGTCAATGTTGACACTGATAATAATCATCTGCTGCTGACATACCATAGCTTAATTGACAAGATGTGTATGTTGACTCTTGTTTGGATGTCTATGTTGACTCCTGGGTTTGTTTGTTGAACTTGACGCCTATGTTGGTTGTCTATTCAACTTCAAGCTACTTGTCGATTCCCATGGTGTGAATTCGGCTGGGAGACTATGTCTCTACTTTTATTTGGATGTCTATGTTGACTCCTGGGTTTGTTTGTTGAACTTGACGCCTATGTTGGTTGTCTATTCAACTTCAAGCTACTTGTCGATTCCCATGGTGTGAATTCGGCTGGGAGACTATGTCTCTACTTTTATTTGGATGTCTATGTTGACTCCTGGGTTTGTTTGTTGAACTTGACGCCTACGTTGGTTGTCTATTCGACTTCAAGCTACTTGTCGATTCCTATGGTGTGAATTCGGCTGGGAGACTATGTCTCTACTTTTATTCGGATGTCTATGTTGACTCCTGGATTTGAATGTTGAACTTGACGCTTATGCGGGTTGTCTATGTTGACGCCTATGCGGGTTGTCTATTCAACTTCAAGTTACTTGTCGAATCCCATGGTGTGATTTCGGCTGATTTGTTGAGCTATGTATTGTCTGTAACAGTATGGTTATTTTGACTGGTTATGATGCAATTTTTGCTAATGATATTACTTCAGGACTAATTCAGGATTTTTCTTTGCAACATACCTTTTGCTAATTAAAGCTTTTTGTCAGAAAGGCCGATCGATATTTACCAAGAACTTTATAACTACACGAGGACGTGTAGAATGTCAGTCTGGCCGTGTCGGAGACAGTTTATTAATCACATTGTGGGTGTTAACTAAATTTGTTATGATTTGTGTTATTGTTAATTTATGTGATTTTACTATCAATTATTGTCTATTAATTCGAAACATGATTTATTGTGTGTGCACACTGATTTGTGGTTACTTTATTTCGATAATTATTATCGATGGTTTTATTCAAAACAATTGTTGACACATTACTTTGAATGTAAAACGAATTACTTTATGAAATCACTATTGTTTATTCATGACAATTATCATTGTGTTATTTGATTACAGATCTTATTAGATTCAGCACATTTTAGTGTTTTGTATCAAGTAAACGCGTGACGCACTTCCGTGCGCATGGATAGACTTGTATGGAGAGGTTGTAAGGTGGGGGGCATCGTCTTATAAAAGAGCGTGCACTCCGTAAGTATGGCAGTCGATCCTCGGATTCGACTCAGTAAAGAGTTCCTGCTCCCGACAATACTGTCGGTTTACCTGGTACAGCGCTGCTGTATATTCACATAGCTGTATAGGCTTGCTGCTAGCGAGCGATGCACTTTGTATTTGGGTGGCTTATGCTACTGTACGAACTATAGACCTTAAGGGTTTGTTCGTTTATCATTGGGTGGCTTAGGCTGCTGTACGAACTGTAAACCTTAAGGGTTTGTTCGTTGATCATTGGGTGGCTTGGCCACTGTACGAACTGTGGGACCTTAATGGTCTGTTCGATTAACTGTATTGTTGCTGTACCTTTAACTTACTTTATTCTTGTTACTGATTACCATTTGTATTATGTTTTCTTTACTAATAGTGTGTAATTGTTTTTACAGGTCTTGTTTATCGATAATGGGATAATGGGAACGCCTATAGTCCTGACGATGTACTATACCGCTCGGCACTCCTCCTCGATCGCACCTGACGATCGGACATATATATTTCAGCCTGGATTTTCCCACTGCTGGGCAAAGGCCTCTCCACTCTCCTTCCAACTCTCTCTGTGAAGTGCTAATTGGGGCCAGTCTTTTTCGAAGGAATCTAGATCATCCCGCCATCTCCGCCTGGGCCTGCCGCGATGTCACTTGCCATGTAGAGGAACCCATTGGGTTGTACGTTTGGCCTAACGATCGTCTGACATGCGGCAGATGTGTCCAGCCCAATTCCATTTCAGCATGACAGCTTTCCGAGTGACGTCAGTTATTTTTGTAATGGAACGGATGGTGGTATTCCTAACCCGGTCTTGCATTTTATACCCAAAATACTCCGTTCCATAGCTCTCTGGCAAACCGAAAGGGTGGACCTCTGTTGATTTGTCAAAGACCATGTTTGTGAACCATATGTGAGGATGGAAAGAATACACACGTCAATGAGCATTCTCTTAAGGGACAGTGGAAGTAAGTACTTAATTCTTTATTAATCTGCTTCGGACATTTTCTAGGTTACTATAAATACTAACCAATCTATATACCTTCATTTAATCAGACAATGTCGTCGTATGTACGTTATAATCTTAATTAATCTAAGTTGGCTCACGGATCACATACGTACGCATTGATAAACCGTAATAGCTGATTACGGAGCTCTGAGCATTGTCATAGTCGATTAGCACTGATTAAATTAATTAGTATTATGATTAATCTTGTAATTATTCGAGTAATGATGATCAAATTACAATTTAAATTGATTTAGAATTGGTTTTTAGGATTCCGTACCTAGAGGTTGCTAACGAATACCTTTTACTAATTCCGCTGTCTATCCCTTCGTCTGTCACATGACTTTATTGATTGAACTGTAAAAGGTAGACATTTTTTCAGAGATAAGAGAAATCATTGCTTTAAACACACGGCAGTTTCTATCAGTAAATTATTTTATAGAATTAATTTCTTAAAAAGAACAATCATAGTTCACTTAGTTATGAGAAACTTAAAAAAAACATAGGTAAATGTATTCTTAAGTATTAATTACCATTCGATCTATCGAATAATACAAAGTAAAAAACAGCCTTTTTAACCGACTTCAAAAAGGAGGAGGTTATCAATTCGGATGTTTGTATTTTTTTTATGTATGTTCGGGCATATAACTCTGTTATATATAGACGGATTTGCAAAATTCTTTTTTTTTTTTGTTCGAAAGGGGTTTATTTCGAAATGGTCCCATATACATTTTATCAACATTGATTAAGCTCTTTTTGAGAAAATCAACAAAATCTCATAAGAATTACATAGGTGACATTTTAGTTTCTTCAATCTTTGAAGGACTTACAATCTCTGTTTAAGTGTGTCGCCGTTTCTTAATGGATTTGGATGTTAAGGCAATACTAAAAAGCGGAAAAAAATGTTAAAAAAAAGACAACCGCCTTCAAAAACAAAAAAGTGATAAATAACTTTTTATGAAGGCGGTTGTCTTTTTTTTGAAAAATCAATTCATATGAACTTTTTAAAACTATATAGTTTTCCTTCCATAAAAATGTATAACTCAAGGCAGTTGTAATAATCTCTATTAAAATTTCTAGTGTAGTACTGATGAGTTTTGTAATTGAAGTGAGTGTATTTAGTTTGTTAAAATTTTCTTTATTAAGATGCGTGTGAGGTTGGTATATATCTTCTGGATGTTAAATAATTTAGTTTCATGTTTTATTTTCGTCGGTTAACAAATATAATAAAAAGCCAACACACTGTACCTCTTTAAAATATTAGTATATTATATATCTGTAAATATTGTATATTTGTTACTTAGTACTTGAACAGGGGTACATTTTAGTTTTTTTTACAGTTTTAAAAACGAGAAATATAAAAATTAAAATAGAATTGTTTAATTTCAAGAAGATTCTTAACTTCCCATAATTCTAAGTCACCCTACCACATTATACCGTTATGGACAGCCTCATGAGCCAATAATGCTGCACCATTAAGCGATTGAAAAATGTCATACACCACTTTACAGCGCCGATGCGCTACATTAACTTCGGTTTGGAAAGGGCGCGTATTGTATGAAAACCGCTGCCTTGTGATGGAAATGCTTTAGAATTATATCCTTTGGGTAGAGCACAATAGATGTTTCTACATTTTAGATGAGGAAAATTTTATTATTGGAGGACTTCGTTCATAAAATTGGTATGATTTGATGTTCTACATTTAAAGGTCATACAATATTTAGGGGAAAGTGAGAATTGTGTCGTGTCGGATGGCCGTCGGACGACGAGAGTGAGAGAAGGAGTGCATCCGTGTTTTCGCACACACTTGTGCACTTTATTATCTCTTGCGTAAGTACATGACTATACCCTGTTCACAATAAGATTAGACATTTACACAAACCTTTTTTACAGTCCGTTCAACCGATTTTGACTTATATTGCGTTGGTAGCATGACAAATGGCAACTGCAGTAAACAGTTGTTATTGTAACCACTTTTTTGCCTCTAATGTCATCCTTAAGCCTACGGAATAGAAGTCAAAATCGGTTGTAGGGGCTGTAAAAAAGGTTTGTGTTTCTGTCAAATTTTATTGTGAACAGGGTATAGTCTCCATTGAGATCGCCCGTCGTGACCGAAATTCTGTTGGGAGAATATTACGGTTTATAATTATTTATTTCTCAAGGATTACAAATTACTTACGAGGAGAAATAAAATATAAAACAAATCTTAAGTAATTTAAGGGGCTATTTAACGACTTTTACAGATTTTAAACTGACCGTCACGTCAAAATGTGCAGTGTAAATAATTTGAAAAAAATATAGGTATGTTAAAGTAGAACATTCTTTTAATCATTTAGTATGTGTATATTTTTTATTATATTCATATTAAATAGTTTAATTAACTCGTGAAGTTGTGTCTGACGCGGACAAAACATTGACAATCACACAAAATCTATCAGGTATAATTAAACGAAACGTACACCATCTTACAGACAATTTTATTATCTATCTTTTAGTATACGCCTTTTTTTTAAGTTAAAGAATACTACTGTTATTTATTTTTTTCGACTAAACTTGGAGAGTTTTGGACGCAGAGAATCGCATCGACAATCGCACCGGCGCGGTGAAGAAAAACATCGCGAGGAAAGCTGGTATTATTTTTTTAAATAAAATAACATTTAAATGCCTTCAAAGCTTTTTCATTTCCTTTAAATAATAATTATACAAACTAAATGCCAAGGAGGAACGTGGCTAAGTAATACGGACCGTTCGATTATGGTTAAACTACACTTGCCGCGGTCGGTCCGTAGATGGGGGTGACTATCCATTCATAGCGAAACTCTCCCGTCCCTCAAAAACGTAAAGCAGTTTATTCCGGCTGTCAATTGTAGATCGCTGACAGTCGTTATGAGTAGTCAGAAGCCAGAATGTCTGACAACCAGTCTTACCAAGGGGTATTGTGTTACCCAGTAACCGGGTGGTAAAGGTCAGAAAGGCAGTCGCTCCATGTAAAATATTGGACTGGTATTCAGCTGCATCCGGTTAGACTGGAAGCCGACCCAAAACTAATTTCAAGCAAACTCTGTCGTATTTATTCAATGGAATTATATTAATTGAGTGTATTACTTTTAAGCATTATGTTATACATAACAAGGGCAAAAATACCAAAACATTGCTTCCAAGTAAAGTATGTCGTACTTATGGTAATACAATATGCAGCTAATAGAGTGATTTTCTAAAATTACCGGGAAATTGACCACTTAAGGTGCTATCATATAGATCAAAAGTTCCATGGACTTGTAACTTCAAAGGTACTGTTATTATCTAATCTATGAGTACATTAGTTTTATAGGTATGTAGAATACTTTTACATATAGAACATTCTAATATTAATATGAAGTCTGAGTATATCTTGAACATCATTGTCATCGTTCGAAAGCTTAACTTATATCTGACTAATTTAAGGCTAAAATCGCATATCGCCTTATACAAGTGAAGTGATCTAATTCTCGTGCCTTCTTTGCATGAAAAGAGGCATTTGTCCTACAGTGAGATAATTATGGGCTAGTATTATTACCGGAATAAACATAAATGATTTTAATCTAGACTCCAAAAAGAAAACGACTCCAAAGTCAACTTATATCTAATTAATTTAAGGTTAAAATTGCCTATCGCCTTAAGCAAGTGAAGCAATCTCATGCTCTTGTCTTCTCTATATGAGAAGAGGCCCTTATCCTGCAGTGGTTTAGTAATGAGGTATCATCACTGGAACAATTATGAATGACTAGTTTTTGCCCGCGACTTCGTCCGCGTGAATGTCGGTTATCGCGGATACAGACGAAGTTGCGGATTAAAAAAGTAGCTTATGTCCTTTCCCAGGGTTCAAGCTATATTCATACCAAATTCCATCAAAATCGGTTCAGCCGTTTCATCGTGAAAGAGTATCAGACAGAGTTACTTTCGCATTTATATTATTAAAAAAATAATAATATAGTAAATATAGTAATATAGCATAGTATGGATAGTATGGATTAAAGTATTATTAAAGTATTAAAGTATGGAAGTATGGATTAAGTATGTTAAGTATTACGTATATTAAGTACTAGCGACCCGACCCGGCTTCGCCTGGGCCTATAGCCTTCCTCGATAAATGGACTAATCAACACAAAAAGATTTTTTCAATTCGAACCAGTAGATCCTGAGATTAGCGCGTTCAACCAAACAAACAAACAAACTCTTCAGCTTTATAATATTAGTATAAATTAAGTATAATTAAGTATGTTAAGTATTAAGTAAACGAAGTATGAAAGTATGGATTAATTTAAGGCCTTTACCCTGGTGTGAGTGAGTGAGTGAGAGTGGTTTCGTAATATGAAGTATTGTCACTGGAACAATTATGAATGATTTTCATCATGACTTCACGGGGTCTCTATGAGTTTAAGTGTTGACTTTTCAGTTCTAAGATATCTCTTAGGAAAAATATGGCTTTCTATTGAAAAGTCAACTCAACTGCAATACTTCTAAGTAGTCATTTGTGTGCCCATCTGACTATATCTTAATGCGGTATCTTAACACGAGCCTCAATAATATACACACTTAAAAAAATTCACTAAAACATCACATCTTCATGAAAATTCTTAATACAGAGTAAACCTACCTATCGCCAATGCCGCAGCGACGAATAAAAGCCATACTTATGTTACAAAAATAGCTACAAGCCTATTCCCGTACACAACACTGTATATTACACTATAAGCACAGCTATTAAGCGTATTATGCAGAGCGGGTTGGTAGTTGTAACGGTTATTGACTTGTCCATGCAGTTACCTATCGTTATTGGTGCTGTAACCGCTTACGTTATTGCTAAACGTTTCCCGTTTTCCTGAAAGTGGTGTGATGTTGACAAAATTTACCCTGTATAAGGGTTTTTAGTAAGGGTTTGTTGCAGATATAGAAGTAGGGTTTTTGGAAATTCTGTACGAAGCGCTTTTATAGAATAGTGTTGTAAACTAGTGCGTTTTGTTTGTCTGTTAACCAGAGTACGCAGAAACAATGTGCGTGCGTTTATGGGTTTTAAGAGGCAGGCAATGGTGCCAAATCTATTTCTCTCCAATAAAACAAGAAAGAGACATATATTAATAAGAGCTGTCAATTTAAGTTGATCTAAAATGTTCATACAATAATTATAGTTGTCATTTCTGAACGAATTGATTGAAAACACTGCGAAGTTCAAGGGAAAAACTAATTTGACATCTCTAACTTAGTCATTGTCTGTCAACGTCCTTTTCTTCAGGTGCTTGGTAGAAAGAGATGCCAAATGCCTAATTTTAATTTAGTTTGTGAGCAAGGGAATCGGCACCAATAGCTGATTCGCGGTCACTAACAGATTGCACGGAAAGAGAAGCGCAATGTTACAATGCTTGTAATTTATTGCAAATTATAAATTAATTTAAAATTTAGGTACTTAAGATTAAGTTGAGCTATCAAAAATAAAATACGAAGTATTAATAGTATTAAGTATATTTAGGATTGAAGGTCAAGGTAACTCAGAAATATGTTCATGATTAGCATATATTTTTTTTCGCTGTCACAAGCAATAAGTTGGCTAAAAATATGTTTGAAATAAGCCATATTTCGAACTTGTAAGTGCTTTAAGTATATTTTTTTACACACTTTTTTTTCATGTTGTTTTTTATCTAATATAAAAAATTCTCCTGTAAATTTCAACACCGAAGGATCAAATTAACAATACGCGAAAATTTTAAATTCCTCCCCTACATCCTTACTCATGTCGCTACAGCAATAAAACAGTCCGAATTTGGGAAGCAAAATACATTTTTATTAACATTCCCGCGGAGACGCTTCGGTCTTCGGACTCCTACGCTACACGACAAGGACAGATGATTTCCTCAAACCATAAAAGAGGAATAGCAATACACTCAAGATGTAACAAACGAGTTTTGCCTTGGAAGTAGGCAGCTGAATAATTGAAGAAGTATGGTCCCTGGGCGTGTCGGATCGTCTAGCCATCCGATCAATACCGACCGAAATGCTACCTGTTTACAATACGGTTTTTTGCAGGAGGGCGACATGGTGCATTAATTATTGGGCTAGGCACTTGATCACGCATCATACAAGGTGGCGCAAAATTGGTCACCCTATCGGAAGATGTTATAATTAGGTATTGCAATTGGCGTCGTACGTCAATCATATTTGACATTTGTGAACTAGACAGCTGCAGAATACAAACAGACAAAAAATAGAGCGCTATTGTGAATAATTACTGTCAAAACGGGAGGACGATTTTGTGTGGAAAGTCATCCTCTAGATAGAGGATAGATATTGTGAAGGCAGCGTTTCCTGGTCGCATAATCTCCCGTTATGGAAATTTGGTATGGCCCGATTTAACCATCCCAGACTTCTTTGGGGCTACTTAAAACCGCCAACAAGCCTTAGACAATCGTAACCCTTAAGGGGCTATTAAACGACTTTTACAGATTTTAAACTGACAATCACGTCAAAATGTGCAGTGCAAATGATTTGAAAAAAATATATGTTAAACTAGAACATTCTCTTAATCACTTAGTATGTGAATATTTTAAATTATATTCATATTATATAGTTTAATTAATACGTGAAGTTGTGTCTGACGCGGACAAAACATTGACAATCACACAAAATCTACCAGGTATAATTAAACGAAACTTACACCATCTTACAGACAATTTTATTATCTATCTTTTAGTATACGCCTTTTTTTTTATTTTGAAAGAATACTACTTTTATTTAATTTTTTCGACTAAACTTTGAGAGTTTTGGACGCAAAACTGATGCAGAACGGACGCAGTCTGCGTCCAAAACTTTCAAAATTTTGTCGAAAAAATCAAATAAAAGTAGTATTCTTTCAAAATTAAAAAAAAGAAGTATACTAAAAGATAGATGATAAAATTGTCTGTAAGATAGTGTAAGTTTCGAATAATTATACCTGGTAGATTTTGTGTGATTGTCAATGTTTTGTCCGCGTCAGACACAACTTCACGAGTTAATTAAACTATTTAATATGAACTTAATCAAAAATATTCACTTTCTATATGATTAAAAGTATGTTCTAGTTTAACATATATTTTGTTCAAATCATTTACACTGCACATTTTGACGTGATTGTCAGTTTAAAATCTGTAAAAGTCGTTTAATAGCCCCTTAACAGGAATGCGAACTGTTATCGCCGTAAATCTTGTGGAAAGTCAAGGAAAATGTGATAAAACGGGCACAACAAAATAATTTTTTTTTTATGTAGCAAAACGTTATTCAGGAACACAATTAGATGATTAATTTCGCGGCCACTTTGTATGTCATGATAATTAATACATAAAACATGATAAATAATTATACTGAGACATTTCACAATAAAAGCCATAAAAAAATATTTAATTACTTACAGCAGACATCAAGCAACTAATGTAAACGAATAAATAAAATTGAAGTATTTGTTTGTAATGTTAAAATAAAACTTTTTACTGAATGTATTTGAATGTTTACACGGTACTAATAATACTAAATCTATTTTTAACATTTTTGCCTGTCTGTCTGTTTTTTCCGGCTAATCTCCGAACCGGCTGGGCCAATTTTGACGGGACTTTATACATAGCTGATGTTATCAGGAGAAATAGACCTATTTTTATTTTATAAAAAGAATTAGGGTACCGTGCAAATTAATTAAAACACCACAGATCGAAAATTACGCGGATGAAGTCACGGACATCAGCTAAGTAGCATTGAATATAAACATTTGAGAAATCTTTTACTTATTCACGTTGAGTACAAGTCTATGAAACTAATGATTCTAAGCTATTGTTAATCAAGCTTACATATGCATGTATGTACTGTTATCCTAAATTATTACTTTTATTTTGTGTTAAGAGCGTTTACGCCGTATACCGGCAACGTCGCAATCTAGTGTTTCGTGGTTTCCGATTTTTATTATTTTGTCGGAGCTATATTTTAAAAATGTTCTCTGCTAACTATTTAGAATTAGGAAAAGTATGCAGAAATAATTGCGCTTACAGTTCTATTTATATGCAAATAATACATTCGAAACTTCCAAAGCGTTATTTTCATAGTAAAATAACTGTGAGCATTACGGTTACCTACTTTTTACACACTTTTCACCTAATTCTAATTAGTTAGCAGAGAACATTTTGAAAATATAGCTCCGATAAAATAAGAAAAATTGAAAACACTAGGTTGCGACGTTGCCACTCATACGCATAAATCCTCTTAACCTTTCCACTAGCGGAGGTTTGAATCTGGCGTAACAAACAAATTGTACACATTCAAAGTAATGTATTTTACGGATAAAAACGTCTCTGATAAAAAAACTGCTGTAGTACCTACCAAAATCCCTGAAGATCGTTAGTAAATTAAAAAAATTAAAGTCAACTTGTATAGGCGTAAATGCTATTATTACCATGATAACAATGAAATCAACTTAAAAATCTTACCAAGGGGTATCTCTGGGGTGTAAGGGTGTTCTCAGTAACTGAGTTGTGGAGGTCAGGTAGGCAGTCGCTCCATGTAGGCCGATGACTCACCTCCACCAAAAGAACCATCCAGATTTACCTAACCGATTCTCAGAGCTTCTAACACATCCACCGCTATTAAATGTCAGTTTTAATACAATCGTTAGGAGCTAGTATGATACTTAATTGAAAAATATTAGCCACTAAAATTTTCACCCTAGTCTTGAAGATAGAAACTGCCTAATTAAATTTCCGTTCCAAGCAATAAACCGCTCACCACGTGGCATTTTATTGCTACATTTTGGGACTTGATCACAATTTATTGCTATCTGTGAATTATCAAATAGGTACGACTTTTTATGACCGTTATGAAAAATTTAAATGATGAAGGATCCTATTAACGTTTACAGCTGTGGTATTCTGTAAAAAAATCCCTCGATGAATTATGGTGAAGTGAGAATGAGGTGAGTAGTTAATCCCTATCAGACAGGTCTGTACTTCAAGCTCACTTTACCTGTATAACGGAGTGAGATTTTTAAAGAATAGTCCTGCTGATATACGAATTCTTCTTCACGCTTTGCATTGGTCATGTAAACCGACTTACCGTAATCTATGAAAATAAATAAAATTGAAGTACCTGTTGGTAATGTCAAAATAATCAACACTTTTTACTGAATACTTAAGAATACAATATTACCAAATAATAAGACCAAAAACACGATATACGATACTTTTACCAAAAAACACTGTTTTTTTTTAATTTTGTCTGTCTGTTTGTTTTGGCTAGCCTCCTAAACGGCTAGTCCAATTTCGGCAAAACTTTTACTGGCAGTTGGTGTTATAAGAAATAGCCCAGGCTATTTTAGAAACAGAATAAAGATTCCGCGCAGAAAATCCTTGCGTTTTTATATAAAATCTTCGCAAACAAATATTATTATAACTATACCAACATCAACTCCTGGAGGCATCATTTGAGGTAGGCAAGCTGCCATTAAAGCTAGAAAGAAACAATACGTCAATAACTGGTACTGGCAGGTTGACTGGTAGAGAATGCCTAAGGCATTAAGTTCGCCTTTGTACCTTTGTGCATGAAGTATAAATAAATAAATAACATGCATAAAAGTATGCAAGAACTAGCATGCCATTCGGCTATTATATTTCTGATTGGTGAATATCACAATGGCATGTCAAGCTACTTGCACATTCTTGCGCAAGTTATTGGGCATGTATTCCAAAATTAAATCATTAAAAAATCTCGATAGGCACGTCGCGACAGCAACACCTTGTTACTATTTTTTTCCTGAATTTCAGACGGTAATCAAATGGCTAAGTAGTTACCTATAAAAATCCAAATTATATGCGGATCTCAATCTAACAAAATTCGTTTCGGCAAAAAATTGTTGAAGACATTTTCATTTACCGAGACTTCGTAAAAGCGACAAAAAAAGAGACGTTGCTAATAAAAAGAGTGAAGTTCTGAAAGATAAAACTTATTCGAATATCAATGCTGACAGTCCGCAAAACTAAATTTCAACTTGGTTCATAGATTCTTATCGGAGGAAGTTCCCGGCCCCGTCATGTTTTGTAATTAAAAAGGTCTGGTTCCCGTTTTCATTTTTGCACAAAAGTTGTTAATATTTCCTTATTTTTTAAGTATTTATTCAATGTAGATTTTGCATGCATTGCTGTCTGTTGTTAAATTTTTACCAATCTGCATAATATACGCTCATTTGCTACAAGGTCGACATATCTCAAAATTGATGATTTTTTAGTTAATAATACAGTTGTGTTGAAAAAATTGCGTTTGGTTTACTGTAAAAACGTCATTTCTCTAAACTCTATAGTAAGGGAGAGAGAGCAGATATTCACAATTGTGCCGTTATAGTATTGTCTCTTTCGTTTTGGTGACTCGTGGCAACAACGACATTATTTAGTTGTGATGTAACAGTGCAAGCGATAGGTTGTATTTGTGCTCTTGAAGAACGACATTTTTTACGTAACGACGCTCTTGCCGGTAAGTTAAGTTCAATTGATTTTGATATATTTTTCAAAAATAACGTGTTTAGTATAAATGTGTCGTTAATGCTAATAATATTTAAATAAATTAGTGTACGCATATTTCGTGTTATGACGATATTGCTGAGAAAATTAACAACCATTAGTGTATTATTATGAATTATGACGTTGTTGTTATCCAAGAAAACAATGATTTAACATTACAAAAAAAAACATTTATACTTATGTCTTTTCATTTAAAAATAATTTGCGTTATTTGTGGTAAAATATTGCAACATTTTGTAATATAACGTTTTAGACAATAATTCAAGTCACGCTTTCTTATTTATGTATTTTTCATTTTTAGGAAACAATGGCGTTCCCGCATACCAGAGGCAAAATAATTGTAGCATTGATAGACAAGCATAATAATTCGCCCAATGAAGATGTTACGCCTAATGAAACCAGTATGCACTTTTGTTATCTTTAGTAATTATATTTCTTTCCTCTATCTATATAAAACTAACCTATGCACTAACTTTACAGGTAATGAAATAGTTAACCAAACATCACACGAGATGAGAAATTTATCAAATCAGAGTAGTTATTCTCCCAGCTCGTCATCTGATTCGGATTCATCACGTGATTCGGATTCATCAGATGATACGTTTATTGAAGGTTAGTTTTTATAGTGTTTTGTTATTGTAGTGAATCGAATTTGCTTACGAAAATCTTAAATTAAATACTTATTCTGTTCACTTTTTTTGCAGTTAGTGATGATTCTGTCAAAGATCCGATGTACATTCCACCTGAGCAACTTTTTCAGAAGAATAGTGCTAAATTGACACAGACAATTGAGTATTCAATTCCATTACCATCTACTTCAACGGCAGATAGAAACATAACTATTTCCGAACCCTCTCCTCTGCAGCGCAGTTCTGAGTTGCCAACTGAACAGACAAATGATAATTCCATTGCAACTAACAATTTCTTCTGCGCAAAAAACAAGACAATGATTGCAATATATTCATTTGCTTTACAAAAATTCCCTAACCTCCAAACGATTACACATAAATATCTCATAAAAGGGCATACCCAAAATGAAGGTGATGCAGCTCATTCTCTAATGGAAAGACAGGTCAAAAAATTGCTTAAAGCTGGACCAATGTACTCGCCAGAAGCCTTTATCGGTGCTATAAAAATGGCTAGAAAAAGGCCTGAACCATTTCATGTGAATGAAATGTGCACAGAGGATTTCGTTGATTGGAAAGATGCATGTACCCAAATGGGAGTCAATTTGACGAAGGATGAATGAGGAAATTCAGTGAAGATTGGAAATATAAAAATTTTAAAAGTTGAAAAAGATAAACCACGCATATTGTTTTACAAGAACTCTTACGGAGAAGAAGAATTTAAAAAAGCAGAAATTATCAGAAAGAAGAAAAGGATCGACGTTAACGTCAAGAAAGCTTATGATTGTAAGCCAGGCATATCGGACAGAAAGAAAGCAGATTTGTTGGACTTGTTAAACAAAAACCTAATTCCACAGTTCTATGCTCAGTTTTACAATTCTCTGTAAGGTTTTTTTATTTCTACAATAATATTATGATTCCGACAGTATTTTTGAACATTGTTTTGAATTTTTTAGATATTTGCGTTAGAGACTGAAATCTCATTGTTGATACTTATTTTTTGATAACATTATGATTATATTATTACTAAGTTGTCAAAAGTATGATAAGTGAGATCTTAATTGAGGCTGATTTTGTGATATTAATTATTCCATAACGATAACTTAAAGTAATGTGGGAGAGTTGATTTATAAGACTGATGGTGTGCCATTTCAATGTTATAACTTAGTTAGATTTAAGCGTAATACCTACTGTTGATTTTTTTAAGGTGTTAATGTGACTATGTTGTAGTTCACTTTTCATTTATATTAATAAAACGTTTTTTCAATAACGACATATTTTGTTATTAATTACTTTAAGTTTACCTCAAATTTAAAATCATTATTGAGTGTAACGTCGTAAACCTAAATACTACAAAAATATTCATATATTTATCAGCAACAACGACATAAGTGTTTCCTCGCTGAGTAAAAAATAGCATACTAAGTCATGTGTGCTTTATGCGTAAGATTTAATATTTTAACGAAAAACTATACTAACCACAGTACATTTTTGCCTGAGTAAGTTATGTAAAAAATCAACGATTATGGTCTAATCTTAACTTAAAACAATAAAATTGCTCTCCTGTAAAATGATTTTTTTTGAGAAATGTCCACCTTGCCGCAAATGAGCGTATGTAACACGTACCTGAGCCAATTTCTACCTATAGGGGATCAAAACTGTGTTTCCTAAACACGAACTATTTCGTAGCCTGGCTAGGAGAACAGAGCTTCACTCACCATATTGTAAACTACAATTCTGTGTTACTTTTATTATTTAAGAAAACTAATGTAAATCTACAATTTGTATTTTGAAATAATAGTTTTTTAATTAAATAAATTTGGTATCATTTGCGGAAAGGAAACACATAATTTTTATTCACAAGCACTTTGCCCGCGACTTTGTCTGCATGAATTTTCTTACGGATACCTAAATGTTTAGTATCAAAATATAGCTCATATTACTCGCTGGTAATGTAGCTTTCTAAAAGTGAAAGAAATTTTAACATCGGTTCAGTATGTTTTGAGTTTATTCATTACAAAGAAATAAACAATCAAAATCTTTTATTTTTACAATACTACGAGTAAATTAGTAAAAATAAATCGGAAATTGCGAAACACAATAAACTCTGACGAATATTTCTAAAACTTCAACAATTAAAAAAATAAAATTAAATAAGTGTGTCGTAGAATCTTTATTAAAACGAAATAATTAAAAGTATCATTTTTAACGACAGAAAGATTTCAGACTTCCAACAAAAGTCGCCAACTTGGGTTTTCAAACTGCTTTATCGTAATTTCTCATGACCATTATCATTTCCCCTTCAGTTTGAGTTGAGTTTACCCCATCAAAAGATTATATCATTTCCGTGGTCCAAGATTACATTTCATGTTTGTAGCCCAATTTGATTACGGATAAGAGTAATGTAATAGATGAAATAACCATACTTACTTGTTCTATAAACAATATCCCGAAATGTCTAGCATTTATGTTTATTACCCAAACTGGAAGGAATGTCAGAAATACTGCAACCGTATAAACTATTATATGGTTGAATGCTCCTATTACCACAGTAATGGGGTAGTAATAGTTTCCAATAAGCAATATCTTCCGTAAGAGTAAACATTGGCCTTGCTAATTTATTTACAAGTATCGCGAAAACATTTGAGACGAAACATAAAAATGTTTTAGTTTACGTAATATTCCGAAGGCAAAATGTGAAAAGAATATGGAGCAAACAGGTTTTATATTCTATTCTTAGAGTTAACTTTATTTTCTAGTCGGTGGGGGTTCAAACCCTCGGGTTTTGGGGTCTGAATGCTTATATTTCTAAGAAAATGTCTAAAAGGTTGGTCGGCACTTTCCGTGATCCAAGAGCTGGTCCTTACCTTGGTCAGAGGTTAAGTATTGCCATCTAACGTGGCAAGCCCGCATGCTTGGAAACATTGCCACATGACGGCGATGTGGAGGAACTTTTTTATGCTTTATTGTATTCGTTTTTTCAGTTTAATAGTTAGGACCTGGGCGACCGACCTTAGCTCGGTATTTTTTTTTTGTCGCGTTTTTCTAAAATTAAACCTAGCTAGATCGATGTGTCGCCTCCGAAACCCCCTGCATACTAAATTTCATGAAAATCGTTGGAGCCGTTTCCTAGATTCAGATTACATAATATTTATATATATTTATTTTCAACTTTTGGAAGGAGGAGAACAGAAGGATACGCTTGGGCTGGGCGTCATTCGAGAATGACGGGGTATCTTCAAATCGTCGATCCCACAATCCCTTAAGACCAAGCTTTTTAATCAGTACATTCTACCCGTAATGACTTACGGAGCCGAACGTGGACATTCACCGTGGGTCTGGTCCGCAAATTCGAGGTTGCTCAGCGTGCCATGGAAAGAGCGATGCTCGGAGTTTCTCTGGTGGATAGAATTCACAATAAAGTCATTCGCCATAGAACTAAAGTCACCGACGTTGCGTATCGAATTAGCACGCTGAAGTGGAAGTGGGTCGGCCATGTCTCCAGACGGGCAGACGGTAGATGGAGCAGACACGCCCTAGAGTGAAAACCGCGTTTGGGCAAGCGTAGTGTGGGACGCTCTGCGGCACGATGGACCGACGATTTAAAGAAGGTGGCTGGCAACGGATGGATGCGGGTTGCTCAAGACCGGGTTGGATGGTGATCTCTGGGGGAGGCCTACGTTCAGCAGTGGACGACAATAGGCTGATATATGACGATATTTATACACAATAATTGCTCGTTTAAAGGTATTAGATAGGTTTTCTTTTTTATTACTCGTGTAAATGTTGTACATAACAACGTATTAAAAATAAATTTTAAATAATTAAAAACCAACAATAATTAGGTTTCGCAGTGTTTGCTTAACTTATTACGTTTTAGTAGCTTGAAATAAAACCTTACTTCTACTTGAATCTGCCAAAGTGCCCCTATTCAGTGCACTTTACCCGACCTGACTCCAGGACACCACGTTACGCAGGCGTGGTTGACCACGAGATCAAAGGGGCAGCCACGAGACTGTAATCAGTGAAAATTAAACATGAAATACTAACCCATTATTATGTACAAAACAGGGGCGCATTTAGATTGTTAATGACAAGCAGTACAGTCATCGGAGCGAGATGACAGGGCCTGCAGTTGTCAAGCGTTATGGCTACGGCCGTGGCCTAATTTCAGTAATGCCGGGGCCAGAGGCACTGATGAGTTTTTGAATGAGAGATTCAGAAATCTATGCCATTTGACTAAGTACCTAGGTACCTATATATTATGGTGGTCGGGTATATATTAGCTATTAGCGATAAGACCGCAATTGACAACATTTCAATTTTTTAACCTGCATGTATTAATACGTTATATAAAAGTAAATACAAATCTAGGGCACCCGTATTTTTGCGTCTTTAGAAATGATGTACTTTTCATTCATAATTTTATCTTTGAAATCAGGTATATTCTAAAAAGACGTAAGCGCCAAATGACGTCGGACTTACGGTGGAATAGCGTTTATCCTTTGCTTTACTCTGACCCGTCTAAAAAACTATTATCATTATTATTACACTTCATATAATAATGTGACATTGACATGTGTCTTCTTTGACGGTAATGTTTTCATCTAAACCATTGAAATGCTTATGCAAAGGTAACTACCTCTTTCCACCCTATATGTGACGTCATCACATGTTTTTTGATTTTATTTATTTTTCTCAGAAATGAAGAAAAAAAAATAAAAAAAAATATGTATTTGGAATCAGGATACGAAAATAAAGAAATGGTATTTTTGTTTTAAGGCCGTGTCAGGTTTGAAATGTTGTCTATTGTGTCCATTACATTGTTTATTTCGTATAGCAGATGTGTTACATGTTACATATCTGATTTACAATAAAGTATGTAATTTTACTATGAAATTGGGATTATGTTATTTTTTTGTGAATCTTCTGATGGCCTAGAAATAATTTGTACAAATATGAATGTATTTTTTGTTATTGCTAGCGCTAGGCTTGTGTTTGTCTTCTTTCTATAGAACAACGATGGAGCACCTATGACTATAAGTAACCTACTCAACGTTGTTGAATAATTTACTTTGTTTTGTGTGTTAATATTTTGATGTAATGAGTTACCTACATATTAACCATACAATTTAAAAGAAAACAACCCAAAAATAATTCCAGAATTTTCGAATAACACACTAATTAACACCACAACTAATTGAATTACGGTTACCTCATACGTGTAATTAATCGAGAGTCCTAATTAATCGGCAAACTTCGTGTTTTGAACGCTATATCGAAATAATTCAAGATTCATAGAAAACGGGGCCAGGCGTTTAGAGCGCGATTTTGCCTCAATTTTCCGTGCCAATGGGCCCCTTGGCGCTCCGGCACGGTGGATCTACTGCCAATAAACAATATCTTCCAGTCGAACGAATGTTGAACGAGGTACTGCTAATTAGGGCCATGGAAACCGATCAAAAGGGAGCCTTTGATGCGAAACTGAAAAGGTGACAACGACGCGAGTCAACCGAGCGTGTGGTAGCGATGAAGATGTCGCTGGGAAGAAACTTTGGACGAGGTATTAGATGGTTCAATCTTTTTGCTCTTGGAGATTTTTTACTGTTTTTTTTTCTACAGCTTAAGAGCGTTCATCTGTTAGAACCATGCTGGAGTCAAAATTTATGATTTCCGACGGACAATAAAACGATAATGTGTTTAATTGGTAGATAAGATATTGACGTCAAATTATTGAGAATTTCATAATCTAGTGCATAGCTGAAAAATATTTTCAAATGTTTGTATAGAGTAAATAAAAACATTTACGTTCTAAAACATGGTATATATATTTTATCAATAACTTATATATCTATTTGAAAGCTAGTGCTTCCCGTGTGGTCCCATTTTAATTTGGTCCAGTTTTGACAATGGCATCCATGACAAAACCGTATAAGTCTTAAATTTGCATTAAGTATGTGCGCGATTTGTTACGCGATTTCTCCGGCAAACGTAAACCGATTTTGAAAATTCTTCTTTATATGGATAGGGATGCTTCAGGGATGCTCCTATATAAATTTAATCGAAATTGATTCAGCACTTTTTGAAAAATCAACAAATACCCAAAAATTTTACATAGACGACGTTTTAGTTTCATTAATCTTTGTAGTTGTTAACTTTCAATCTCTTCTTAATAGATTTGGATGAGAAGGAGGTAGTAAAAAGCGGAAAATAAAAAGCTTTTTACAAAAAAGACAACCGCCTTCTAAAGTCTAGAGTTCTGAAGTCTAGAGTCTAGACTAAAGTCAATGTGTGTTCTGTGCTAAAGTTATTTTTCACTTTTTAGTTTTTGAAGGCGGTTGTGTTTTTTGTAAAAAGCTTTTTTGTTATTGTAGTTAGGGAACATTTTTTATTGACTATAGTGTGTACTGGTAACGACGCCGCTATCACCTATTTGGCCCAAGTAATGTCAGAAAGGTTAAGAGAATTATGGTAAAGGTTGCACAATTGCAGACATTACTAATGTTATTTTTCTTATAAAAAATAACTTCAAACTCAAGTTGTATCATCATCATCATCATTTCAGCCGAAAGATGTCCACTGCTGGACATAGTAGGCCTCCCCCAAGTGTCGCCACATTGACCGGTCCCGTGCGACTCGCATCCAGCGGATCCCCGCAATCTTTACCAGGTCATCGGTCCACCTAGTAGGAGGCCTTCCAACGCAACGTCTTCCAAATATATATAATACTAGCGACCCGCCCCGGCTTCGCACGGGTGAAATGGTGATACTAAATATTTAGTATATTTAAAAATTTACGACATCACATTAGAAACCTCTAAAATTATCCGTGTTTCTCTATTCACTCTATGTATTAAATAAAACCGTATCAAAATCCGTTGCGTAGTTTTAAAGATTTATGCATGCATAGGGACAGACAGACGGCGGCAAATGACTTTGTATAATACTGTGTGTAGTGATTGGATATGGAATAATACTATATTGTTTAAAATAGCTTGGTAAATAATATATGATTATCTTTATACACAATATTATATAAGGTTATTCTCGAAAGCGCGACATAATATTATAACTGGCCGTGTGAGAAACACTCAATGCTCAAATGTAAGCACCAGCCGCTCTACCCCCGCTTTTTAACACTGTGATATCTTCTAATATATTGATTTTAATGATATGCTGTAAAAGGCAATTTTGATCTACATGAAATGCACAACGTATCTAAAACATTTAATTTGGTAAGGAATAAAACTGTATTGTTTAAAATACCTTGGTAAGTAACCCATATCTTATTTATAATATGTAAAAGATAAAAATGGTTACTGTGGATTATCCTTAACACATAAACATATACCATCACGGACATTTTTATCGATCTTTTTAAGATATACAATTCCGTAGTATATTAATTTGATATATCTTGTAAGGTTTAGCCAGCGTTTGCAATGTAAGCGCACAAAAATATGTTTATTACGACCTCACATTACTCTTGGAATTTCTCGGTTTTCTTCTACTATAATATGCATGTACCCTATAAACATGTAACCTATAAACCTTCCTCTTGAATCACTCTATCTATAAAAAAAACCCGCATCAAAATCCGTTGCGTAGTTTTAAAGATATAAGCATACATAGGGACAGACACGGCGGGGGACTTTGTTTTATAATATGTAGTGATATGTATCTTGCAAATAAAGTCATAATTCATTCATGTTTTTATTCATGAAGACCTAGAACCAGCTTCTTTTGTGGTAAAAAAAAACACATAGGTAATTTGGTGATGCAAAGCTTATGTTTCATGTTTTGTCTAATTTCCAAATCAAAATACCGTCACCCCGTCCATATCTTTCACACTATCACAACTCAAGCAACCATGACGTCACTTCATAATAGTGGCATGAAAAATTTAAAATACCGGTACCGGTTGCGGGATCGATTTCAATAAGCGATAACTTCTGCATGACCAGCCAGCTATCCTTCAATGGAAGCATTTGCGGATGCCACTGATCAAAGCGGTGTTCCCAGATTCGTTCAGAACTGTACTTGTTGCGGATTTGAATCTATTACCCTGGATATATGACCTAATTCCGTTTAATATGTGAGGCTCTGCATATTCCGTTTCGTTACATCAAGGAATGAAATGGAATTTATACTGGGACTACGGTTATTTGTGGACAAATAAACTGAGTTTATTGGCAGATTATCTTCCTATTGATTCCGAATGAGGGCTCAGGGGCTCAGGCATACGTAGGTTTAAAAGCGAAATGTAGTTAAATAAAGCTTTTGTGTGAAGTCATTTGTGAAATGTTATTAACGACTAAAGTAATACATAAAAAATGGTGCCAATTCGTTTGTGCACGAGCTAATTATTTTAAGCTATTTATATCTCTTTCACTCCAATAAAACAAGAAAGAGACAGATATATATATTTTTTTGTTACCTTGTTCCGTCCCACTCTTGGACAAAGGCCTCCCTCCATGCCTTCCATCTTTCCCGATTCTAGGCTTCCTCCCATTAGTTTTGGAGGAATCCGTCCAGTTTGTCCCGCCATCTCCATCGGGACCTGCCGCGACGCCGTTTTACTGTCTCAAGGCATATATTAATAAGAGCTGTCAATTTAAGTTGATTTAAAATGTTCATACAATTGTAGTTGTCATTTCAGAACGTATTGATTAAAAATACGGCGGAGTTCAAGCAAAAACTAATTTGACATCTCTAACTTAGTTTTTATCTGTCGCCGTCCATTTCTTCAGCTTCCTGGTAGTAAGAGATGCCAAATGTCTAATTTTAGTTTGTCAACAAGGGAATCGGCGCAAATGTCTAGTATAACCACCCCATTGAGAGAAAACTAGTGCCTTGCAGTACAATTCTTATTGAGGTGAGTTGTCAATCCCTTTATTAATGCGGATGACGACTCATATTAAACCTACTACTTATAGTAAATAGGGTATTATTCCCATTTTTGAAAAGTGTCTCAATTAAATTCAGTATACCACCAAAAAGAATACAATAAAATAATAACATGGCGGCTACTATTTCATGGTGTTATAAAACAGATTAAAAGAACTGAAAACTTTGAATTGAATGAAAAAAAAAGTTGTTACTTTACGAACTAAAACTTACATTTTCCGACTGCTTTTCACCTAAAGTATCTCAATAATATAATAATAATAATAATATTTGGGGACATTTTCACACACGGCCATCTGACCCCAAACTAGGGAGACCCTGTACTATGGGTGTCAGACAGCTGATATACATACACAAATACATTTTTTTTTTTTTTTGTAAGTACATACATATATAGATAAACAACACCCAGACACAAGGCAAACACAAAGTGCTCATCACACAAATGTTTAACCCGCAACACGCTGCGCAGCAGTCGATCGCTCAGCCACTGCGCCAACCGTGTCGTCGATAATATATTTATAGATTTTTTTCTCCTATTACTGAAGACTTTTTAGAATATCAGCTGTTTTGGTTCAACTAGGTTTGGTATCTTCAATGAAAAACGGCAAATAAAATAATAAAATTATTTTCATCATCAATAACACGTTCCAACGAATGAAAGATGAAGATAGTAGTAGAAGTACATACTTTTGCTACTATTACATATCTTCAAATGTAAGCAAGACGTAATCCTCGAAAATGTATTCCAAAAGTGAACTAATAAAAAACCACTTCAGTTTTACAACTGGTTTGCAGATCCCTACTAGAGATAGGCTACAAACTTAGGCCAGAGCTATAAACTTAGTGCGGGAATACGAGGAAATCGTATATAAACCTATAGTAGGTACCATAGATATCCGAGTAGGTACCATTGACGTCAGACGGAGAATATGCATAAATACCAAGTAAATATACCTAGTATTGAAACGTAAGTGGTGAAATACCAGTCTGTACCTATTGTGTTACGGAATTTGCTTTTTTAACCGACTTCAAAAAAAAGGAGACCGTATGCTTGTATGTATGTATGTATGTATGTTTGGCCGCAATTATCTCCCGTTTGGCTAAACCGATTTTGATGAGGTTTTCAGAAAAGTATTTATTACATTCTGGAGAAGGTTTAAGTATACAACAAACCGAAATTTATTCAGCGCTTTTTGGAAAAAACAACAAAAACCGAGAAGACATTTTCGTTTCTTCCATCTTTTCATCTTTGGAGAACTTTAATCACTGTTTTAACTGTGTTGCCGTTTCTTAATGGATTTGGGTGATAATGAGGCAATAAAAAGTGGAAAATAAAAACTTTTTTGAAAAAGAGAACCGCCTTCAAAAAAAACTAAAAAGTGATAAATAACTTTAGCACAGAATACACATAACTTTAGTTTCGGAAGTCGGTGGCAATACAAACCAACAAACAAAACAAAGCCACCGATATCCGAAACTAAAGTCATGTGTGTTCTGTGCTAAAGTTATTTATCACTTTTTTGTTTTTTTTGAAGGCGGTTCTCTTTTTTCAATAAAGTTTTTTTTCGCTGTCATAATAAGCGTATTACCTAATATTTTGTCGTTCTAATATCGGCATGATCTAAGTACGAGTATTAGCAGATGACGTCTCTTAGCACTTTTGGGCATTTTTGCTTTTAAAGCAGTTAATAATAAACAGATTCCCATAGCAACTTATGTATTTTCAAATGTATGTTCCATGAATAAAATAGTGCAGTTATGTCTTTGCTCACCTGGATCACGGCCAAGTTGCTTAGTAGTGACGTATAGCGTCATTACCAGGAAAAGTTCCGTAACAAAAATGAGATTTGAAAAGATACGTTGTATGTGACAAAAATGTATTTTGAATCAACTACTCCAATAGTAATAGTCCAAGATCCCAAAGACAGCACTACGTCATTTTAGAATGGCATAAATGTTGAGAATAGATTGAGGAATATCTATAGGTATTCTATTCTTCCGTGTGTGTGTGTTTGTGTTAAGTGTATGTGAATGTGTGTGTGTGTGTGTGTAGACTGTGGGTTGTGTGTGTGATGTGTGATACGTATATGTGAATCTTGTATTGAAGTGAGTGTGTGTTTGTGTGTGTGTATGTTGTGTATGTATGTGTGTGTGTTGTGAATGTGCATGTCTTGTGTGTGTATGTTGTGGTAGACGCAATTGCTATCTTAAATGCTGGGCCAATTTTCCAAATGAAAATGGGTATTCTCTTTATCCTGGTAAAATTACTTGGGTCTAGCGACACTGGTATCTCAGTCCATAATGCATCTTTCTCTTAAGTATAAAAGACAAGGCAAGGCGTTACAAGAAATACATATTTTACACTTTTGACAGATGCGTCCCCCCCTTAGATTTATTATTCCGGGGATATGAAGTAACGTATTTTCGTGTAGGAAACGAGGATTTCTCGTTGTTTTCTACGTACGAAGATAATATTAAAATGCTTTTCTCATGTCCCGTCACTCGGAAAGCGGTCTTGAAAGTATAAATCAAATCGTTTTCGTTCGTATAAAGGTTTTGGGTATGCTTCAGTGAACTTCAGGTTGAACATTGCTTATGGCTTTAGTGATATCTAGGAGGAAACTGAGAGAATGAAAGAATTATTGTGGGGTAAATAGGAATTTTGTTATAAAGAGAACATGATGATATTCTTGTCTAATACCTTGTTTCGGTTTAGGTTTCTTATATTAAGATTGTGTCGTATTAATGGATTGTCGATTTTTCGATTGTGTGTTGTGGGTGTCGTAGAAGGCGACAGAGGGATATTGAACAGAGGATGGACAGCAGCGTCCTTCTGAGTACTATAACACCTACTGCGATCACCAACATGCATCGGCCAAGCATGGCGATTACGGCTGAAACCCGCTTGGGGGAGACCTATGCCCAGCAGTGGGCGTCTAAAGGTTGATAATTATGATGATATTAAGATTTTGTACAAGGTTTATGACTTGTCCTTGCTATCTCCCAACTGTTTTTGAATAACTGAGGCTTAAAAAACGGACCATACTCTGTTATAAAGTTTGCGCTTAATTTGGTATACTACTTCCAAATCAAAAAACTAACCTAACGTCAAAATGTCTCCTAACTTTCAAAGTATTTGTAAATATTTTGGATATAAACCATATTTTCGATTAATGAACCATGATTAATTTATAATAGGTATACCTGTTCTAAGAAAACATATTGGATGTGTTGTGACCTGTTTTTACTGGAAAGTAATGTTACATATTAGATTAGTTTAATATTGATTAGTTTTGTCATAAATAATTTAATTTATTGTAGGGAATTCTGCCAAAACGTTTTGACAGAAATTTGTAAAATGTTTCAAAACTCCACTTACTTATCCTGAGTGTAATCTAGTCCCAGGTGATGCCCAAAAAATATAAATATTTTTATCTCACAGTGAATCTTACTAATATTATAAAAATATCTCTTTATTAACCGGCCGGTCGTCGGTCGTATATTTAAAATACGCCAGAGCCGTCCAACTTTGCTCATCTCCCTACATAGTTCCCTCCTGAAATGTATTTATTATCCATGACTAAAGTTCTTTCCGGCCATCTTTCAAAACTCTATCGACCGTTAAAGATGTATCTTTCTAACTTTCTTTTCTAACTCTCTTGATTTTCTTTAGTATAGTTAAAGGGGATTTTCTTGTTGTTATTTAGAATGTTAAGCTAGATATAGATACACTAGCTGACCCGACAGACGTTGTCCTGTCCCGAGGGGATGAAAAAAGGGTGAAAAAAGGGGATGAAAAATAGATGTTGGCCTATTCTCAGACCTACCCAATATGCACAAAAAATTTCATCAGAATCGGTCAAGCCGTTTCGGAGGAGTACGGGAACGAAAACTGTGACACGAGAATTTTATATATTAGATACATAATGCAACATGGTTAAAAAATATACATAAATATTGTAATTGTTTTTGTTACTGTGCTTTGGAGTTATCCCCCTCTTTGGATTGGCAGCTGTGGGAGCCTGTGGGGTCTCGGCAGGGGTGAAGGCGGGCTGAGGGGCCGACGACTTCCTCTTCCCCCTTGCCCTTCCCCTTCCCCTTCCCTTTCTTCGTCACCGCTGGAGCTGGCGCTGGAGACCACTGGACAGGCGGGGCCGACGTGCTTGAACCAGCAGCCACGGCTGCGAACGTCGGCGCTGGTGACTCTTGCACCGCCGTCTGCCTCCTGTCTGCAGCCAGTGGCGGCCGCAAGATACGGCCCTCATGCACAGCGAAGCGAGCGCAGAGGCTCGCCAGTTCGTTCTTAAACAGGCGAGCCAGCTCCGACTCGGCTTCGCTGGCTTTCTGCCCAGAGGGGGCCGAGTCATCTCTTCTCCTGGCGCATGATTTGTATGTCGGCGCGAATCTCCTCGTGCTCCTTACGAAGCTGTGCCACCTGGGCTGACAGACGGGCATTTTCCGCCTGCAGCCTGACCGTCTCCTCGGAGGAGGTACGCGCGAGCAAAAGTTCCGTCGCCTCCAATATTGAGGTCGAGGCATCCTTTAGGGCTTTCTGGCATGTGCCCTTCAACCCTTTGGACACCTTCGCAACGCTTTTAATCGCCGCCGCGGCGTCATTGAGCCTCGTCCTCAGCTCCATCGCAGACATTTCGTTTGCCTCCCTTTCCCAGGCAGATGGAGCTGATGATCTCTCCTCTGCCATCCTCGCCTCTCTCACAGCAGTCTTTTTAGTTGCCGTGTGGTCCATCTTGATAGCCTGATCACTGGGTTTGGCAGCGTCGGTGGCTTGCCCCGACACAAGTGAATCGAAGGACATGTAGGACCCATCGGAGCCACTAGGTCTAGGCGTGGCAGTGACGGAATGCTTGATAAAGCGCCTTTTGGCGTCCCGTGTTGCGCCCGCTGCAGCTGTCTGAGCTGAGGACGATCGACCACGTCCTCGCCTAGCCGTCGGCACTTTAGGAGCTGGCAGGTTATCTTCGCTGGATGAATCCTTCGTCTCTCTCAGTGCGGCTGTGCGCTTCCTCCTCCAGAGTTTGGAGATGCACCTCACCTCCTCGCTTTCTTGAGCCGAGCAGCTGCCTACTGCAGATACCCGCTCCTCCATATGCACCTTGGACATGGAAAGGACAGGAATGTCCGTCGCCACGTCCGCAGCACTTGTTTCCGTCTCACAAATCGGTGTCCGTGATTCATGCCGTAAGTCATAAGTTATTTGAATTTCGCCGTTTTTTGATTTATTTTTATTTTGCATTTTTGTTCCCACGAGTAGTGAGGAAATAAATGTCCACCCAGACAGAACCTCATATCGTGGGTAAGCCTAATACTGAAAAAATTAAATTAAAAATTTAAAAAAACCCCCAACGCAAAACATAAAAGCGATTATGTAAAAAGTAAAAAATAATACTTTTGTTGAGCCATCAAATGTTTGTTCGTTGAAATGGCGCTATAATGTCGGGGCGGGGTACCGCTTAAGTAAGTCAGTCCCTCAATTTCATTCACTGTATTAATTTACCAGCATTTCCGACCAATTTGCTTCGATATTATCAAATTTTTGTTGCTAATCTAGTTGTTAATCTTGTTGCAAATCTAGTTACCATCAGTTCGCTATTTTAGATATTTAGTTATTGCTTTAAACTTAGCGGTACCCCGCCGCGACATTATAGCGCCATTTCAACGAACAAACATTTGATGGCTCAACAAAAGTATTATTTTTTACTTTTTACATAATCGCTTTTATGTTTTGCGTTGGGGGTTTTTTTAAATTTTTAATTTAATTTTTATTTTAAATTTTTTAAATGTAATTTTGTTTGGTTTTGTGTGGTCAGTGTGGTCACCTATAATAATATGTTTGAAAGCAAAGTAAACATCCGGTATGCGTCTAAGATCCCTACCGCAGCAAACAAAAGAGCTGATAACTTTAAAACTGCTGAACCGATTTTGATGAAACATGTCTAAGAACCATCGCTAGAGAATCTACTTTCAAATAAAAAAAACCGCATTCAAATCGGTTCACCCGTTAAAGAGCTACAGTGCCACAGACAGACACACAGACACACAGACCCACAGACCCACAGACACACAGACACACAGACACACAGACACGTCAAACTTATAACACCCCTCTTTTTCGTCGGGGGTTAAAAAGGGCGGCAGGTACTTTACAGGTGAAGCGCTAGGAACTGGACACCCTCTAGCCATTCATCCTCTCGCCACGCTTCCAAACTTAGGATTAGGTGGTTTTTTATCTAAGAGGTAACCTTCCTCTGGGCCAGGCAGTTAAGCCAAGCCCCCGACGGCAGCATTAGACATGCCTCCGTTCGCTTCACTCCTTTAAAAGGAGAGAACAACCGCCAAATTGGTGCGCCTGCACCGCAGCGGGGTCGGACTGATCGGTGGTCTGGATCAGACCAAATCCGTCACCGTTATGAGCTTTCAGGGCCCTTTGGGATCTGCAAGGCTCACTCCTGGTAATTTTTTATAGAGGTTGTCTTCCTGTCTGTCTGACTGTCAGCCGAAGCCGATGTCTGCCCAGAATAACTGACCGGACTCGTCGCCCAGGTCGCATCCTATGTGTCAATCGACTGACGTCGAACGATCAGGAGCGACCCTTCCTTGTATCTCTCTTAGTCTGATCTCTCCTTCTGGAAGATCATCGAGACACGCAAGCCCCACCACGACGACAACGTGGAGTCACTCGGTGGGGGAATCGGTGCATCCTAGGCCAGCGTATTCCAACTTAGGCCACATCATCACTTAAGTGAATTGCGGTCAAACGAAAGCCTATTTAATAATAAAAAAAAACTCACATTAAAAATTATGTAACTTATCACTATTGGTTTTCAACTTTGCTGTCGCCAAGAATAAAGAAAATTGAACCTTCTAAAACTCTCAAGAACGATCTGTAAGTCAAAGTCAAAGTCAAAGCATTTATTTCAATTAAACCATTTACAGGCACTTTTGAATTGTCAAGGAGTCGGTCAGTTAGACAGAAAGTTGAAGCTAGTTGCTCGTTCCAAAACGTAGGTAGGTCTCTATGGAGAAGAACGAGCAAGAAACTCCACGGACACTCTTTTAAAATCAGGTTTTTACAAAATACTGCTTACATTATTCTTGTTGCTTCTATATGTGAAAACAATGAAGGTAATCTAGAAATACAAAATATAAAAAATAATCAAGATAAAAACCATGGCAGTTAAGAGTTGACCAATCTCTACTGACAGCGCCCGTTCACGAACATGACGCGTGAATCAGCACCATTCAGCTCAACCATTTTAGAGGGAGCCGAATGACCCAACACACGCGCCACCACCAGCGAGACATTTGAGTGAGCATGACAAATCTCTCAACCGCCATGCTCATTTAAGTCAAACACATAATAATTTACTTAAAATATGGCTCCATGGTACTCACATTTACAAAATTGAAATAATGCTGCTAAATTATACAAAACTAAGGTTTCCAATGTTTCTAAAATGTCGAAAGTAAGTAAGAACTAAATAAAGTTTCCTAAGGTCACAGCTATCGTCGCAGATATTAAGTTTTTTTTCCTATTATCAGAGCCTTCCAACCACTCATAAATCGTGGGAGAATACGACTTTATTGCGAACTACGATAGGACCCTACCCAACGGTAATGTAAGAAAAAATACAGATTTTAATGCTGTATGGTGGTTGCAGATTTTATTTTGTGTCAATTTTGAGGTGATAGAATGGTCGATTTTGATTTTTACATCTAAAATTCACAATGTATGAATTTGTAGGATAAAAATTTACAAAACATAATCATGTGACTTATAATCCAACACTAAGTCTTAAAAAAAATATAAATATTATGTACAGAGGACAGTACATCAAGCTACAACAATCTGTCAAATTTCTTTGACAGATTTTCAACATTATTACAAATTATAGGGTTTATATTCAATTGGGAAAATAATATGACATTTAGGAATGGCTTAATGTGCTGGCTTCGGTACATACATACAATAAAAAAAAATAAGTTTAAAAACTAAAACCCGACTACAAGAAAAAGTGATCTAAAAAGTACGAAACAAGAAAATATTTCAGAAACAGAAATCAAGACATAGGTAAAATGGTCAAGGTAAGCCGTGGTTGCATGCCATTTCACACAGAAATCAAGACATAGGTACAAAATGGTCAAGGTAAGCCGTGGTTGCATGCCTGTATCCCATAAGAGTGCGATGAACATGAATTATAATGGCATGCAACCACGGCTTACCTTGACCATTTTGATGGTCTTGATTTCTGTTTCTGAAATATTTTCTTGTTTCGTACTTTTTAGATCACTTTTTCTTGTAGTCGGGTTTTAGTTTTTAAACTTATTTTTTTTATTTAAACCATTTTGGAGTCACAGCTAAGTATTATATATTTAAAAGGTACTAGTGAACCCCTTTCTAATGATAGCAAATACGGTATGCGTATCTTAATTAATTTGGTAATCTTTCCTTTTTTTAAATAATTTGTAACAAGTCACAACTAAATATTATATATTTGAATAGTACTAGTGAACCCCTTTCCAATGATACCAAACACGGTATGCTTGTCTTCATTTTTTTTTTAATCTTGGTTTGTTTGTCCGCCGGAGGGCGCCACATTGGATTCGGTGACACGTCATATAGCCTATAACCAGCGGACAATCAAGACGCTTCTAACGATACCTCATTTGTTCAGTTCTGATAAGTGGTTTAGGAGCTATGAGCGAACAGATGAACATACATACATACATAGCCTGTCAAAATCATAACCCTCCTTTGGCTTTGCCGTAGTCGGGTAAAAAAGAAGGTTGAAGCCATAATAAGCCATTGAAAAATTCGTTCGCTTCGCTGCTTTTTGGGGCACTTGTACTATTCAAGTGCCCCAAAAAGCTGGGAGCATTGTTATTCAACGTGGCAATGCTCTCAGCCATTTGAGGCACCGATTCCGATTCTCAGGCCCTAAAATAAAATGATTTAATGTCTTCTCACTTTTCAGTCTAAGTAATTATAATCCTATGAAGCTGATGAATCTTGTAAAACATGGAAAACCATAACAGACAGAACGAACAAATAAACTTAGGGAAAAAAATTAACTATCATCGCCCTTCATTATAAAATCAAAATATTCATTTCCGATATCATAAATGAGAAAGTTTATCATTAAATTAAAGACATAAAATAGCTACCTATGTCCGGCGGGAGTTGCTCGAAAATGTCTGCGTTCTCTAATAAGAAAAGTTCGCCGGTACCACGTCAGTAATTTAAGAGAGCCCATAGAAAGTTATGTAGCAAAATTACATTTTTGTTGCGCACTGGGCTTCGGTTTTTCAACTATCTAAGCTTTTATTGCTAACAATTTTATAGTTTCTCCGACTAATACCTGGCCTCTTGAGGTCCTCAGATAAACTTACCATATTAGTTGTTGATTCACCGAAGTCATTAGATTTGAACGAATTTGCCCGACTGGAAATCGAACCCAAGACCCCTCGCTCAGCAGTCGCGCTTGCAACGAGGCAGTTTTTGTCCTATGTGAAATATGGTATTTATGTTTTTTTCTATGGGCTCATGTCACATGAAGTAAATTGAAAAACGAAAATAAAATAAATTACCTACTACTTTTCCTTCGTATAATGTGAGACCTATTTAACCAAGTTCCATGTCTAGTTTGACATAGATCGCTTTCCGTAAAATTTAAAAAAGTTTTCCGACCCAATAAATGAGATACAATCTCACCAAAACACAATAATAATAACCACCCAATCGATACCATTTCATTACCTCCATGTAACAAAAATGTCCCTTTACGTCCAAAGGGACAACATAATGCTTTCAAAATAATGAATACAAACAAACATGGAGGGTTTTGAGGGTTTTTCTCTACTCTAACAATAGATATAAGAACATTTATATATGAATGTATGCACATAATTTAGGGCAGAATTGCGTACCCCTGTCACCTGGCAACCTCTATGAATTATACAGGGCAATTTGTTGCTAGATAAGTTATCAGCTACTAACGGAATATAGATAGTCGGGTTATGCTTGTAAAAAATTGGTACGGGTGCCAATTTGTCCGTCGTTATTTTTGGACCTGACTTTCCGATAAGGGTTTGTTGCTAAAGCCGGATCCACGTTACATTGTCGTGTCGATACGCTCAGACTTATCTAATCAAAACTCTTATGCTGGACAACTAGCATGTTATGCTGGCACTTCACATGGCGTATTTGGGCAAATATTCGCCTCATTTGGAAAATACAAATCGACTTTATTTCAATGGCAACATTTTGTTTTATTCTAATAGGGCGAATATTTGCACAAGTGAGAGTGTGAGAGTGCCAGCATAACATGCTAGATGGCCAGTCATTTCCGACTGTATAAGTTCGAGACTGATTACTTGTTATACCTAAGATCGAATGTAATACATAAGCTGTTGGCAAACCTTAATAATCATCTCCCTAGCCTTTTTCCAAGTATGTTGAGGTCGGCTTCCAGTCTAACCGGGGGCAGCTGAATACCAGTGGTTTACATGGAGCGACTGTCTATCGGAACTCCACACCCCAGTTGCTGGGTAACACAATACCCCTTGGTAAGACTGGTTGTCAGATTTAATGGCTTCTGCTCATAACGATTGTCAGAAATCTATAAATGTCAGCGACAGCTACAAAGGAGAGATCTCAGTATGAAATGGATGGTCACACATCCATGGACCGACCCCGGCAAGCGTAGCTTAACCATGATCGATCAATCCACACTGCTTTTACTTATACGACCCAAACCTTAATAACTCATACTAATCTGTACTTAATATTATAAATAAACTCTTTTAGATTACAATGATCTCCAGAACAGATTTCTTTGACTGGCCAATTCGGTATCAAGACACAGCACATTCAGTCCAGTGGTCATCCGGATCAAAATTCAACTTAGTTTTTGTCTCATGTCGTTTATCTCATATTTTATGAGATTACGAACCTATCTATATCATAGTATAAGATTATTTGCCAATTATGTATCTTGAGAGAAACTAGAGCTTAGAATTAGTGCAATTGCAAAAAAGTGCAATTGTCTCAATGCAAGGATAACTTGATGAAGTAGTTTTTTCGTCAGAGCATTTCAGCAATCTCTACAATAAAAAGAATAATTTGAAACCTCTCAATTTACCTAATACTATAGAGGAAAACAAAAAAATCAACACTACAATTAGGTACAACATATTTTTAATGAAATAGCATGGTAAACAACAGTTAAAACATTTTATTCACGATTTGATTAAATTTAAACTCTGAAATGAATTTCTCAAAAAGTAATAAAAAGCGAATGCGCCGAGTATGTAAAAGAGTGGCCAATATCATTATGCGAAATGGCCGTACCGAATGTCCGAAAGATGAAAGCTTTATTCGATAGTAAAAGGGTAAAGCTATAATATCGATAGTTGGGAATCGAATGGGATCATTCGGGTACGGTGTAATTTTATTTAGGTATTATAGTAAAGTTATAATGGATTTATTTCCGTAACACTTTTTTATCCATTATATTCTGTATATCTAGTCGATTCAAAGCTTCGACAACAATCCTTATAAGGACATATTGTGTGCGGCTTTTAGATTTCATATGCGATCAATTTCCTTTCTGAGTTTATCAACGCTTTTTCATCTAAAGGTATCATGTTTCTAAGTCTATATTCAAAGACCGACATCCAAAGAACCATAGCTATACATAAAATATTATTAATAATATAATACCAACCATTTGAACATTATATTAGTGACCCAATCGGTTGTCTATAAATCGAATTCATTTGGAAAAATTATTTTCATTTTGTAATTTGAAACTTTCTGCCAATACAGGCAATTATTCTAAAGCCATTTTCTTTCTTAATGCTTAAATCAAAGACAAACTTTTTTAAAAAGATTTTTTAAGTCTTCTAAACAATATCGCAATAAAATTTAAAGAAAGTTTGGTAAAAAAATCCGGGGAGCATGTCGCAAGGGCGACAGCTGTCTCTGAATGATGAAAAGCTTAAGGCGATTACAAGACTTCCTTCAGTTCAAGTTTAATATAAAAATAAGAAGATAATGCTATTTTAAGTGTGTGTTTTTTGGTACAGCGCCATTTTGGAACTTTGTTCTAACGTAGGGACGTGCAGCGTTATTGAAAATTTTATCCGCGCATTATCCACAGGTAGATACGTCGGATATTTTTTTTTTGTTGGTGTGGTTTTCTTGATTGATTTGAATAGTTTTACGATATGTTACCATAAGATAATAATTGTTTTATTGTACTGATTGATTTATTAAGGAAACTTTTTTTACATTTTAAATAAAAGTATGTACTCAGGTACTTAGTGCTGTGGTTTTAACTTGTATTGTTGGCGAAGTAATAACAATGATTTCTCAAACAATGTTTTCTACATTTTTACGCATTAGTTCATACAGATATTTTCGGATATATTATCGAAACTCCCTCACTGCATACCAAAAGAGGAGCGTTACATAGGGGAGAAGAAAATGCCAAAAGTAAATGTTAATATTTGCCTTGCTGCACAAGATGGCAAAGAAAACGCATGTGTCTGACAGAAACTTGGCACTTAAATTCAACAGTTGTTTATATTTGAAGCAATATTTTTAAAAGTGTTTTGCAATTCTCTTAAAATGACAACGAACTGGTTTTAAAAGTTTGTAATGGAAAATAGAGTCTGCTGAAAAAATTTACTGTAGATAACGGCTTTGATATTTTCGTTTTTTTACAGTTTTGGATTTAAATTCACGCTGTATGTAATAAAAGTGTAGGTATATTCGGAATTCAGTAAACATTATTAAAATTCTAACTTTTATTTCGATTAGGGAAAATTAAGTTAGTTTCGACATTTGTATGAAAATTTGTAAAAAAAGATAGTTAGAACCCTGGGAAAGGACATAGGCTACTTTTTATTCCGCAACTTCGTTTGCATCCATGCAGTAAATATAATTATGACAACTGAAAATCTCTGTGTTTGTAATTTCTCCGATACGCACTTCAAACAATTGCCGTTTGCAGCAGGTAAGGGGATACAGGTACTCCTCGACAAGAAGTGTATTTCCCACCAGAAATTTTCGGGCTATAAACAGTCTTGCTACACAGCGTGGGCAAAAATATTCATCATCAAAAAAAAAAAAAAAATTTGTGTATGTATATCAGCTGTCTGACACCCATAGTACAGGGTCTCCCTAGTTTGGGGTCAGATGGCCGTGCGTGGAAATGTCCCCACATATTATTATTATTATTATTATCATTCCACTTCACTGCCAATATTTATTTTTACTGTGTAAGTACCCTACTTAGTAACTTTTTAAGCTTACGGTATACTCAGAATACCTAAGGCATTCGTCCGCCTTTCTACCTTTGTGCTTGAAGTCTAAATTAAAAAATCATTATCATCTGCCTACATTATCATCTGCCTAACCTTTTCCCAACTTTGTTGAAAGACCAAGTCTGTGCACCATAAGTCAAGATGGGGAGAATGCACATGTCCATTAGCTTGCGTTTTAATGGGACAGGTAAATCACCCTTAAATAGCTCTTTCATGGACCAGTAGGTCTTCCAGGCATTCTGACAACTTCCTTATCTTGCCTTGCCTGAAAGGAGACCACTTGGCCCAAGTAGATGTATTCCTGGACATAGTGCATTCTCTCTCCGCCTATATGCACGTCAATGTTTGAGCTGTTGGTCATAAGCTTAGTCTTTGACATATTCATCTTCAGTCCAACCTCAAGGCTTGCATTGCTGAGTTCTTGCAGCATTTTTTCCAGTTTCATGGCTGATGAAGAGAAAAGGACAATGTCGTCAGCGAAACGTCAGTCACAGTCACAGTCACAGTCACAGTCAGTGTCAGTGTCAGTGTCACAGTCAGGCGGGGTCGCGGTAGACCAAGGAGAAGATGGCGGGACGCCTTGGATGGCTTCCTCGCGAATTGGCGGGATGAGGCACAACATCGAGAGAAATGGAGGGAATGGGGGGAGGCCTTTGCCCAGGAGTGGGACAGCAACAGATAGCAAAAAAAAACCCCCTACTTAGTAACTTTTTAAGCTTACGGCATACTTAGAATACCTAAGGCGTTCAGTCCGCCTTTCTACCTTTGTGCTTGAAGTCGAAATAAATAAATCATCATCATCTGCCTAACCTTTTCCCAACTTTGTTGACATATTATTGTACATGTTTTACTACCTATCTGACCTCGACAATCCAGCTACTGGTTAACACGATACCCCTTGGTAAGATTGGTTGTCAGACTTTCTCAAGCGTCAAGCATAGCGTAACCTTAATCGATCGATTCGGACGGCTTTTAGGGTGTTACTACACTAATCGATCGATCGTCGATCGATGCCATCAATCGGCATCGATCGACGTTGATCGATTGGTGTGGTAGCTTTGGCTGATCGACGGATACCGTTTTACTAACTAATCGATCGATGGCATCAGTCGACGTTGATCGATTGGTGTGATAGCTTTGGCTGATCGACGGATACCGTTTTACTAACTAATCGATCGATGGCATCAGTCAACGTTGATCGATTAACCCCAGCTATAATCCATCAGTAATAATAATCAAGCAGCTCGATCGACGTCGATTAATCCATTCTACCATCGACCGCTACCGTCGATCGATGGTCGATCGATTGGTTTGGTAACACCCTTACTGAACTCTTCGAGCTTTATTTAGGTAAATAAATAAATAAGAAAAGATAAAAAGATAAAGATAAAAGATATTTTATTTGTGATGAAACAATCGACTACTCAGCACACTTACAACTAAATTCAAAATGTGTTGCTAATTATCTGCCTGTATACCACATTACTTCTTCGACTACTAACAGTAATTGTTACGACTGCAACAAACACGTTATAAAGTAGAACCCAAGTACTTACATAAAATTTTTACACTCCCTAGGTACCTACTACCGTTCTTACGAATATACCACAAGCTTTAAGGCGCTGCGCAAACGTAGACACTTTTTGTTACCGACACGGGACACCACGTAGTTGCTATGTGTGGTGACAACCGAACATAGAACTTGCCGGTTGCTACTACCGGCCACTTTTGGTTCTGTGGTAGCTTTCTGAAAATTCCGTCAGTGTTCTGTGTGCGACACAGGCAACTAATGTGTAATAATAATATGTGGGGCCAATTCACACATGGCCATCTGACCCCAAACTAGGGAGACCCTGTACTATGGGTGTCAGACAGTTGATATACTGATATACTCGTTGTTGATATACTCGTACATGCACAAATACATTTTAAATACATACATATATAGATAAAAAAAAATTTTTTTGTCTATATATGTATGTACTTAAAATGTGAAAACCCTGGGCGGGAATCAAAGCCGCAACACGCTGCGCAGCAGTCAATCGCTCAGCCACTGCGCTAACCGTGTCGTCAACAACATTTTAACGCAGAAAATTGTTGCTTGTGTTTTCTACTTTTTTTTTTACACACTTTACAGTGTCTAGTTGCTACCGAACACTTTAGTGATGAGCAATCAGTATGTTTGAAGTAGAAGCAAAAGGAAACCACAGTGGATGTGTCTGCATACGAGTGAGTCGATTTTATACTAATTAATGATCACTGCCTACATATTAGCTAAAGTTATCCGTCGCGCAGAGTTTATGTTCGTTTGGACTAACCTCAGAAACTACTGGTCCGATTGTGAAAAATATTTAGCTAATAGGACGCTATGTTATCCCTGAGTGCTTTAAGTTATAATAGTCTATGTTATGTCATTATCTAAATGTTGTGATCCGAAAGAGTACGAAACTAAAATAATAACTGCTGGTTACCAGTTGCTCAATACTCAATACTTTATTACTTTACTGCTTGTGTCAATCACGAGACACTAAAGTGTCTACGCTTGCGCAGGGCCTAATGGGCTATTATTTCTTTGTTTTACGTCCGGACAGGCGGCCTAGATTGTTGAGTTATGTTAACAAGTCTCTTTACTTAGCCCCGCAGTGAGGACCTTGGTTTGTCACTTGGCGACTTGAAATTTTAAAGTGGCTGAGTTTTGCTTTAATGTTATTTTTATGTTTCGTATAAGAATTTTCAAGACTTTTTTATCTGTAAGTACTAATAATACAAAGCTGAAGAGTTTGTTTGAACATGCTTATCTCCGAAACTACCTATATACTGGGCTGATTCCAAAAAATATTTCTCTCACAAGAAGAGTACGATATCCCTGAGTGCAATCTGAAAAATGCTACATCCATACTTTATCCATTCTAATATTATAAATGTGAAAGTAACTCTGTTTTACGTTGTTACGCTTTACATTGCCGTGTTACGCTTTCACGATGAAACGGCTGAACCGATTTTGATGAAATTTCGTATGAAAATAGCTTGAACCCTGGGGAAGGACAAAGGCTACTTTTGATCCCCGATACCGACATTCACGCGGACGAAGTTGCGAACGAAAGCTAGTATTAAATAAAAAAAGAATAAGATATGTAATTTATGCAGGTGAAATCGCAGAGAATACATTTTACGGTTAGTTTTTAGTTAAGCCAGCTTAGCACACTCAGTCCCATTTCAGTCTTATACCGTCTCAAAACAAAACATTAATCGCATTTAAAATGTTTAAGAGCGCGTATTCGATTTGTGACGAAAACTTCATGTTTTTGCGTTTTGCCCAGAGCAATATCGTAATTATGTGAGCAGATTATTTTAAGACAATTTACAGTTTTAGAAAGATTAAGTCTTGATTTAGACAGCTACAGAGTAAAAGTATAATTTTTAATTATGGTTTCTTAAAGCGAAGACAATTCTTTAATGTCGTTTTACGAAAATAGACGTCAGAGGTAACGTTCAGGACGAATACAACCATTACAATACGCCAAAATATTTTGTTTTATGCGTTTTTCTAATAGTATATACAGTCATAAAGACAGCTACAGAGCCAAAATCACGAAAATATTACTATTATGTACTTAAAACAATGTTGAAAAAGTAGAAAATCGGTTCACTTTGACAATTTTTTTTCACCAGTATTTGATTAAAAACATAACTGATATATTTATTTTATTAAAGTAAATGTTATGCTTAATAGACAGAATATTTTTCAGTCCGTTAGACGAGCTCATTTATTTTAGACAATTATTTTAAAAAGCACTGTAAAACATCGCGCGCTGTCGTTTGCCGATCAATTTCAATGATTCGTGCTTATTTCGTGCACTTTTTTTTCTGATGCACACAAACAGACCATTGCATTGTACTAGTGTGTGTCAGTGCTGCTACGCCGTTCTACCAATCGTTTAGATTTTGAGTTGCGCTAAGTCGAATACGCGCCCTTAAGGCGAAAAAACTTAGCAAACATCAAACAAAATAAACAGTTCAATCATAATACAAACACACTGTATTTTCAGGTGTGAACCAGTATACAAACTGAGCATACAAGTAGTTGCATTCGTGAGGTAGCTAGGTGTTCACATTCCGCAGTTTTCCATATCGCGTCGGTTTATCGCGATCGCTCGCCCCCCGCCGCGCCGTCTCGATGATCCATCTTCGAGGGAGTTGTAGAAGTGCAGACGAGCGGTTTGAACGCTAGGCGGTTTAAGTGAAGTGGTTATAACTAATATGTATTTAAGACCTAGTGATTACATCTCCTCTTTATATTCTACAGCTAATCTGAGAACAGCTTTGTGAGCTTCAATATTGTCTAGAAGTTTTATGTAACATTTTCAATGTTTTATATAGTAGCTATCTGTTACCTTATATTAAAAGATAAAAAAATCTATTCAATATGTTTTAGGCTACATGGACTTTACAATGTGTTGATATTAAAAATTAAACTTTCCTAGCATTTCTTTTAAACGGACTTTGCGATAGCTAATACAGGGTTCTGCTTTATTTATTAAATTCATATACAAACATCGCTGTGGGTTGTTGTGTGTATTTGATAAGTAATTGATATTTTCACACAAAATACAAGCAATATTGAACAATATTTGCCACTATGTTATGGCTCTGATATAACAATAAATACAAATCCCGCTCGCTTTAATATTGATCCATGCAATTATTTATAGACCACGTGTTGATTTATTGCATTGTGTACGCTGCGGTTCAAAAGTGGTTTAGTTTCTTTTATTTGCGGAATCCGAACAGGGTAACAAAATAGTTTCATAAGTGTTATGGACATCAGAGAAGCTATTCCAGGAACAATCACATTCTAATCTCAGTCTCAATCTGTCAAAAACCTCTAATTTAAATAAATTTTTGACAAGTTTTTGATATTTAAACGACGACGATGATGACGTTTTTGTTTTTTATTACAAAAATTGTCCTTCTGGTTTTCGTAATCAACATGATGATTTTATACTAGCATTCAAGAAATATTTACACATTCACAAAGCATGGATTTCATTGGGTATCGTAGTTACAACCAGAGTCTTGCAAGGCTGTCTTAGTACTTCATACTTATCTTAAATCGATTTACTACAACTGAAAGGCAATTTTATGAAATGCACGTAGTGTTGACCACTAAGTTTTTTCATTGTCCTACCGATTTATTTTATCACATTATAGTTCTTACTTTAGCGTACTGATGAAGTCACCATACCTATCTATTTCTGCCACTAAACAGCAACGCTACACAATTATATGTATGTGTCGCATATGCGACATTTCAAATTTGTCTCTGTGATGGCAACGCATCTACATGGCCTCTGTTTTCGCAGATTTCTTAAGGCAGGGGTGACCACTTAACATTAAGTGGACCGTAATATGTTTCACATGCAATCCTAGTTTGTGGCAGACATAGAAAAAAAAACATTTTTATTTCAAAATCAGCGTTCCAAACGCGACGTGCCAACCGCTCGTCTGCACTTGAACTTGTCGCGTGTACCAATGATCCATCTTTGTGAAAACACGCGCAAGCGACGCGTGATTCCACCAACAAGGGTGCAGCAGGGCTGTGAAATATTTACTTTTTTCTCTCCTTTCCCTTCGACGACCAAGTTTCGTGTCAAACTTAGGGCGACAAATGGCGGCAACGGGCAGGGAATGCGCGATGCTTTGTTAACGGATAAACATTTCAATGGTCGTGTAGTTGTTTGTAGTTTTTCTTCTTTTTTGTACGTTTAATCCTGTTTGGGGTTTCGTAAATTGTGACAGTGGTCATGGAAAATTTAAAGGGATGAGAGTATTTAATAATAACTGACATATAAAGGACAAGGTTATGTATTTGATGAGTTTAAACAGTGTCAACATCATGGCTCTTTAGAAGATAAAGTAAATTAAAAAAAAACGAGATATTAAGTACGTGTACTGTGAAGGTTGCATGCATTTGGCATGCTGGTCGAAAGCTTTTGACTAAATGTTTCGTCTAAACACTCTGGATTCGTTCTAGAGCCTTTACGTATTTAGAAGCATTAGTCTTATATTTATATCAATGTATAGTTTCGTGCCGTCAGTGGCCGACGTGCTCTTTATTCATATAGAAGTGCTAATTTGCTTTGCCGTGTTTAATTCCGAGAACCTTTTTTAACACAGTAAATTCATACATTGATCCCTTACCGTAAGGGTTTAGCAGGTTTAAGCTCTTACAGTCCCTACCTCCCTTACCGTAAGGGTTTAGCAGGTTTAAGCTCTTACAGTCCCTACCTATGTCCCTACCTACAGGTAGAGCTTAAACCTGCTAAACCCTTACGGTAAGGGATCAATGTATGAATTTACTGTGTTGTGTTTGCCACATGGATGACACATACGTGTAAGGGTCTGTCATACACATAGTCGGCTCGGCTCATTTAGTTCAGCATTTTCAATACATAAATTATCCAAGGATGTAATAAAAATGCGCCAAAGTATATGTGTCTAGCGACCCTTACATTTGAATTCATTAAAATAATCAAATCAAGCACAATGCAATAAACAAAAGCAAAAACAAATGAATCCTCTTCACCACAGCAAATGAAGTCAACAAACGCATAGATTTACTTTGATCAGTATTAAAATATATACAGTCTTATAACTTCAGTGCTGCACGCGGGACTCACCCCGGATGCGATGGGGAGCGTCACGCGATCTGCGAAGCTTCCCCTACGTTTCGTTCGGACTGGTCGGCACTGCGTATCATTTGCACATTATCTACGACAGCGAGTTAACTGATGCGTTAATGATTGTTAGTAGAACATAGAAGTTAAAATGTCTCTTCTATGGAACAAGGATTGATTGAAATCATCATCATCATCTCATCATCAATCATGTCATCAAATCATCAAAATATCAAAAAATACCCACTAAGTATATGTATTCTTATAGTCATAAATCAGTGTTATATTTAGTAGTTTAATGCAAATTATTTATAATTGTGTGAATGTGTGTGAGTGTTTGTGAACGAGGAAGACTGACCTGCCGTGATACAGTTTTCACTAGTACGGAGGTCAGTGTGAATTAAGCTCAAACAACCGCATAACGACCACAAGTATTTATGACGACATACCAACTTAACTACATTTTTTTGTACAAGTAGACACAAGTCACAGGATTGTTGGGATTTGTGTGTAAGGTTTGTTCTTTTATACTGTCAATAAACTAAACTATTTACTTATTTACTTATCATATTGTCAACCTTTAGACGCCCCATGCTGGACATATGTCTCTCCCATGGAGGGGTTCAGTCGTAATCGCTGTGCTTGGCCGATGCATGTTGCCCATCCTCTGGTCAATATAGCTCTGTCGCCATCTACGACACCCACGGGTAGAAATGGGGCGGCGCTATCCGCCGGCACCACACTGCCTGATTTAAATAAGTACACTCTAATTTGAGTCGTAGTAGCTTTGTTAATTTGCAATGTAAACCATCCAGACAGGTACTTAGGTAGGTACTATTTTTGTTAAGGTAAGAAAGATGCTCTATCTATACACAACTATCGTTATATTGGTATTTCAATGCCAGCATGTAATAAGCTTAGCTATTTTACGATAAATTCAAAGATATGTAACTTTAGTACATCTCCTGAAAAAAAAATTCACTAAAGTGCGTACACAAAACGTACTACCAGAGAAGAAATTAATTATCAAGTTAGGTATAACAGAAGGCACAAAAAACATTATTTGATAGTCGCAATTCACCCAACTTTCGCTTTTATTTACATAAAAGTATCATAGTTCATGCGAAATGAAAGCTCATATCTTTGAATTCTCAACACCTCCTGTGTGCCTATTTTTAGTACATAAAAGTGACGTGACAACCACTCACTATGCCAAAGCGACGGAAAAACGAAGTTACCGTTTCCCATCGAGTTTATTTACATAATAATCTATGAAACTTTACTTCGTTGACAACATGGTCCCACGAAAATATGGCGATTACGATCGTATAGTCGTAACAAAACAGTGATAAATCTTAAATAATTAAAAGTTAGAAGTAATTATAATAAAATTAGATAATTGACATCTCTTACTGCCAGACAGCTGAAGAAAAAGACGGCGACAGATAAGAAATTCATACAAATATAATTGTATGAACATTTTAGATAAAGCTCTTATCAGTGTCAGTCTCTTTCTTGTTATATTGGAGAGAAAGAGATATAAATAGCTTAAAATAAGTTTAGCATGTGCATACAACAGAATTGGCACCATTGTCAGGTTATTAACCAGCCATTGCCTTACCCTATAGTTCGTTCGCGTTAAGAATGCAGTAAATCATCAGTGCAAAATCCCTTCAACTGTCACTGTGAACTTGACTTTGTAATTTGAAAAGATTTGATTGGTTAGGGGTGTCATTGTGAACTTGACTTTGTAATTTGAAAAGATTTGATTGGTTAGGGGCGGGGCTAGGCCGACGGACAATGTTGATTTTACTGCATTCTTAACGCGAACGAACTATAGTAAAGTTCTTGTGTTCAAGCGAATTCGTAGACGATTACAACGTAATAGAAAGGCACATATTTTAATTTTGGGATCCTGACCATGAGCCTTTGAATAGTTTTTATTTTTATGTCATTGTACAAAGAATTAAATACAAACATGTTTAAAAACAAATGCGAATTTTATTAACAGGGAAATGTTATTATCAGAAAAATCACTTCTTGAATGATACTTTTTGATCTTTGAATATTATTTTGGATTATAACGCTACACGGGAATTTAACCCGTATAGTAAGTCAGTTAAGAGCTATATTAGCGAGCGAAGGGTGAAGCACCAATTATTGACACTCTAAGGGTTACCATTTAAATTGACAAAGATTGCTAAATTTTCTGAGTCACCAAAGAAAATATTTATCTTTGGTATGATAGATTAGACATCGGTGAATGTTACAAACGTAAAACAATGGTGCCAAACCGCACTTGAACACCACTTTTCGGATTTAAATATACAGTACGCGATTTACCAATTATTGACATTCTTTTCCTAATTATCCACATAGCAGATATCCCTATTATTGACACCTCAGAGAGATAAGCAATTAATTGCCGTCAGGTTATTTTATATTGTTGGAGAATAACAAAAAATATACAAAATCAGGTCTACTATCTTTTATTAAATACAATTGGTAGGTATAACTATCTCAAAACAACAAATATTTATGTTACAGTCAAAATTCTTAACCAATAAAAATTGCTTTTGACTGGGTTCAGTCAAAACCCTTATTATGATAAAACGCGTTTGCGTTACAATATAAAAAATACGGAACGCCTTAGTTATAAGAATCACTACAAAACCAAAGTTTAAAGTCACAAAATAAAAAGGAACTGAAGGTAAGTAACATAAAATAAAATAATAATAAAAGTATTATTCACTTTAATTTAAGATTAGAAACCTATTAAAATCATTATTTTGCAGTCAATCATTCAAATTTAGTCAAAAAGCGTTACATTTCTTCTGTTCATCATCTTTAATTATCCTCATCTTTCTGTTAAGTTTTTTTTGTTTAATGTTTTTTAACTGAAGTTTTATTCTTTGTTCCTATTGATTTTTCTAACAGCTTCTTCTGTCTTTCTTCTTTTCTCTTCTTAACGCCTTCTGCCTTTTCTTCTTTTATGGTGTACGGAAAGAAATATTTGGATGACGGCGTAAGAACAATTTGAACCATTTTTCGCCATTCTTGAACGTACTAACCCTGTTCTTTTTCTTTACGAAATAAGCAACACTACTAATTACGTCTTCTTTTCTCTTCGGGAACCCCTTTTTGCAACACTCACTGATCCAATTCCTCTTCTTCGGTCAATATAGTAGCAGGACCTGGCCGAGAATTATGATAAGGGTTTTTAATTCGATAAATTAATGTAGTTCGTGGCACTTGAAAAGTTTTGGCCACAAGTTTTTGGCTCATACCATCATGTGTAGCCTGTATGGCTTTTTTTAAAGATTCACTGTCATATTTCTTCCTCTTTATTTTATCTTTGATTTTTTCTTGCCTCTTTGGTATATTGCACTTTCGTTTAATTCTGGAAAATGTTCGTGAACGCAATGATTACCTAAAACACATATAATTCGCATTTTACCATTTATTAACACAACTTTATAGCATTTATTGACACCGTGTCAACATTTGGAAGCGCAATGCATAAAAGCTTTGTTTATTATTTATTCACAAATTAAATTTATCATCATCTGCCTAGCCTTTTCCCAACTATATTGGGGTCGGCTTCCAGTCTAACCGGATGCAGCTGAATACCAGTGTTTTACATGGAGCGACAAATTAAACCTTATCTGAAGCGAAAATTAAGTACAAAATCATCATAAACAAAAACCACGAAAAAGCTAATTATTGACATGTATGTCAATAATTTGGTATTTCTCATTTTGTGCATACCAAATATTAACATCGTCCATTAATTAAGGGAAATTAACAAAATTGCAAATATAATAGTAAGAATATGTTCCAATAATATGTCCATAATTTAGCACAACATGAAAATCAACACAATGCCGACTCGAATCTGTGAAAATAAACTTAATTAAAACAACACTTACCTTTGCAAAAATTTAAACTATTAGCAGTTATTTTTATTTTCATCAGCACACTCTGATCACAACGGTTGTTTTGGCGCCAAATTACATTTTTTGCAAGTTCTGTGTTGCCAGTATGATTAAAAAAAAAACTAACAACTGGTGTTTTGCCACTAAGCAATACCTACATCGTGTTTTTTTCTTATTTTTAGGAAAAATCTACTAAGGTGTCAATAAATTGGGGGGGTGTCAACAATTGGTGCTTTTACGGTATATAAATTTCTATTAATATCATTGTAATAAAATTTTGACAACTGAAAGTTTATAAAATACATGCAATTGTTTGACATTTTACTCAGACTTAGATACTTTACTTACTTTACTTTTACTTGGATTTTATAATTCAATTTGTACGCCATAGTTTGCAAAACATGTACAGACAGCGTCATCAACTGCTAACCCCCTTTACGAAGAAATTTCAATGCGTGGGGGGTCAGCAGGTGATGACGCTGTTTGTACCTACGTACATTTTTAGAATTTCAATACCCTGTATGTCTGACTCGTCGGTATGTTAATGTTACAGCACCATTCTGAGACAGGAGCCTTTTGACCTTGTACAGGACCAATTTTCGTTTCTTATTTTAATCATGTATTTTTGTGTGTTCTTGTCCTGGCGGGCGAATAAATTATTTTTCTTTCTTTCTGTCATGTGTTTTTATAAATAAATTATCTTTATCTTTATTAAATGGCAAGGAAACCGACCTGATTTCCCGCAGTCACCGTTTCCTATAATTATCAGCAATGTCAGTGGCCAAGGAAAGTTGAAATTTCTCATGTGCCTGTAAATGTCTCATGTGGCTATAAATATCTCATGTGCCTGTAATGACACGTGCACCAATACCTTTCAAACTAGAACACAGCAACGTGGTTTTTGAGGCAGAAATGAATGGGTGTGTAACGTTTGAAATAATAACAAAAGTTCTAATGATCACATGACCTAATTTCATTTAAAATACTTTTTTTTTCCACGATTTACGATGAAATGATATAATGAATTATTGATATAATTTCATTTAACCTAATTTTATATGGTATTTAATGAACATTTTCTATAATGCACATTTGAACTAATATTCATATAGTGTAACAAACCTAATTACGATAAACATTGTTATTCATGTTCTATGTATCTTACCACTAGCGCCATCTGCGTATAAAGCTGTAAACCTGTCACTAATTACGATATCGAAGAATGTACGTAGCAAGTAAACGTAGCAAACGCACTTTGATTGATTGTATTGTAATTAGTTCGCAAGGATGTTACTAGATGTCACTGTGCATTTACGTCACTTTTCTGAATCGCGGTGTTAAGATCCTCTGAGAGTTAATGACCCTCGTCAGAAATTGTAATTTATTCATTCTAATCGACTCCTCTTAGCAGCGAGGTGCATCCGCGAATTCTAGTCCTCGTGGGAAAGGGTTACGTAGAACACCCCTGCTATTTGGCTGACTTAGTGAACTGTTTATAGGGATTTATCCCTGAGTTTTTGGTTAGAGGACAAAGTTCCCTGCCTTCGTCCTAGGACTTGGCATTGGGACTGCTCCTATTTTTTTAATATAACCTACTAAGTCAACTGTAAACTGCTGAACAATAAACTCATATTGTTGTCAACGTTCGTGTTTCTCTTCGCCTGTGTGACGTCACCATCGATCACCTCCTACAATCTGGCGCCCAACGTGGGGCCGAAGTAAAACCCAGGTACGTCACACGTTCTGGACGAAGCACGACGACAACGGTAAAGAGAGAAAAAGCAGAGATGTCGGTGAGCATGTCTGACGCTCAGTTCGAGGCGCTGCTGTCCAAACTGTCACCGGGAAGACACGGCTCGTTCACCACCTGCAAGGCTGAATTCGACGGGACCAAGATTTCCGAAGTGATGGAAGCATTTTTGGCTGCAGCAACAGTTTTTCAGCGACTTGTCGATAGAATCCGTGTAAGCCTGGCACACGATACCATGCTGGCCTATTTTGATGATTTTATAAAAGCACAGCCTTTTAAGAACGAAGCTCGTTGGCTGTGTAATACTAAACAGGAAGATGCCTACAAAATGGTTAAAACTCGCTTAACTACCGCTTCTGTGTTGCAGCAGGCAGACGAAACAAAGCCCTACACTCTCAAGACCGAACCTAATAGCTATGTGCTTGGAGCAGTTCTGGTCCAGGGGGAGAACGAAGATGAGCACCCCGTTGAGTATGCAAGCAAATTGCTCACATCAGCTGAGAGAAACTACTCTGTCACGGAACGAGAAGTGCAAGAAATGAATAAGCAAAGGCGTGAACAACCACAGTATCAACCAGGCGAGTTGGTCCTTGTCAACCTTCATCGCATTTGCAAGGAAGCTCATGGTGAAAGCCAGGAACCAGTTCCTGATCCCGTGCAACCACTTCGAAGAAGAGGACGACCTAGAAAAGAGGTAGCTCGCAAGACTTTACCTGAAACCAAACAAGGACGTGGACGTCCTAGAAAACAATAACTTCTCTCAATCCAGTCCCTCTCGCCGAGACGTCTTCGAGGACTGAGGGGGAGATTGTAACAAACCTAATTACGATAAACATTGTTATTCATGTTCTATGTATCTTACCACTAGCGCCATCTGCGTATAAAGATGTAAACCTGTCACTAATTACGATATCGAAGAATGTACGTAGCAAGTAAACGTAGCAAACGCACTTTGATTGATTGTATTGTAATTAGTTCGCAAGGATGTTACTAGATGTCACTGTGCATTTACGTCACTTTTCTGAATCGCGGTGTTAAGATCCTCTGAGAGTTAATGACCCTCGTCAGAAATTGTAATTTATTCATTCTAATCGACTCCTCTTAGCAGCGAGGTGCATCCGCGAATTCTAGTCCTCGTGGGAAAGGGTTACGTAGAACACCCCTGCTATTTGGCTGACTTAGTGAACTTTTTATAGGGAACCATCCCTTAGTTTTTGGTTAGAGGACAAAGTTCCCTGCCTTCGTCCTAGGACTTGGCACTGGGACTGCTCCTATTTTTAATATAACCTACTAAGTCAACTGTAAACTGCTGAACAATAAACTCATATTGTTGTCAACGTTCGTGTTTCTCTTCGCCTGTGTGACGTCACCATCGAACACCTCCTACAATCTGGCGACCAACCGTGAGGCCGAAGTAAAACCCAGGTACGTCACACAGGCGAAGAGAAACACGAACGTTGACAACAATATGAGTTTATTGTTCAGCAGTTTACAGTTGACTTAGTAGGTTATATTAAAAATAGGAGCAGTCCCAGTGCCAAGTCCTAGGACGAAGGCAGGGAACTTTGTCCTCTAACCAAAAACTAAGGGATGGTTCCCTATAAAAAGTTCACTAAGTCAGCCAAATAGCAGGGGTGTTCTACGTAACCCTTTCCCACGAGGACTAGAATTCGCGGATGCACCTCGCTGCTAAGAGGAGTCGATTAGAATGAATAAATTACAATTTCTGACGAGGGTCATTAACTCTCAGAGGATCTTAACACCGCGATTCAGAAAAGTGACGTAAATGCACAGTGACATCTAGTAACATCCTTGCGAACTAATTACAATACAATCAATCAAAGTGCGTTTGCTACGTTTACTTGCTACGTACATTCTTCGATATCGTAATTAGTGACAGGTTTACATCTTTATACGCAGATGGCGCTAGTGGTAAGATACATAGAACATGAATAACAATGTTTATCGTAATTAGGTTTGTTACAATAGTTTAATATTCAGTTCCTATAATATTCGAAATCTATGAGTAACGTTTAGCATAATTTAGTCATTGAAAATTTTGGGTTAGGTTACCAATAACGCGCGAAGGCGAGCGAGCGAAGCGAGCGTGCCGTTGCAGCGGCCGCCGAGCGCTAGATCCCTCCTAGTGTTGGTGAATCATTTGGGTTAGGATAGGTTGGAACAGTGACCATTAACGTGCGAAGCCGAACGAGCGTAGCGAGCGTACCGCGGCAGCGGCCGCCGAGCGCCAGGTCCCCTCTAATGTTGGTGAATCATTTGGGTTAGATGAGGTTATAACAGTATGATGTTTCCTGATATTTACGTATTCATTACAGAATTTTGGCTAAAAATTAGTAATTTTGAAAATTATGTCAACTGAACGTTATATAAAAAGAGCACGGTACAAATTGAAAATTATATGAAATGAATGTTATACTAAATGTTATTAGAGCAAAAGAAGATTATATGTAATATAACATTAGATCACATGAAATTAGGTTATTTGTTTTTATAGCATATGAAAATTATATCATGTAAACGTTATTTCAAGTGATATTATATTATCTGTTATTATGCCATATATTACACACCCGAAATAAATATGGGGTTAAGGATTTATTTTTTATTTTATTTTATTATAATGGTTTCTACTACAGACTTATGTAATTTTTTGTTTTAATTTGTCCTCATACACTTACTAAACATAAAGCAACGCGAAACACCGACCGCACGCTCCGGACGCGCGCGGCCTGTGTTTCGCGTTGCTTTATGTTACTTATTTAAAACAGAATAATTATGTTTCGGGTGGCCTATAGTCGATAACCATATTGTAACCTTACTAGGTTTATTCCTAAGAATATATTCAAATTAATGATCTTCACGTGACCAGTGGGCTGGCCTTATCTTGGGCCAAGAATTAGCATTGCCATTCAACGTGGTAATGCTACAAGCCTTTTGAGCGGGTGCGCCAAAGTTCACCTAAATTTTTAACTCCGATAATTGGAAATCCGAAAATGTTCTTTCTAACATTTTTCATCCTAACAATCACAATTCCTAACTACTCTGTCTCTAATGTTCATAATCCGAAGCATTCAACTTCATAATGTCAGTAGCAATAAACATCTATTATACTTTTATTTGTTTTCCTATATTTTCTCAACATAACCATCTTTTACACTATTATTCAAAGTCATATCTTTTTTGTTTAGATTTATTTTTATTCATAATAATCAGTACTTTATACATTAATTTTGCGTAACTTTATTTTCACATAACATGTATAACGGTGTCCCCTTGTTTCGCAGACAGAAATTTCATAGAATTTCGTTTTCCAGAAAATGTTTCATATCATATTTGGTTCTTGTAATTTTATTTCGACTATTATTGTTTCAAAGACTATTTACTTCAATGAAACATATTTCACAGAAACACAATTCAATGAATTTTTATTCACATTTATTTGTTTAACAAACTTATCAAACAGTAGAATTATTTTTTAGCGAATATTGTTTGTTCAGTGTATTTTTCCATTGAATATATTTCAACGAAAATATATATAAATAGACAGTAACTAAAATATTGTCTTAAAAAGTGAATATGTTGTGCTACAAAAGTTAATGACAGAAACGAATCGCTGCGAAACCGACACCACGTAGTCTTGTCTGCCCTACCCCTAGAGTGTAATTTAAATCCGCGTAGGCGCGGAGGGGCGAGGCGGCCCGCGAGCTGTGGAGCAGGTGGTTTTAACGCCCGCCGCCGCGGCTGAGGCTGGCCGGCGCAGCCGGCCAGCAAGCCGAAGCTGCGGTGGTGAACGTGAATACCATCTGCGACGATGAGCTCGCGTGGGACCGCCGGAGCCCCGCAACGCCGGAGCCGTGACAGAAATCATGCCTGCTGCATGTTGCATGCTCGGTTGCATGTTGCATGCTTGCTTGCATGATGCATGCTTGTTTGCACGCTGCATGCTTGCTTGCATGCTGCATGCTTGCTTGCATGCTGCATGCTTGCTTGCACGCTGCATGCTTGCTTGCTTGCATGCTGCATGGTTGCTTGCCTACATATATTTTTTATTACACTTGGTAAATGTTTCTTTCCGAGTATGAGTGAAAATATTATGGTAATTATATTTAGGGACAGAAGCGTTATGATATAAAACAGTAGGAGTTTAAATATATTTACATTAATGATATTATTAATAACAATTTTCGGAAACATGAGTGTTATGAACATCGTCGGTAGCACTACAAATAGTATGAATAAAAACTTTAGGATGAAAAATTGTAGGAAGAGTGATCATTCGGATTACAAATCCTTAGGAAGTACAATTTCGGGTAAAGAACTTTAGGTGAGCCAATATGGACCCCTTTTGAGCACTTGTCCCATTGAAAGCGATATGAGGACAAGTTTTTTGATGCCCTGTGAGCCCTTCATTGCACATAATATATTTTTTTATTTATTTTTAACTTTTGTATATATTTAATTCGGTTAAGTGGTTTGAAAATAAATTGGTTTAAAAATAAAAATAATAAATAATGATCTTTAGAATAAATATTTTATGTTTTAAAAATCTTCGAGTACATACCTACCTTAACAGGTCAAACCAAAATAATATTTTGGTATTATGTTTTTTTTTGCTTTTCTGTAAAATGTGCTCTATTGCACTTACTTCTAAATGGAGCAGCTGAATACCTCCCTGCACGAGCTCCTTCACAAAGAACTCTACTGAACTACACATTAGACAGTTTCCTCTCAGAAGCATTAAAAGTGTAGGCTTTTACCATCTCTGTTGGGGTAGGGGTCTGTCAAACTTTCGGACATCAAAGTGTCCGGACAATTGACGTATTCCCACAACGACCGAGACTAACTTAATGACACTCTGTCTCGATGTGTGACCAAGTTGACCTAAGCTACGTTAGCACGCAGGTCGGCTTACTCAAAAACCTTATTAGAATGAGCGCGCACTGCGAACTGTTATGTCTTTTTTACAGCACGATTTTAAAATCACTTTTTATACATTTTCCTTGTGATTTTTTACCGTTTTTGCGAACACTTCTAAACAAATTCATACTTACAAATGACACATTTTTGCAATGCGCTAAAAAATCTAAGTGTGGACTCGCCCTAATGGGAAGGTGGTTCAGCATTAATTACTTTTGTTTTTGCAACGTATTATATCTAAGAATAACTAACAAATTATCAATGTATCAATTGTTGAAACAATAAAGTATGTTTTAACTCAAACTTTATTTATTTGTACATATATGAAAGTTAATAAACACCCCAGGACTGGCTTTAACTTTGGCTAGTCAACACGTGGCAATGCTACCAGTCTCTTGGGCAGTTTTCCAATAGAGGGCAATGCGCAGGATATTTTTTATGCCGTTTTATATTTAAATTTTTTGTAGTGTAATATTATTATTGTATTTTATAAGTGCGTAAATATTATACAATTATAACTAAATTACACTTTATAAATATTATCTAAAAATAATAACATTACACTACTATTATTATCTGTATCCGACCGACAGCATTTTCCCAACAATTCGATCTACTTAGCCCCCCTGCAAAGAAAGTTACATACATATATTACGCGACCCTTACCACGAATCATTAAAATACACATTAGCGATTTCCTTTCCAAGTATATTCATCATTTTTTGTTTATTTTGACGTGTGTAACGAAGGTGAAAAACAGCTAGATCAGTGCGTGGTAGGGGAGGGTGCGTAGAAAGTGAGACGTCAGGGGTCGATGGAAATTGATTTTCCGCCATCAGTCATAAGTTGTATGTGCGTACAGTGTAGGGACCGTTGTGACTTTTCATACCTTGTTTCGAACAATGGAAGTTGAAAGGAACTGTTGAGTGTATACATTTTTGTTACAGCGTAAAAACATTAAAATATTTTTTTATATTTTTCACATGTTAGTGTGGTATAGTAAAACGGACTCCACAACTCCACGTCTCAACGCTTATTTTGCGTATGGGTGTGAAAATAGTCTTTCGATCCACCCCAGCTTCTCGAGAAAAGCTAGCAGCGCCTTAACGTTAGGTACCAGCGATCTCCCGTATGTAACCAGAATTAGCGCAGTACTTTGCTTTGTCCCTTTAAAATGTTAATAACAATTTAGATTATACCCTTTGTTAGTACCTACTTATATGCTACTACAAATAATGTGTCTCCTGAGATGACTCACAATGGGGCTTTCGTCATACATATCCGAAATCACTTGATATTACGGTGTTTATACAGTTATGTCTGGGAATTAAAACATGTAAAAAGTGTTGCTAATTTATTAAATTTAACCATTCTCGAATCCACTGAAACACACAAAAAAAAAACATTAAATTCGATAAAGCCGTTTAGGAGGAGTTCACTTTCATACAGGCGCGCAGAAGATTTTTATAAAAGATAAGCCAATAAGTAGCCGTGCCTATATCTAATTAACGATATTTATCTTAGAAAAATGCACCCCAGCCATGACTAGAATATTTGAACTAAATAACAAGTCGTCTCAATTACCCTAACACAAGATAATGGTTCCCTCCCTACTTTACATATCATTTGCAGTCATGTAATGAAGTATAAGCAGTCCATAATGAAGGTATAATGATCCTGCTTATAGCTCATTGCTCATAAAAATGTCATAGGGAGAATAGTGCTGTGGTATGGTATGGAAGCTTTATTCTTGTCGAATAAAAGGCGGGATATTTTTTTCATTAGATACCTGTGATATTTTTTATTTTTCATCTTAAATATTAAACAAAATAATAATATTGTTAGTAATAATACCATGACTATTATTTGTTCACTGCAGGACAAAGGCCTCTTCTCATAAAGAGAAGGCAGTATTGATCATCAAACTTGCTCTAGGAGGGGTTCCAGGTTCCCTAACAGCTAATAACATTTTCCTTCACCGATGTCAGTAATGTCCAAGATGAATTTGATAGAATGTACATAAATTTATAAAATCAATGTAACTTTTTAAATTCATGTAATTTTTAAGTCATTGCAGGGTATCAAACCCACAATCTCATGCATGAGAGACGGGTGTCCTAACCACCAAGAAACGTAATATTATAAACAATCAAATTGAACATTAATCCATACTAATCTATACTTCCGTACTTTAACGCTTTCACGATGAAACGGCTAAACCAATTTTGATGAAATTTACTATGAAAACAGCTTGAACCCTGGGAAAGGGCCCTTGGTTGACTGGTAGAGAATGCCTAAGGCATTAAGTCCGCCTTTGTACATTTGTGCATGAAGTATAAATCTATATCTATACATATAATAAAACAGTAACAGAACTGTGTCTGTACATTGAATATATAAAAAAAAAAAATTGAGGGGGGTTTAGGAACAGTAATAGATCACGAATCCAATAAAAAAATTCTGTCTGTTTGTCTGTTTGTTTGTAGGTACACGGTAATCTTCGGAACTACTGGACGGATTTGAATGTTTTTTCTTTTGTTGTATAGGTATTAAGTCTGGGCAACATATAGGCTATAATTTATCTTGGAAACTTGAACACCTGATGCAGAACCGCAACAGACCAGCTAAACTATAAGAGATACAAAAATGGTACCATAGCAAAAATTGTTCCACGTGATGAGCATTTTCTGCTGAGAGAATAAATTTGAAAATCTGGAACACCTAATGTGGAACTTCAAGAGCCCAGCTACACCATGACACATATAGGAATGACGTCTTAGCAAAAGTTGTTCGGTCTGATGGGCATTTCCTGTTGACTTATAAAAATCGAAGATCAGAGCTGTATTATATTCCGCCATCGGAGGTATGATTCAAAATTGTACTTTTTGAACGTCTCGAATCATCTCGCGCATCCCGTTGTTTTCCCGTCCCCGGGCTCTTAGAATTCAACATCAGACGTTTCAGATCTTCGATTTTGCCGACCCCGTTGTCGCTGGCATAAGCAACAGGATCCGCGTACGAGTCGCGGGCAGAAGCTAGTAAATAAATAAAGGACATAGGCTACTTTTTTATCTGCAACTTTATCTGCATCCGCGATAACCAACTATTAAAAAAAATCAAACAATAATACTACGATGAAACTGAAGATCTTATTACAATTATAACTTATGGAACTATTACTGTATAAAACTTAGCAATTACGTACAAAATTGTTTTTGTACTTTATGTTTTTTTTTTCTTTTTAAAGTACTTGCATGACAGCCAATATCAGTTGTGACTATTGTATCTGGAGGAACATTGGCTCCTAAAACACAGGCTTTCTGCCTAGTTTAGGAGGCAGCAGTTCGCCATTTAATTTGTCTTTATGTACAACATTGAATTCATTATCTGTGTACTTGTATATTTAAATGTGAATGTACTAATAAACATTTTTATTATTTATTTATTATTATTACTAGGCAAATACATCAATCAAGACTAGTAATAAATACTAGGCGAAATTAACTTAGATAACAATATCGGCTTCGAATACTAAACAAGCAGCTTCTAATTACGACGCTCAATTTCGCAGCACTATTCCCGGCTTAGTTTACAATATCGTCAGTTTCCAAGTTAGGGTTGCACTTACATCGACATGGAAACTAGCTAATGGCTGAACACACAAAGTAATAGGCTATCCAATTGATTTATGATTTCAATGCATGCACTGCAAACTCGCTGATTCAACCGATCAGTTTTGATTAGAACGCGTATTATGAACGGGTTGGCGTTATTTGATGTACGACTATGCGTGAGTAAGAGTTTGTCTGGTAATGACGTTGATTTTAGTCCGTAAAATAGATGATGCTTTGGATTTAATGAGGGTTTCATTTGGATTTTGGTATCGTTTACAAAAGTAAAGTTTTTGTGTCTAATTTAATAGGGACAGGCACTAATAATTCACATTCTAATTTCAGTCTCAATCTGTCCATCTGTCAAAAATGCCTCTCCGGCCGCCGCCAGAGAGTGCACGGTAGGACATACTATACTGCCATCCATGCCTACGCAGTTCCTACCATCTCAGCGCGTACGTCGATCATATTACTTGATATTACCATATTCAGATCAGATCAGAACAGAACAAAAATTCATAAATTCCAGGATAAAAATGTTGTACTTCACGAAGCTGAAGCAGTTGTCCATTATTTCGAAGGCATACTATATAGAGGCCTTAACAACATTTTTGACAAGATTTTAAAGTCAAAGTTAAATAATTTTATTTTATTCTTTGGGTAAAATCAAATCGCTTAGAAGACCGTCCAATCAACAACAGGGCCAATTAATGGTACCTAGAAATCTACAAGTAAATATGTATAAGATTTCAAACGTTTTAAACCTATATTTCACGTCTTGTGCAGCAAGATAACTGATTCTAAATTTTCTATTCGATTTAACATTCAGCCTGTAGGACACTGTTGAGTAATGGTCAGTATTAATTCTCAGCTATCTATGATCTTGGAAACGGACGAAAATGAAGTCGTATTTTTTGTCTGGTACCTACGTAATGTTTTATCTTTTACTAGCGATCCGCTCCTGCTTGGCACGGGAGCAATGTAGATCAAACTATACGCATACCCCTTCCTTTTGAATCACTCTATCTATATTGCTAAATACTGAATTAAAATCCGTTTCGTATAGTTTAAATGATCTAAACGTATAGATAGCGGGAGCGACTTTGTTTTATACTTACTACTAGCTTCTGCCCGCGACTTCGTACGCGGATCCTGTTACTTATGCCAGCGACAACGGGGTCGGCAAAATCGAAGATCTGAAACGTCTGATGTCGAATTCTAAGAGCCCGGGGACGGGAAACCAACGGGATGCGCGAGACGATTCGAGACGTTCAAAAAGTACAATTTTGAATCATATCTCCGATGGCGGAATATGTGGCGTAGTCAATCTTTTTAGTGTATACTCCAGGAACGGAGTGTATTTACGTATGTAAATGCACTCCGTTCCTTATCAACCCAAGGAAGGTCGCCATGCCCTACGGCTATATCTGAGACACATCCGATTCTTCAGATTTTCAGACAGAGGTTCAGAGAATATCGAAGTCGATCATAATTCAAACGTTCGTTGCGCTCTTCTTCTGTCTCTTCATGCCGTACTCCAGCAAATCTTTCTCTCTCACTTTCTGACTGATTATGAATATTTTATTGTGTGCGTGTTCGGGACAATGTATGATAATCTCGATCAGCAGTTAGTCGTGCATCACGTTCATCACTCGTTTCAAAAGACCTGTTAGTAGATGTGCGAATACGCTGAGAACTCAAGCGCAATTCTCTATCCGTGAACGTCTCCGACTGGCGACGGCTCCGACAGCGAGACAATGCGTGACGTTCACGATCAGCGGTCAGTCGCGCATCACGTTCCCCACTTGTCTCTAGAGACCTGGATGTTGATGCGTAAATTCGCTGAGAATTTGTGATCTGAAGAGGTTTCCACGGAGTGAGTTGCAGCCTGATGTTCTCGAACAGCATCAAGTCTCTCCTGACGCTCTTCGGTAGATTCTTGGGATCCTATGATCCTAAATCTTTTAGCTCCTTTGGAACATTGAGAAAGATTTGACCTCTTTCTAGGCATGGTTATAGTTTTATTGTGAAGAGGTACCAGATCAATTAAAATCTAAGTGACTGCTCCCCTACGTTACCGGGTAGGCTACCGTGTCACGAAGATAAATGGAACAGCAAATTAAACACTCAAATAACATAAGCCCGAAAACATTTCTATTCGATAAAAAAAAATGGGAGTTTTGGCCAGTAGAGTCAAATTTTCAATGATATACCATCGTCATCAAAAATCAGTCCTAAACTGTTACTGCCTTCACCTCGTGGAGGTACTCCCAGCTTATGTTATTTTATAATGTACAGTGAAATTAGTGATAGCTTTACGGTAAAATTAGTGATAGCTTTGATTTCCACATCAGATGTTTCTGATCTTCGATTTTTATAAGTCAACAGGAAATGCTCATCAGACCGAACAACTTTTGCTAAGACGTCATTCCTATATGTGTTATGGTGTAGCTGGGCTCTTGAAGTTCCACATCAGGTGTTCCAGATCTTCAAATATATTCTCTCAGCAGAAAATGCTCATCACGTGGAACAATTTTTGCTATGGTACCATTTCTGTATCTCTTATAGTTCAGCTGGTCTGTTGCGGTTCTGCATCAGGTGTTCAAGTTTCCAAGATAAATTATAGCCTATATGTTGCCCAGACTTAATACCTATACAACAAAAAAAAAATCATTCAAATCCGTCCAGCAGTTCCGAAGATTAGCGTGTACAAACAAACAAACAAACAGACAGAATTTTTTTTTTGGATTCGTGCTCTATTACTGTTTCTAAACCCCCTCAATTTTTTTTTTTTTAATATATTCAATGTACAGACACAGTTATTTTACTGTTTTATTATATGTATAGATAGATGGAAAGATGTGATATATTATTATGTTTCCTCAACCAAAGAATATGTCCAGCTAAACATCATGCAGCTAAATATAATCATCTGCCTAGCCTTTTCCCAAGTATATTGGGGTCGGCATCCAATCTAACCGGATGCAGCTAAATACCAGTGTTTTACATGGAGCGACTGCCTATCGAACCTCCACAACCCAGTTACTGGGTAACACGATACCCCTTGGTAAGACTGGTTGTCAGATTTTCTGACTTCTGACTATCCATATCGACTGCCAAAGATCTACAAATGACAGCCGGGACCAACGGCTTTACGTGCTTTTCGAGGCATGGAGAGAACTCGGTATGAAAGGAATGGTGACCCATCCACAGACCGACCGCGGCTACCGTAGCTTAACCTTTGACCAATCGATCTGTACGGCTTTAACTTAGCCACGAGCTCTTCATGCAGCTAAACATCATGCATGCAACATATGAATAGGGACAACTGATTTCCTCATTTATCTGATTCGACTTTACGCTCCGTGTAACGATCTCCGCGGCCGGAAGCATCGTACTAGCCGTGCCTTCGTGCGGCTCAGTGGCTCGCCCATCATCCCCTGTTCCTCACGTTCTATCTGCGCTCAATAGCCTCGTGGAAGCCAATCCGAACTGTGATCTATTTAATTGTAATGAGCAACCAGTTTGTTGGTCAGATTGTCCTTTGGCATAGGCCTCCCCTAGTTTTATCCATTCGTCTCTGTCATGAGCTAAATCTCCTCCTTGTGATAGGTCGTCTTCTCTTCCCTTGATTTGACATCCATTAGGTACCTACATCTATTTTTGTCTCTTTTCGTAATTTATTAGTAAAAGGGTATAAATGTTACCTAAACATAGCTAACATTGAAAGAGTTCACAAACAAAACACAAACGATTGTTAAAATCTAGTTTGTATCGAAATAGCAGTCACGCGCGAATGATATCAATTTACAAAGATACACGGTTGACATGAAAATCAAATGTTGAAACGTGTTGCCTCATATTTTTGTTCATAAAGGCCCCGCTGGCCAACCGAATTGGATTGATGTATAGCATTATACATCAATCCAATTCGGTTGGCCAGTGTGGTCAAAGTGGATGCGACATTGGAGGCCTTAGAGATGCGATTACAGTTTAAGGCAAAAACCCCTCAAATCCACCATATATCAAGAGGATTTTTAGTTTAGTACGTAGGCAAACTAAGGGCAGGCGATTTTATAAACCTCATTTTTATTTTGAGAATTTCATTTTGAGTCGCAATTTTTTTTATAATAAAATATAGCTTATATTACTCAGGGATAATGGAGCTTCACATTTTAGTGAAATAATTTTTAAAATCGAACAATAGCTTTAAATATTAAAGTATTTATAAATGAAATCACCTATGCTTATGTTATGTTCCATGTAAGTATAATTCGAAAATTTGAAGCATTCTTTGTTTAAATCAATCGAATCTATACAAAATTAAATTAAATCAAAGATTTTCAATTGCACACGTTGTATTGTAAACCAATACTATTTTGTTTATTTGGAATCATTGGTTAACAGAAATTCTAATTTATTTGCAATGCATTCTTCAGAATATAATTCGAAAATCTATTTGAGTAATTGAAATAAACGAAACATTTCACACTAGGAATTCGATAATTGGTTTAGTTTTGTGTATTTTATCTGCCGAAATTTATTTAGAACTATGCTACCTACTCTTATACCTACACACCATGTATTACAAGTACATACAAAACTTCATAATGGATTGAAATCTTTAAAACTTATTCGGGGTGTAGAATAACACATCACTTAGCTATTAACTACGCATTGCTGCCAAACAAACTAAACAACATTGAGCAAAAAATATTGTTGGGACATTTTTGGTGTGAACAATCACTGTTCACACCACACACCACACACACAGTCATGTATAGATGACCAACCAAAATGTGCTCAGCACGCCACGGTCACGACTACATGACAGACTTCTATACGTAATTCGTACCTTGGCACTGAGGGTACGGTTTTGCTTTTTGACGTGGCGGTCGAAAGGTTAAAGTTTAGTTAAACCATTTTAAACCTGTCTTCGTGAAATACCTTCAATATCTCCGTAACCAGAAGGTTTCCATGTATAATCCAGAAACAAAAAAAAAAACGTTTGAGAAGTCATCATCACCATCATTTCAGCCGAAAGACGTCCACTGCTGGACATAGGCCTCCCCAAGGGGGGGTTTTGCCATAATCGCCACGTTTGCAGGCGGATTGGCGATCGCAGTATGGTTGTTACAAAGACACAGAGAACGCTGCTGTCCATTATCTGGTAAGTCTCTTAGTCGGCTCTTACGACACCCACGGGAAGATATGTGATGGTGCTATTCTTTACGTCCGACACCACCCGGACAATTATGAGAAGTGTAATTATGTAACTTTCAGTTTCTTTTCGTATGTTTTTACACCTGGTATAATCATCACAACAATCACAGTAGCAATACACAGCTCATTTACCACTGAAATAAAAATAACAAACCAATGTAATTAAAAATAAACACAAATATTTACTTATACATATTTTATTTACCGCAGCAATCCGCTTTTAAAACAGCGGCCCGCGCGCAGTGGTTTGTGTTAATGGCTGAGTATGCAAAGCGACTGCAGTCACATTGATTTACGATTGGAACGCACGCTTGCTCATCGTTGCGTTTACTGAAACGTCGATAACTGGGTAGTTACGGGTATTTTGTTATGTCTCAAGGGCATTAAAACCTAATGGACGGGTTTAGGGTTGGGGTGTACCTGTCCATTCGGTCGGACATTATTATAATGTCATTATAGTTTGGAGTATTTGGACAATTTACAGACAAAACCGCGAATTCTGGTATTTCGGAGTTTAAGCGTTTGCATTATATTACTATAAGAATTGGGTAGGGCATAAGGCAAGCGGATTTGATAAATAGGACAAAATTATGACAATATGGTACCTGAGGTATAGAAAATGGGAACGAGGACGCCAAACCAGACGATGGTAAAGTAGAACCGTGTTGGTAGCGGGAAGAGTCTGAACCTCCTGGTTTAACACAGTTAAAGGAGGCCTTCGTCTCTTGACGAACAGACAACAACTTCACTTCAGGTGAGTTGTAGCCAAACGCAAACTTATAACAATATAAAAATAAACCTTTCCTTTTATGATTCGATAAATTTGTCTGAAATAAAGCTTTCATCTTTAGAAACTTACTACAATGACAATTTTCATTGAAATTCTTTAGACCATTAGATCAACTAGGTTCATTTGTAGGGCTGTGGTGATATAGTATTCAATAGGTACTTATTTTCATTATCACTTGGTCCACGTGTGCAACCGTGGGCACAGCTAGTCAAATTGTCAATTTTAGTCAGTAAAAATATGAGTCGTTTTCATCATTTGCCTAGCCTTTTCCCAACGGCTTTACATGCTTTCCGAGGCATGAAGAGAACTCGGTATAAAATGGATGGTCTTCCATCCACAGCCCAACCGCGGCAAGCATACAAGCGAACTGTACGGTTTTTACCTAGCCACGAGCTCCTCCAAAATATGAATAGTACTAATTATAAATTTAAGTCGGTCGTCTTCATATTTTTACGTCAGTCACAATATGGGCCACGATATGTTCTTTTGACTGTTCTCGAGCCTTTTATCTCTTTAACATTTATTTCCACATATCATTTTCTTCTAGTTTTCCCCGTATTTTAATCTCGTAGCGAAATTTCAAGGCTCTTTTGAGGTCGCAACGTCGCTCAAGTTCTTCTTTGTATGTAATTTAATCAGCGTATTCATGTTGAAAGGGGTTGTGACATAGATGAGGTAACTTTTCTTTGTTATTTGACCTTGTATTCACATTCAATGTTTAAGAGTTCCTCTGTGTTTGTTCACTGAGGATTTTTATCGTGTCCGTTGTAGGAAAATGGATTACGAAAATGTTTTCATTAAAATTATGTTGGTTTGGAGTTATTGTTGTGAGCAAAGAATTATCTTGTTGCGAAGACTCCATTATTGGCAGACCAAAATTATGGATATCTTGTTTGTATAGAAGGATTATTTTCACCAGATGTCCTTTCAAGTTGTATTAACGTAAACCGTCGGTAGATACTTTGTGTTCATTCTGAGATGCAAATCGAATAAATATTGAGAGGCTATCATCATTAATTTTCCATTAATGAATCGAAACATTGAGCAATCTTTCACTGGCAAATACCAGATGCTATCCGTACAATGGCCACACATTTTATCTATCTATATCTATACTAATATTATAAAGAGGTAAAATTTGTTTCTAAGTTTGTATGTTTGTATGTTTGTAAGTTTGTATGTTTGTAAGTTTGTATGTTTGTAAGTTTGTATGTAGGGAGTAATCTCCGAAACTGCCCATCCGATTTCAAAAATTCTTTCACCAATAGGAAGCTACGTTATCCCTGAATGCTATAGGTATATTGCATTGTAAAAAAAAATAGGAAGCCTTGAGAATATTCACGCTTGAGAAGTCACGGGAAATCTGGTCTCCGGGTACATAGGGCCACCTATGTACCAGGAGACCAAAAAACTCACGCGGACGTAGTCGCGGGCAAAGTGCTAGTACAAAATAAAGTAGAAAATCCAATTAGAAGTTCTCACTTGGTTTTCAATAGCGTGCTTGCGATGCAATACTGTATCGAGACACCGACAGAAGCTTTACAACGCACGTTAAATCTGCCGGCGATAAAACTGTTATAAATTGATTCCGCCAGGTTAAAGAATTAAATGGATCGTAAAAATTAATAGGACTCTGTCGTGCGACGAATCGTCTGGGTTCAGGAGGAATGGCACTTTCCCACTTTATGAATTACTTGGGGACTTTATGACGGCTTTGTCAGACTCGGCGTTTTTTCGGCGTCACGTGTTGTCGACGGATGCGAAATTGGATTTTTTAGATAGAGAATGGGAGAAATATTGCGAGGGTTTGGATAGGAAGTGTTAACTCGTTTTGTTTGTTTAGAATTTTTGGTTGCAATTATCCTTCACGATAGTTTGATGTGAATACATTAAAATTCTTTGCCCTGTCACGAGGTGACCGCGCGTCACAGCCTAAAGTAGTGTTGAGGCAATTTGTTATCAGCACTTAGTACTGTTAATACATTTCTATATTTACACCAGGCATTAAAATACATATCACAAATTGATATCACCTATTTCTAGGTAACATTAACTCATAAACACAGCACGCAATTTTCATCACACTTAGCTAATCACAACCCCACAATTAATCGTTATATTAGCCACAGCAAAATAAACTCTACCACTCTTCATCAAGGCCCAACTTGCAATGTACGCACGTTATGTATTAGTGACGTGGCCCAGTGCACCAGGTTCACATAAATAAAAGGAAAACACATCACATTCGACCTTTGTAGTGTGCACTCAACCGATCTCCCGTCGAGTTGTACACGCCTCGCGGAGCAACTACTGAAACGGCGAATGAAATGTTTTAATATGCACAACGCGGGAAATTTTCAAATAGCTATTTACGGCAGAGTTTATTTTTACGTGTGAGCGTTCTTTTGATAGCGCTACCTATAATTTTCTTGAAAGGCATTCTTCAGAGCAACATTGCTTTTATTTTCTGAAAATACATGCAATATTTTTAACGCTATTGAACATTGATTCATAGAATTTCTCAGAAACATTATTAAAAGGTTTTAAACCATTGATTTCAAAGAATCTTAACAAATTACTTTAACCATACGATTCATTGCCTTCATTCCCGTTACAAACATCGATCGACGACCACACACACGTCAGAGCTATCAGCGTAGAAATCTTCGCTCTATAACAAGAAAGTGACGCTTTATATAAGTCTGTATATAACCTTAATACCGAAAATGGTGACCACGAAGTAAGGCGTGTGTCTACAGGGGCATGGTGTGATGCCGCCGGCAGTACTATAAAGTATACGCGACATAGCGCGATTTGTGCGCGGCGAATGGCCAAGCGGTCACGATGTGCACCTAGAGGCTCGTCCTACATTGGAAGCGACGCGATTAATGGTTCGCTGTCTCATAAATTCGTTTCTATCTAGTCAGTAGATATCTACTTATTAATTCATTGCTAGGTGTGTGTGGGAGTCTTATGTCGATTTGTACAGTTAAAAGTTAGTTTTATCGATGTCTTAGGTATGGTTTAAATTTCACTGCTATCTTTCAAATACATAAATTAAAAAAGAGGAGATAGAACTTGGCGCTATTAATTTTTAAATAAGTATGACGGGTTGGTTATATTATGTTGCGGATAGTGCATTTTTTTCTCATTTATAGCTAAGTCTGCAAACCTATCTATGCATATATAGCAAAACAAACTACTGTATTTATACAATATAATATACTAGGGTTTGAATCTATGATTATTACGTCTATTCTATCTACTGTTTTCGGGAAAATAAACCAATACCATTAAAACAAAATGACAAAACCTTTAAAGGATTGGCAGATTGGCGACAGTGACCCATATCTCACAGATGACAAATTACGGCCGTAAATAAATATCTAATTGAAAATCGGACAACAAAGAATTTCGGGAAAATGTTTCTGTATTTTTTTTTTGTTGGAGTTAGGGCCGATATTTTAATCGACAGATAACCCATAACTAAATATGGCGAAAACCGAAATAAATATGGCGGTCTGAGTGCTTTTGTACAACATCTAGTCGCAGTCTCTATCAGCGACATCATTATCATCATCTCCCTGTCCTTGTCCCTTGTTACTTGGGGTCGGTACAACATATTTTGTTCTTCCATTCATCTTGGTCACATGCGTTTCATACCTTCTCTTCACATGCCCATACCAAGAAAAACGATTCCCTCTCAACTCTTCTAACATTGGCGCTAGTTTCAAACTTCCTCTATAGAAAAAGAAAGAAAGAAAAAATATTTATTGACACAGACCATTTGCACACAAATGTAACACGAGGTACTGAAAGTCAGAGCAGGTCGGTATTAGCACTCCGTCGAGAGATAATTATGCGCACAATGTCTATTTTGTTACAATCTCCCTCGGTGAACACCTAAGTGAAGTGAGCGGTCGTCTGTCCCGATGCTATGGATTGACAGAGCACTACAATCAGATGACATTTCACTTCACCTAGGTGTCCACCGAGAGAGATTGTAACAGAATAGCACTGCAGGACTAGAGATACCACCGAAATTGCAAAACAAATACTCCGTGTTGGCTCTGTCAGCGACAATCATTGTCAAAAACTTGTCAAAATGTAATTGAACCTGACAAAAATTAGAATGTAAACGTTCTTGAAATTATAGATTGAGAACAACGGATTAACTCACTGTGTCTCGGGTTCGTCCGACTAGTTTCGATGGCATACGGCCACCTTTTTCAAGGAGTTCCACAGGATGAAACACCGCCGCGTGGCGGGGGTGGCGCGGGCGAGGGTTGAGGTGGTAGAGGTGGCGGAAGAGTATCTTGCTTGAAACACATACACACTGAGCTGACCACATCATCACTTTTTAGCTTCTCCTCTGTATCAGGTCTCACCATATTAAGCAGTAGCTTCCATGATGGAGATATGGACCAACCACCGTCTCTATTAAAGTTAGGGCGTCTTCTCTTCCTCTGATTAAAGCTGACAATTGAAAAATCTGCCTTATGTGGCGATTTCTACTGATACATTTATCGCTTAACTTGCGCATCGCTTAGCTTTCTCATCGCAAAGTTTGCACTGGAATGTCACCATGTATGTTAGTCCCTACATGGTTTCTGATCCTCATACGGTGTGCTCCGTTTGATAATGTTACAACCTGAGGTGGCTATGAAACGGTATATCGGTAATAAAAGTTTATCCACTATTTTGCTAATATTAAAGTCAGGTATATTGTTTAGCAGGAAACTAAAGATGCTATAGAACAAATTATTAGTATGTTATGATAAAATTGTTTGTTTGCTTGTTTGTCAAACATAACCTCCAAAAGTACTAAGAAAAAGTCTGATTACTAAAAGAAAACACTGATAGAAAGGTATAATATTGCCCAGTAAGTAGGCAGAAAATAGTGTTATAATAACATTATATTAATACTATCGAGTTTTGTTTACACCTATGTACTTCCTGAAAAGGTTATACAATATCTTCTTGGACAAAGATTATTTCAACGTTATAAACTCAATTGTCAAACTAAGGGCTAATTTTTCAACAGTCGGATAACTTCTACCTGAGAATAAAAATAGCGGGTTGACATTTCTATACATAAGCTGTCAAACAGCAAATTTTATTCTTCAGATAATAATAAGTTATCTGACTATTGAAAAATCAGCCCTTAAAGACCTTATCTATTAAGTGGAAACTAGTACAATCGAAAATGTTCATGGCTTAATTATTTCCATTTTCCTCCATTGTTATTTTATTAATTCCTAGCTTATAAAACAACTCTTACAAGAATTATCTTTACCGCTTATACTAACGATCACAATTCAGTTTTCATGGACCAAAGCAGTAATACACGAAAATTGCAGAAACAAACATTTATACGGACATAATAAACCCTGGCTTCTATTTCTTTCCTAGTTTAACGTAAAATACAATAAATAATTATACTGAATTGCTAGAACAAAGTGGAACTCAGAATTGTCGACACATTATACATAATTCCTCCAATCAATTTCGCTATTTCCGGACACTAGCGGTTTAATTGTTTACTATTATTGACTTCTTGTGCAATTACGGACGCCATTTTAACCCTAATATGAGTTTACGACAGCTACAAGAATAGTTTTTAGTTAATAGGCGGTGGATTAAGGGTTTTGATTGTCTTGCGAACTATTTTCTTTAATTGTTCTAGAGCTATCTCTACTGGAGTTACCAAAATGTAGGTAGTTTGGAGTTTTATCTATTTGTTCATTTAATTTATTTGTTCTTTAGAACCACAAATATTGTTATGAGTTATCAATTTTACCTGTTTGTTTGTCAATATTTTTTTCTAGTAACTGTCCATCAGATATGCTATTCTTTATAACATTGCTTATAACGTTCATATAAGATAGATCCATGTGTTTTAATCAGTTTTAGTTTTGTCTCTATGTCAAAAAATACCTTAAAATAATTACATATTTAAACTTCACTAGAGACAGTGTCACATGAATTAACAAGTAGATGAGTGCAAATAAACACACAGTCTCACAGTAGTAAAATAGATAACGAAATTAGAGCAAGCTAGTGATAAAGCTTTAAAGCATTTGGCATGCTCATGAAGTTTGCAACAATTCCAATCTCATTTTGAGCTTAAAACTATGTTTCTTGGCTCATGCGGGTTAGAATTTGCTGTCGGGAAATAGTATCTTTCAAAGCGAGAATTCGACGATAAAAGGAAGAATAGAAACTGAAACTAAAATTTCCAGGCGTTACGAAGTATATTTGGGTCATTTGAATTGAATTTATATTTTTTAAATGTAGCAGATATATCTTTTTCATCATGGGTTAAGGGTGCATGACGCCATAGGAAAATTATAAAAACACACCCAGTTCTTATTCCAGGTACGTTATTATAAATTCACAACAAAGACCGATCCGATACTGTCACTTAAAAATTCTCCCAGAACCTTGATTTGGGTTGTAATCAGCATTCAACAGTGACACCTTGTGGTTTAATTCTTGATCCGGGCCCTCTAAATAATTCCTTGGTTTATGTTTAAAGACGGGCTTACGGTGGTAAAAAAGTAGAATCAGCCGAGCGTCGTTGGATGAGCCGCGTTTGAATAATTTACACCTAAAGACATCGAGATTACCATTCATCTGCAACTTTCAAATCATCCACGACATTGATCTTTATTGCAACCGTTCCAAGAGTTATACTCCTTTTATCTGTGACTTTGGTGGTAGCAGATTTATCTTTGTATTTTTATATCTTGGAATCTCCGACTGTCACAGAGCGTCTTCTTTATTCGTATCCACATTTCGATGTCAGTTTTTGTTGCTTCTGTGTTATGCCATTTCGATTTAAGAGCTTTTTAATACGTGTCTTATTAGCTCGGCTTGGTTTCAGTTAAAAGATATGGAGCTTGCATTTAAAGGCTTGACTGGTGTAAATTATAATTTGACAATTGTGATTGACGATTGGATTACGGTTAAAGCATATCAAAATTCCTTTTAAGAATGGTGTTACTTTAAATCAGGCTGATGTAATTTTTATGCTGATATGATGTGGTTTTATTTTAGTAGCTTTTAAGGTGGGCTCTGGTCATGACACTGTCTTACAATATCTTAATCGCTAAGATTGACTGCTAAAATCAGAGAAATAGGATTTAAAACATGGGTTCATATGTCAGTTACATCAGCGAAATATTTAGAACAGACAATTAGGGACAGGAACGAAAGAGTATGTGTCATAACTGCAACATATTGAAATGAGCTACTTCTCAACCCAAATACAAAGGCTCAAACCAATTTTCTTAACGACATTCCACCAAGAGTATCAATTAAAAAAATCTGACATATAACCCATCCAGTTTAACACGTAATTACCGAAGCAAATGCAATGATGCGGGCGTAAAATTTCATTACTGTCATACTTGACACCGTCCGTCAATCCGTCATGATTGATGACATGTTGAAACTTGTTTAGCTCTAAATGCCTGTTTGTTAAACATTGGATTTTTTCCGTTGATTATATCTGAGTTGAGCTCATTATGTTTTGATTGGTTGTACTTTTTGTTGTTAGGGCTTGTTTTGTTATTGACTTTGATCACATAAATGGCAGGTACAGAAGGTCGACGCCATACGATGATCCAAAACGTAACTTTTCACGTACAAACATTGCAATCTTTTATCTATATATGTATGTATTTACAAAAAAAAAAAAGTATTTGTGTATGTATATCAGCTGTCTGACACCCATAGTACAGGGTCTCCCTAGTTTGGGGTCAGATGGCCGTGTGTGAAAATGTCCCCACATATTATTATTATTAATCTCATTCGAGACTGGTATTTGAGATCACTCCTAAGTACTGACGCGTTATATGTGCATGTATTTCGCTCATGATAATAAGACGTTGTTCTTCTGTACTATTTACTTTGTGCTTTAATGTTTATTGGTTGTAGATGTAATGGCGGCACCACACTTCGCTATGCGCTATGCGTTATGCGCCTTATTCGCCCGCATACGACGAAGTGTGGAGGGTTTATTCGTCTATATTTGCTTTATTCGCCCGCATAACGCATAAGCGCGAATAGCAAATACGCCTATCCGTCCACCTGTCGGTTTTTTGACACACTTCAAAGGACACGGATAAGCCGAATATGCGTGTCGACTGCCCACACTTCTTTCACTCATTCACTCGGGTTCGCTCGCTTACGGCGGTCGTGTGGGACATATACTCTAATCTGTAAAAGTAGCAGCAACAGTCAACACGTCCATTTTATTTTTTCAAAAGCCAAACGCTCCACATATGGCTTAGTCTAATGTTTGGCACACCGGCACGAAGTGTGGATGGCGTGTTTGTTGTACGCTCACATAACAAATATTTGGCGAATACAGTGTAGCCGCATAGCAAATAACGCATAACGAAGTGTGGTGCTGCCATAAGGTTTTTGTTACAGAATATCAAGTCTAGTATTATGTACTTATTAGTTTTTTTGTTGGTTGATCTATTTAATCAGCGGTCTCGATGAATTTGATTATTGTTCTTGTTTTTTAGAAATCATCATAGCATTGAGCAGGAAATTGGCTCGTTAAGAAGTCAAATGTGTGCAGATTTTTTCATTGCAAAGTAATGGTTTGGCGATTTTTTAAATTAATTGTATGCTTTTTGAGATAGCTCATAAAATAATAATTTTGCTAATTTATAAGGAAGGTATATCTATATCTGTGCTAATATTATAAACAGTCGAAGTTTGCTTACTTTTACGTTGTTGAGTTTGTCAAAAGTAATCTTTAGAAGTCTGAATACAAAAGTTATTTTTCTGAAAGAAAGTTACGTTATTGCCGATTTATGGTATAAGTACTTCACTTCCACATGGACAAGGTCGCGATCAGGAGGTAGTTTATGTACAGAGGGCAGCACATCAAGCTACAACAATCTGTCAAATCTCTTTGATAGATTTGTAACTTTATTACAAAAGATGAGATGACTTGGGTGCTGGCGTCTGTACTCGTGAGTATAAAACATTTCAAAGTAGGTACCATATTGAAAATGACTTCCACTCTACGCTATCCCATGACCAAAGTACCTTTAAGTTCCTAAACAAACAACCTAAAACCCGTCTAAATCTTATATAGTCCTTTCTTCATAAATTGCCTACTCAAAATAGCTGACATTTCAAACTTAGATAATTTATCTCCTACCCTTCTTATCCTCACCTATGACCTCAAATAGATCTTAAGAAGTAAAATCCCTTAAATTATCATTGTACTGCCAAATTAACATATAAATGGGCCGTTACTTGAGTTGGTTAGTCTCTCGTAATGGCTGTTTGTATTATGTACCGCAGTTCATAGCACTTATAATATGAATTTAACGAATGATAATAGGATACATAATAATGTAGAGCAGTTTGTTTATATTAAAGTAAATACTTTTATCCCTTGATTCCACGAATTTGAAGTTCTGTCTCGGTAATGAATGAGCAAAATGGGGCAAACTACTGTTATAAAAGTTGTGGGGTAGGTAATTACTTTTTTTTTAAATCTGGCTAGACGGCGGCATCTGGAGATAGTCAATTTTATTATAGTTATGACCGAATATTGACCAAGGTCAGTTTAAAAAAATCGCGGATTATTTGAATACTTGCCCATTTTTATTCAACTTTTAAAATTCAGGATACAAAACATATCAATAATCATGCTATTACGTCATCATGTGCCTAACTTGTGTTTTACATGGAGCGACAGCCTATCTGACCCCCACAACCCAGGTACTGGGAAACAGATACCCTTCGGTAAGACCGGTTGTCAGAATTTCTGGTTTCTGACTACCGATAACGACTGTCAAAGATCTACGTAATGCCCTGCTAGACAGCAGGGTTGCGTGACGTGCTTTTCGAGGCACAGAAGGTTTCGGCACAGTAAAGATATCTATATCTTTACCGTGGTTTCGGTATGAACATGGATGGTCACTTGGTCACTCATACACAGACCGAAATCGGCAAGCATAGCGTAATAATGCTATTACGTATCTACAATGAAAAGTCCATTTCGCTCCGTGTCCGCTGCAAGCATTGCCACGTTGTATATGGCAATAAAAGTGTAATATTTAACGACATCGCCAAAGTGGCCAAAAACCTGGACGAGCCAACCTTGGTGATCACTGCTTGTACAGACAGCGTCATCAACTGCTTACCCCCTATACGAAGAAAAATTAATGCGTGGGGGGTAAGCAGTTGATGACGATGTCTGTACATTCTCTTTATGAGCAGAGGTTTTTGCCTTGCAGTCCGTGGATCAATAATAGACTGGTATTATTATTTTAACCTATCTTCATTTTCATGTCCTCAGCTAGACAAATATCTCAAAAGATTTTCGTAGTTTAATCATCAATGTAGTTTATCAAAACTAAAATAAAACTAATATGAAACTAAAACTAAATCATCATCTACATAATAAAAATGTTCGCTTCGACTTTCTTTTCGAATCGTTCATGAGTTCTATAGAAGCCTTTTGTTTAAAAATTAACCAACAATTTTGCTCTACACTAGCGAGTTTCTTCACTCAATCCTGTTTGACGCATTTTAAGAGCAGAACGCTTACTCCAGAGAAAAAGAAAACATAACTTAGTTCGTTTTTCATAGCGAAAATACCATTTCTGAAGTATGTTTTCGTAATTTGCATGCCTGGAAACTTGCGAAGTTTTAAAATTGACGAAATTGTGTCGCACCTTTTACGTTGGTTCCGTACAATTTATATAATGTTTTGGCCAATTCTCGTCCTTAAAAGCTTTCAAAACCTAGTCGCAATCTAATTTCAACTCTTAAAAGATATTGTTTTATTTTTTCTTTAACCAACAAAGACTTAATTAAAAGAGTGAATAGTTAAGTGATTCATTTTGAATACCTACATCAATATTTTCTGAGAATAGGTATAACGTTTAAGCATTATTTTTTCTTGTTTCTGTTTAGATTGATATGTTTTTAATACGCTATGAATCAACTTGTCAGCCTCATAATTTTATGACTCATCTTCTAAGAAGATTAATCTCATCGTTGTTTTGTATCTGTTTTATTTCGTATAATATGGATTAAAATTCCTATAGCTTTTTATTGACGAAGGAACTATTTTTGGGTATTTAATTATAATCTCCTTTATTCGTTGAATATATATATACACATACTAGATATAGGATTTTTTTAAAATATTTCTTTATTCAATCCATTTCAAAATTTATAAAAAAGTATTAGGTATCAACATGACAATATGTAAACCATTCAACACAACATGCAACGTGGTTTCTTCTTAAACTAGGCTTCTGTCAAGGAACCCCAAAAACAATCTGCAATCGCCGTCTCACATTTTCTGGCATCAAATGTGCAGCACGCATCCATCTTGCTTTTCTACGAGATTTGAACCGTTACTTAAGCGTTTCAACAAGTCTCTTTCATACATCACATATTTTGCGTTTGTGAGAAAAGTCTGCATACCGACTTAGGTACAGCTTGTTTGTATATCAGCCAGTAAGTTTGTGGTTAAACGGAGATTAAAAAAAAAATTCAAAGAAAGTAGTGTTTATTACCCTTTCACGTGTGTGTGTCATAGTAAAACGAGTGAGTGAGAGAACAAGATAACCGGCGCCATTTTGAATTAGTTTCTTGAATGGCACGGGATCCTTCAAAAAATAAAGAATCAGCGTGTGTAAGTTGGTAATAAATAACTGTATGATTAAATCCAGTCACTTACCTATCAAATTCAACCGTAATTTTGCCATCATATTTGCTAGTTCGCTACTGCAATGCTGAGTAAAAATGCATGAGTGCGTTGTTTTGAGCACAGACCCTCGGGAGCGGAATATTTAACAGTGAAGGTTCGTTTAGGGTCATGATTTATTTGTTTCGGATCAAATCAACAACGTGTGGTTAGTATACGTTATACTCTGTGCTAGTTTGTTAAATGGTTAATTTTATAAAATGGTGCTGTAATTTTTTTTAAACTGTTCTAATTTTAAAATCGTATTACTGATTGGTTGTCCAAATCCTTCAATCATGAGTTCAGGAGGTAAGAATAAAGAAAGAAAAACTATTTATTCACGAAAAAAGTAACGCACAAATTATAAAAACACTCATGTTTAACAAGGTCTAAAACTAAAACAAGTGGATATATTATAATATTCTAAAAAAGGAAAAGAGACGAGAGACGGAAATATGCGTCACTGCTGTGCGAAACGACGACGCGAAGGTTGAGATTGAGTATAGACTTTTTTATAGTGAAAAGATATTGATATCAAACTATGGTGTTGGTTGTTTTCACACTGACTTGACCTACACAACAAGGCTTTCTACGTCCCTTCAGGATATTCATAAAAAATATCAGGCCTTACCCAACTAATCAGGCTTTATATTTTGTGGATAAATCTTTAGTAACCGATCAATCAATCTGTGCCCTGAACGATAGGTTTGGTACAAAATGCTTCCATGTAGAACCTATTCATACCGAACGGCGATCTATCAAATAATCCATGGAACACTAGTTATGCGGTTTTCTCATATCTTCAGCGATGGTGATCGATATGCCTTCCTAAAATGATACAAAGTTGTCCCAAATTTGATATGAAACATTGTTCCGTATTCAATCACCAATTGGGTAGCTAAAATGTTTGGTGCGTAATTATTTTGTAGGAGCGTTCAGGTGGAAGTGCTTCCATAAATAAAAATTAAAAACAAGTCTAGAAGTTGACTCCATTTACAGATTGCGTTTGTAATAATAAAAGTTAGAATTTCCAAATTAAAAAGCTTTGACTTATCCTCTTACTTCCTGCCTATGATTTAGACAAATTCAAATGAAATTAATAACAATCGTTTATTTAATACAAATACATAGTTACACACATCATAATCGTCATAAAATGGTTACAATAGACACAGAAAGTGCTTACTATTTTTTAGAATAAATTAAAAAGCTTAAATTAAATCTTAAACATTATTAAAAGCCAATCTATAATGAAGTTCATACTGAATTATTTTCATCCAAAAGTTTTAGAATGCCAAACTGAGCAATATTTTTAGACTGCATCGTAAAAATGTAAAAGTATCAAGAATTTGTCTTATTTTCGGTGAAAAGCGCTGTTTTAGCGCTGATGCCACGTCACGCCACGTCCATCAATAACGACTCGGCTCTTATATTGGATGGAAAATTCAATAAAATTTCGTCAGTCGATTCTATAGTTGGTGCGACCAGAACTTGGCTTCATTTGTTGCAGCCTAGACTTTTGAATGGCTGTAACATGTGCTCGTAATGTTATTTTAAGTCAGCATTTATGTAATGGTCAGAAAAAACGTTGCTGAATTTGATTTTAAAGGGTCTTATTGACTTTTGAAATCTATAAGTATTACCTACTAAGTATCCACATAGAGGGGTATTTGTATTAATAAGTAACCAGTTTCATTTGATAGCCCATTTGCTATCATTCTTTTTCTTTGTAGTTTCGAAAGCACCATTAATTACTTACCTACTTATTAATTAACTTATTTGTATTATTTATTAGCTTTTGACCGTGAATTCGTCCGCGTGAAAGTCAAAGTCAAATCCGTCCTCTTTGACCTACAAACAACCTACCTGCCTTCATAGGTCAAGTAGTTTCCAAGATTTTGTGTTCAGTCAATTCTTTCGCTTTAATTATATGTATTACATTATACGAGTATATGCAGTCTACGATATGTTGTGTTACAGCGTTACAGTGTCCATAAATTAATATATTCATATGCAAATATTCGGAACGGACAATTTTTTTAACTTTCGTCACTCTAATATAAATCAACATGTATTCATAAAGGTCCATCCATAAAAAATATGCGAGTTTAAAAGAAAATTTTCACGGCGTAGTAAAAATTCAATCGAGCGTACGAACCATAATTCAATACCGTGAACTTTAAAAGTCACTCCAACATCACAAAGAAATCTTCGGGCTAAAAATTCTGGAAACCCTTGAAAGGAATGCAGCCCAACCCAACCGAGGGGTACATCTTACAAATAAGGAGGGGGGACTCCGTATTGTGCAGAACCTTCAAAACCAGACATCCTAATCGACCCTTTTGAAATTTCCAACTAACGGGAAACTCGTATTTCCATAACAATAAAAATGTGATCCGAACATCTAGAAATGCCTGCGCGATATTCACGGATCATAAAATCGCACTTGCTCTTTGAATACAACACGACTGATTTAATTTGACCTCCGTAATCTCACTGCCGGTGCTTTGCTACCACCAATTAGGGTACGGGAAGGAGTGTCATTATATTTTGGTTTTCATATACGAAAGTGGTCGTTGTCGCTTATGTTTGGACGATGCTATTTTATGGCTCTGACGGCAGCTGTATTCAATTTAGTGGAATCGTGTGTGAGAGTAGTGGTTGCTAAATCAACTTTTAATCTACGAACTTACTACTACTTACTAACGTTTTTACTTCTTTTTTTAAATCTTGCTTCTTGGGGCCAGTTCCTAAATTTTTAAAAGCGCATTCTAATGTCTGTGTCAATCTGTCAAACAAAACGTCATAATACATTATAGATCATATTGATTAAATTACGACTACATTTTGAATGTTTTTAATTCCGGGAATTCGTTTTCAGAACTTCTTTCTTTTGAGAAATGAATGTAGGTTGTTCACTTGTAACAGAGCCAACACGTTTAATAGAAACGGGAGTAGGAAACTTAGAATGGATAAAACAGTAAAGTTAATCCAAGACTATGTCTGTGTTCCAAATTCTGTTCCAAGGATAGCACTGAAAGTAGATTTAAGAAACTGAGACAGCAGACAATATGTAAATACTATTCCGAAAAGCATTTTCTTTCACTTTTACGATCATAAAAGAAGAATAATGTTGATATATAGAAAGTGTACAAAAATATCTCAAAATTAAATGTCACAAGCCTTTCAGTAAACAGAACTGTGAATGAAAGAACAGTACAAAGTCAGAAATAATAATATAGATACCATTTATAAAAGGTCGTCCAGCGGTAAATATACGAACAAAAACAAATGAAAGAGAAGAAAGAAGAAAATAAACACAACATCATAAACACTATTGTGTACCTTAAACAATATACGAGTCTTCATATATTCGGAGGTTTATTTCGTCCCATAGGAGTCATACACAATGACTATCGGGTCATTGGGGACCAATTAGTTTCCTAGTTATGAACTTTTCATCTGTCAGATTTATACACCCCCGGAATTGGGAATTGCCTGCTCAAATATTTACGACGCTTAAAACTACCTGAGCCAGGTCGCTGTCCTTTGGTACTATTTATTTTTGGACTTGATTCCTGTGTGAAAAATGCTTTAATTTACCATAGTGGCTAAATAAGCTGAAAGGCTACATTTTAATTTACTGTGTAATTTGGCGTGAAACAAATTATAAACACGGACAACTTTTACAACAGGATCAACTCTGAAATATTGGAAATAAGTCATCAAAATTACTGTCAACACAATCAAAATGTCAAAAACAACTGATTTTCTTTTTGTACTACAGAGATGACTTTTTTAAATAAAAGTTTAGTAAAAATAAAGTAGTGTTAGTGAGTATTTACAGCCCTAGGAAAATGCACTGTGCATTCGAAGTCAGCCATTAATAATAAAAATAATAATAATAATATGTGGGGACATTTCACACACGGCCATCTGGCCCCAAACTAGGGAGACCCTGTACTATGTGTGTCAGACAGCTGATATACATACACAAATACATTTATATACAAACATATATAAATAAACAACACCCAGACACAAGGCAAACAAGTGCTCATCACACAAATATTTACCCTGGGCGGGAATCGAACACGCAACACGCATTATGTTGATAGTGACAACATTTTTTATAGAAAACCCTTGAACGTTAAATCATCTTTATTCACCAAGAATAATGAACATGACGAACACAAACGGTACAAGAGATAATCTGAAAAAGAAAAGCTTCAAGTATATCTCACAAACGACTGACACGAAGACAACGTTCCAACACAATTTATAACGATTCGAAAAATTGTGACAAGCCAACACGTAGAATAAAGTAATCCAGTACGCAACTGGGTCAGTATGGCATGAGATCCCCTGTCAAATTAACGCTTCCCTCTGTCTCGGCGTGACAAACGACATGGGCATAATAAAAACTTGCTCATGAATGCTGCGAGTTGAAAATAAAGCTATATTCACTGACATTTACAGGGCTTCAGGGAGAGAATGAAAATTATAAGAGGAAATTAAAAATTATTTACACGGAAGCGAAACAGAATGGCTGCGAATTGCAGGAGTTGTCAAACGGCTGTCACATTATTGTTTTTTGTGTTTTCATTTACGTTTTGTATGAGAGATTTTCTGTTGTCTGAAAAACAGGGATACCGAGTGGAAAAAATAATGTATTGTAGATACTTAGTGTAATATTCCTTATTTACACGATTATTGTAAGAGTTATAATTACTATATCACATATTATTTCTAGTTCGTATTGTCAGCCTTCGAACGGACTGTCAAGTTTTTCTAATTACGAACAGAGTTTATCTTATACAAATGTTATAATAAAATAAGATTGGATATGGCTAAACCAGAAAGTTATATAGTCTCCACAGTAATTACATAAACGAAATTATGGCAATTCGAAAAGTAATACAGAAACAGCCATCTTTTGAAACTTTTAAGACTAAAATTAAGACAGTTTCTTTAAACATCATAGAAGAAAACTAAAAAATCATTTTACCAATTTTCCCGAAAGCAATTTGAACTAAACCTCTTAGCAATATAAACATTATTAATCTCAGTTTCCTTATAAGTTGGGCAGTCCACTACATCAAACTTAAGAGTATTAAATGTAAAAAAGACCAAAAGTAGTTCCAATATTGGCTTCGAGCCAGAAACTGCCTGAATCCTTCGACCAGAACACCATAAGACCAATGAGGTAAATTCGATTTCTACGTAATAAAGTTTGCAGCATAGGCCAAGTTTGTAGGCATCGCTTTTAGTAATGACACTTATAGAACTTCCCATCTACGACAAAGTTTGGTAAGATTTCTAATCTTAGATATTTTGTTAGTTACTTTACGATATTTTTGTACTTTTTCGTGGAATGGTTGAAGATTTCTGTGATTCGATTTTTGAATATTTTAGTATGTTGGACTTTTTAGATACATTATGCACTTTCTAAGTAAATCTTGGACATCACTAACAGTGGTGACAGAAAATATCAAAACGTGAACTTATACTTAGTTAATGAAAGTTAGAGATTCACCAATTCCGCTTGAGAAGGTGTGCTCATCAATGCTCATATCGTCTCTATATGAGAGGATACCTTTGCGCAGCAGTGGGTCAATAATGAACTGGTTTTAATATTACTTGATTGTAAGCCATCTAACACGACATGGGACGGGGAAAATACCTACCAGATACATCTCTACCACGCCTTTAAGATATAGCAGGGTTGATAGTCTATTATGGCTTCTAAATAAATAAATATTTAAGAAATGTCGCATTTCTTTAAATGCTATCCAAGAGTACACTTCTAAAACACTTGATTTTCGTAAGTGCCAGCAAATCTTGTATTCAGTTTCCATCGCCAAGCGTCGGAGAATTTTAAAATATCTTTTAAATTTTATCTGGTCCGCTTTAAAGAAATAGAAATTCTTTGCTGTTTGCCAGTTTCGTCAGGAACATTTTAAAGGTATTAGGTTGTTTTATGAAACTAGGTAGGTACCTACTGTCTGCTAATGAAAGAAAAACTAATTTCATTAACTGCTTGGTATTCCTTGCCAGCTTGTCTAGGAATAATAAATAATCTAATTACTTTCGCAAAAGGAGTTTGTAGTCAGTTACTTTCTCAATTTTTTACTTATAATTTAACATTACGCTAGAGTCTACAAATAAAAACATCACTGTATAACATTTTACATGAGTTTTTGATATCAAATATACTTATTGATTTACTAAAGAAGGCCAATCTACTAATTAAAAACGGCAAAAATCCAGTCGCCAGATCATTTCTATGACAATCAGTGCCAAAATCTTGACAAGAATGTATGTAAAATGGCCTATTTTAGACAGATTGAGACAGAGCTGAATGTTAACGTTCTTAAAAGTTATTAGGTTGCCCTGTTTTTATTCCAGGTCATAATTTTAAACAAGATTACGAAATACAACACTCAAACCTCCCGAGTGTCGATGATACTGCATAGGTCCATAAGCATTATTACCTTCAATATTTTTCGCCCAACTCTCCTTGATTTATAAGCAGAAGACAAATTACGCAGAATGGACGCAGAATTTTGCCGAGTTAGAAAAGCATTTATTTAACAAAAACACCCAACACACAACAAACAACTTAAAACAAATGCCATTGTTTATAAACATGTTGTAATCCTGTACCTACCTGGCCATTCACTGAAGCCTACATTTTAGCTTGATACGGATTTTTTCCAGAATTTAATTTAAGATTCTTTCAAGTTTGATAAAGAACAGGCCATTTGAAAATTCTTTATAGGTACGCAAGGTGGAAAAGGTCACACCAATAATCCATACTAATATTATAAATTCGAAAGTCAGTTTGTTTGTTTGTTACGTACTAACGGCTAAACTACGGAACCGGATTTGATGAAATTTGGTACAGAGTAAGCTTGAACTGCATAAAAGGACTTAAGGCTACTTATTAATCTGTGACTTCGTTTGTATCCGCGACAGCCTTCATTCACGCGGACGAAGTCGCGGGCAAAAGGTAGCCGGTTATAAGGTATCTTATTAAAATACCGCAGAATATCATTGCCCTCGTTACACAAAAGACGAATAAGTGATATTATCGTCCAAAGAAATCGCAAGTATCAAAGGGAGCAACAAAAAATAATGTCTCACGAAATTGAATCATTTGTAATATTCATTCTTTTTTACTCTTGCTTCTGTGGACGCTTTGCAAAAGTTACAAAGATGTACATGAAATGGAAACGGTAAGAACTACGAATAGATGTTGCATTCAAATAATTGTTATGCCTTATTCCTGTTCTGAATAATGTCTTTGGTTCGCATACCAACCATTGTTTATGACTGTTTCGTTTGTTCATTTGCAACCACGGTTTGCTTAGCACGAGAGCGCTAACACGAAAGTAGGCGTTCGTATCTATTATAATTCAAAAATTGATCGATTTTTCGTCACATTTACTCCGTGTTCTCGTAAGTCCTGTAGACGGAATTTTGGCATTTCTGCAATTCGGAGTATACCTAAGCATAATTCAGTTCAGTGCTACTTACCCTTTCATGTTACTTAAAAACATTATCAGTATATAGTTAATCATTTCAGCGAAGAGTTCGAAAGAAAGAAATATTAGAATACAGACCACCAAAACTTACACACGAAAAAACAATTTGATAAATATTTTGATACCGAAACCTATCCGAGTTTGAATGCCAATGCATTTTGCAGGTATTCCTTCTAAGACCATATTTTTTTAGGTCATTGAAAATTTTTTACTCGTAGCTATGATGTCACTTCTAGTAAAGATGTACATCGGCATAAAACCGAGCTTTGCTCCTTTATGGGACTCGTTTCGATAATCAACTGTCTTCAGAAATCCGCGAAATCACATTGCTGGAAGAGCAGAGAAGAAATAATCCGATTCTAAGTATCTTTTGTAATGTTTCAGTCTGATACTAAGCTTTTTGATACAAATAATTGGACTAGATATGCAATATTGTTGTAAAGGGTATATAGACTAAATTGGACCTAAGAAAAAAATTTAACGTAGGTGTTTGGATTAACAAGGAAAAAGGGAACGAAAATGAAAATCACACGTATGTTTACGTGAGTCTGTTAGGGGTTTATACAACTTTATGTTCAGTTCGTTATAAGATTTAAAAGAAAAAGAGATACCTAAGAATAGGGCTATTTGGCCGGTCCTATGTATACGAATCCAAGTTATACCACACGAAAGATTTCAGCTATATTTTTCTAATTTCTCCGGTACTTACAAAATAAAAAAAATAAATAAATAAAAGTAGGGCTTTCATATTTATGGTAATACTGTTACGAGTTGAATTGTGTACAGTCAGCAAAAGAGATAGGTATGCAGGTCATCGGAAATAGTTGAAGTTTACTTAGAAACCGATGGATGTTTTCTAATGAAATTTAATTAAATCATTGATATGTTTATTCTCTATTAATTTTATTTTATTTTATTCAAAAACATCCATCGGTTTCTAAGTAAACTTTAACTTTATCTGACGACCCTGCATACCTATCTCTTTTGCTGACTGTACATAGACTGATCTGCATTCATACAAACTTGCTCATAATTGTTTATCACACTTATGTGCCAAATATAAGTTGTCAAAAACACGATTCAGTTTTAAAACTCAATTTCCGACATAAAAGCTTACTAAAAAAAGGCACGAACAAATCTGATTACTTGCTCTTGTCTCGACTTAAGGGGAATAAAACCGTCGTTTCATAGTAAAACGGGGTCGGACATGTTACTGTACCCGCTGGTATGCGGGGTTTCAGTTGACCTCCCCCTTTTGTGGAGGGAAGGCTCCCGAGCGACGTCACGCGCGATTCCGAAGCGCACAAATCACGCTAGACGTGCACGCGAGCTGTTCCGTACTGCGAACTTTAAAAAAATCAATTAAAACCGTCGTATACTACACTGTCTTTTATACATTGACTGTTTTGTTTCGTACATGGTTTAGTCAGAGTGATGTAAAAGCGCAGTGGATAGGGAACTTTACGATTTAAAAACAACGATAAATTCACGCGTAAAGGTCGAACACAAAGCCAAGAGCGATATGTCAATAGCTCTGTTTATTTTTCAGTAAACGCCTCCTTTTTCTAATAAAAAAAATACCGTTGAAATAATAACTTAGCTGTCGCGGACACAATAGATGGCACGCCACATTCTTTGTCAGGCAGACAACACGAAACCCTATGCAAATGTTACTTGTACGGTTTTAAAATTTTAGTACCTTTTTACTCCCACTTTAGATGGTGATTGTACTTTTTGATATTTTAACGACAACGTTAGTTTTGGTGGTTGATTTTTAATGCTCCAAATACTCTATATTGCGTGACTGGTACAGATTAACGAATAAATGTTATAGATTAGGGGCTGCTTGGAATTCTTGATATTAATTGTGCCGTGTTATCTGAATGAAAGCCTAGATTAGGCTTTGGGGGAAGAATTATGGTTGACAATTGTCAACTGATTAAAATATTACTTGAATAGGAGTATTTTATCATTCTGTAATAGTGACGTAATTTAAATATCTGATATTTTTCCTGCTTTAGAAAAAAACACTGACACACTATGTTATAAATTATTTAGATGTATGTTTTATATTTCGCATGCGTTCGAAAATTACAATACAAAACGGCACGAATATCGAATCAAAACCATTTAAAAAATCGCATTTACACGACATAATTATGCAATAACAAAGTCTACAAAATAAAGAAACATAGGTAACTTTTTAATTCTACAAAATGGCCAAACATACAAAAAGTCGTAGGGATTTTTTACTCATAATAATAGTAGAGTAACGCATTCCGCCCACTGTCACACCGAGGGCGGGTGGGCAATTTAAAACAATAAGCACGCTTTCATTTCTAAGCGATACTTTATGCTTAGCGAGCACGCAACCATTGCTTATTACAGGACTAGCCTGAATGAACTAGCGATAAGGAGTTTTAGATGTAGAGTTCTTATTTTAAAATGTATTAAGGCCTGAGACACTAAGTTTCTGAAGAGGAGCTCGTGACTAAGTAAAAGTCATTCAGATCAATGGGTCAAAGGTTAAGCTATGCTTGCTGCGGTCGGCCTGTGGATAGTCACATACGTAGCTATAATCTATATTAATATACGTAGCTATAGTATATATTATAGCTAGCCACCACACACGGTAGCTATAATATAATAATATATTTTCGCCCTTATTACGTCTGCGGTCGTGGTTGGTTCCACATTTTTGAAATGTAATATGTTCCATATTAATATGCCTTGCTTTATCTGACAACATATTTTGGTGACGTCATCATCATCTGCCTAGCCTTTTCTAAAACTATATTGGTGACGTAATAAATTAAAATTAAATTATAATTAATAAAATTATAATTTAATTTGAATTTATTACGTCATTAATACGGAACGGAATTATATTAAAGCTGCGTCTGTGGTCACTCAAAGATTACTATAGAAAATATATCGTAATATGCCTTGCTATGAATTATATTAATATATATTATTATAGCTACGTCTGTGACGGGCTTGATCCGTGCCTTGGAAAGTACGTAAAGCCGTTGGTCCCGGCTGGCATTCGTAGATCTATGGCAGTCGTTATGGGTAGTCAGAAGTCAAAAAGTGTGACAACCAGTCTTACCTAGGGTCTACTATCGTATCGTGTTACTCAGTAACTGGGTTGTGGAGGTCCGATAGGCAGTCGCTCCATGTAAAACACTGGTATTCAGCTGCGTTCGGTTAGACTGGAAGCCGACCCCAACATACTTGGGAAAAGGCTAGGGAAATGATGATTAAAACCTGAGAAACACTGGAGCGGATAACTTCTGGGCGTGACACTGCCTGTAGTATTTGCTTTTGCACTATCGCGGGCAGCAGCACTACTGCAGTATTTGATCACGCCCGCAAAATGTCCGCTCCAGTGTGGCCCAGCCTTTATACATTGGTGAGTTCTACTTTCAGCATTGCTGCTGTTCCATTCTAGTCTACTAAGACACAAGTGAGATAGTGGAAATCATAATAAAACGGGGTGTTTCTCTTTTAGGCTTCTTTTTTTTAAACTTTGCTTCTCACTAGAATTTTCTTCTGCAACGGTAGGTGGCGCTGTTGTCGGATTTTTTTTCAGGACTACATCTGCTGGGCCCGCTATAAAAGCGAAAGGTCACTCACACACTCATCACGAAATATTGAAAACCGCTTGACGGATAAAGATGAAATTTATGCAGGTAGGTAGTTTATATGTAGTTAGTTATAGACGTCCGCTAAGAACGGATTTTGCGACAGGGCCGGATTAAGGAGATCTAATAGCTTTCGCAAGTAAACAGCGAGAACGAAGTCGCGGGCAGCAGCTAGTTCATTATAAGTCCAGGTTTTCTCGAAATGTTATGATGATGTTGATGTGATGTTGTAAGCCATACAAATATTCGTAGTAAGTACGAGAATCGAACCAGCGACACGCAGCGTAGTAACCGATCTCTCAGCTACTGCGCCTGCTGTTACGAGATTAATTTCTTTATCAAACGTCCCTCTGCTAAATGCAACATAAATAGATAAAGTTTCGTCAAGCTTAGTCATCAGTAAAAGTATTTTATTTTATCGGTTCCGCTTCTACAGACCCCAACAAAAATATTCCCCCCCCTGCATTTTATAATAATTCCCCAAATTTGTTCACCACTTATCTCAGCAGCCATCTTGTCATTACAAACCTTAATATGGAACATAAACTTCTGCAACAAAGTAGTACATAGTAACCATCACGGAAGTTTACGCGTTCCTCGTAAACTTAGGGCTATCATCGGCCCAAACTTTGGAGGGCTTTAAAGATTAAAGACATTAAATTTTTATGAAGACCCCTGTCAGTGAGGCGGCAATACTTACGATAAGAAACCCTGACTCAGTACTTTAGTTATACTTTCTTAGATACACCGCCAGTATCTGCACGAACTTCCGAAACTGAAATTTGTTAAAGAAAAGTGTTATTTATTATCTTCGTGATAAGGTTTACGAGTTCGTGTACCTTTGTGAGCGCTGTAATGTCACAGTAAACGGAATTGCTTTTACGAAAAGTGAATTCACAAGGCGGGTTGTATTTTTTTTTAGGTTTATACGTATTGGGTACTGCTTATATGGAGTCAACCGTGTTGTAGAGTGCGGTAAAGGTAAAACTCAATAAGTATTGGTTGTAACATTTTACTACATGTAAAACCTATGCGTTCTGATATGGAAATGTATAGATGCCGTGGAATATTTTATTGGGTACTCATTTTACTACGTATGTACCTTCAATTGAGTTTATATCTGCATATATGAGCCAACCCACAATGTCTCAATAATTTAATTAATTATTACTATATTTAACCTGCAGGGCAACTGGCCTCCCAAATTCCTTCTATCGGTCTCCATTTTTCGTTATGTCTTGCCAATTCTTAAGTCCGTCCATGTCGTCCCGTCGTCTCTTTCGTGGTCTGCCGCGGCCCAGCTGTCTCGTCATTTCAGGGCACCAATTTTGAGATTTATAGGTCTATAGGTCGTTAAGTTAGCTGGTCATTCTTTTGAGCCACGTCAACGATCAATCGATTCAAATTACGTCAAACTAATTCCATATTATACCAAATGACATTTCTGACCAACAATAACAGTTAAATGTACAGACGCCAACACATCAAACCATACCACACTGTCTTTTCCCAATTGAATATGAATCTTACTCTTTTGTATAAAGTTGAAAATCTATAAAATAAATTTGACATATTATTGAAGCTTGATGAGCTGGCCTCCTCTGTACATCCCAAACTTATGTTAAGAGGGGGGAGCTCAAAGGGCACCAAAAATCTCGTTCACATCGCTGTCAACGGGACATGTGTCCAACAGGCTGGCAGCATTACCACGTTGTACAGCCATGCTGATTCTTTAACCCAAGAATAGACGACCAGCCGCTTGGCGGAACAGATTTCAAATTAATCAGCGTTAAAATTTCAAAATCCTTTACTTCGATAAATAGGAGGAATTTGGTTAGTTTTGTAACGCTTGAAGTCAATTGACGTACAGTGGCTCGCACATCAAGTTACCCCAATCTGACAAATAGTAATTCAACTTTATTACAAAAGAATAAGGTTCATGTTCAATTGGGGAAATACTACAGTTTAGGAAGGCTATATAGTATATAGGAACTAGCGACATGCCTCGGTTTCGCAGGGGTATAGTTATCTAACTACATAGCTCCCAGCAGCTATAATTTTTTCCGTCACCTTCAATAACGATCGTCATATTTTAGCCAATTTTCACAAAACCTGAACAAATTGCACACTTAAACCTTCCTTATGAATTTCTATGTATATTAGTGAAAATCCGTTTACTAGTTCTACAAGGGGGACTGTTTAATAATATGTGAACGCGAAAAAGTATTTTAAATCCGTTAAAATTGACTAAATCAGATTTTTGAATGAGCGTGAGCTAGGACTGAAAGCCTTTTTATATGGAAAAACAATTGAACTGTTTTATTGTTTTATTATTCTAGTTGTGATTAATATAAATGTCTGCGGTTTTAATTAAATTTCCAGTCATTTTCTTTACATTACTTAAAAATACCCAAACAGAAATTCATGAATTAAAACATTCAGAATCTTATTTAATTTCGCCGCATTCAAAGAAAACAGCTCCAAGCAACAAGGAAATGCTGGGACTTCCACCGTAAATAAGTAAACAAAATACAGTTGTTGTGCCTGTACTTTAGTCTGAAATACTTCCTGGATTTTCTTCATGGCACTCAAATAAACTTTTCCACGAAATAGTAGAAACATTTCGAAAATGCTAGACAAAAAATAAAATTAATGCATTTTTTAGAACTCGCAAATGACTATCTATTTTACAATTGCTTTAAAATTCCCGACGAGAGGACTTCAGTCTATTCACAGTATTCACAAAGCCTTTGGATCGTCAGGAGAGAGACCAGCAGCTTGGAATGTACAAAGGGTGTTGGAAAAAGAATTATTCTTCTATTTTGGTGGGACGTCGTTACTGAGACCTGATTATGCGGGCAACCGACACGGTATGGTATTAAACATCTTTTGTTAGTAGTTTCTCGACATAGGTCACTGGTTTCAAACTGTCTTTCAGTTGAAGAATAAGAAGCATCTGTAGGGGTTAAATTATTATTTTGGCTGTAAATGCACATCATCTACAATAAATTACTGGTCCTGGACGATCAGATCCCCAGAGGTAGCGACGCATGTGAGAACTCAGCCTTAGACCACGATGTACAACGAAAAGTACGGATTATTTAAGATTTAAGCTGATCAAAACCTTCCTTGTATTCAAAATCCTTATATATTTATAAAATAAAAATCTTTTTCAAAGTGTTGTTCTGTGCTAAAGTTATTTATCACTTTTTAGTTTTTGAAGGCGGTTGTTATTTTTTGATAAAAAAAAGTTTTTTTTTAGTATCGTCTCAACATTCGAATCCATTAAGAAACGGCGAAAGTCCTCCAAATTTTAAAGAAACTAAAACGACATCTATGTAATTTTTTTGGACTTCGCTGATTTTTGCAAACAGCGCTGAATGATTTTTTTTTTAATTTATATGGGGCCATTTCTGAATAAACCTCGTTCGAAAAAAAAAGTTTTGGAAATCCGTCTATATAATTATGATGGAGTTATGCCCGAACATACATAAACATATATATATAAACATCCGAATTGATAACCTCTTCCTTTTTGAAGTCGGTTAAAAAAACGTTTAATATTTTTAATCCATGCACTGAATCATTTACAAAATACAAAATCTTTGGCGTGTTAATGTCACTACCATACAGTTCCACTGTTGATAGCAATTTCAGTTCCTTCAGTAGTCGATGCTTGAATGAAACAGTAAATATACAACATTTGTTAAACAATTATTTTCAAAGAGTAAGTATGGAGTTTCTTAGCCATTCTTCCCAAACGAAACTACCTTTTGGAAGGGGTAACTAGATTTGTCTTTTCTTATATGACGTTGAAAAGTGCCTTTTTATGGTCTAATTGACATAATGACTTTGACTTTGAAGCGATATAATATTATTTGATTTTAGAGTGTTTTCTTAGCATCCATCGCTAATAAATTCTATGATGGATTTTGGCTTTTACTCTGAAGAGGCATCCAATATATCTAACCGTACCACTTGCTTTATCATTTTCTCTACCATACTATATTGAATGGATACAGTCTAGGCAAACTTTTGGACTTTCATCAGCTAATGCAAGTTCAAAAGGAAGTGAGGTCCAAAACAGTGTCTTGTACCCCTAGACACAAACATAAGTGTTTGCAGTGTGACTTTATAAAACATATTTGCACAGAAGGTCCACCCATATAAAATAAAAAGACACTTTTTAAAGACCACTACATAAATGGTCAACGGGAATTTCCTAGTTCAAAGTCCAAGAAAAATGTAAGAAAAATTAATCAAAGGAGGATGGCGAGGCTGGACCCACGTAATTTAAAAATTAACGGAGCACCGTGCTCGGACTAGTTTATACTTATTATAGTAACAAGTTTATAAGAGTTCTATATAAAAAATATTGAGTTACTAGAGAATGGGAATTAAAAGTTATTAATGATTTTAGTTTATTAAAAAATAAGTACCGTGCAGTTTCCGAACGCAATGTTTTTTACGAATTACATTGATACATTCCAATCTACACTACTGATTTACCCTCTTAAAATACTTAAGTACGTTTTCGCTTGGCAGATTTCCTTTTTATTTTACTTACATCTTGTTAAATAAACCAATAACGTATAAAACGAAACATAAATACTGTTATAAACAGTCCGTAAAAATAATATAAATTATTTTAACAGTAATGAAAACATGGAACGTAAAAATGGAACGTCAGTGTCGAATTGTCATGTCATTTGATGTCATTGTCAATTCATTCCATTGTTTGTGTTTAACAGCTAACGTGGGTGGGATTCTAATACTATTTTTGCGATTTTGTGGATTCTTGACAATTTGGCTTTACCTTTAGACTGACGACCGACTTGCAAGTGATTTGGAATTTCTCAACGGTTAAAATGCGTTGTGTTAATAATTGAGAATTGCTCGCTTACCGAGACATCGTTTGTCTGATGAACGTGATCAAATAGTTGAAAGAGTACAGAAATGGGTGTACCCGCGTGATGTAAGTATATTCATGTACTAATTTGTTTAATTTCATGAACACAAATCATACAAATATAAAATAAATGGAGCAAGCAAAAGTAGAGATTTCGTATACAAATATGTAGTTTCGTATATAATACTCATATCATAATTATGCTCTTCCTGCTCGTCTTGCAGTATTGGGCAACACAGGAGCATCTCTTAATCTTCTGAATATAATAACAACCTGAAGTATTTTATAATACTGCAGATTACGGGTCTGTCAGTGGGTCGTCTTAGGTACTGCTTGTGGTGCACTATATTAATAACATTTTAAAATAAAATACTGCACCGGTATCAGGACCCAAGCTACCAATGGTAAGGGCTCCAGAGAGCAGAATCTCCTAACAATGTTGTATGACTAGGTGTACCACTGATGAAGTACAACTTCGCAGGCCAAGTCTTGATACTTGATTAGAAGAATATTACTATTTTTGTATAACCACACTGCTAGGGTAATAACCTGATGGATAGAGTTTTTGGATAGTCTGTTCTTTAATCTACTCAGTATGGGTACCTGTACCACACATGCTTTGGCAGCATTGAATGTGGTAGTCACTTTCTTAACCCAGAAGCAAAACATGATTATAACTTAGCTTGTAAACATTTTTTGTGTATCCTTAACCATAGTAATAATATTTTTAGGTATCTGGAGACAACTATATTTGTCACTCATGTTGGGAGTTGATAAATAGTAACCCAAATGATGGTCTTGAACATGAGACCCAACCACAACCTGGCCTTCGTGATGTATGTGCTGGATGTGGCAGGTAGATTTTGAGAATCAGGAGCAGGCTAGTTGTCCGACCAGAGATGTCTGAAAGGGAAACCCGAATAAAAGACATTGTATCGGAATGGATAAGGCCCTGCCAGGTTGGTAATGAAAACAATTTATATAGGGTTACTGGTAAGCCTAAGGTAAGGTTACTGTCAAGGTCTCATCACAAGTGGGCTTTTTGGATGCCAACCTTACCAGTAACCCTATAAACATTTAATATTACAAATAATGATATGAAATCCTAATATATTATTATTTTTGGCAACATTTTACTTTTATTGTTTCAGTTAATCTTAAATGAGGACATATGTGTGCCATGCTATTTACGGGCACAGAGAGTGGTGGACAGTTCTTATAGAAGTTCTGCTGTGGTTTCACCTTCTGTAATCAGTCAACCAACATCTTTTCAACAGACAGAGCAAACGGTGGAAGTTGAAGAGGTTGGTCCATCAACATTTGGAAATCCATTAGTGGAAACATCTACTGAACAAATATTGCCCACAAGAAGAATATCTGACACAGCAGAGGGTGAAGAGGCTAGTCCATCCACCTCAAGACGTCCATTACAGGAAACTTCTGCTGAACATATTATATTGCCCACGTTGAGAAGAGCGGCTGATACAGCATGGTGCTGCTTGTTTTTGGAGTGCAATGATGCTGAAAAGCGACATATACCTGATGGGCTCAGAAAACGAATTATAAAGGATTTTAATTTCTATATTCCTAGCAATGCTAGAATTTGCAATTTCCACCTAGGTAACTATTTATTTGGCAACCACCCATTTATTCTAAGTGCCCGAATTAAATCTAGGCATATAGGTAGCAGGTCCTATTATACATACATCGCACTAGATAGGAGGCTGGAGGGGCGAAATGCCATATTAGGATACTATTGTTATTGCCGTGGGAACATGGACAGTGGGCTGTTGCTCTCATGTTATGAGCATATTGTGGTAGATGGGCTATGCCAGACACCAGAGGTATGTCGCTGCACCAGCTGCCTTCTTAGATAATCTTTTAATTAGATAAATCAATACTTACATACTAAAAAAAAAAATATTCAAGATTCACAACAATTGTATGTCTTCAATATTTTATAAGTCATTATAAAGTAAATAAAAGCGATTTCTTTAAAATATATTTTTATTTATTTAACAAACCTCTAGTTTCAAGCAGAGCAAATATGCTTATTTATATTATATTCTAGGAGATCTAACAACTGGACTCCTTATCTAGTCATATTGTGTACCTTTACCACTTTAAAAAGTTATTACTACTTTATGAACCTTTTCGTAACGAGGGTTGATGTCTGTAAACCTAGCCAAACCCCTGAGCAGCATAGATTGTGTGAAAGATGATAGGTATGGTAGGTAGGTAGTAAGGGGGTGAATGCTAAGATGATGGCTTGTAGAGATGTAGATATGGAAGAGGACATACTGTGCCGATGGATTGGAAAGAGCAATAGGATGATGCTAAACTATATGTTAGCTAGGTTTAACCTGACCACAATCTAGTTTCTGGACAAGTAATGGGAGGACACCCTAGAAAAATCCACTGAAAATATTAGTGATGTCCTTAAAAAAGTCAGGCGCAACGCGCGGACATATGTTCGTGGATGAAGTAAAAGAAGTAGATACCTACCTATTACGAATCGTAGCAGATGGCGTTCTGTAGTTTCTACCTACCCTCACGGGATATAGGTGTGAATTTAAGTAAATATGTATGAATAAGCCATTCTACTACTGAATAATAGGCCAATAAGTACATGCCCAAAGGTTAGAGGTTAAGCATTGCCATCCAACGGGGCAATGCAGTCAGTCTCTTGGGCACATTCCCAGATGACGGCGATGTGGAGGAGTTTTTTGATGCGTTATTATATTAGTTTATTTTTGGTTTAATAGTTATAGGTTTTTCTTTTTTTAATTGTACGTGTAAATATTGTATATTTGCCCAAAGTACTTTAAGAATATTTTAGGTTATAATCTTCTACCGTTCATATCTTTTTTCTCCCATCTTCTATAACTTACTTCCCATTTGCTTTTTGGTTAGTCTTATGTCGTTCTTTAACAATTCATAAGTTTCTATAATGTATGCTACTCCTAACACTGGGTCCCACAATACATGTAGTCTCGCCATTCTCCTTTACGTTGACTCTGCGAGTTTGTACCAGTCACTTTGTTGTGTTTATTTTTGCATGTTGTCGAGAGTGGACCTTAAGGAGCTTGTAGCTAAGTAAAAGTTGACCGGTCATGATGGTTAAACTACGCTTACCGCGGTCGCACTGTGGATGGGTCGCCATCCATTTCATACCGAAACCCTTCCCTGCCTCGAAAAGTATGTAAAGCCGTTGGTCTCGGCTGTCATTCGTAGATCTTTGACAGTCTTTATAGGTAGTTAAAATCTAGTTACGCAGTAACTGGATTGTGGAGGTCAAATAGACAGGCGTTCCATGTAAAACACTGGTATTCAGCTGCAGCCGGTTAGACTGGAAGCCATTATAGTTGGGAAAAGGCTAGGCAGATGATGATGTTGTCAGGAGTGGACCTTCTTAACATTGTATTGAGTAGGATAAGCTAACAATACCCTTGTCCGGAACGTTGGCCGGTGCGGAGACAGACTCCTTATTATGGACCTCCTTTGAAGCAATCTCATGTGTGTAGTTTGAAGAAAAACGTGATTTTCTTCGAGTTTTATTCCATTGTGGAAACGAGTAGTTTGTTATCTTTACAAGTATTATTATGAAAGTTTTTCATTCAATATTTTATATGTTTTGCGTCACATTATTCATTCAATGTAATTGTTTGTGTGTTCGATAATTTTTGATGAGATTTAGTGTCCCCTATTGAATAAATATTTGAAATATAAAAGCAGGGTTACTATTTTCCGGTATTAAACTAGTAAGAAATACATATTTATATATACATTATTAAATATATATATAATAATAAATATTAATTTACTTATCTATACTATATAATATATATAATATAATATTATAAAGCTGAAGAGTTTGAATTTGAGTTTGTTTGTTTGTTTGGTTGAACACGCTAATCTCAGGATCTACTGGTTCGAATTGAAAAAAATTTTTTGTGTTGGACATTCCATTTATCGAGGGAGGCTATAGACCCATGCGAAGCTGGGCCTTGTCGCTAGTAAATTATATATCAAAGCGGTACATTTTCATCTACTGCATATACATACTTATCAAACCGCAAAACTACACCGCAAACCACAAAAACATAACCTAATTCTAATTTTATCCAAATCGAAAATTCTATTCCAGTACCTATTTCATGGTAGCTGGTGACTGAATAATGAACTCGCTTTACATTATTTAGCTGGTATATACCGGCTAATTTTCCATGACACAATATTTTGCTGTAATCAACAAATATTTTACAATGATTCCTTAAAATATCCGGAAAATATTTGTAACGTACCGGAACTGGGTCGTTTTCAATCGGTCCGCTTTCAAATTAGACTTTTTTTCATTTTATCTATTGGTCCGTAGTGCACACTATTCAGTAGAACTACTAATTACTTTGATCATAGGTATACATCGCGTTGCACAATCGCTGTTGAATGTATACATAGGCGATTTAGTGAAACGTTTGGATCTGTCGCAGTTTAGGATAACGCTGTTCATCAAAGTTGAAAAATAACAGCGTGGTTTTTTTTGTTAAAAAAATGTTTGTACTAAAGCTTTGGAATGTTTGTGTTGGTATTTGTGAGTGGAAAATATTTATTTAAGCTACCTGCTGTATGTAGAAAGTTGAGCGCGTGTATTGCGTAGATAACGTGGGTTAGTTTTTATTCCTCTACAATCTGCAGTGAAATTCTGTAAAAAATCACCCGCAAATTCGAATCATACCTCTAAAGTAGTTACGTAAAATTAGTTCCCCTTACCTATGTTCTCATTTAGTGGCGCTAGAGTAGTATTCATCGAGTGAGAGAATACTTAAATATAGTTTTCACTACGGCGGAATTAGATATAAGCACTGAAGTGAGTTCAAGCTTACAGAATGGCATTGCTGTATTCTTAAATGAGAGATATTTTAATTAATAGCGATTTAAAACTTTAGTTCAGTACGCATTTTTCAGGTAGTGAAATTAGTAATGAATACGAAATATTTTTTAATAAAAGATCAACCTAAAATGTGAAACAAAGTCTGCTGTTCTATACAGTTTGATCGTTTTCTAATGCATTTCATTTTCAGAGTGGGACCGGTAAAAGTTGTGTTGTATACAGAGCCGACATTTCTAACATTGAAGTAAAAACCTTCACTTTTTGAATCATTCAACACAATCTTTTGAATTCTCCTATTAATTTTATTCTTTTTCCTTATTTGAAGAGTTCGTGGCTAAATAAAAGCTGTACAGATCGACCGATCATGGTTAAGCTACGCTTGCCGCGGTCGGAACGTGGATGGGTGACCATCCACGGTCACCCATCCACGCACCCCTCCGTGCATTGGTAAGTTCTTGAAGTTGTTGGTCCCGGCTGTCATTTGTATGTATCTAGATCTTTAACAGTCGTTTAGTCAGAAGCCAGAAATTCTGACAAGTCTTTTCAAAGGGTGTCGTGTTACCTAGAATCTAGGTTGTTAAGGTTATACAGGCAATCACTCTATGTAAAACAGTTGAATTCGGTTACATTGGAAGCCGACACCAACATTCTTGAAAGACTAAACAGATGATGTTTCTTCCTTATTTACTCTTATCTGGTTCTATCTGGCGCTCAAGAGACTCTAGCTCATTTGACCATATCCAATTCTTTTGGATTAGTTTATTCCTGTAAGATAAACGCTGTTCATATTTAGAAAACCTTCACAGTCCGCTACTAGGGCTGAATATCTAATAATAATATTTTTTCAACATACGAACTTATGAAGTAATTTGCACAGTAGATTGAACTTTCCCGGTTACAGTACCTGGTGAAATATAGACAGTAGGTACCTACATATAATACGATCAAATCTTCACCAAAGATTTACTCAGAGCAAATGATCGGCACCTACTATTAATATGCAAGGCCACGGTTCTCATCAGTGTAAATCGGCCTTATCGATAAGTTTAATAAGCGCGCGGTAGGCGACGTCAAAGAGCTTGCGCCGGGAACAGCCGCTGATGTATGCCTGCCTCAATCAATGAACAGATAACGTCAGTTAGGAGATTGAAAAATTCAGGTTATTATAAGACGGTAAACGGCATTACGGTTAAATACTGCAATTGGTGCTTCGTGGCGCATTAATTTCGGTTTTATATGGATAATTTTAGCGTATAACAAATTATATTTTAATGCCGTTACGGTTTTTAATGACGTTTAATGCTCGTTTGTTACCTGTCTCTTTAGGAAGGTCAGTTAAATGGGTAAGGTAGCCTGCAATCACACGAGTCAATCAATTATAATGAAACTGCAGATTTTTTCAAATTAATGAGACACTATTACATATTCACCTAAAGTCACCGACATTGCGCGTCGAATCAGCACGCTAAAGTGGAAGTAGGCCGGCCACGTCTGCAGACGGACAGACGGTAGATGGAGAAGACACGCTATAGAGTGGAGACCGCGTTTGGGCAAGCGTAGTTTGGGACGCCCTGCGGCACGATGGACCGACGATTTGAAAAAGGCGGCTGGCAGCGTATGGATGCGCGCTACCCAAGATCGTGTTAGTTGGCGAGATCTGGGCGAGGTCTACGTTCAGCAGTGGACGACAATAGGCTGATAAGTATTCTTCATGCTATTGCTTAACTACTAAGTACTGGGATGTGCAGGTCAGACAGGCAGTCGCTCTATGTAAAAACTGGTTGTAGCTATATCTGGTTAGTTTAGAAGCCAACCCCAACATACTTAGGTTAGCAGATGATGATATAATCGCTTAAGTAAAAAAAAACTAAGCATTATGCATATTTTCACAATACAGTTAAATAGCGACGTCCTGTGGCATGATGGTCCGACGATTTGAAGAAGGTGGCTGGCAGCAGATGGATGGTAGCTGCTTAATTGCCCATGACCAGGTTGGTTGGCGATCCCTGGGGAGTGCGGCTTACGTTTAGCAGTAGACGACAATATAGGCTGTTATATACAGATAAATAATGATAGTAGCAGCTTATTATTATCCACAATGTTCTATGTTTTCACAATAAATAATTATACAATTTTAATTTTTTTTAAATAAATGATTAAAAAGCCCTACCGAACACATTATAAGTCGATAGAGATACCAACCGAAAAAATCTACCATAAAATGCAGTCTTAATTAAGATCAATTTATTCATTTAACGTAAGTTAAGACCAAAGATACGATACGACTCATGGTCTTATTTAAGCCTTTTATAGAGATCTGAAGTGATAGCACTGATTTATAACTTAAGCAGGAACGTTATTGAATGAAATAATTAAGTTATTGCTTTGAATTTAAATAAAAAAATAAGCAGACACTATCTTTAGTTGGTCCTTTGGTGTTTAAGATTATCTTTAATCGGTTAAATGTGATTTTTAACGAGGTAACTGTAAGGTTCTAGTCGATCTGAGATCAAAGTAATAAAACGTGTTTATGGGATAATTATCTGTACTTACTATGTAGTTACTGTGTCCGGGCTAAAATAGCACCCCCCCATTTCATCCCGAGGGTGTTGTCGAAGGCGACTAAGGGAAAATCCGGAGGTCGGGCAGCAGCGGCTTCCGTGTACTCAACAACTTCTGGGTATCTTCAAGGCACGAATAAACCGGTTCATCCGATAGGCAAGCGTGTTCCAACTTAGGCCGCATTATCACTTAAGATCTGGGCCTCAAGTCTGCTATTACAATATTGTCAAAATGGTCTATTATTGATTTCATAATTGTTGATTTTGACAAGTTTGGTAATCTACTAATATAATGGCGTCATTATGACTTTCCAATGGTCAACCACTGACACGCCATTGAAAGAAATGATATAGAATGGTAATCTCGTACAAAATGACAACTGAACTGACTTAGGCGGTAATCTGCTAAAATTTTGACAGTTCCTTTGATGAGTGACCAACCATTAGAACGTCATTGTGCAGTCATTGCTTTTAATTCGATCGACCATTATGGATTTAGCAGATTACGAAGTTTTAGCAAAATAACAATGGGATCGTGTTAGAATGACGAAATTATCAAAATAGCAGACTTGGCCCCCAGGTGAATTGCGGCAAGCCTATTTGATAATTTAAAAAACTTCACTGCGATCCCCAAGACGCCTGTCAAGCGTAGGGATTATGGTAAACCCCCCCCCCCCTTATGGGGGAGGCCTTTGTTCAACAGTGGACGTCTTCAGACTGATGATGATGATGGTGCACATAGTACCTACAGGCGGTTTTTGAATAGATGCCATTTTGTACCCATAGGTCATCTAAAGCGTAGAGTGCAATTGGACGTTAGGCCGTCTGTCACAATTGTCTTGTGAACATCTATTGTGTAACGACCAAAAGATTGAAACGATGTAACAAATAAATTGTATAGAATCTAATGTACATCCTTTGTACTTCCAAATAAAGTTGTGATTCATTAATTCAGTTATATAATTATGACGTGTGTTACCTCCACGTTCAAATTTAATATATTCTTATATTATAAAGAATGTAAATTTTGTTTGTAAAACTAATATTTGAAAGTAGGTACCTACTGGACCATTACAAAACATCTTTTACAAAAAAAAAGCTACACCATTATTTTGAGTGCCATAGACTATTTCAGTGGAGAGAGAAGAAGAAGGCGCGGGCAGTAGTGCTAGTCATGGATTTTTCAAAGCATAATTTGCTCTGACTTAGGCACAATCAATGTAAGTTGTCGCATATTTTAGCTCAATTAGTAGATAAATAGGACAAAACTAATATAATTATTTCACAAAACTACATAACATGCAAGTCATTACAAAATATTCAACATAAAAACTCCATCTGAATGATTCAACAAAATTCAAAACACTTTAACTTAATTATAACGACCCAAAAAAACTCCGTTACATGCATTCGTACACAAACTGCGGTCATCTTAATTGCTATGAATAACTACACTCCCGTTTATCGATGTCAAACATTTCAATATTGATGTTTTAATTAAAACCTCGATGGCCGTTTCGATTTTGTTTCTTTTTTGGCGGACCACTTTGTATAATGAATGTTCAATTTGTGAGTAAATCTGGACTGGAGTTAATGATTTTTGAATAAGAGGACAGCATGCAGTAAAACAGCAACATGCACAGAGGCCAGCATAACCAATTACCTCAATCTGTCACAGAATCATGGCAGGATTTGTACAAAAAAAATTAAGATGTTTAGAGAAGTTGAAATTCTAATTCTTATATTCTTGGGCACCTAAAGAATATCTTTAGGCATTTACAATACTATTTTTAAAATCCCGCAAAAAAAAAGTTAATAGTTTAACGAAAAGCTCATTATTTCAAAACGAAACGGCGACTGACAGTAACACTGACAGGCGCCGTTTCGCAGTTCTTACATTGAAATTGCATCGGGTAATAATTGAGCTCTTAATGGGAAATAATATCACAAATAATGCTGATTTTTTTCCCACACACATTTGTCACATCTATTGCCTGTCAATTTTATAGATCCGTTAACATCGCTTGTCACTTTCTTTTTTTTATAAACACAAAATGGGCATCGAGATAAAACGAAAAAGTGTTATTTTCATTTCGTAATATTTTAATTATGCGGGGGTTTAAAAATATGCTAAGCATATCAATCTACTCCTGGTAATATATTCTTCACATTGAAAAATATTTTAAACCCTCTAAATTACTTTTTTTTTCATACAAATGAATGCATGAATCTCGCCATGATTTTTTGTTTGATAGTTTTTCAACTTTATAGCAAAAGAATAAGGTTCATGTTCTATTGGAAAAATTTGCCAGTTTGGGATAGCTTGACGTACTGGCGTCTGTACACTGAACTCTTTTATTTATTTATTTGCTTAGACTTCGTTGTCTGCGGGATTTTTGTTTGCGCTAAACCCAATTTTTTTTTCTAATACAAAAGTAGCCTATTTTACTCCTTATAACATATTTTTCCTTATGTTAAGTCTCGTTAAGACCTGCCGTTTTGGATTAATCCTTTGATAGGTTAATAACTAAATACACAGCTTCGGAATAAACACTAGTAATATATTAATATACTCAACAGCCTGATGCTCTTTTAGCTTTGCTTTAGCACACGATGACACCCACGTTTCCAGTCAGCTTTAATGAATTGTATGAGAAGATAAATAGCTTCCAACATGTTGTTGGTGTCTTCTTTCGAGCTGCTGACGAAGGCTACACATCCTTCAGAAGCGCAGTATTCTGTAACAATATAGTGTTTAATTCTATGCTGCACAAATATGGCATAAATTGTGCTAGAATTATAGTAAATTGATTTATATAGTTCGGGCGGTTCGCTACCTAACATTGTAATTCCGATCCATCCTAACTTTTACCAGTAATATAAATATTGTAGTTCTTTATTTAAAAAAAAAACGTTGCCACCACTGGGAATTTCTCCTGTGTCGTGGGTGCGTTTACAAACATATAAACTCACATACACAAGCAGCGGATACTAAAATATTTTGGACAAATCGCTCGTTGAAGCACTGACAGCCTAGAGAAGCTAATGGTGGTTGGTCAGGTCAACGGGAAAAGAGCACGAGGTCGTTCCCCTACCCGGTGGTCAGACCTGGGGGCCAAGTCTGCTATTTTTATAATTTCGTCCTTCCAACACAATCCCACTGTCATTTTTCTAAAAGTTCGTAATCTGCTAAATTCATAATGGTCGGGCAGTGGTCGGGCAATGGTCTCGTAATAGAATTGTACATTGTCGTATTGCCATTAATAAGAAACCCGTTAGTAGAAATGATTTTTGAAAAGCTACTACTAAATTTGAACATTAATTCATGTCAGATTTCATTTATATATTTTTTTACATATTATTAATAGTGTTGTAAGCAATTTGAAGTAGTAAGAAGTTCGTTAACTAAGTCAGTCATTCATTTGTCATTATGTACGAGATTACCATTCTATATCATTTCTTTCAATGGAGTGTCAATGGTTTAACATTGGAAAGTCATAAGGACGCCATTATATTAGTAGATTACCAAACTTGTCAAAATCAACAATTATGGAATCAATGATAGACGATTCTGACACTATTGTAATAGCAGATTTGAGGCCCTGGTAAAGACGCTCACTGGCCTGCCAATAACCAAAGCTATTAAGACCGCCGAAGACGCACGTGGAAGAACGTTGTACACCGAGTGATCAATTACACTTCATACTAGACACGACCTTCAGCAATGAAGGTACTGACTAAGAAGAAGACACAAACAGCCAGACCCGGAACAACTATCTGTAGACCATACAAATATTTGTTCAGTGCGGGAAACGACCCCGCGACACGCAGCACAGCAGTCAATCGTTTAACCACTGCGCCAATCGTGTCGTCAAGCTGACTAATGTAGACTTCTTTTTTGTAAACGTTTATTTAATAAATAAATTATAATTATTAATTATGATGTTTTATAAAGAGCCACACAAAACATCATGTTAAATAACTGCCTACTTTGTACAAACGTTTACGATTCTAGGAATCGGGGATGTTGGAGTCTTACAAAGTGAATGTCAACCTACTTCTGACATTTAGTTTTTATTAAAACGAAAAATTTACATTATTTTGCAGGAACCAATCAAGGTACCGACATATCTAACTATGAATTTTGTGGGAAATAAATTCATGATTTTAAAATCATACAAAAAATAACTAAAATGAATAACAAACGTTAATTAAACTCATTTCTATTCGGGTATGTAGAAGAAATTTCTTTCTCCGAAAGCTATACTATTCCTAGTTTACCCTTTTGACCGCCAAAACTTGTTTGACTCGAAAAACCATTCATTCATTCATTCATGTAGTCGTGCGTGACCGCGCCATGCTGGGCACATTTGCTGGGCGCGGTTTGTCACCTATACTACCCGTGCGCGATAAGTTAAGACCTTCTAGGAATGCGACTCCCCCGCCCGCATCCCTCGCATTTCCCCGATGGCGTCATCGCGCTCATTTCCCAACTTATCACGCACGGGTAGTACATGACTGTGGCGGTCAAAAGGGTAAAAACCGGACAAGTACGAGTCGGACTCGCCCACTGAGGGTTCCGTTCAAATTCCGTGAAATGGTCACCCATACAATTATGACCGTGCATATCTCGATGATTGATTACGTACTTTAAATAAAGAATATATTTTTTTATGATTTAATTACAAATGTAAAGTTTTCAGACTTTTCCCTTTACTTGTAATATGAGACGATTCTGGGTCAACGGGAAGTACCCTTGTTGTGTTTGTTGTTTTCCAATTGTGTTTCCCATTTTTCACGTTAACTTCGAAGTTTGATTTTTTTTACAGCTTCAAGGGACAGTAGACTAATTAAGCATATGGTTTTAATTTTAATTCGATACCTTCAAGCGTTTCGAGACAAAAGCCTTGACAGACAGATGGACAGACTGACAGACAGACGGACAACAAAGTGATCCTATAAGGGTTTCGTTTTTTCCTTTTGAGGTACGGTACCCTAACTTCTAAAAATATATTCTTACTAATAGAAGACATTAAACCGAACATTTATCGAAATGTTGTAAGTTACAGTCCACAGACATAGGTACTTAAGAGCACTAAGAGCATACTTGTGAAGATAATATAAGTGTACCCTGTATAGACGTACGGCTCGTGGAAAGTGTCGTTGAAGCAAGAGGTCTTAATTAAAGACAATCATATCCAGACGGTCGCAGATAGTACTGGAAGACCTAAAGAGCAATGTCTGTTTCGCACTCGGTGTATTATATGCTGCGTCTTCACGTTTATTTACTGTTGGCTCTATAATGTTTAACTATTTTCTTATGATTTCGCATAAATGTTTATGTTTAAAAGTAAAGTTTAAAAAGAGGGCAACACACACCTAAGCCGCTGGACACATAGAAAGGACTAAAACGATAGACATATGTCTCTTCCGCGTCCCTATCATACAAAATGTATAGAAGCGTCGCGACGCAACTTATATAGAAAGGACAGGGCGCGGACACGACGTTTACTCGTCTGCGCCCTATTGTAAAAACATATAGAAAGGACGGGGTACGAACGCGGCACGGGCGCGAGCGGGTCGGGGGTGCGGGTGTGGTGGGGTGCGGGTGCCGGGAATCGTGAACAGTGCGCACATCGCTGTGTCACATACTAACTACCTGCGTAATCTCTCGTGGCGCCCAGCGTCACGTCCGTGCCTCGTATTTTCTACTACGTGTTTTAAAATGTCCCGACGTCGCTCCGTGTGCGCCCTGTCCGCGCCCCGTCCTCGTCTTAGGTCTTTTCTGTGTATCCAGCGCGTAAGAGTAGCTCATAGGAATTAAGTTATTATGAGTTTGATATAAATTATTAAAGAGATCCTGACGGATCTTTCTTTAACCTTTTGACGACCGCAGTCATGTATAGATGACAAATCAAAATGTGCCCAGCACGCCACGGTCACGATTATACGACAGACCTATACGTAATTCGTAGCTTGGCGCCGAAGGCACGTTTTTGCATTTTTGTCACAAAATGACAATAGACCGCGCGGAACAATGAGAGTGAAGCCAAAAATGCAAATACAAATTCAAAAGCGAATACCTACAACTCGCTTCGTGCTATACTGACACGAGTCAGTATAGCACGAAGCGCCCCATGGTTAAAAAAAAAACAAATAAAAATACAAAAAAAATTCAAAAGCGAATGTAATCACCAGATTGTAGGTATTCGCTTTTTAATTTGTATTTGCTTTTTTGGTTTCACTCTCAGTGTTCCGCGCGGTCTATCTGCCATTTGTTTCATAATCTGAGGTTGAACCATACAAAATAATGGAAAACGAAGGTGATATAATCAGTAAGTTAAATGATCAAATCTAACTTCATAATCTATACTAGATTTTATCTGGCAAGTTAGTTTTTTGCAACAAGAAAAAATATTTTGTGCTGATCATTGAATATATGGTACTATTTCAGGCAGCGTAAAGCGCAATATTAAATTCCACTAAATGCTACATTTAGAAAACAAAGTGCGTAGAAACCCTATCCGTTATTATAACTATGTATAAAGTCAACAAGTTCTAGGTCTTAGTTTGAATAGTTGGACCTAGGACCCTTGACTGTATTGTTCTTAATTTTCAATAAACCAATATTAGGTATACTAGAATACTAACGAGTAAGCTCAGTTTTCTCAACTTCTAACAACTTACAACCTACCTACTTATTAAACTGTGGGAGTAAATATCAAAGAAGCCTTTGTAGCTAGTGTCTAAATGACAATGCCAGATTCTGCCCCACCCATGTACAGAAAAGTAAATTAATGAAAATAATTGAAATGAATATAGAACCTTTCTATACTAAATTGTTTTTCTTTAGAACTTGCGGATTACGAAATACCTTCCCACAAAATACAATTTCATTTTACCTAAAATACAATTTAACCTATAATCAATGTCATTATTGTTTTTAGATTTAAACGGAAACCGCAAGGTCTACTGTCACTAAGACTAATGTTTAGTTATCAGCAATAAATAACCAGTAAGATGCTACATATTGCACATGACTTTTATTGAGTGGGGCAAAGTTCTATAGAGTTTCTGGCATTGTCCTTTCAGCTTTTTGTCGACTTTTAACACGTCATAACTTTATGTTTGTTTTTGTCGAAGTGTTAAGCAAAGGTGTATCATAGTACAGCCACAATTTTCCAGTTAAGTTTAGGTCCTATGTATATGATCATCAACTGGGCGCTGATTCAGACCCTGGCCTACTACTGAGCCATTGATGATGGAAAAATCGTATAATACTTAGCCTGACATTTAAAGCCAAAGTCAAAGCCTCTATTGCAATTAAACAATTTACAGGAACTTTTGTATTGTCAAGGGGATCGAACCCAGGACCTCATGCTTAGAAGACAGTAGTGTATGGGACCACCAGATTAACGAGAAAAGTAGAGTATTTAACTTAATTAGACATTATAGTTCCATTGGGTTAGGATGTAATGTTAAATGTAGGTATGATGTGAAGAGTAGGTATATCTGTAAAAGTCCAATAACCACACAAGTAGTCCATTGAAAACAAACAATGTCTTGCAGGTAATTTCCCTAGTGAACTTTAAACTGCCAAAATATTCCATATTCTTTAAGTCCCAGAATACAAGCAATAAGTTTTCTTATTTCCAAGCGGTAGTTGCATTTTTGCTCTAATTTCTTTACTCCCGTGTGATGTCTAAACTGCGCTGTTTTTTCACCTCCGAACACAATATCAAAGAGGCAAAGCAATCTCAGTGAGTAGTCTTACGTTGGGCATTCCCCGGTGGATGCAGCTGCAAAGTCAAAGCGCCGATTGCAATATTTCACGGCAATTTTTCAATATCATCAAATCGAGGAACAACGGAATGGAAAAGTGCATTACGACAAGGAACACATTTTGTAAGACTTTAATATGATTTTCTTACTTTTTAATTTTGCCTGGCAACACAATTTCAGTTCAAATTAAAGGGTGTCGTTGTAACCTTCGGTTACTCGAACGATAAATTTATGTGACAAATTGTCAAACGCGTAAGTTGTTGAAATTAGTGGACTGAATTATCTTAGCCAATCGAAGCAACTTACGCTGATTGACGATTTGTCACATTATATTAGCATTGATTTGCAGTAGGTCGATTCTATCTATTCTAGTCTATTCTAGAACACCTAGGTGAAGTGAGCTGTCATCCGTCCAGATGCAAGGGATTGACAAAGCAGACGGACGGATGACAGCTCACTTCACCTAGGTGTTCACCGAGGGAGATTGTAACAGAATAGCACTACCGATGGAAGTCATGAATTTAACGTGAAAACAATTAATTTGAAAGGAACTCGACGAAGAAAAAGAAACATAATTTCATTGCTTTTGGTTTTTTTTTAATATCTTTTAAAATAAAGGGTCTCTTTTAACGTACGTATATTGAGAGTAAATTATATAAAATGATTGGTCTTTCGATCCCATTGGATAAAGTTTGCCCATTTTATAATCCGTAACAACGGGCCAATATCCTAACGTTGGTCCAAACATTTTCTCCAACAATTTGTCGCTGTTAACCCGACACATAAATAAGAGGACGGGTTATTGGAAATGTACAGCGAAACCCAAGGGTTCTCCATAGGATATGGCGACAGAAAGACCGTTTCCCATTTAATATTCTAACATTTCAGTAGGACAACTCGCGGAGGGGACGCCTGAAAAATTTAATAAGAGTTCAAGAAATGCTTACTTTTTATTGCACAGTCAACTGTGAAAAGTTTTATAGCTCTACGATACTCCTCCGTAATTTATAAAAGTGTCGGAATGTTGGAAACTTGTATTAATATAATATGGTCGTTGAAAGTATAGGATTTATATTTTAAAGTTTGTTTCCGTGCCTATATTCCACTGCGCCAATAAGGACCAAATTAGTATACTAAATCGTCACCCATAATCACTATCTTCATGTTAACCTTTAGACGCTCACTGCTGAGCATAGGTTTCCCCCAAGGGGGGTTTAGCTGTAATCGCCATGCTTGGCTGATAACTGTTGTCGATTGCACTTAAGATCAGGTGAGTTGCGGTCAAACGCAAGCCTATAACAATATAAAAAAAAAGTAGACGCCATGGTACTCAGAAGGACGCTACTGCCCATCCATCCATAGAGGGATATTGATCGATTATCGCCTTCTACGATACCCACGGGTAGAAATGGGCCGGCAGCACACGGTTACTTACGTAATCACTACCTTAACAATAATTATGTTATCATTTTGTGTTTGTTTTTTTTGTGTTTTTTTTGTGTGTTTTGTTTTGTGTTTTGTGTTTTTGTGTTTTGTGTTTTTGTGTATTGTTTTGTGGTTTTTATAAATATGTATGATAGTCTGTAAGGTATATATGTTATGGGTCTTTTGTTACCCGAAATAAATGATATTATTATTATTATTATTATTTTTCCTTTTCATGCTTTGCAAATCATTTAAAAGCACGAGTATCAAAGAGATTTGCTCTTATGACGTATAGATTAGGTACTTAGTTTCATGGAAGGGAAGTGACCTTTCGCCGACAAGCTATCGTAATTTCGCAAACAATTGTTACTTACTCACAGTGGCCGCAGTTAATATCTATAATATTACTTACTTATTTATAATTTGTCATTGATTGTTTATTCTGTTGAGCATAAAACAGATTTAGTTGTTTCTTTCCTTTTTTTTTTTAATGTCTTCATGTAATTTTGATCCTTTACTCGCTGATTACCTAAAATGCAGTCTGCCAATTTCGCGTGATGCCAAAATGTCATTTAAAATAAGCGTTGAGACTAAGTATGTTTTTGGCTATGTTGCTATAGGTCTACTCCTCATATTGCCCATTTAGCGATACGACTATGTCACAATAAACCTATTTCTCACTATGGTCATTTAGCGATATGAATATGTCGCAATAAACCAATTTCTAATCATGTGAATTTACGAGAGTCGAATGTTCAATGCAAACTTCAATACAATAGAGGGGATCTGGCGCTCGGCGGCCGCTGCCGCGACACCGCTCGCTGCGCTCGCTCGCCTTCGCGCTTTGATGGTCACAGTTCTAACCTAACCTAACCCAAACGACCCACCATACCACCAGGGTATGGCCTGTGGTATGATGGGCGACTAAAGGATTTTGATTTCTTTGTAGCCTATATATTAAGTACTCTATATAATATTATATATTGTAACAATTCTGATAGTTTAAGAGAAATAAAAGGCTATGCAGAATTGTACGTATTGAATTTAATAGCTCTCACACGAAAGTTAAAATGTGATGAGTATCAAAAACAATTGTAAGTATAAAAGTTAGCACTGACCTAAACGCACTAAGGTTAGGCAGTACCCAGGAGGATTATGATCCCCAGCCTGGCCAGCGCACAGGATCAGCCGAAGAGAAGTCTGACGCGATCAGCTCGGGGACGGAGGCCCCCCCAGGCGGTCAGTAGGACCAGCCCTGGGCAGCAAGAGGCACGTGACAGCTCGACTTAGCCTCTAAACCGACTCTCGGTTGCAGACTGGTAGACTTCAGTAAGTAGACTGGTAGTCTTCAGTAACGTACGCATATGGGTAATCAGAGTGTTACCCCAGCGACTCCGAGATCTAGACTGCAGCAACGTTAGCGTAGGAACAATCAGCGTGTCCAACAAACGGCTCCAAGAACTAGACTCAGCAACGTAAGCGTATCAGCAATCCGCGTGTTTACCAAACGGCTCCGAAATCCAGACTCCAGCAACGTATGCGTATGAGCAATCCGCGTGTTTTTCAAACGGCTCCGAAATCCAGACTGCCTCTTTGACAGGTTTTGTTTTCTGACCGTTGTTCCGAAAATTCATAAAAAATCCAATTATGAATCTTCTTTCTAGAACGGTCAAATCGTTTTTTATATAGCAACGGCCAGACTCAATAATTGTCGAATGCCATTTATTTTAATAATTTTTATTATAATATTAGTGCGATTCAGATCTAAAGGAACACACGATAATACAGCGGGTGTTCAGCCGTTTACTATCTAACACAGACAAACAAGCTTACAAGATATACAACATAGAGGTTTTACGTTAGTAGCCGAAAACTTATTTTAGAAGAAATGTTGGCCGGTCGTCAATTTGACGACTGTCACTGACAGACATGTCAAAGCAAAACATTATTTATTTTTCAGGTTTGTAAATATTAATTTGATCCAATTATACAGGAATAAATTACAAAGGATGACGACAGGAACAGCATAAAAAAGCGTAAGGGTTTGTAAATATTAAACAATGGATGATAATTATGAAATGAAGATGATACAGGAATACAATTACAACACAGACAAAACCAGCACATATAACTGTGGGTACATTATATATTACTTATAAGATTCCAAGAATCCATACAACAAATATTATAAAATGTAGACATATCGTGCGATGAATGATTTCATGCCTATGAAAAGTAAATATAGTTTTTCGAGTTGAACCGAAACACGAGTTGAACCGAAACACTATAATATCTTGAAAAAATGTAAGTGCTGTGCACACCTGTAAGTGACAAATTCACTCTAGAAATTAAGCTTAATTGTTACAGTTCCCCAAAAAATGTATTAGTGAATAAGTCGTTGGAGTGCCTTAATTAAATAAATAAATAAATAGAGGAAGTAGACCAATGCGCTGGACTAACCAGACCCGCACTATACTCAACATGAAGGTCGCCAAAGCGGTTCACGACGCTGAATGCCGGAGCAGATGGCGCAACATAGTCCGCGGATAGTTGATGGGTCAGGAGTGTGATCAGGACCCCCAACATTGGAGAAAAGACGCAAGGAGGATAGGCTATAGGTTGCCTACGTAGTTGTGAATAATAATAATAAAACCAGCCTATAAATTTTCTTCCGCAGACCAAAGGCCTCTTTTCATAAAGAGAAGGCACGGAACGGAAAAGTGCATTACATAGATATAAGTCTTTTTGATATAATATATTACCTCGATATTGCCTCGAAGAGAGTGAAATAAACTTTCTTGCCAAACAAAACCGCTTTCAAAAAGTAAAAAATAACATTAAATTCGCAAGGTTTTTTTTGATGTTTTGTATTGCCGCTGACTTGCGAATTTAAAGTTTTTTTTTTACTTTATGAAGGCGGTTGTCTTTTTTGTAAAAATGTTTTTTAAGCTTTTTAGTGCTTCCTTCTTATCATACAAATTAAATACGAAACGGTCACACCAAAAAATTTCAGTCATCCCTTAATTTTCCACCCTTAGGTGTCGAATATTTTTTATATGGGGTCCCATATAAAACTTTCGAACTTTGAGGTGTACACAATCAAATCATAAGAATCATCGAAATTGGACTACACTGAAAAAAGTTATGCGTGGTCAAACATAAAAAATATAATATACAAGTACGTGTCGAATTGGAACCACCATTCTCCCATTCCCCATATTAATCACCTGTCATAAAACGAAAACAAAACTGCAACGACGTAGCTATTGATGTACTAAACTGCATAAAATCCAGTTATTTATTATCACAAGCGTCAGATGTGACTGGATATGCGAGTCTTAATTAAAACCATGCCAGACGGCGTTCTTATAAATTTTAATACAAAATGCCACTACAAAGAAATTGCGTTTGTTTTAATATTTTAATAAACTAGTCGTGGCTACGGGTTTAATATTAGATACTTAGTAGACAACTTAGTTTACCATTTACTTATTACTTACCTATATGCTTTGATATACCAAAAAATATATATGTATGAAGTTTTTACAGGTAAGAAACCCCATACCTTTATACGAAACTACCTTTTGGAAAGATCATTGACAGTCTTGGGTAGTCGCCAGAAAGTCTGACAACCAGTCTTACCCAGTAACTGGGTTGTAGAGGTCAGACAAGCAGTCGCTCCGCGTAAAACACTAGTATTCAGCTAAGTTCCGATAAATTAGAAACCGACCCAAATATAGTTAAGAAAAGGTTAGGTGAATGAATGATACCAACCTTGCTATCTATGGACACGGATTACATAGAACATAGTATTAATATTAATCGAATCAATATCAAAATAAATCAAAATAAAATTACCACATGAAAGCTGAAAGGGATCCGATGGATCAGCGTGAAGGGAATTAATGTATTAGTGAAAATTTCGTCTTTCCATAATTAAATTATTTCAGAGATAATTACCCAAGTTTCGTCAGTTCAAAGAAAATTATAACAAACCAATTACGATATTGATTGGAAGAGATAACTTAATAGTGTTCCAAGTTAAGGGTGCGCAGATTATATTTGTCTTGTTTGCAAAACGTAATTATATAAATTTGGAAATATACAGGCTGCGCACTCAAAATCCTTTGTCGTGTCTTTATTAGCCGTGTGGTACTCGCCGCAAATAGAATCACCCCATTTCAACCCGTGGGTGTCGTAGAATAGTCAATACCCTTATGTCCCCATAGGGATATTGACCAGAGGATTGGCAGCAGCGTTCTTCTGAGTACCTACTATAACAACCACTGCAATCGCCAATATGCATCGGCTAAACATAGCGATTACGGTTGAACCCCCCTTGGGGGAGACCTATACCCAGTAGTGGACGTTTCAAGGTTGACATGATGATGATATCTTTATAATGCTAGCCTCGGATCAAAGGGCTAGCCAGTGCTATTCTGTAACAATCTCCGCGGGCTAGGTTTCGTAATAGGATCTGGTACCATGTAGGAACGAAACCATAATGAAACGAGTGGATCTGGCCGTCTGTCCATCTGGGGGCCAAGTCTGCTATTTTTACATTTTCGTCATTCCAACACGATCCCATTGTCATTTTGCTAAAAGTTCATAATCTGCTAAATTCATAATGGTCGATCAGTGGTCGGTCAATGGTCTCGTAATAGAATTGTGTTATAATGACATTGTCATATTGCCATTATTATGAAACCCGTTAGTAGAAATGATTTTCCAAAAACTACTACTAAATTTGAACATTTATTAATGTCAGATTTTATTTATATATATTTTTACATATTATTATAAGTGTTAAGCAATCTGAAGTAGTAAGAAGTTCGAAACTTTAGTCAGTTATTCAATTGTCATTATGTACGAGATTACCATTCTATATCATTTCTTTCAATGGAGTGTCAGTGGTTGACCATTGGAAAGTCATAATGACGCCATTATATTAGTAGATTACCAAACTTGTCAAAATCAACTATTATGAAATCAATGATAGACCATTCTGACACTATTGTAATAGCAGACTTGAGGCCCTGTCCATCTGTCCGTCTGTTCGTCCGTCCATCTGTCCGTCTGTCTGTCTATCGGCCTGTCTGTCCGTCCGTCTGTTACGGAACTATTTCTTTTAAACTGTAATAGGTAGGTACACTTGAAATTATCCTTGGTTGACTGTTAGAGAATGCCTATAGTATTAAGTCTGCCTTTGTATCTTTGTGCATGAAGTACCTATAAATAAATAAATGAATTAACGACACGGTTGGCGCAGTGGTTGAGCGATCGACTGCTGCGCTGCGTGTCGCGGGTTCGATTCCCGCACGGAACAAATATTTGTATGGCCTACAGATAGTTGTTCCGGGTTTGGCTGTTTGTGTATGTGAGTTTATATGTTTGTAAACGCACCCACGACACAGGAGTAATTCCTAGTGTGGGGCAACATTTCTAAAAAAAAAAAATATCACAGAGTGTGTTATAATGGACTTAATGACACCAAATAATACAAGAAAAGTGATTTGCGCGGTTTCGATTCGTAGTTTTTTATTATTTGCCGTGTACTATTATAAACCTTCTAAAAAGGAAGACAAACACCATATATACAAGCTTCTGTATTATTAGGTAATAATATTAGGAAAACTTTGTAAACCCTTCGATAGTAATTAAGTTCAAGACAAAATGTTCGATGTTCTGATACAATACTGAAGGGTAATATCAAACGTGTTAGTTGTTATCAACTTGTGTTCCTCGTGTTAATGTAATGAGGTTCCTTGTGAGTCAATTAAGATTAGTTTACACAAGATGGGTTAAATTTTCCAAAAACAAGTACGTGTGGGTATAGAGAAATAACGGTTTACTAATGTTTGCCATAATTTAAAATGCCATAATTTTATATGCCATACTTTTATTTGCCATAATTTCAATAGAAATATTGCTTCAGTTGCTATAATCGTTAAATTACACAAAATCATTTTCACTAATTTCATTGGTCATAATCGATCAAGTGTCATAAAAATGTTAATCCATAAATTTATTTGCTATAATTTTTATTTTCAATAATTTCGTTTTCCATAACATTTAATCACCATTGCCCATACTAGTACAACAATGCTAGTTCAGTATAATCGCCTGCAATGTTGATGTTATGATCATGATAACAGAACAGATACAGATTTTTTAATCACAAGGAAACCTAAAAATAAACCTTCTCTATCCATTTGCATAAAATTTTAAGACCTAATATAACTTAACGTACATTTGTTTCTCCTAATTATATTTTTGCAATAACATTATTTACGTATAACGTATATAAATAATGATTAAGCATAACATTCTAAAGCATACATTTATTTAAGCATAATGATATTAAAACATGGTATTTTTACCATGCATGCAGTAACCACACAAACATGTAAACAAGCATACACCATGCATGCAGCAAGCAAGCATGCGGCAAGCATGCAGCATGCAAGCAAGCATGCAGCATGCAACATGCAACAGGCATGGTTTCTGTCACGGCTCCGGCGCTGCGGGGCTCCGGCGGTCCCACGCGAGCTTATCGTCGCAGATGTGTTTTACGCTCACCACCGAAGCTTCGGCCTTTTTATTTTTGGGACAAGCCCGCCACACTATTCCCTAACCACTGTAACTCCTGTAAGCCAGAATCAACAGTGGCGACCACCAGAAAAGCGCCAGAGCAATGAAGCTCGACGAGTCCCAGAGAAACGATTCAACTGTCTTGGATCCCGCAACGAAATTAATCAGAAAAGAACAGCGGAGGAGTAAGAAAAACATATTTTCCACTTCCCTCCAAATCAAGCAGGAGACAGAACAGAACTAGGCCAATAGGCACAAAGGGACGTTTACAACTGGGAGAAACCCAGTTGCTAAGCACCACGGATTATAATTGACATAATTAATGGGTCCTAAAAAGTGAGCTGTTACATTAAATTTGATTCTAATAATAGGTATGGCAAAATCGCTTGAACGTACGGAAATTAGTTCTAGATTCCATAAGGTCCGCATAATATACTGGTCCGGATGTAGCCTGTACACTATCCAACATAATATTGCGTTCTTTCTGCCAAAGAGTACACTCCCATAAGATATGATGTGCTGATTGTTCGTATTCACAGTCAGATGTAGAACATGGACACAAAGGCGAAGAAACAAGCTTGAAAAAAAATAATTTACTTTTAAAGTTGCCATGTCCTGTTAGAAGCTTCGGCTTGCTGGCCGGCTGCGCCGGCCAGCCTCAGCCGCGGTGGCGCGCGTTAAAACCACCTGCTCCTCAGCTCGCGGGCCGCCTCGCCCCTCCGCGCCTTCGCGGGCTTAGATTACACTCTAGTCGTAGGGCAGACATGACTACGTGGAGTCGGTTTTGCAGCGATTCGTTTCTGTCACTAACTTTTGTTGTAATTTATTGTTTTTTTAAGACAATACTTTAGCGTCGCACAATAGATTTGCAAATTATGCCTAGTAACATTATGCGAATTTAATTTATGCCAAAACAAATGTCTAAATATTATTTGCTACGCAATTGAGGACATCTGGCACTCGCTACGCTCACTCGCCTTCGCGCGTTGTGCGGTCAACACCTAACCTAATCTACCCGTTTCGATTTTTTTGTCTAACTATTGTTACAGTTCTAATATTTTAGGAAATAAAAGGCTATGTAGAACTGTACGAATTGAATTTAATGGCTCTCACACGAAAGATTAGAATGTGATGAGTATCAAAAACAATAGAAGTAAATTTAAATCACTAACCTAAACGCACTAGAATAGGCAGAGAGTTCCAGGTTAGAAGGATCCACAGCCTGGCCGGCAACAGGATCGGCCGAAGAGAAGACTGGCGTGATCAGCTCGGGGACGGAGGTCCCCCAGGCGGTCAGTAGGAGGACCCGCCCTGGGAGCAACAGGCACGCGACAGCTCGGCTTAACCCGCTTAACCGACTCTCGGTTGTAGACTGGTAGACTTGCAGTAAGTAGACTGGTAGACTTCAGCAACGTAAGCGTATGGGCAATCAGCGTGTTACCCAAGCGACAGCGAGATCTAGACTGTCTCTTTGACAGGTTTTGTTTTCTGACCGTTCTTCCGAAATTCGTAAAAAATCCAATTATGAATCCTCTTTCTAGAACGGTCAAATCGCTTTTCTAAACCGGGGTATTATAGTACCGGCCAGACTCAATAATTGCAGACTTATATTAGTGCGAATAAGATCTAAAGGAACGCGATACATCAGCGGGTGTTCAGCCGTTTAATATATAATTCAACCATACGTGCTTACAAAATCAACAGCATAGAGGATTTACGTTAGTTAGCCGTAAACTTTTAGAAGTAACATTGACGGTCGTCAAGTTTGACGACTGTCATTGACAAACATGTCAAAGCAAAACATTATTTATTTTTCAGATATAACTAAAAATATTTAACAGGAATAAAATGTAACGAAATACAGACAGGACCAGCTTAAAACTGTAAGTACATAATATAAATTCTATTTAAAAGATTCCAAGAATCTATAAAAACAAATATTATAAAATGTAAACATCAAATGTTATGAATGATAGCATGCTTATGAAAGTGAATGTAGTTTTGTGTTAACATTGTGTTAGCACAATACTATACTATTGATTACTGTAATAAATCATTTGGTTAGTGGGTGGCCTTAATGACATTAATTTTTGTACAAAACAATAAACGTTTCAAAATTATATTCATTGTTGCTTAGGTCAAGTAACGATTATGTAATGTGTTACTTATAGAAACTAATGATTATAACATATGTTATTATGGCAACTAATTTTATTGCAAATGAAAGTTATGACTAATAAGTTGATATGACAAACGTTATTAGTATAAATGATAATAGTACAAGTAAATATTATGACGGGGGACGATTATGGAAAACAATAATAGTACAAATGATTTTATGGAAAATAAGACAATACCAGAAATAACACCATGTTCGTTAATTTAGATAAGAAATCTACTGGAACCCGGTTGCCCGGTGAGGCAAAATTACCTACTTACTATGCAGACATTTTTGGCAGATATATGTAGGTACTTACACGACCTACATGCAATAAACTGTATTTAAATCAAAACTAATATTATAAAGAGGAAAGATTTGTTTGTCTGTTACGATTTAACTCAAATTTAAAAACACACAAACAAAGAATTTTTGAAATCGGACCAGTAAGGTCCGATTTCAAAAATTCTTTCACCAATCGAAAGCTACATTATCCCTGAGTAACATAGGCTATATTGCACTATTAAATAAAATAGGGGTCCTTATGAAAATTCACGCGGACGAAATCGCGGGCACAGTGCTAGTATTTTAATGAATTGGAACATGATTCCATGTACAGACGCCAGCACATCAAGCCATACCTAACTGTCAAATTTTCCCAATTAAAAATGAACGTTATGCTTTTGTTATAAAGTTGAAAATCTATCAAAGAAATTTGACAGATTGTAGTAGCTTGATGTGCTGGCCTCTGTACAAAAAACCATATAATTCCAAATTGAAACAGCATCCTAGTAACAGAAAAAGAGAAAAATTACAAGGAGTTCTAATCATACTTAGTTTCTAACCGACTTCAAAAAAGGAGGAGATTCTCAATTGGATTTAGTTTTTATATGTTTGATACGCGATTTCTCCGGCAGTATCAGTATGTCTCAGAGGTAGTCCCATATAAATTTCATGAAAATATTCCAATAAAGGTGGAAAATTAGGCAATGGCTTATTTTTATTGATTTTCAGCCACTTGAAGCGAATACTCCGGTAATTGTGGATCGATTTCGAAAATTCTTAAATTCTTTTTTACTGAAGCCGCTTCTTAATGGATTTGAACGATAACAAGTGGGTGCTAAAAAGCGAAAACAAAAACTCTTATACAAATAACCCTCCTTCTGTCGCAGTCGGGTAAAAATACAAACGCCTTTAAAAACTAAAAAGTGATAATTAAGTTTAGCACAGAACACAAATGTTTTTAGTTTCAGAAGTCTGTGACAACACGAAAACAAAAGCCGCCGTCATACGAAACTAAAGTCATTTGTGTTTTGTGCTAAAGTTATTTATCACTTTTTAGTTTTTTAACGCGGTTGTCATCACGATAACTTCTAGTACGTATAAGTACCTCTGGCAAGATCGTGGTCAAGAGCAGCATTGCAAGAGTACCTAATCTCTGCTGTTACTAGGGATTGAGAGCTCATCTTACTTTCACAAAGCGAGATTTTTACAAAATTAACCCGCAAGCCTATTTCGTAAGAAAAACTTTATCTGGAATAGTTTCATTCAAAGCAGACGACAAAGTTTAACATCACAAAGTAAATTATCCACATACGATGCACGCCGATTAATCTCAAATCAACCTCCTTTATACTACAAAACGGGATCAACTACGAACACACTTAAACAGTAATTGATGCAGAAGCATGCGAAAGGTTGGGGTACTGCGAACCATATAAATTGCGATACGCAAAGGGCGGGGCGCCTCGTCATTCAATGTCTATGCTTTTTCCCTTTAATTAACTTTTTGTATACGCATTTAGAATATGCGAAGATAAATTAACACTAGCTCCACTAGCTTGACGTATACCTACGTACATTTGTTGAGAATTGCATACTGTTGATGTTTTGCATACAATATGCTTGCATATTTTTTGTTAATGATTGTCATTTGTTTTGGCGTCTGTCGTTTCGATATTTAGAAACATCTTCGACATTGAGACTATATTATATAACATTAGCGTCCCGCCCCGGCTTTGCTGTGGTAGTAGTAATAAATTATAGCCTATAACCTTCCTAGATTCCTCTTTATCCGTTGGCCTGTAGACAAAATCCCTTTTCTGTTAGCGTTAACGCCAACGGAAAAATCAAATTGTATGCGGTTGACATATTTGCATCACGTGACATCGCGTAAGCAAACGTCAACTCCATACAATTTCATTTTCCGTTGGCGTTAACGCTAGCAGAAAAGGGATTTTGTCTACAGCTACACATGTGCACCGCTATCGCGCCTCTCTTAGCGCAGAATTTTTCTGCCCGATGAGCGGCGCCGTTTGATATTTAAAGCGTATTTTCTAGCAAAATGCTGCAGTTATACTAAAATAAAAAATACTTGTGTGTAGCTGAAACTACACAGAAACAATGTATAAACTAAATTACTAATGCGTTGAATTTGCTCTATATTTATATTTATGATATTTATTTGTTCTCCTAGTTTTACGGAAGATTTTGTCAATAAAACCCTGAGATTTAATTAAATTACCATTGGGCTTTAAAAACCGTTAATAAATAAATGAAAACTTTTTACGCTTTTTTCTCAGACTCGTCATACTGACTGCGAAGAAATTTTTTTTTGACGTTATTTTAAGCTTTATTCAACTGTTTTTCCCACTGATAGACGCATTAATTAATACAGAATCGTCAAAAATAAGCTTTTAGAAGCTCTCTTAAAATACCATGGTAAAAATCCCTGTAAAGACGACATATCATACTGGAAGGTAAAAAAGGAAAGAAAAGGACAAAAAAGGGACAAATATCCCTTTGTCGCAATCGAGAGCCGCCACGCCAAAACAGCAAAAACGTGCTATCGGCGCCAAGCTAAGTTAAATACTCTATGGAATTAGGTACGTACAGAAGTCTGTCATGTAGTCGTGACTGTGGGCGTGTTGGGCACATTTTCTCGTCTATACATGACTGTGGTATTCAAAAGGTTAAAACACAATAGGTACACTGACTATAGTTTTAAACATGACTTGTATATAAAACAATGTAAAGATGTAAAAAAAACTGTTCAGCTAGCCTTGGCTTTGTTTGTGTTACACGAGTAGAGCTTTATTTTTATACCAAGTATGTATACCCAAGTACGTTCATCCAAGACACAAATCTCAGACTACCAGCTATTCCCGGTGAAGAGAATCCATTCAAAACTCCCACGATTCACAAACATACGTGTACATGTGCAAGAGCTTTGAAAACTCAGGCCTTCCAGAAACTAGGTGATGTATTAAAAAAGTTATATTAACGTTCGAAACTTTAATAAATTATTCACTAGTACTGAAATTGGCTAAAAACGACAGCAACGTACCCTGCCTGCGAACTTACATTACTTCTAACGTACTCCGCGAGGGAATACAGAAAGTTTGCTCAGCCAATGGAACCAATTTCCTGAATTTGTGACATCGGTGTATACCGTCTGGTTCCGAATTAATATACCCGATACATTGTGTTTCGTATGTACCTACCTATTTATATAGTGGGGTTTGTTTACATTTGCTTAAGGCAGGATAGCAAAGGACTGCTGTAGATTGACTCTGGGTCAAGTTCGACCCTCACAAAGGGAATATTTATTATACTTTAAGGCACGTGTAGGCGTTGTCGTAGCGTCGACGCCAGACATCTAAGTGACGTCAACGCGTCGACGCTTGCAAATATATAGGCTTCTCTTTAGAAGTATGTAAGGAAACTGAAAAGTACCTAAGTTGAAAGAGGATCGTTCAATATAAAACTTGAAGACTTAGCTCATAACTGGATAACCTTTTTGCCATCAAAATAGCAAACTTGTTCACACAAAAAAAATGTCCAAAGTAAATACATTTTTATACTTACAGCAATTCGAATGACACTGAAAATAGACACTTGTGTGGATGTCACACACTATCTATTTTAAAGTCTTTGGCAAAAGTTACGGGTGAAACTCGTCGCAGGATGGGAATAGCGCAAGTCCAAGGTGCGTTGCTAGTGTAGATATACATACATATACTCGTAGTTAGGGATGTGTAGTAAGTCCATTGCTTATAAGCACCGTAATAACCCTCTCCCCTCCGTTGACTTTTGCCTCTGTAGCGGGTTGATAAGCACCCTTACATAAGGTACTGTGATTTTCTGTGCGAAATAGTTGGAGGAAAATTTTGATCACCTTAATATTTTACCAGGATTATATTTTGGTTAATTAATGCAACAGATACATAAAACGAGTACCTGCATGGTTACCTAATTCAAATAAATGACTGTAACGAACCGCTGGGTAGCACTGGAGAAAATTCACCGTCATCCGTCCCCGTTATTTTTATATTACACTTCTCTTCTTCTTCCTGCCCTTACCTAAGGGCAGGGCTCCCAGGTTCACGTTTCAACGTCATGTTTTCACTGACTCTCTTTTCATTCATATCATTCTTCACACAATCCATCCATCTTCTTTTCTTTGGCCTTCCTCTCCCTCTCCATCCATCCAAACTAATATTCATAACTCTTTTGGTCTCATGCGTTTCATACCTTCTCTTCACATGCCCATACCAAGACAAACGATTCCCTGTCAACTTTTCTGTCACTGGCGCCACTTTCAAACTTCCTCTAATATGTATATTAATTTTTTACCTTATCTATTCTGGTCACTCCACACAGCCATCTCAACATTCTCATCTCCGCTACATGCACACAGACCAATAAATTATGCATAATGTCAATGAGAACATGAAGTACTGCTTGATGCATGATTTATTAACTTTTTCAAATAGAACTCATACTTGAAATCCAATGAAGAAACTGTTATTCGTTGTTTCGTAATAAAATCTTAGACTCTTAGACAGTATCAAATGTCACATTCCTGTCACATTTCACAATATTTTCACTTTCTCTTCTAACAATCAGATTGAATATCAAGTTACAAGGTAAAAATTATACTAAAAGCCCTATCAGATGCATCATTCAAAATCGGACGTCATCAGTGAAATGTACACCAAAAATTAATTACCTACCTACTAAGACCGAATCTAGATAAGGCTAAAAGGCGAATGATCGTAAAAATGGTCAGAAACGTAGATACTCAATCAAAGTCATAAATTATGGTCATTTAATGGTCCATTGAGTCATTCGTGTGATTCATTGAATCTTAAAGGTATTTACGTAAGTTTGAGATTTACCGACATTGTTATGTGATAGTGTAAGATCCGTTTCAGATTAGGGGAATGCGAATCGGGGCATTTGTTTTGTAACATTACAACATGGTATTTGATAGATACTTTCAAAAGTTGTTTTGTGAAAACGCTGTCTCATGTAGGTCAGTTATTGATTGCCATTCCTACAAATTATATGTGATAATTAAACAATTTATTTTCAGTAGTAACTTTTCATAATGCTATGGTGAAATAGCTTGCCTATGTATGACCTACTTTGATCTCATAAGATCAACTCTTTACCGCCTCCTATGTGGTGGTCGTCTGATAACTGTCTTATTATCAAATAAGGAGAGTGTTCAAGAGTGCCGCTACATAAATCTTTGAAAAATGTACCATTTACTGCAGCATTTAGGTAGATATTTGTGTGTCATTTTGTAAACTGCAACTTCTGCGGCGGACCATTGCGAATGCCAAATAAATTCGGAAACGAAATGCTCCCGAGTTCATAATAAATTTACCAATATATCAACGACCGCACAGAATTTTAAATTTACGACACCGTCGTCGTATGAAATCCCATAAATTTTATTGACAACGATTTTTCTGAGATACACTTTACTTTCTGTGACTTATGTCCTGCAGTGACTAATTCTGTAAACACTTTTATACATTTTGCGGTTGTCATAAATCTCTGTTTTATAGTGTAACAAGTTTACAAGGATAGAAGGTACGTTTTAATTGGTTTTCTAGGGAACTTTTAAAAGGTGACACTTTTATCCTGCACCAAAATTTATGGAGAAGGAAAATTTGATTTCGAAGAACTCACAGTTACATACATGATTCATTATTAATTTGTAGAAGATTTTAATTAAAACAAAAAGTGTTGTGGTTATTTTACCCTTTGTTTATGCCAGCGCCCTACGAATTAAGTTGAATGGGGGAGCTTTCCATGTTACTCGTAACTTATTAGATGCAGGTACTTACATGAGATATTTCAACTTTGTTTTTGGGATGTTAATAGGTGGCAGTAGTGTACGCTGTTTATTTATCATCCAGAACGGGAAAGAAAATGTTATTCAATTTTGTAGCCAACACACTCACACACACACTTCACTGGTGCAGAAGCCAGCACGTACGGCTATCCCAAACGGTAAAAATTTCCCAATTGAACATGAACCTTATTTTTTTGTAATAAAGTTGAAAAACTATCAAAGAAAATAGACAGAATAGTACACACAAAATAGACAGTATAGGATACATTCAAATAATTAATTTAATTTCTGTATGTTTCAGTTTGTCTTAGGAGGCAGGTATATTTTTTAAAATAAAAAATTATAGAAATCGAGTAATTTCCGACGTAACGATTAATTCATATAAACCACAGACATGGATTCACAGTAACGATTTATCACCGGCAATCGTATAATAATCGATTTCATTAAGGGGGCACCGAGCTTCTGGCGCTAATCGATTTTAGGTATTCTATGCGCTCCGTGTATGTGTGCGCAAGGCACACATTCACGCGCCGCGCGCCGCCGCACGCGACACTCCGTGCGTCGATCGACTAGCGAGGGTGCTACAGTATTTACGAATTATAATGCTGGCACTTCACATGGCGTATTTGGGCAAATATTCGCCTTATTTGAATAATACAAAATCGACTATATTTCATTGATTATAGGGTACATTTTGTATTATTCAAATAAGGCGAATATTTGCACAAATACGTCATGTAAAGTGCCGGCATAACACCAATAACGATTTCAAATATCTACTTTTATTAAAAAAATATTCAAACATTTAAATACTAGTTTAATAATTACTATTTATCTTACTACTTATTAATTTAATAATTTACTGTGGGTAAGTAAGTAGGCACCTATCCTAGGTACTTTCTAGGTAAGTACCCATATAGTAATCGAATAATACTTACCTAATTACATTTTATGATAGTATAGGTATATTCTAAGTACAATAGAAACTCTAAAAAGTGAACTCAATAATGTAAAATAATAGAACAGCTAAGTATATAGGGTGAACATCTCAGTAGTCGACCCTTTATTTTCAAATTCAAAAATATTTATTCTTCAATGTAAATTCAATACTTTTTGAATGTCAAACCAGAACCTAAAAAAAAATACATAGATGACGTAGGTATTAATTTCTTCACCAAAAATTATACACAGATGACGTATTAGTTTCTTAATTTTTGGAGGATTGGCGCAATTAGTGTAGGTAGGGTATGTAGGCTCAGACCAATTAAAAGTATAGACGGAACATAGCGCTCATAAAAGTGTGGCAAGTAATATGAAGACGATTCGGTGATATTATTATGAAGACGGCCGCTCGGTCACAGTAATCTTTTCTGTGGCTCGGTAGTCTGCCGCGCCGCGAGTGATTGAGAGCGCATGACGTAGTTTTGGTAAAATGAAAATTGCGAAATTATGCCGTCGCTTGTCAGTCATAAACCGCTGCAAAAAAAAACACGTTTTCTAAATAAGTATAAAGGGATTACTTTTCACAAGTAGGTAACGGATTTTCTGCATAGTTTAAACAAAATCGCAAAAGTAAGTTTAAATATTTATTTTATTTAAAAAAAAACATTGCTCCACTTTAGGAATTACTCCTGTGTCGTTTACAAACATATAAACTCACATACACAAACAGCCAGACCCGGAACAACTATCTGTAGGCCATACAAATATTTGTTCAGTGCGGGAATCGTATCCACGACACGCAGCGCAGCAGTCGATCGCTCAACCACTGCGCCAACCGTGTCGTCGAAAAATATATCATTAGGTACACTTACGGTGTGCGTTTCGACCGCGCGGCCACGGCGATATTTCGAAAAAATAACTATTCCAAGATTATGTACAATTTTGTAAAAGCTGATTCCCAAAACCATAAATTTGTCAAAGTTATGGTTACAAAGTTATAAGGGTTTGAACGTGGCCGCGCGGTTCTCCGCGTTTCAATGGCTCGGCCACGTTCAAACCCTTATAACTTTTTAACCATAAATTTAATAAATTTATGGTTTTGGGAATTAGCTTTTACAAAATTTTACATAATCTTGACTTTGACTTTGACATTGACTTTGATAAATGCTTTGACTTTGACTTTGTATTATTATTGTCTTCAAAATGGTCTGTTTCTCTTTCTATACTAGCCGGCAGTGAAATGCCAACAACTGGTACATTTACCCTATAATTAGAAAAAAGATACAGAGAACGATTCAATTTAGCGAATTTGCCCACCTGTGGTGTATTGTTGAAATATCGTAAATAGTACTTAGTTATATTGTTAGTACGTAGGTACAGACACCAGCCCATCAAGCCGTACCTAATTGTCAAATTTTCCTAATATATTATGATATGAATATGAACCTTATTCTTTTGTTATAAAGTTCAAAATCTATTAAAGAAATTTGACAGATTGTTGTGGCTTGATGTGCTCAGTGCTGACCTAAGTACCTAACCGAGTACTTAGGTACGAAACAACAGGAGCATTCTCTTTGAGTTCAAAATTCTCAGCCTGTAGACGTCTTGCTCTAGAAAGATACATTTTGGCTAGTGATCGATGATTTTGGCTGAGCGATTGACTGCTGCGCAGCGTGTTGCGGGTTCGATTCCCGCCCAGGGAAAATATTTGTGTGATGGTCACTTGTGTTTTCCTTGTGTTTGGGTGTTGTTTATCTATATATGTATGCTTTTAAAAAAATATTTGTGTATGTATATCAGCTGTCTGACACCCATACTACAGGGTCTCTCTCAGGTTTGGGGTCAGATGGCCATGTGTAAAATGACCCCACATATTATTATATTATATTATTATTTTTAAATTGTTTTTAATGCATCCCATTAAAAAAAAACGTACCACCCTGTAACGCAATCAGATACGAGTTTTACTTACTTTATTTTTTCATTGTAAGCGAATAGAATTCTGTTTTCGCCAAGCAATTCTTTTCTTTGTTTACTTTGTTCTCCATTTAAAATAAATTGAATTAACATAAAATTCTTCGTTATATTTTTAAAACCGTGCGTAAGCGTAAGCGACACAAGCTCCCCGTCTGATGGCCGAAGCAAGACTAAAGCGGACAGGAGGGAAGCGTGGCGGCTCTAGTTAGATTGGGTAGAACACGAGTTAATTTAGGTATTTCCTTCGTATTATTAAAACAAATACACATTTTGAAAAAGTAAAATATATATGCGATAGAGAACATGTAGTTTTGTTATTATTTAAAAACAGATGACCTTTCGTGAAGTATTTACGACGTAGTAAGGGTTTATTTTGTTATTAAGAGATTACTTTGGATTTTTTTTCTATCGAGAAAACTTCAAGTGATCGTGTTTCTAACGCCTATGAAGTATAGAGTGAATCCTCTAATATCTTATATATGAATTGCATGACAAAAGGATAAGTAATAACGATGTAACAAGGAATCAAACGAACGCAATTATTTAGCAATTACGTATCGTTCCTTCGGTACCCCCTTAACGCTTTCATTCACAGGGGTCGAGCAAACAGCGGGGCGCGCGCACAATGGTCAGTTTTTCCAGCAAAACGAACGGAATTTGTATCAAAACGTAGATTATGTTGTGACAGGAATGGAATTTTCTGTTTTTCTTTTTAAAGCGACAAGTCCGCCACTATAATTGCAACTCCTGTAAGCCAGAATCAACAGTGGGAACCAACCGAAAAACACCGCGACAATGAAGCTCGACGACTCCCGGAGAAATGATTCAACTGTCTTGGATCCCTCACCGAAATTAATCAGAAAAGATTAGCGGAGGAGTAAGAAAATCTATGTATGTCTGTCCGTACGTCTTTCAAAACAAAAGGCATTAGAGTCATTAACATCATTTCCCTCGAGGACGTTCAGTGATGGACATAGGCCGCCCCCATAGATTTCCAAAAGGGTCGGTAGCAAACGGCTTGCATCCAGCGTTTTTCTGCGGTCTTCATCAGCTCCACTTTGCCTCTTAAGGTCTTAGGGTAAACATTCCTAATCCCGCTTTTACAAGGCTATATGAGCACGCTTTAGCGCTTTTATAAGACAGAATTTTCTTTGTAACTATTTTTAGTTTTTTGGTCCGATAAAATTGATTGCATCTTTCAAAAATCACTTGGCAAAAATGGAGTGCTTTTCTTTTTCAAAATTATTGAGAAGTTAAATGCGAATAAAAGAGTGGGACAATATAGGCACCTGCGTCTATTGTTCGAAACACAGCCGTGTAGTCTGTAGATTTATTGGATCGTATCGTGTATCGTCGCACTGAACTGTATCGGATAAACATGCAGTAAATTCTTGTATAGGACCTACTTCTAGCTATTGCAGCTAAATGATTCATGCATTCCTACCTACTTGAATCTGATGTGAGTGGTTATATTTCGAATATTGTAATCGACTTATTATTCTAATATTTAGTTCTCTAATAATACTAATTAAATGGTACGAATGTGAGGCTGGAATGTCACATCTATGTCTAGTTCGGCCCCAAATTCTTTTGTGTACGTTAGGTTTAGCACTATATTTGTTAAAAAAAGTTTGGAGTTAATTTATAAAAGGTTTTGTTTTGGCTTGGTATGTTTATTTGTTTGTTTGTGTTTTTGTTGTTTTTTAGTTAGTTTTGTTTTGTTTGTTTTGTGTTTTCAGTTGTTTTTCATTTTATTTACATGTTATACCTATTACTTACATTTTTTTTTTATATTTGTAAAAAAAATAAAAACGTATCGGGAACAGGGTCTAAGCTTCCGGTGGTCAGGGCTCCTGAGAGAGGAATCTCCTGACCAAGCCCTTGATCCAGCTGCCCAACGAGAGCCTCCTTAGGCATTGGTCGAGGCTCTTGGACATGATTAGTGTTGGTCGAGGCTTTTGGAAATGATTTAATTTAACCGCTATTGTAATTATTAATAGATATCTCAATCCATAACTCGAAGATTAAAGGTCACGATCACAGTTGTTGATTGTTACCTCTGTGGTACATGATACATTATCTACATAATTATAATAAATAATTGTAAGTATGGCCAAAACCCCAATAGAGCTATCGGTCATAGGCTTTCTGGGGTTTAAGTAGTTGTGTAAGTAAGATTTGTATTTAAAAGTGCATCCCCAATACAAAACAAGATTGAAAAGCAACGTATTTTTAAAATTGGAACATGTTCACCGGTTCTAAACATATCCTGCTCTGTATAATCCAGGTATAGAATAGTTGGGTTTTCGGCCAGGTTTCCGGTAATGAACGGGCGAGGGAAGTAATGGTGAGGGGCGATTTCGGTGGCGGCCGCAGTTAGTGGTCACCGGCAGAACGCTGCACTGAAAAATCTATTTATACGTACGTAGGAAGGTAGATACTGATGTCATTGTTAATGACATTTATTGCACGTTATTTAAAAGTGTTAATGGATTTTCCGAGAGTACTTCTCAGTGTGTCGTTTATTTTGAATGAGGTGGTCGTCTCTTTTAATTATTTAATTTAAATAAAACAAGGTGAGTCTCAGTGAGGTTTTTTATTTTATTTTGTTTGTTATTTGGAACATAGGCCATAGGTTTATAGGCCATAGGCCGAATGACAGTTTAGCCAAAGTGCTGACATTAAAGAACTTTTAAATATTGGAATATGAAAAATTCAGTCACCACGACGCGACGTACGTAATGGATAGCAAAATAGATACCTACTATTCATTATTTTTTAATCAAATCGTTCTTTGGCAGCCATCACTCGTTTAATAGAAACTACAAAAGTTAGTGTAAATACACAGACCGATTCAATGTACCGCAGAAATTGTTTTCCCACAGTATTCTCGTTCACATTTCGCTCGTTTGCAGCGCTCCTAAAGGCGGACAACTCAATCATCCGCAGTTTCTATATCCCAAGCGTTCCGGAAAATTGGAATTTTGTCACCCTTTTTTTCTGACTGATCTTTCTCAGCTTCGTACAATTTGGCAACCATCTTTGATTGGAGTGCGTAACCGGATATCCGGTCGAGGTTATCGTTTTCCCAGTCTATTGAGTGAATGAATCCCTTTATCGTATTTCAGGTGAGCTTTGATGTTCTGATTTATTTCAGTGCTCACGTTGTTAGATGAGATAACTTTTGATCACAGATGGTTGATTGTGAGTTTTCTCAGTAAGCCTTTAGTATATTTGTACCTTAATACGAAATAAAAAAGGGTATAAATATAATGATCACCAAAAAATACTTTAGGATCTTAAGCTCCCTTACCAAAAAAATATACAAAATTATACCAAATGTACTAAATGGTCACCAAATCTTAGTGTGCAAAATAATCAAAATCTTTTTGACCCCCCTGGGGCGGATCCTCCATGGTTAGGTTAGGTTAGAACTGTTAGAACTGGTAGGTTAGAACGGCAGCGACCGCTGAGTGCCAGAATCAAATCGCTTTTTACAGTCAAACTCATACATTTCTACAATACTTTAGGAAACACCGTTTTGGTGACCATTTACTATTTTTGGTTTTATTTTATTTACTATTATTGCTGACCATTTAGTAGATCTGGAGGTTCGTTAAACAATAAGCCAATAAAAAATAAGACGAAGAATTAAAATTGTTTAACTAATTGAAGTCTTCTTTATGAGAATGATCACGATAATTAAAAAAAGTAACTTATGAAATGAAAGTAAAACACCTTCACAAATTGTTCGTATAAAGAAAGTACAAAATAGTACAAAGACCTATGTACCTAATTGTTTTATGTGCAAACATGATTTGGTTACTTCTTCAGAATATTAACGACAAAAAGTGCATTTATAATATTCTTTTTTTAGGGTTCCGTTTTGTACGGAACCCTAAAAAAAGAATATTATAGATTCGTCATGTCTGTCTGTCTGTCCGTCCTTACGGACGGACATACGTCACAGCCACTTTTTTCCGAAACTACAAGAACTATACTGTTGAAACTTGGTAAGTAGATGTATTCTGTGAACCGCATTAAGATTTTCACAGAAAAATATAAAAATAAACAATACATTTTGGGGGTTCCCCATACTTAGAACTGAAACTCAATTTTTTTTTTGATCAAACTCATACTTTTATGTTATCTATGGATAGGTCTTCAAAAATGATATTGAGGTTTCTAATATTTTTTTTTTCTAAACTGAATAGTTTGCGCGAGAGACACTTCACAGGGGGGGACACAAGTCACAGGTGGGGGACCCTGTGACTTCCAAAATAAGAGAATGAAACTAAAAAAAATATAAGATGTACATTACCATGTAAACGTCCACCGAGAATTGGTTTGAACGAGATCTAGTAAGTAGTTTTTTTTTAATACAACAACAATTTACCTTTCATTCAATCAGCTCAATTAAAGAACATCGATCAAAGTTACAACGAACTACAAGAACTTTTATCTTATGTTACTTGCTGCTACGGAACCCTTCATGGGCGAGTCCGACTCGCACTTGGCCGCTTTTTTTTGAGTTTGATAAAAACATGGTGGATTGCGAATTGCGAACCGATTGGACTATGAGAGTGAGAGAAGATGTAGTGCACCTGTGTTTGCGCACACTTTTGTGCACTATAATATCTTCTGGTTACTTGACTGATCTTGATTGAGATTGAGCTAGATTGGAGAATATTATATTACAGCCACAATTTATTTCAATCTCTTACTTACAGCTTTATTTCAATCATAACAAATATTAAATTACAATTTTAGTTATTTACAAATCTTAAAAATCTAATAATATTATGTACAATTCCAAGAAAAAGACAGGGGAGCTCAAAGGGCATCAAAAAACTCGTCCACATCGCTGTCAACGGGACACGTGCCCAACAGGCGGGCAGCATTGCCACGTTTTATGGCAATGCTGATTCTTTGACCCAAGAATAGACCAGCCTTCGGGTCACGTGAAGAGTCGACCAGCCGCTTACAGCTTCAAAAATAGGCCACAACTAGCCATTAGTCATTATTTTATTGCACGAACTGTACAGAAAATACTCTAAAGCTATTTTAATAGTTTTAAAACACAGTGGTTCACGTCAGCTTTTCTAATAATGAATAGTTCAGCGACATTCAATTTGTATAATTGCAGTGAACGAAGTTGTGGTGCTCTGATTTTATTGTTTAACCGGAGAATAGTTTCACAGTATTAGATTGAATGTTCCGTTTGTTCTGGATTTGCAGTTTAATTTGTTACTACGTATTTATTGGGTACTAACTTCCTCTCGCGAGTTTTTCCGCGTCAGAGTTGATTTATTCTCCTAGGGCAACACTAAAACGGGATAAAAATTAAATTTATCCTATTTAATAATATAAATGCGAAAGTTTGTGAGGATGGATGGATGGATGTTTAATACTCTTTCACGCAAAAATTACGAAACGGATTTTGATGAAACTTTACAGTAATATAGCTGATGCATCAGAATAACACATAGCCTTGTGTAAAATTAAGGAGAGAGAGAAAAAGGTGGTGAACGTGTAATGTTTACATTACTAACATAACATATTTACACATTCAACACATTTCTTAACACTATGAAGGTCAAATCCCTTGACAACCTTTTCGTAAAACACTATTAAATTCTGGCCACTTAATTCATAGAGAGAGTCACTCATAGTTTCAAAATGAAATTATAGATGAAAAAGCTTGTCAACTGGGTGTCAAAATAAAGGTTTGACTATGACTTTTTCCTGTGGCTTTGAGCTTGGTAAATGATATTTTTCTGATCTGGAACTTTCTACAGACCTCCTGTATAATATATGCTACTCTACAAAGCTATATAGTGTAGTGAAATACTCTACTAGTGGAATATATATATAAGTACTTCCGAAAACAGTTGCACGCATATACTCAAGGAAACCAGAAAGGTGACACAGTTCTGCAGAAACCCAAGCTCAACGACTTTGATAATTTTTATACCCATGGGCTTGCAGAGCATTCAGCATAAGTGTTGATATCTTCTTTGCCAGATCTTTTCTGATACAAAAAAACTTAACAATCTCCTTCCTTCAGAATACGAATCGTTCCTACACCCTTGGAGCCCGCAAGGTCCGCCGAGTTCAAGCCGGAGTCGGCAGCCTGAGCTTCTCGGCACGCGGTCGACCCACGTCCACGTCTTCACGCCTGCCTCCACCTTCCTGACTGGCCTGTTTGCACCTGCAGTCGTCTTCCTGAATCTTCCATCATCAACCAAACTATAACTACTACCTGGGTGTAGACACATTCTTAACATCCCTCATTCTTCACCCATTATAAATAATTCTACATTTTATAACACATTTTATTATAAATATACTTGTACCTTAATACCTTAACCTCCTCTTTCATTTTATCTGCCGCTTCACGACAAATGCTGTATGATAGAATCATTGAGGAATGACACGACTATACTAGGGACCTACCAGGGAATCATGACTCAGTTGAAGCCACCAGTTTCCAAATGTTTTCAGTTTCCAAGCGCTTTTATATCCAAGTACTAGGAGCGCATATCTTCGTAGTACTTTCCATATAATTAAAAAATTATGTTTGACTGTTTGTCCTCTTGCTTTCCTAGGTGCTTAACTTTGGAATAACTTAGCGGGGTTGGCTTGGTTAATGGTTTTTAGTCAGTAAGAGTCTGACAGACCCCTCCGCCCGCCCCAGGGCGGAGGACATCCATGAGGATTTTCCACCCCGTATCAAAAAAAAAAAAAATAATAATTTTAAAAAAAAGGGTAAGCCCGCAAAGGCAAAAACACCAGGAACGAAGTCGCGGGCAGCAGATAGTAATAAAGATCCATTCATTTATTCTCACAAACGATTACATTTATAATAGTAATAAGTTTTTCTTAGTATTATTGATCTATTTTATGATAATTACGGGGTTTTTTTCTGAGTGAGGTAGTTATATGTATAGTTATTATGCTTATTAAGGTCTTAAATAATTTTAGCAGTAGGTAGGTACTAGATAGTCGAATTAACATGATAGATTAGGAACAAAAACTTTCTCAGCTATATCGTTATTTGGTAAAAACTCTCAAGAAACCTCGACATCTTACCATTTTAAAAAAGGAACAGATTTTTAACTAATCTTAAAAATATAATTATGTATTAGCATTTTGAAGCATTTATTGGTTCCCTAACTATTGGTGTTACCTACCTACTGAGAGTTTGATCAGTGAGCTGAAATACAAATCACATTTTCAATATTAAACTTTCAAAGGGTAGATAGGTAATTGTTCTCTCCCTTAAAAATGTTCTGAAAAGTCACATTTTTTATATTGCAAACACCAGTGAACAGTGGTACTTCTGTTGATGAAGTCATATTAAATACCATAAATTGCTACTGGGATTTGTAAACAGAATACTTTTTTATTGTTAACCACAAATCGATCTATTGGTGTCACCAATCGATCGATCGTCAATCGATGGCATCGATCGACATCGATCGACGTTGATTGATTGGTGTGGTAGCTTTGGCTGATCGACGGATACCATTCGACTAACCAATCGATCGATTGCCGGTCGATGGCATCGGTCGACGTTGATCGATTAACCCCGGCTATAATCCATCAGTTTCTTTCGAAATGTAATTACGAGAGAACGCGCAGGCCACGTAGATAGCACGCGGGGCGCAGGCGGGCAGCAGGTGATAATGGGGAGCGGACGGCGCGAGGTGCGGCTAATCAAGCAGGTCAATCGTCGTCGACTAATCCATTATCCATACCATCGATCGACAAGCGATCGACGAGCGATCGATTGGTCTGGTAGAAACTATAGATCGACGTCGACTCATCCATTCTACCATCGATCGATACCGTCGATCGATTGGTCTGGTAACACCTACATATAAGTAAAAACAAGAAAGCACATTTAAGTTCTGGCTGAGCTTATATCATCATCATCATGTCGACATTTAGACCCCCACTGGTGGGCATAGGCCACCCCAAGGGGGGTTCAGCCGTAATCGCCATGCTTGGCCGATGCATGTTGGCGATCGGGAGTCAGAAGGACTCTGCTGCCCATCCTCTAGTCAATATCCCTCTGTCGCCTTCTACGACACCCACGGGTAGAAACGGGGTGGTGCTATTAATAAATATGAAAAGGAAAAAAATGCTATAAAATGTTTAAACTTTTCTTTTCTTTCTTTTTAATAAACTAGGAAATTCGTCAGTGTCGTGGGTGCGTTAACAAACATATAAATTCACATACAGAAACAACCAGACATGTAACTACCATACAATATTGGTTCAATGCGGGAATCGAATCCATGACACGCAGCGCTACAGCCAACTGTTCAACTACTACGCCAACCGTGTCGTCTATAAACACAAAATTAATGATGGACGACATAAACCCGATTAACAATCATTAATCACATACGCATTCGGGTTAAATCACCAATATACCACCAAAAAAAAAGAACAACATGGTATTGAATGCACTAACATTAACGGTAGCACCGTCACCCCGACACAGTCCCGGGGTGCGTCAGGCAAGTGACATGTATGGCACTGATTGGTTATTGTGAAATAATAGCCAACCCATAAAGCTATGCAACATAAGGAGCATTTTCCACGGACAATACCAATGTAATCACCAGGCTATTATTATTTCACCAGGCAATTTTTTTTCTTGTTTCACGACAAATTGGTAAGATTTTTGCCACGTGTTAGTTCAACTCGTTAAAAATAATGAGATCGGTTTTCGGCAATAAATAATAGGTTTTGTGGGTTTTTTTCTCGTTAGAATTTAGTTGGACTCTTTGTTCCTATTGTGGCCTGTTTGGTGTATACGAAATTGAGCGTAAATATGGGATTTTTATGAATTGTCGACTTTTTTGTCGTGTAAATTGGAATCGGAATAAGAGGTCGACCAAATATTTACTTGAATTTGCGGCATGGTGTTGTTTTATGTTATAGATATTATAATTTCGTTTTGGTATTTTAGTATTTTTTTAGGGTATAGGACAAAACATTAACGAGATAAGTAGGTAGGTACTGAGCCCAGAAATATTTATTTATGTACTCTTGCTTTGAATGATAAAATACGTTTTAATTTCTGAATTTCTTACGAATAAGAACTATTCAGAAATCGGAAAGTATAACTGAAGTAATTTATTATACCGGCTCTAGTAGATACCTGGTATTGATAAGTTTAAATTCTAAGCACAAAGTATTTTTTGTGGTAAGTATTTTTTTTTCAGTTGTTTTATTGCCTTCATTGTTAGCACATAATGAACTTGAGACTGTTCGTATGTTTCTTGGCTCGATCTTCTTCATAGAGACCTACCTACCTTTGTTTCAACTGTCGGACTATATCTGACCAACTTTTTGACAATTCAAAATTGCCTGCTATTGGTTTATACGAAATACATAATTGTTTTGACTTTTGACTTTTAGGTGCGGAAGAAAAACAAATCCATGTTTTGTATAAAACATGTAATATACTTTGATTATATAATGTCTAGATGGAGCGTCGCCCTACAATCATAACAAAGAAAACGAGTCAACAATTTCAAGTACGTGTGCGTGCAGGCGTCGTCTTTCACTGTGCATCTACGTCTCTGTGTGCGTAAATAATGATTATATAAGCAATTATGTATATAATTATACATAAATTAATATTATTATACATATATTAATCATTTATTATTATTATTACGCATTTGGGCTTTGATTATATAAGCACTTGTCAAAAAGTGTCAGCCAACTATTGGCTGACACTTTTTGACACGTTTGCGTGCACTTGACGCTCCATCTAGACATTATATATAATCAAACCACCACACCCCACCTCACCTCACCTCATGTTATCTAGATATTATTTACAAACAATATCGCAGAAAAAATCGTATAGATGTTCATTTCTAGGAAATATAAAACTCCATGTCTATTTTCACACTCATTGGTATCGATTGGAGTCGCTAGGAAACGCCAGTAAATCACTGTAAAAGGCCGTAACAAATAAACGTTAGGGATTTTCAAATAATTTGCCGATGCCTTAGACCAATTTACGAGCACGCGATGCAATTTCGAATTTAGAAGCATTGCATGTCGCCGTGCTGCCCTTTGCGAGGGTTGAGGAAGGCTCCGAGACATTTAACGGTCAAATACCAAGTATTATTACTATTGAAATAATCGGAGACATTCTTTTTCTGTTATCATTTTTGTTTTGGCCGGAAGAAAAAATAGGGCGGTAGTAGTGATGTATGTTTCTTAATAAAACATGACTTATGCTCCTATTTTGGTATAACAAAGTGGGGAGCAGTGTAGGAAGTAGGTTTACCGAAAAAAAGTTTATTTCAAAATGTATTTCGACGTGGTGTTCTTCAAACACAATCATTCAAAGCAATGTAATTTGTAGAGTTTCAACTATGAGAAAGTATTTTAAAAACTACAATTAGAAAAACAACTTTTATTTCATAATAAGAACCTTACGTGCCTCGGAAACCACGTGAAACCGTTGGCTGTCATTCGTAGGTCTAAGACAGTCATTATGGGCAGTAGCTAGGAAATCTGAGAACCAGTCTTACCAAGGGGTATCGTATTACCCAGTGACTGGGTGGTGTAGGTAAGACATGCAACCGATTCATGAAAAAAAAACTGGTATTCAACTGTATCCGGTTAGACTAGAATCCGACCCCAACATAGCTAGGATAAGGCTAGGCAGGTGGTGAATTAGAAAAACCACCTAAATCACAAACAAATAAACTGTTTTGCTTTCATTAAAAAGTTTCTATTTGTGTGGACCAGTTAAATACAACTACAGTCACTACCCCCGTTCACGGTACACAAGGTTTCAAAGTTCCGAATCGAATCGCCAAATTGTTTACTCGTCGAAACTCGATCGTTACTCGTATAAACTGTGTTCTGAAGGGCGAGAGCTTAATAATAAGCGACGATTATAAAGGGGCTCAACAGATACCGTACATTTTAGCTGTTTCAAATACAGGGAATGGGGTTTTGAGATTGCACGCTGCGATTGTTCGTGACGTGTGTCGACTGTGACTATTTGACGGCTTTTATAGGAAATTAAATGACGTTTAGGATGCAGTTATTGGTGCTTTCGAGTCAGTTGCTAGTCCCTAGTTTTTTTTTAATTATTTAGTACGTAGCGGTTTTGCACGTAAAGTATTCTGATTTGATCTGATGTGGTCCGAATGAATTGTTAATTCCAATTAGTGTTGACTTTTTATAATATTACTTATTATCAACGTCTCGACTACTTTGGAACTTTCGATTTTCAGCTGTTTCTTGTCAGAGATAGATTACCGAGCCCCGGTCTGCTTACCCGTGTGTTTCTCCCCTACACTTGATATTCAGTTTGCAATATCTTTGTTTAAACTTGAGACAGCCTCCGGATTAGGTTAGATTAATTTTGATGGACTGTACAGAATTGTTTAGTTGACAGGCGGCTTAAAGGGCGAAATTATTTCATAATTTTCCAGTTATAATTTTGAATTGTTTTAATTAAAGTTTTGAATTAATAACGGGGGTGAGGAAAAGCGTTTCGTTGACAAGGGATTTGGAAGATGGATGGCCATTAGTGAATTATCTTAAAACACTTAAATAATTAATTTTCAATGGCTGCGATGGCTGATATGGTTTTCATTACGTTAGCTGACGACTTTATGTTAAAGCGCCATCTTGCGGTGAGTAGCGTGAACATTGTTAGTTTAATGTTTTATTGATAGATGGCGTGAGTTGTGTCATGCGCAGGCGCATTGCAAAGTCTATGAATCCTTTTAATAACTTTAAATAAATAGGTATGAAGATTACACAGGCTTCTATACTTCAACTAAAAATACTCAAGTAAACTTAAGCCTACCCGCGTTTACTTGAACCCTCTTTAAACTTTCAAGAAAGGCTATTCCGATAACTGTCTAGTTTCCATAATTTCGAAAAGTAACCGTTTAGAAAATGTTTATTAATAGAGACAGTAGTTTATTATTTAAGGTAAACTGTTTCCTTTCTTGACCTTTTACTAAGAAATGTCTAAATAATTATTAAGAGTCTTTATGAATAGATAACTTCATTGCCTAAGACCCACAGTAGATACGTACGGTATCTCTACTATTACCAGAGCAAACAGAAATGAATATATTAAAAACAAAAACATTTTGTTAACTTTTGTATGCAGAACATCATTAAATTCATTCAACTTCACACTATCTCGAACAGAACTGACATTCATAAACGGATTCCGCTCCGATTTTAAAACCCAATTGCCATGTTTGTTTTTTTCCGTTAATTTTCGAGTTCCGCTGCATGTAATTGGATCCGCGCCGTGCGGCTCCGTGAAATCACTAATCCGACTAATTCTGACAGCCATATGTCACTGTTTAACGACTACACTGCCGAGCATCTTGGATATGACTGGGGCGCAGTGCACAGTCAAGCCCAGAATTATCTTTTTGGTGAAATGTTTTTGTTAATGTTCTTTATTCTATACATAATAAAAATGAATCGTTGTTCGTTAATATCGCTAAACTCGAGAACTTCCGACCGATTTGGCTAATTTTGGTTTTGAAATATTTGCAGAAAGTTACATGAATACTAAAATTTAAAAAAAATAGGAAAGAAGGGTTATACCTACTCTTTTTTTTCGTATGTTTTTTTTTATTTTCGTAGAAACAGCGTCATCAACTACTAACCCCCATTCCGAAGAAATTTCAATACGTGAGGGGTAAGCACTTGATGACGCTGTCTGTACACATTTAACACAGGACAGGACAACGTCTGTCGGGTCAGCTAGTTAAGAATATTTTCAACCGACTTCAAAAAAGGAGGAGGTTATCAATTCGTCTGTAATTTTTTATTTATTTTTTATGTTTGTTACCTGATTCTTTGGACTGGATGAACCGATTTTGATGATTCTTATTTTATTTGAAAGCTAGTGCTTCCCGTGTGGTCCCATTTTAATTTGGTCCTGTTCTGACAATGGCATCCATGAGAAAACCGTATAAGTCTTAAATTTGCATTAAATATGTGCGCGATTTGTTACGCGATTTCTCCGGCAAACGTAAACCGATTTTAAAAATTCTTTTTTCTATGGATAGGGTATGCTTCAGGGGTGGTCCCATATAAATTTTATCGAAATTGATTCAGCACTTTTTGAAAAATCAACAAATACCCAAAAATTTTACAAAGACGACGTTTTAGTTTCATCAATCTTTGTAGTAGTTAACTTTCAATCTGTTCTTAATAGATTTGGATGAGAAGCAAATACTAAAAAGCGAAAAATAAAAAGCTTTTTACAAAAAAGACAAACGCCTTCAAAAACTAAAAAGTGAAAAATAACTTTAGCACAGAACACACATTGACTTTAGTTTCGGAAGTCGGTGGCAATACAAAACAACAAACAGTACAAAGCCACAGAATTTCGAAACTAAAGTAAATGTGTGTTCTGTGCTAAAGTTATTTTTCACTTTTTAGTTTTTGAAGTCGGTTGTCCATTTTGTAAAAAGCTTTTTTACTGATTAACATTGCCTTACCTTTTTATTTTACCTGTTATTTATTGATATCATATTTTTAGATCAACAAATAAAACTGTGCCTTTATAATCTGCCCTTAAGATTCACTTGTCAATGCAGGTATTTCCATTTTCAGGAATAACCCAGCCAAATATGTATAACATTTTTTATAATGCATTCGTGACGAAACGATATTTTGTTTGAACATTTTTGAAATCAAATCTAGCTCGATGTATATTTTACGGTGTCGAACACATTGTACAAATACACAACCTCTACTACTATTGGGACATGCATGATTCAGTGCAAATAGGATGCCGGTCGTTGTGTGGCCAGCCTTATACATATTTTGAAATTCAAGAATTCTTACATAAGCTTCCTCGAAACAAAGGTAAAGGTTCTTTTTAGGGTTCCGTAGCCAAATGGCAAAAAACGGCACCCTTATAGATTCGTCATGTCTGTGTCTGTCCGTCCGTATGTCACAATCACTTTTTTCCGAAACTATAAGAACTATTACTGTTGAAACCGCATAAAGATTTTTACACAAAAATAATAAAAAAAAACAATACATTTTGGGGGTTCCCCATACTTAGAACTGAAACTCAATTTTTATTTTCATCAGTCCCATACGTGTGGGGTATCTATGGATAGGTCTTCAAATATGATATTGAGGATTTTAATTTTTTTTTTTCTAAACTGAATAGTTTGCGCGAGAGACACTTCCAAAGTGGTAAAATGTGTCCCCCCCCCCGTAACTTAAAAAAAAAAGAGAATGATAAAACTAAAAAAAATAAAAAAAATGCGTTTATTTGTGGTGACATAAAGAGTTACAAAAAAATGATACTTCTGCCAAACTGTAAAGCAGTTTGTTGGCTTTCACCGAAAATTTGTTTGAACGGGATCTAGTAAGTAGTTTTTTTCAATACGTCATAAATCGTAAACCGCAATTTACCTTTCATTCAATCAACTAAAATATTAAAATTAAAATAAACTTTTACATTATTATGTTACTTGCTGCTACGGAACCCTTCATGAGCGAGTCCGACTCGCACTTAGCCGCTTTTTTTTAAATTAGATTGATATCTCGAGTTGGGCTTGAATGACAGCCGTGAAAATGCTAATGTGAGGCGAGGCGGCTTAAATATCATAAATATGATTTTATTATGAGATAAAAAAGTTATCCGTAATAAGGTGCGTCAAGATACAGTTTTTGCGTGAAAAGGAAAATGAATCAGAATATTTATTTGATCAACTAAGATGTCTAGATGATGTTTGGTTCTCACCCATTCCAAGTTTTGGATTAAAGTTTTGAAATTACAAATTGAGTTTCGTTTTCAAGATGGTGACTCCGTAAATTAGAAGTTAGGAAGTTGAAAGAAGGAGGTAAGGTAGTTAGTAAAGGTAACTTTGTTATATTTGTAAGTTACAGAAACGAATTAGTTTAGGTGCTTACTTTAGACTCGCTGAAATTTGCAAATGTAGAGGAGATAGTAGTTGTTAGATATGCTCGTTGGAGAGAAATTAAAGAGTCGATGTATTTGAAAGGCTTGGTATATTGCCGGTTAGATTCGAAAGGTTACAGCTGACCCGAACAAACATAAAAGTAATTAAAGTTTCGGTTTGAGAGTGTCGTCCGTTCGCGATGGTGTCCGAGGAAGCGAGCATATCTAACATTGGTCCTTCGAGCCGGATCCCCGCGCCGCACCTCAGCTCGCTCGCCGATGACGATGACGCGTAGGTGGGTCACGTTGCCTGCGCGTGCTGTGTATGTGTTGGGTTCGATTCCCAACAGTAGTTGTATTTCCTTCCATGATTTTTATCTTCCAATGTGAAGGAGTCGCCATTTCCTGGTTGTTATTTATTTATTTATAGGTACTTTATGCACAAGAGGGATATTGACCAGAGGATGGGCAGCAGCGTCCTTCTGAGTACCATAACACCTACTGCGATCGTCAACATGCATCGGCCAAACATGGTGATTATGGCTGAATTCCCTTGGGAAAGACCTATGCCCAGCAGTGGGCATCTAAAGGTTGACATGATGATGATGACTTTATGCACAAAGGTACAGAGACCAGTACATCAAGCTTCTACAATCTGTCAAATTTCTTTGATAGATTTTCAACTTTAATGCAAAACTATTAGGTTCATATTTAATTGGGAATATGTAACAGTTTGGTAAGGCTTTATGTGCTGGCGTCTGTACAAAAACGCACAGTAGGCGCAGGTTTATAAATCGACAGGTGCATAATAAAAATATAAACTTACTAAAATCAGTAAACGCGTCATAATAATACAAAAAAATTATGAGATTTTTGAGATCACTCAACTTACTTGTATCCTATCCTATCATCCTATCCTATCCTACTTCCTACTTAATATATTATATTATCCTACTATATATATAAAATATAATCCTACTTAATATTATAAATGTGAAAGTTAGTGAAGATGTTTGGATGTTTGTTACTCAATCACGCATAAACCGCTGAACAGATTTGGATGAAAATTGGCACATAGGTAGACCATTTTCTGGATTAACACATAGGATACTTTTTATCCCGGTAATGTGTTCCCTTAGGATAATCGTTCTTTTTACGCGGGCGAAGCCGCGAGCAGAAGCTACTAATATTATAAATGTGGAAGTTTGTGAAGATGTTTGGATGTTTGTTACTCAATCACGCGTAAACCGTTGAACAGATTTGGATGAAAATTAGCACATAGATAGACCATTTCCTGGATTAACACATAGGATACTTTTTATCCCGACTTTGTCAAAGTCAAAACGCTATGCAATAGCTTTACCGCGGCAGTCCTCAAGTGCCACAGTGTATTTTTTTTTATGGGTCGTGCCCGCCACCATATTCCCAAACCACTTCAACTCCTGAAAGCCAAAATCAACAGTGGCGACCACTAGAAAAGCGCCGAGGCAATGAAGTCATAGAAGAAACATTACAACTGTTCTTACGAAACGTTCTTCAACGAAATTAATCAGAAAAGACTATTCTTTTCTGATTAATTTGTTTTTCTTACTCCTCCTCTATAGGCAGAGTAAGAAAAACAAACTTTTCACTTCCCTCCAAATCAAGCAGGAGACAGAACAGGAGGTCGATTCTGTAAAATTCAAACAACAACTCGTATCTCACGTTGCTATTCACTCTCACTTCGCATGTGGTTCAAAATGACCTTGATATATTTGACACTTTGAATCGGGTTCGAGTGCGAAGTGAGCGTCGAAGTGACGGGGAAATTACCTCACAGAATGCCACTTCTTACGACATCTCATACTTTATCTGTCAAAATCTACCTGTCAATTTAGTTCAACTCGCTGACACGCACGCAAGGGTGGCGCTCGTGAAAATTCGAATTATCAACCGAGTTTTTACAATGCCAATCAAGAAACTCACAGCGTATTCAGATTCGTAGTTTAGAATGAGGTCTTACAGAATCATACCCCAGAACTGAACTCCTGTTGTCCTCCCTCCGATTGTGAACTCACTACCTACTTCCGAATACATGAGAGGCGGGCGCCTTAACTAAAAATAATAAGAGCAACCAAAAAAAAAAACGCACGGTTCGTCGCCTCATCGACTTACAAGCTTAAAACTTTTAACATATGTCTCAGACGGTAGCATATTTCAAAACTGCACTGAAAAGGAGTGATATATAGAGAAGACAGATGCAGCATTACCAAGGATTACCCTAAATAGGACCACCTGTTTTCAGATACGACATTGGTCGTGCCCTTTTACGAACGGAAACATTTATTTTAATATCACGGAGAGGATTGTGTGCGATTTATGACATGACGTGTCGCGCGGATTTTGGTGTCGACTGTCTTAAATTATAGTTTTTGTGTCCTTTTCGTCTAGTTTATTGATTGGAAGTTTGGAGGTTATGTCTTGTGTCGTAAGTACTTGGGAAGATTTTAGTGAAAATTTTGTTTTAGGGTTATTACCTACTGATGATCTGATGATCCGATGAGAGGGCTAAGTAAAACCCGTATGGATTGATCGGTCAAAGTTAAGTTACGCTTGCCGCGGTCGGTCTGTGGATGGGTGACCATTCATTTCATACCGAGTTTCCTCTGTGCCTTGGAAAGCACGTAAAGCCGTAGCCGTTTTTTTGTTATAAATGTGTCTTTTTATTAAATAAACAATTTAAAAAGAAGGTAGGTATTATCACTATCACTACATTTTATAACGTTGCGTCTGTCTGTCTGTTCGCGATAAGCTGTAAAACTACTGAACGGTTTTTCATGCGGTATTCACCAATGGGCAGACTGATTCATTAGGAGGGTTTACGTGTATAATTTGTTAAGGTTTTGTGCAAATTGGTTGAAATATAACTATAATACCCGTGCAAAGCCGAGACGAGTTGCTAGTAAGATACTATGAGCAAAATACATTATAGATTGAGAACAACGGATTAACTCACTGTGTTGCCGGGTTCGTCCGACTAGTTTCGATGGCATACGGCCACCTTTCTCAAGGAGTTCCACAGGATGACACACCGCCCGTCGCGTTCAAACAAAACAATACTCACGTTTCGTATAATGAAAAAAGAGCAAAATAATTTTCCACAAATAATAAGTACCTAAAATATAATATTTACAATATAGAAACCAGGCTAGAATTCAAAGTTACGTTGAGATACAATTTAGCTAAATTCAAACCAAGTATATTTGAATATAGTCTGGTGAACATTAGATTACGCGGAATATTAATTAAGGCTGAGAACACAGAAATACAAGAATTATAATTAGTTGTTTAGTTTTGGTATTCTATATTGTTCTAGTCTAAGTTACCCGTGGATTTAAAGCTTAATTTGAAACTAAAATTTAAACTTCTTTTGGTAACGGTTATTCAAATCTTATTTAGTCTTGTTTTCTAAATACAATGCATAATATATCTTTACCGCCTTTGGTAGACTCAAACTCAAACTCAAAACCATTTATTTCAATTAAACTATTTACAGGTACTTTTGAATTGTCAGAGTCCGTCAGTCAGAAAGTTGAATCTAGTTGCTCGTTCCAAAGAGTAGGTTTCTATGGAGAAGAACGAGCAAGAAACTCCATGAACACTCTTTTAAAATGATCCATGACTCGTATCCATGACTCGTGATCGATGACTCATAGAGACTGCCTAGGACGTTAAGTCCGGCCTTTAGGTATTCTATATTGTTCTCGTCTAAGTTATCTGTGGATTGAAAGCCTAATTCGAGATAAAAATTTGAACTACCTACGCCAAACCTACCGTTTGGCAATGATTAAAATTACTAAAATCTTATTTCGTGTTGTTTTCTAAATAAAATGCCATGATTTATGTCTTCACCACGTTTTGCAGTTACGCTGAGTGGTAGAGAAGGTCTGCCTTTGTACTTTTAGAAGTTGAAGCATGAAGTTTAAATAAATAAATAAGTATCAAAGTTTCAGCTGTGATTATTCACGCAATGATATTTTTACACAAGTGCAATACAAATTGCAAAATTACAACAGGGGTCAGTACCATCGGTTAATACTCCCTATAACTCTCCATTTACTTGCCTATAAAACCAATTTAAAAAATCCCACAGGTTTTCGACAAAACAAAAAGGTCATAAGAACCACAAACTTATAATCACCCCTACGGCACTTAAAACACGTCATAAGCTACATCCTCCTCTCATTATCGTCTATCATAGTTAGGCTCGTCTTAATGAAGCTACTTCCATTACCAGCTTTGGGGAGGAAACAAGGGGAGATTAGATATACTTGCACCCGCTACCGTAATCTTGTTGGAACAAGTTTTAATAACATAAAGGTCTGGAGTACTGTAGGGATATTTTTGGAAGTGTGTGTTTTAAATATCTATATGTGGGACTTTTTACGGCATAATAGACGGTAAGATAGCCAGTATTTAAAGATTTAAAGAATTTATCAAGAACAAGATTGGATTGCGAAACAAATGTGTGTGCAATGGAGCAACCCTAGACCCCACACTAGAATACCCTATGTCGTGGGATCTAGTATCCTCGTGGTTGATGACACATATAAGTGCACGTAGTGTATGCATGTGCATGTAGCGTAGTGGTTCATAGTTGGGTTCTAATTAGGTAACAGAGAATAATATTAAACAAAAGTATCGTAAGTTAGTTCATCATTATCATCATCATTTCAGCCTAAACACGTCCACTGCTGGACATAGGCCTCCCCAAGGAGGGTTTTGCCATAATCGCCACGCTTGGCACGTGGAATTGGCGATCGCAGTATGGTTGTTACAAAGGCACAGAGAACGCTGCTGCCCATTCTCTGGTAAGTCCCTTAGTCGCCTCTTACAACACCCACGGGAAGATATGGGATGGTGCTATTCCTTACGTCCGACACCACACGGACAGTTAGTTAGTAATAAGGAACATTATATTATTATTATTATATTATTATTATTAATAATATGTGGGAACATTTTCAATTTTTCACACACGGCCATCTGACCCCAAACAAGGGAAGACCCCCCTGTACTATGAGTGTCAGACAGCTGATATACATACACAAATATATTTTTTTTAAATACTATACATACATAATATAGATAAACAACACCCAAACAAAAGGCAAACACAAGTGCTCATCACACAAATGTTTACCCTGGGCGGGAATCGAACCCGCAACACGCTGCGTAGCAGTCGATCGCTCAACCACTGCACCAACCGTGTCGTCAAATAAGGAAATTGTCTTGTTCATTGCATGTTGCCATTTTGGTTTGATGATACTGCTGACGTTGTTGCTGAGTGATTAATAATAATAATAATAATAATTTATTGCCACAATAGATTACATATTTAGGTTGAAGCCCTAGATCACACACTAGGATTCCCTGTGTCGTATGATCTAGGCTCTTTCATTCCGTTTACAAGAATTACCAGCACAGTAAATTATAAAAAGATTATAAAATATTAAAGAAAGATGCGAACTTTTGTGTATATGGGAGTGTTCAGTGGTGTGTGGCGGTTTATAAGTACCTACATAAGTGAGGGGATGTGTACGCGTATGTGTATGTGAGTGTATGTGAGTGTATGTGTGTGTATGTGTGTATGCGTATGTGAGGGTGAGTGTGTGTGTATGCGTGTGTGAGGGTGTGAATGTGTGTGTGTGTGTGTGTTAGTGAGCTCGTAATTGTTACCAGATTGAGTATGAGTGTAACGCGTAATATTTATGTAGCTATTTTTAAAAATTCTTCAGTCGTGTCATAGTCCAATGTGAGAAGCCAGTTTATTACCGTCACTCTGCAATTTTTGTTTGATAAATTCAGAATTTTGTGACGATCGTTAATTTTTTCATATAAATGTGGCCCCATAAAGTTAAACGATCTTCTACCGATTGATTTTCGACATCGAATTTTCGACCATCTCACCCTTCGACTTTGAACACATGTATTCAAAGAAGTTTTATGAAATCTGAGAGTGACTGCGAGAATATAAAGTTGCCTAACCCTAAGTACTCCCACTTCGGTGTACAGTTTATTGGTGGGGTGCCGGTACGGGCGTCTATATGCCACTTTCAGTAGTGCACGTTGTGCTCTTTCAACTTGTATTAACAAAGTTTTGCCGGCAACTCCCCACGCTGTTATGCAATAGTTAAGTACTGATTGACATAGAGAGAAGTAAATCATTTTGAGGACAGAATCATCAGCAATCTTGCCTAGGTGTTTAAAGATACGCAGCATCATTCTAATCCTACATCTCAGAGCGGTTAAATGTGTAGACCATGTCAAACGGTTATCTAGAAAGACTCCTAGATACTTAATTGAGTCTGTTTGTTCTATGTTAGGGCAAGTACAGTTATCAGAACTATTGCAGGAGTGTAGCCGTATGTTAAGTATTCTGTTGGGTGAAGAACGTTTTGAGATAGCAAAATTAATTAACTTTGTTTTATCGATATTGAGTGATAGCAGGTTGTGTTGAAGCCAGGTCGCTACTGTTTTTAACCCATTTTCTACCACGGACTGAACTTCAGTCCATGTTTTTCCGTAAAAAACTACTGCAGTGTCGTCGGCATAAGTAAAAATTTTAGCTTGGGGTAGCTCCATGGAGCATAGTCCATTTATATAAATTATAAATAGTGTGGGACCAAGCACGCTTCCCTGGGGCACACCATAATTTATTGTAGCTGGATCACTATAATATTCTCCCAGAGCCACCCTTTGCTTTCTATCATGAAGATATGATATAAACCAATCTAAGGCAACCCCACGAATACCCAGAAGGGACAGTTTTTTAAGAAGTATTTTCCTAGAAATTGTATCGAACGCTTTTGCTAGGTCCAGAAAGATGCCAGTACATGCTTGTCCTTGGTCAAGATTAAGAGTTATAAAATCAGCCAAGTTCGTTACTGCATCTTCCGTGGACCTACCAACTCGGAAGCCGTACTGATTTTCAGATAGTAATTTATTTTTTTCTAGGTATGCCAGAAGTCTCTTGTTAACTACTTTCTCTAGTATTTTTGAAAGGGCAGTTAACAGAGAAATTGGGCGATAATTTGCTGGTATTTTGGGGTCACCACTTTTGAATATCGGGCAGATGTTTGCAATCTTTATACAATCGGGAACTATTCCCGTGTACAAGCTTAGATTGCATAAGAATGCGATTGGTCTTGCTAATGATTGTGTACACAGCTTAAGAAATGTGTTATTTATACCGTCGTGACCTGGCGCTGACCCTGTTTTAAGATTGGCAATTATTGTTAAAATTTCCTTTTCATCAGTGGGAGCAAAGAAGAAAGATTCAGGGCTGGTGTGTAGAGTGCTATATTGCTCGGTGTTACAGGCTAACTCAGTTTCAGTAATGTCGAGTTCAATAAGCGTTTTCGCTGCAAGGTTTTCGCCAACAGTTGAGAAATATTCGTTTACTCTATTTAGTGTCGGAACTGGGTTATCACTGCCTGTCACAAGCTCAGTCTTCCCAGACTTTTTATTTTTAATGTTACATATTTTCTTAATTTCATGCCATAGTTTTTTGCAGTCACCATTAGTTTCTATCAGAAGTTTTCGTTCGTAATCTAGTTTCAAATTAGTTAATATATTATTACAATAGTTTCGATACTTCTTATATTCTTGTTGTATAACAGGGTTATCAACATTTTCCTGCTTTTTAGCATTAGTGTGCATTGCATCACGTCGTCTTATACACTTTAGAAGATTTTTAGTAATCCATGGCTTGATAACAACATCTGAACTTCGGCAGACACGAGTAGTAGTGTGATGATTAATTTTACTAGAGAGGGTTTCAATAAATTGCTGGAATGCGCTAGTTACGTTGGAATATTCTAAAAGCCAATCCCAGGATTCGTTCTCAATGTCCTTTTTTAGAGATTTGAAGTCAATTCGCAACTGACGTTTCTCAGAATTAGAACAGGGTGTGTCTTTCCATATGCCGAAAACAACAGTTTCATGGTCTGTTATGCCAGTATCACAAACAATAATGGTAGCAGGTTTCTGGGTTTTAAGCATAACATGATCCAAGCAGTTGTTACCTCGCGTAGGATATAGGTGCCCTGGAAAGTACCCATAGTGGCCTGTTAAGTCTAGGTAGTCAGCGGTGCGTCTATCACTGCATTCAGGTTTAATATCGATGTTCAAATCCCCTACAATAGCGCAAGTATTAGCCGTACAAGTCTCCAGCAGTTTTGTTAGGGAATTACAGAAGTTATTAATATTGTAAAAAGATGGGGATCTATAAATAGCTATTAGTGTTAGTTCGTCACCGACACTAACAACCAAGCAATTTGAGTCTTTGAAGGCTGGCTCCACAACAGTGGCCTTAAGAGACGATTTTGTATAAACAACTATTCCATCATTTTGGTTTAAATATATTTTGGAGCAGTGATAGTCGTAGTTATTAATTTCGTAATAGACCTGCGAGTTGTCAAGCCAGCATTCAGTTAGTATTATAATGTCAGGTAGAAAGTGCAATCGACTCAAGAGAGTGGAGAAGCTATCGAAATTCTTTTGGATACTACGAATATTTTGAACCACAACCGAAAACTGTTTTCTCATATCGCCAAGGTGCAACTTACAGTCATCTATAGAATACAATTTTAGACTAGTTGTAAATGCCGTTTTGATGCCGTTTTGTCGATATCCTCGATAACCTGTGCTAAATTAGCCATTAGAATATTTAAATTTGTATATCAGTATATGTCTAGATGAGCTACGTATGCCGCTCCAAGCCGATACTAGGTGTATTAGGTATAGATGTGAATTCATTAGTATAACTTTATATGAGTAATTATGTGAAAAAGTCGTCATAATATTATACATACAGACATAAATTTCATTGTACGCGTATAAGTGACAGTTTAATTTATGGCGAGCAGTGTCAGACATCACAGATTCGTTGTAGTCGGAGGTGACGTAAAATTGTATGAGTGAGTGTATATTTTTGTCGTGTTTTTGATTGACTGCTTCGTTACCTATGTGTGATTTCAAGACAGCAATTTGTATGACTGTTTGTATTTTTTTATGTGTGTATGTGAGTTTGTTTGTAAATGCACCCCGGATACTGGCGATATTTCCAAAAAAAAAGATGCACTTTTTATCAAAAAAAAAAATGCTTCTAATTGGACTAAACTTATTGCATTTTGAACAATTAAACTTTCAGTAATATGTATTTATATTTAATTACTAGCTTATGCCCGCGACTTCGTTCGCGTGGAAGTAAACAATTAGGTACTACTCGAGTACTCAATAGCGATTATAAATTCTACGTTGTCCCATACAAACGTTGCCCCCGTTTTTTACACCCTTAGGGGTGGAATTTCGGAAAAGCCTTTCTTATCGGATGGCTACGTCATACAAAGAACACACCCTCCAAGTTTCAGGTCTCTACGATCAGCGGTTTAGGCTGTGCGTTGATCCGTCAGTCAGTCATTCAGGACAAAGCATTTTATATATATAGGGTGACTGGTAATTAGTGTACGATACTTAACCACGTGATTGTGTTCATGATAACAAACAACTTTCCCGAAGAAAAAATGTTTTTTTGTACTGGTTCACTTTAGGTCACAAGCGTGCGCGCGCGTTAATTTCATATGGCTGTTGTGTTAATATGATAAAAGAAAACCAGTATAAAAACATGTTTTCTTTGGGAAAGTTATTTGTTGTCATGAACACAATCACGTGTTTAAGTATCGTACACTAATTACCAGTCACCCTATATAGATATGTACACAATAGTAGTATAAGTAATATCAAGCGAAGAAGGAAGCAAAAATAGTCGCACTATTGACATAAATCCACATTAATATTTGAGCTTTTAGCAACATTATTACGTACTTTTGCTTGAAAAGTAATTAAAAATGCAGCAGTTTTAGGTAACTGAATAACCCTTGTTCACTGCAGCGTAACATAATAAAGGTAAGCTTCCACCTAGTCACGTTTTTTTAAGCTTCCTAACACCTACCTTCCCTCCATATTTTCATTAGATACTTTTTATTTTAGACATACAATTACATATTTTTTGTTAGACCGTGACGGAACATAAGCGAAGGCGGTTTAATCATATAACTAAAAGTTGCCTTACATTTCTTTGGTTTTAATAAGTATAGTAAGAAAAATAAGTAAGTTATTGTGCATTGTATTATTACTTGAATAAGTTATCTCTTCTATACTCCGTTTACAATAAGATTAGACATATTCACAAACCTTTTTTACAGTCCTTTCAACCGATTTTGACTTCTATTCCGTAGGCTTAAGGATGACATTAGAGGCAAAAAAAAGTGGTTATAATAACAACTGTTTACTGTAGCTGCCATTTGTCATGCCACCAACGCAATATAAGTCAATATCGGTTGAACGGACTGTAAAAAAGATTTGTGAATATGTCTAATCTTATTGTAAACGGAGTATAGATGTGTCAAATTGTGATTTTCATAGAGATTTTTTAATCTACTCCTACTTACATAAGCTCTATACTTACCTACTATAAACGTGAAAGGTTTGTGTTAGCACAGTTATATTAATACTATCATACAGTAGCGACACGCCCCGCCTCCCTCCGAAACACTGTTCCTCACCTCTTCCCGCTTCGAACGTGCTCTCGAAACTGCTTTGAGTTCAATCGGCACGTAGACACGCACACACACGCACGTACAGTCTGCTATTTTGGTAGTAGTGTAGGTAATTAAATCGTTTCGTTTGTATGGAGTATCGTAGTGTGGTGTTGTTAGTGTAGTTCTCAGATTATGAAACAAAAGGCACATGATAGACCGTGCGGTACACTGAGGGTGAAGCCAAAAAAGAAAATACAAATTCAAAAGCGACCTACAATCTCGTGATTGCATTTGCTTTTGAATTTGTATTTGTTTTGTTTATCGATGTGGCGTTTCGTGCTATACTGACTCGTGTCAGTACAGCACGAAGTGCGTTGTGGACATTCGATTTTGAATTTGTATATTTGTATTTTTGTAAAAAAAACTGACAACTCTGAATGTCACCATACGTCGTCTCCCTAATTTTATTGATTTATTTTAACAATTTTTACAGTTATTGGACATATCGTATAAATGTTGCTACACAATATAAAATTCCATCCAGTTAATCGAATTATTAAACCATATTGCAACCTCTTCTAAAACAATTTATGTTTTTTATGCAGTGAAATACAATTGACATATATGTCATTGCAAAACCGAAAATAACATCGATTAAGTACATAATACATGAATAAAATGAAGAATACTTATAATAATAATATAATATATGAATAAAATGAAGAAAAATGTAGAATGATTATAAACACGATATACAAGAAATGGACTAAAAAACGATAACAACGAGATGATATTGAGATCAGCACGCCGAGCACGTCCAACTTCTCCGGACCCGTCGCTCAGCTCCTCCTCGCCGCCGCCGGTGTCACAGCACTCACGTTGGGGCTGGGCAACGTGAGTGCTGTGACACCGGCCTCGGCAATTGCGTCGAGCTCGAGCGACGAGTATTTCTCTCCGCCGACGACGCCACCGCCTGTGCGTCGGCGGGGACGACGCCGGCCGCCGGACAGCTTGGGGCCTCGAGACCCACCGGTATCTGATAGGGTCCCCGCTCTCGGTGGAAGTGCGCAGCGAGCGCATGAGATGGACGCAGTCTATTAATGAAAGTGTCATGCGCTCATACTTTGGGGCTACAGAGGGGGGAAGTAACTTGACTGCGTACCGTGGTCGGATGCTCTTTCTATTTCAGGTGCTTGAGCCAGCTGTCAACGTGTCGGCGCAGCGACTGTCGGATCAGGTACGGGCCATCCAGCGTAATCATATGCAGGACGACGCAGTACTTGATCGACTACGCCTTGAATCACGGAGTAGCCACGTCACGTCTGCTTTGCCACTGGTTGCGGTCGCGGTACAATCCCAAGATTTACCCAGTGCTTCACCGCGACCTGACGACGGTGGTGAAGAGGATAATAGTGAGGCTATATCCGTGAGTTCCCAGTGCAATATTCAATTGAGGAGTGCTTTGGAGGATGCGTTCCGAGAGTATCGCTTTACACCGCCTGAATTAAGACCACGATTACCCCGTTTGCCCATGCACAAGAAAAATCTAAAGCACACACCAGCGCCTGGCTGGTGTGTGCTTTAGATTCGCAGCTGTCAAACTGTTTTGACAACAGCGAAGACCTCGCCGATACCCACTCGATCTTGTACTGCGCGGCTGTAGCGGCATGTCGTGTAGCTCATGTCAAATTTCCCAACTGTGACAGAGCTGCACGTCCAAAGCCAGCTGTACCAGCATGGCAGTGCGGGATTGAGCGTCGTATTGGTGAGGCTAGAGCACTCATCGGCAAGCTAATCTGCTTCAGAGAGGGCAATACTCGCCCTAGAGTGATGCGCTTTGTGAGACGGTCATTCTCGGGGACTGATATTAGTCCTCGAGATTATTTGTCCTGCATCACAGAGCGTATCGACTTCCTGAAGCAGAAGATTTGTGCATGGGCAAACCGTATTCGACGGTACAAGCGGCGGGTAGAGCGGTACACTCAGAATCGCATATTCCAGAGTGATGGTCCGGTCGTTCCCAAGTCCAGTACATCCATGTACAGGACTTGGGAACGACCGGACCAAGGTGTGGCTGATGCGCGTCTGCCGGATGATGATGCCATGTGTTCATTTTGGCGCAACATCTGGTCGGTGCCAGTCAGTCACACTGAGGGCGATTGCACTCGCGAGGTTGAGCGAGCGTGTGATACAATACAAGATGTACCTCGTGCAGTCAGTCCGTTACCTAACTGGAAATCTCCAGGGCCGGACGGGCTGCACAACTTTTGGATAAAATGGTTCAAAAGATCGCACACTCGCTTGGCGTCTCAGTTCCAGTAAGCCTTAGAGTCAGGATCGTTGCCCCAATTCTTAACAACTGGAATAACCCACCTGCTCCATAAATCCGGTGGTACTACGGAACCCAAAAATTATAGACCGATTACTTGTCTACCAACGGTCTATAAAGTTCTTACATCCATTTTGGATGTAAGAACTTTATAGAACTTTATAGACCAAGCGAAAATTAACGAACATATTGACAAAAATTCTATCATGTCTGCCTCTCAAAATGGATGTAGGAACGGGTCTCGTGGTCTTAGTACCATGAGACCCGTTCCTACATCCATTTTGCTCCTCCTCCTCCTCATTGATATGGCCATTAACCAGCAGGTTCGTCGTTCCCGAAAGGATCTGTCGACATGCTGGATAGACTATAAGAAGGCCTATGATTCTGTGCCACATACATGGCTCGTGAGGGTGTTAGAGTTGTATAAAATTGATACAACTCTGCGCACCTTCCTGATGTCATGTATGGGGCAATGGAAGACGGTCCTTCGCTATCCAGGATGTCGGCAGATCCGGGAGAATAGCGAACCGATAAGAATAGAGCGAGGTATATTTCAGGGCGATAGCCTGAGTCCACTGTGGTTTTGTTTAGCCTTGAACCCTCTAAGCGCGTTACTGGAGGGTTCAGGTCTGGGCTATCGGCTGAGAAGAGGAGGCCAGGTTATATCTCACATCCTTTACATGGATGATCTGAAACTCTTTGCCCCCAACAATTTACGACTGATGGAGCTACTGAAAGTAACAGAAACGTTCAGTAGCGCCATCAGGATGGAATTTGGTGTGGACAAATGTGCAGTCATGCATGTGAAACGAGGGGAGATGGTGGAATCCGTGGGCACACAACTCTCGGATTCCATACACCTTAGATCCCTCTCTTCAACCGAAACCTACAAATACTTGGGTATGTCGGAAGCGTTAGGCATCAATGCTACCGACATGAAACAATCGTTGAAGGAGCGCTTCTTTGGCCACCTGAATAAAGTATTGAATAGTCTTTTATCAGGCGGAAACAAGGTGCGTGCCTTCAACGGATGGGTCATGCCGGTTTTGATGTACTCTTTCGGCATACTCAAGTGGACTCAGACGGAAATTGACGCCCTGGATAGGAGGGTCCGTACATTGCTGACCGCAAATCGGATGCATCACCCACGGTCATCGGTAATGAGACTGTATATCCCACGGAAGTGCGGAGGCCGAGGCTTTCTTAATGCTAAGTCCCTGCACAACCGTGAGGTATGCAGTCTCAGGGAGTACTTCCTTAAAACCGACGTGGGTATGCACCGAGATGTGGTCTCAGTGGACAAGGGCCTCACCCCGCTCTCCTTAGCGAACGAGAACTGGCGCAAACCTGTAGTACTCGATACTAATGACCGCAAGGAGGTATGGCAGAGCAAGGAGCTTCACGGGCGCTTCTACCGGGCCCTACATGGGCCTGATGTAGACTTCTTGGCGTCCGCATCCTGGCTGCGTTTTGGTGACCTGTTTGGGGAAACCGAAGGTTTTGTCTTTGCGATTATGGATGAAGTTATGATGACGAACAACTACCGGAGGTATATTGTGAAGGACGGCACGGTTGACATTTGTCGGGCATGCCACCGGCCGGGTGAATCAATCCGACACATTATCTCTGGGTGCTCTCGTCTAGCTAACGGAGACTACTTGCATAGACACAACCTTGTAGCTAGGATTATCCACCAGCAACTTGCTCTAAAGTACAGGCTTGTGGAGTCGGAAGTACCGTACTACAGGTATGTGCCCGACCCAGTTCTCGAAAATGGCAATATCACGTTGTATTGGGATCGATCTATCATCACTGACAGGACTATTGTTGCCAATAAGCCTGATATAGTGGTGATAGATCGATTAGAGCGTCGCGCAATGATTGTTGATATAGCGGTTCCGCATGACGAGAACCTCGTGAAAACCGAGAAAGATAAACAAATTAAGTATCTTGACTTGGCTCGCGAGGTTGTCGACATGTGGGATGTGAATACAGCAGTCATTGTGCCGATAGTCGTTACGGCCAATGGACTCATTTCCAAGAGCCTCGACCAACACCTAAGGAGGCTCTCGTTGGGCAGCTGGATCAAGGGCTTGATACAGAAAGCGGTACTCCTGGACACGGCGCGTATAGTCAGGAGATTCCTCTCTCAGGAGCCCTGACCACCGGTAGCTTGGACCCTATTCCCGATACCGGTGGGCTACTATTTTTTTATATTTCAATGTTTTTATGTTTTTTTTACTAATATTTAAAAATATAATACAATATGTAAATAAAATAAATAAATGAGAATAATAATAATAATATGTGGGGACATTTCACACACGGCCATCTGACCCCAAACTAGGGAGACCCTGTAATATGGATGTCAGACCGCTGATATATACATACACAAATACATTTTTAAATACATACATATATAGATAAACAACACCCAGACACAAGGCAAACACAAGTGCTCATCACACAAATATTTACCCTGGGCGGGAACCGAACCCGCAACACGCTGAAGGATAAATGGATCTTTGTAAAATTAGATGCTTACCTTGATGTAACGGCAAAAATTACTGACGATGAAAAGCAAACCATAGCACGGATTTCTTAATTAAGTGTTCTGGACCCGCCATCGCTTCTCCTGTACCACAAGCCTGCTTCAAAGTCTCCACCGACCTCACATTTTGAAAAGCAAGAATGTGTTGTTAATTTTCACACGAGATTTTTTTTATCACTCCCCGGGGCGGTTGCTATGATTGAATACAACCCGTGAGCCGCGGATGTCGGCATTTCAAATGTAACTCGCTTTTTTTGTGAAAAAAATATGCTATCAGTGTTTTAGCAGTATAAAAACACCTTTTAAAAGTACTTAGCGATGATGAGTCGAGGGTAGATAGTTTTTTGTTTTAACTGAACCCCATTTTAATGTAAAGACAGGGTGATATTACAGCTGCGGTTTGCGGTAGAATCTCGCTAAAGTTGATTAATGCATTTTAATCTATGCACTTATTACTTAGCTGTGGAAACGGATACGGTATACATTTACGTTTTTAAATCAATTGACTGCAGGTTTTAAAAGGTTTTTTTTATCAGTGGGTAGGTCTTCGTCCCGGTTGCTAAAGTCACAAAAAAAAAGAAAAACACGTTTGAATAAAGAACGAATTTTCAAATATTAAACAGAAAACGAACTGAAAATTCAAAAATTCAAATAAAACGAACAATGGAATCTGGAAACCTATTCCCTTTTTCACAGACTCTCGAGCCATTCAAAAAACCAATCCAGTATTCATATTGAAGCTTTGATTTAGTACTAATTAACCCTCCTGCTGCAGCGTACTTTTTTGCTACACGAGTGTCCATTGTTTAAAGGCAAGAGGATGCTATAAAAACGTTGTTTCATGTCCCACTTAAAAGCGGCACTTGAAACCTATTATACTTTTAACTAAGCACTCACCGGCCGGGCGGCGCGAGCCAAAATAAATTGTAAGCTTGGTACATATTAGGCGGATTTTTTCATCAGTTCCTTGCCCAGTGACCTTTTATTGGAATTAATTAATTGTAAACAAATTAGCGAGCCTGTTTTGTTTGTAACTTGTAAAGGGTAAATGTGAAAATCGGGTAGAGGATTTTATTTTAATGCGAAAAAGATAACAAGACCCGGGATTCCATTTTATATTGATTATTATTGAAGTATGTTACCTACTGTTAATATATTTTTATAAAAGCGAAATTTTTAGGCTCCCATTGTAGTACTAACTTAATAAGGGTAACCAAAATTTAAGAGTTTAGCGAAAGTTTAATTTTGGTGATTTTATTTTGTAGGCGTATTTAATAATGGTTTTTGTCTTGTCTTGTTTATTATGTCTTGAGTTTTAACAAGCTTTTACATTCTTGATACTTGTGTTCTTCTTCTTTTTCCTGCCCTTATCCCATGTTACTTGGGGTCGGCGCAACATGTTTTCTTCTTCCATTCCGTCCTGTCCAACGTCATGCTTTCACTGAGTCCCTTTTCATTCATATAATTCTTCACACAATCCACCCATCTTTTCTTTGGCCTTCCTCTCCCTCTCCATCCATCCAAACTAATATTCATAGCTCTGTTGGTCACATGAGTTTCGTCTCTTCTCTTCACATGCCCATACTAAGACAATCGATTTAACTTTTCTGTCACTGGCGCCACTTTCAAACTTCCTCTAATATATTAAGTTCTCGCCTTATCCATTCTGGTAACTCCACACATCCATCTCAACATTCTCATCTCCGCTACGTGCAATCTTTTTTCATCCATCTTCTTCACGGCCCAACATTCCGATCCATACAGTACGACAGGTCTTACCACGGACATGTAGATTTTCCCCTTTAATTCTTGATACTTGTGTTATGGTCTAAAAATAGAAAATTACTCAAATTAACAAATAGCAACTTACTATGTCGGATAAATTATAAAAAAAAAATAGATGGCCCGTTGCTTTGTCGTACAGTTATTTCCATATCATTTACAGGACTATTTACCCAAAACACACAATCCAACAGCGCGTAAACGTTTCGTCGGTATCATTTTTAATTTAAAATCGCTATTCGCTGCCAACTGTACGCATAACTCAATCAACATCAATCCGAATCGGATTCGACATGGATTTAACAAGTAACGTCACTGTTCGTACTGGTTCGCTGTTTGCGTATACTGCCGTAACGTAACGTAATTCGGAAAGCGAGTCGTGTGGTCCGGCCCTGCCCGAACAAGCTTGTCACTGCAATGAATGTGCCCCACAAATCACCGGATCGGTTGTTCGGGCATTTTTTGTCGTTTCGTTCATTTCGCAGTGAAATTGAGTTTGGTCTACGTCGAAAATTTTGGGCCTGGACGCGGTAAAAAGTGTTTGTAAACAAAAATGTTCGACACGATTTATCAAGGAAGGGAAGATGAGATCCTGGTTTCCGGGCCTTGTGTCCATCTTTGCCATGTGTTTTAGAGGGTTGAGGCAAAAAATGGTTGACTCAAAATGATTGACATTCCCATTATAAATGGTTCTTCTTTTAAAATGAGTGTGGAGATGTATTAAAGTTTACTAGTCGATTTTTATGTATTTCGGAAAGAGAATTCCAAATTATATCAGCGTTTCAACAAAAGGCATATTAACAGTTCACCGAAGACGAAATGTTACTTAAGAGGAAGCATGATGGTATTAAATTTTAAAGAATGCATAACTCAAATAAACCAGTATTTGAGTTCCACCACTCACCAATTACAGTGAAAAATATCAAATAATATTAACGTTTCAGATACTCAAGAGTCCTTCATACAAAGGATAAACTTATAAAAATTAATTTATTACACGTGGTCAGTAATTTTAACTGACATGTTATTATATTTCAAAAGTTTTTGGTCATAAATCTTTACGCATTTGATTTTTATGAGACGTCTGTTACTTTTTGTGTCTCAAAAAATAGTTATAACATGAAACAGTCGTAACTCTGAAGTGTCTGTTCTGTTCCAATTTTGAATTTTAAGTTTTGAGCAGAATATTTTTTTTTTCAATCTTCTTGACAAAAAACAGTCTTGTCATCCATCTTAAAATTATTAAAAAATCAATTAAGAAGACAACGTCACAATAAAAATGATACAGCTGGGATAAGAGCAAGTCGTATATTACCTTTGAGAATACAAATTTAAGTATAATCCTAATTGCATTTTAGTTTTAAACACGAATGACTTATGACGTCATTTTGCCAGAAGGCAAAGTTCATTAACGAAAAGACCTACAAAAATCTGTGCATAATTTAAAAGAAGTTCAAAACTCATATCTTAAAATCTAACAATAAATCATAGTTTGTAAAACTCGCAATTATACAAGAACTAATTTCCATTAACGTCATTTGTATCCTAAAGTGGTTAAGGCTAAAATGTGATTGATGGCACTTTCCAAGAAGAATAGGCAATTTGGTTTAAAAAATGAGCAGAAAATCTGCATTCTGCATTAATTATTTATGGCAAGTCGCTTGTTGTTAATAAATATTGGTTCCTAATTTGTTTAGTTCAATTATAAACCCAGGCTTTCTGCTACGTATGTACAAAATAAATGCGCTATAAATAAAACACTATAATCGTACTGAATGTTATTGTAAATCGATATTCCTGTATCCTACACTTATTTCCTACCTTAGGGGGTAAATATTTCAATATAAACCAGCAACACCGAAGGATTTTTGTTAAGGTTTTGTGTTCCAAGATGTTACTGACAATAATTACGTAAAATAATTTCCAAATTAACAAATTATTGTTTTACTATTAAAAAATTCACGCGAACGTAATCGCGGCCAAAAGCTAGTTTAACACTAAAACTCATCCAAACGAACCATCAAAAAACCTATCAAACTATTTTACACTCTAAAATTATGATGTCTAAACCTTTTTCAACTCAATTAAATAGCCATTCATTCCCAGTATCCAGACACCGGCGGCGCGGCGGTCCGTCAAACAATATGTTTGCCAACAAATTAGCAGGCCCACAAACTCTGAGCGCATCTGAGTCAATTTAGGTAGTCCTTATTGAATTACAGACCGACACGTTACCGTGGCTGGTTTTCGTGTAACCACCTTTAAACCCCACACATTTAGAAATCAACCTCAACTTAATGATATAGAGCACATTTTGGAATGATGCTTAGTAAGCTATTAAGGATAAAGTATCACTGTAATTTAGACCTTGTATTGTTAGTCGTAGGGTTGGAATTAAGAACTGTGGTCGAAGGTGTAATAGTGCAAAGGGTACGGTACATCTAAGAGCAAAAGGGCGATGAGTGATGTGACGTACGTAGCCTCTGACTCCTCGGCATCGTGCGATCGACTGTACCAGTGCGCTCCGATGATAGTTATTCATAGTCCTGGTTAAGAATATTTTTTCTAATTACCATTCATCAGTTTGTAATGAGATTTATATTGTAGTAATAAGTTTTTGTCTTTTACGGCTGGTTTGTATGAGGAATGGTAGGTTAACTAAATTATGGAGATAATTAAACTCTTTTTCGTTTCTTTGTTCCTTTTTTATAAAATGTATGTTTAGCTGGTATCATTTTGTTTATCCAACGTAGGGCCAGTCAAAATTACTTTTGACTACTAAAATGAGTCAATAGGACTTTTGACCGATTTAAATTTATCCCTACTACATAGAAACCCATTGGATTGGTGGGTTTCTTTTGTGACTCTTTTTAAAGCTTTTATTTTGTAGTGATTCTTTAAACAAAGTAAAAAAATGGTGCCTTTTATCTTAATAGGGTTTTGACTAATGCCAGACAAAAGTAGTTCTGGCTGGTTAAAATTTTGGACTGTAACAAATATATACGAATAACAAAACAGTTTGCAGTGCAGAAAAAAAGACTATCTTCAGGACTTCCCTATGGATAGTGTATCGGTGCATCAAACGTGACGCGGGTGAGATGCACCACTATTGTTTACTAGCTCGCGAATATTGTTCCACTTACTCACGTTCCCATTGTTCACTCAGACACGTCAATATCTTCGTAACTTATCCATATTCTTTAAAAAAAACTGCATTATTTCTGTGCGTTTATTCATATCACCTACCTTTTTTAAAAACGTTGCCTTCATTAGGAATTTCCTTCCCCTACCCCTCCCTTTCCTTTCCTAGGGTTTTCCGGAACACCTACCTGTAGAGCATAAAAATATTTATTCCAGGCGAGAATCGAACCTACGACACTCAGTGCAGCAGCCAATAAACCGTAACGTCATGTGTATGTGAAATGGTTGTGACAATTTTCCCTTCCGTGATTTGAATTAATTTTCAAGTTTGTTCTTATTTGATAACCAACATCAAAATATACTTCTATGTTTCGAACATAATATTCAATATTGCATAATAGCAACAATTGATAGAAGTTCAATCTTAAAGAATTTCATATTTAGATGGTGGTGTAACCAATTTATTTCTTTTCTCGTATGCTACAAAACAATGGACACATACATCCATCTACCAGGATATTATACGTTCGTATAACAAGGTTGAAGCGCTGATTATAATGACGTGTTGGGTTTATTAAACACCTAATGGCGGGTTTTATACTAAAGGGATTTAGGGAATAATCTGTCGTATTTCTAGTTCCTAGGAAATTAATATTTTCAAAATGTTTGGAACAGATGGTTTTTTTTTTTAAATATCCAAAGTGCATAGTTAACAATATTTAGGAATAAGGGCATCATCATCATCTTTATATCAGCCTATTACCGTCCACTGCTGAACGTAGGCCTTCCCCAGATACATTATATGTTATATTTATATATGCCCTTTGGGGGAGCCCTTATGGGCCATATATACCTAATTATTATAATGCATATAAACTTCACAAATATCTAGAGTTAAAAATTATACTCCTTTGGGCTTTGGTTACAACAAACGTGCTTAAAACGTACTTAATTCTCGTAATTTTTTCGAAAGTTACTCCTTAGGGCCATGGCCAATTGCCAAAAACCAACTCGGACCCATGGGTCCGAGTTGGTTTTTGGGATATCACCTAGCGGCTGGTCGGCTCTTTAAGTGACCCGAAGGCTGATCTTTTCTTGGGTCAAAGAATCAGCATAGCCATACAACGTGGCAATGCTGCCCGCCTGTTGGACATGTGTCCCGATGGCAGCGATGTGTAAGAGTTTTTTGATATCTTCTTGTCTTTGAGCTCCTCTCTCCCTTTTTCTTGAAATTGTACGTAATATTATAATTTTTAATTTTAAGATTTAATAAGTGAAGAGCGCCCAACCCGTGATATTTCCCATACAAACGCTCGTACGTGATTACGGCGTTAAAACGAATTATTCTCCAAATAATTTTAACACAAAGATATCTCGTGGTTTAAATCTAGGTTCGTATGAAGCCAAAAATAAACTTTTTTGAGAAACAAATTTAGTAACCACGTCTGAAAATCAGCTTTTTGATATTACGTTCATAATGCACTCATACATTGGAAAAGTAAAAAAACAGCTTCATAGAAACCTTGTACATGTAATAGAGATTCTAAATTACAAATATAGAAAACTTGTAAGTCTTTTTCAAAAACACGTATTTCCTGGACCAAGTTTTGAGAAATCTCCGCGCGCCAATTTTCCTGCGATGTTATCGCTTTCTCACTCACTCGTTTGTTTTCAAGCTTTGCGTTGGTTGAAACAAAAAAAAAACAATCACGCTCGCGTCGAAGTTCGCTTGATGGGGATGGGCGCTCTTAAGTTCGAATGTTTGCATTTTAATCTCCGTTTTACTCTGTCAAAAAGGCCTCTACTCTACTTTTCTTATATTTTCGACATTGCTTGTCCTGAGCTGATATTAAGAATAGATTTTGATCGTCTTACTAACGAGAGGCCTTCAGAAGACAATGAGTGGCCGAACATGATTTTTCATAGATTTTGAACAATCTGCGGTCGTACAACGACAATTTACCTACGTGTGTTGTAAATAATGCTATTAGTTGCATCACAGCATCTCCCCTACAACTGAAGGTGCTTCTAGGACCTTACTCAAGCCCATTTCACTAAGGTCGATCGTGAATTTCACTTAGCTATTATGACAGGCGAATATCGCAGTGACCTTACATTGTTGTTGATGTAAATTATGAAAGGTTAAATGATAGCGATGGCTCTTACACCTTGCACAATGCTTTACAGGCATCGTGACGTGGAAAGGCGTAAAGGAATTTCAAAGGATCAATCGGGATTGTATGGAGATGATTATGTAGACAATGTACTGTTTAAAGAGAGAAGAGTGAGAGAGATTGGCTTATGCAAAACATTTAAAATTGAGTTTAGTTCCAAAACCTACCAATAATAAAATTAATTCAATGCGTACGATCAATAACAAACAATAACAGGTCAATGTACGACCCAAAGTTATGCTTTGAATAGATTTTAAAGTACAACATTAAATAGGTATCTTTAGTCATAGCAAATCGGTACTTCAAAAAATCGGAGAATTTTTTGCGTGGGTTGGTTTGAATTAGTAGAAATTACCCCAATTAGAAGTGAATAATCATTTGAATCTGTTTAAAAAATATTAACTCCTAAATAAGCAGATTTAGTTGTGTAGGTCATCAACAAAAATCGATTAGCACTGTTACATTTTCATATCATCTAAAAAGATACAATATAATACGATGTAATACTTGAGGACATAGCCAGGAGTTTATTTTATTTCGGTTTCGGTATAAAGACATTTATTTCTCAAAAAAGAACATTACGGTTCACTTACTTATAAAGTAAATAATAAAAATAGTTACAGTCTCTGTGACCACATACGGTTACACAAAGAAACAAATTCCCGCGCCCGCTCACGGTTAGACGTGCTTTAATTTGCTCCGTGATAAAATAAGTCTTAGTCTTGTACTAATTAAGTATTGAACGTATGAAACTAGTTCAAAAAATATTGAAACAATAACTGTATCCGAAGTCAGTAGTCACAAAGTGCAAATACAAAAAGTATTTAAATCAAAATTATTCTAAAACCACGACCAAGCAAGTACATAACAAGTGAATCATCAGCTGGAGCTCTCCTATTCGTCGCTCAGTGGTGAGTCAACACGCCCGGCGCACAAATCGAAGCGTGCCCTTATATGGTCACAAAACTATTACTCCAAAGTTTGGCTGCAAACCGGTTGTCCGCACACGCCGAATACAGTTACACTATTTCGATTGATTTACATCGAGCACGGTAGCGCACTGGGAATAGTACCGCCTGCAGTGACAAGCGCCCTGAGTTCGATCCCAACACTAAGGAAGTTACTTTTTGTGTTTTTACTTCTCACACACCATACAAGCCTGACTTAATATAGCAATAAGTAAGCAATAAGGCACAGTATTTTGTAAAAATATTTGATTTTGTAATTCTTTGTATAATATAAAAATGATGCGCTCACCACCAACGTCAACAAAGCCTGATACTCAAAAATGCTCTGACAACGACAATAATAAACTATGCCAGGATGAGCAAACTCTTGAGCCAAATACGCCTAATGTAACGCTAAGAGCAAAACGTCCCAGATCCTCGAGTAGTGACAGTCCGCATAAATATGACGGGGACCTAAGAAGTGAGCTCAAAGAGATGATGAGGGAATTCATTGTAAACCAAAACGAGCGGCTATCTACTCTCGAAAATCACATCATTGACCTCAAGAATCTAACCACCAAAATTGAGAACTCCAACTCCGATTTAACGAGCTCTGTGAACAAGGTCTCTGACCAAATATTTTCCCTCGAGTCTAAAATCTCAGGGCTTGAAATGGAGCGCGCTGAAATGTCTACCCAAATATCAAATCTAGACCTAAAAATAGATAGTTTGGAACGATACCTTATAAAAACAAATGTTGAAATTCGAAATGTTCCCCTGCGCTCAAGAGAGTCTAAGCAAGATTTATTCTCAACAATTTCTCAACTGTCCACAACTCTTGGTGTTAACATTACACCAGACATACGCGACATATCCAGAATGCGGATCGACAAGAAAAAAAATTCGTCGGCAATTAGTATTGAATTCACAAATACATTAATCAAAAGTAAATTTCTGGATTCTGTAAAGCACTATAATAAGAGTAATCCCGCCAAAAAATTAGATTCCGCCAGCCTGGGATTCCAGTTAAAAGAAGCTGTGCCGATTTATATTGCTGAACAACTAACTCCACAGGCTAGAAAACTGTTTTACTTGGCTAGAAATCTTGCTAAGCAACAAAAATACGCGTTCTGTTGGATATCTAATGGCCGTATTCTAATGAAAAAAAACAAAGAATCACCTTATATAGTGATTCAAAATGAAGCCAAATTGCAAGAACTGTCTAATTCAACTGAAGCATGACTACATGTACTTACCCATAAATCCGACACAAGCTTGTGTTGTCGCCAGAGTTGTTTACCTTCAATAGTATTCTTAAATTGTAAATCCTTATTTTTTCTAATTTTAATGCATGTTAAAGTTATAATACAATTAATTATAGTAAAACTAAACAACTACCATACAAACTCACTCTCACTAACATTACGCACTCTTCCACATACACACAAACACAAAAACTCAAACCATTTTTCTTCACACCTCATAGTACTTCACCTCTCATTATTTAGTAAGCTAATAGCCACGCTTTTTTCGTTTAATTGCCCCGAACTTCTTTCGAACTGTGTCATATTACCTTTTATGTTATTTCTAAATAACAAAATTCGATAACATAAATTCACTAAATGACAATTTGGATAATTTTACTGTATCTAACATCTACCAATGCACACCAGAGGATTGCTTACCAATTATTAAGAACCCTAATTCATGTCTCAAATTGCTATCGCAGAATATAAGGTCTATTAATCGCAACTTTCTTAGTTTCGAAACACTGCTTACCCGCCTCTCTATTGAGTGCGATATAGCAGTACTTTCTGAATGTTGGCTCCCCTGCTTAACTAACTTCAACCTACCACATCTTCAAAATTTTTCTCGTTGTCATACTACTAAGCATCGGAATCAGAGTGATGGTGTGGTTGTCTATATAAATTCTAAACTTGAATACAAAGCATATGAATGAACTTTCATGGTTCTGCCTCTGGATTGATTGTTGAGCTGAAGTCAGATGTAGCAATCATTTGTATTTACAGATCTCCTTCAAATGAGAACATTGACACTTTCTTCAGCTCACTTAACGAAATTTTACCTTCTTTAGCTAATTTTAGTACAGTTGTAATTACAGGCGATATAAATTTAAACATCAACAGCTCTAATTCTCCTCTGGAGAGCCGCTCTCATGTGTACCTTGACTGTCTAGCATTTCATGGCTTTTTACCGACACACTACCGGCCTACAAGAGGAGACAACTGCCTTGACCACACCATTCTTCGTACTACATTGCCTTCTTCTACCTTCATTTTTGAGTCCACTATAAGCGATCACTTCTCAACTCTCTTTTGTCTAAATTTTAAGCCACACCATAACTCCCACTTGACCACAATTACGAGGGTCGACTACGTTGCACTTGATACGGCTATGGAAAAAATAGACTTATCGCACGTATTATCAATGACTGATCCCAATGCAGCAACAAACTCCCTTATACAAACTCTATCCGAAGAAATAAGCAAAAACACAATTACCAAACATGTGCCTAAACGTAATCGGATCCTCAAGCCCTGGATTACTCCAGGTCTCCTAAGGTGCATGAGAAACAGGGATGCCTTGCATAAAAAACAAAAGCAATCTCCCGACAATGAAGTACTCGCAATTACCTATGTTAGATACAGAAATTTTTGCAATAAAATCCTCAAAAAAGTTAAAAGACAGTTCGACTCTGAGGAATTAACTAAAGCTGGTCGGGACACTAAACTTCTATGGCAGACAATTAAGCGCGTCACGAACACTAACAGCTCTACTCACATTCCAACTGAACTATTCTCTTCTTTCACATCCCCTTATCAATCTGTTAATGATGTCAATGCATATTTTGCTAACATTGGTAAGAATCTGGCTGATTCTACAAAAAATACCCAACCCCCTGCCTGTTCTGGGGGTCCCCAACTGAGCTCTACGTGCACAAGCAGCCCCAACTCATTTGCTATGCTAGGAACAAGCCCTGATGAGATAATCTCAATTATAAAGTCACTTAAACCCAATGCCGCGATAGGACACGATGGCATCTCCACCACTTTTTTAAAAAGGTACTGCATTCTCCTGGCTCCCATTTTATCTCACATTTTTAACCTCTGTTTCGACACTGCTACTTTTCCTTCATCCTTTAAATTGGCAATCATTCATCCCATATTCAAGGGGGGAGATCGTGCTGCCATAACCAACTATCGACCTATCGCGGTACTTACTGCCCTATCAAAGCTCATGGAGAGATTAATAAATAAGAGACTCATCAATTATCTTGAAAATAATAATCTACTGTCAACTAACCAGTTCGGTTTCAGAAAAAACAAATCGACATCTGATGCTGCCCTGAAATTGATATCCGGTATTGTTGACAAACTTAACCTCCGCAAAAAATGTCTTACTGTTTTTATTGATCTCGCAAAGGCTTTTGATACCGTTCCTCTCCCTTGCCTATTATCTAAGCTTGAACGTCTTGGTATCAGAGGTCAACAACTTCAGCTCTTCAACTCTTATCTCTCAGGCCGTACACAGAGGGTCAAAATTGACAAATATTTAAGTGACGAGCTGCCCATTGCTCATGGAGTACCACAAGGCAGTGTCTTAGGTCCCACCTTGTTTTTAGTTTTCATCAATGACCTCTGCAATATAAAGTTAGAATCTGGAAGCATTATTGCATTTGCCGATGATACTGCTATTACCTTCTTTGACAACTCGTGGTCTAGCCTTCAATCTACTGCTCAGAAGGGAGTTTATATCATACGTAGTTGGCTTATGTGTCACTCACTTACTTTAAACACCTCTAAAACCAAACTTATTACCTTTTCTCTCAATATCACATCACAACCCTCGACACCCATAACTTTGCAAGCTCACACCTGTCACTCCAACACACCCAATTGCGATTGTCCACTAATCACATCTACTGATACAATTAAATACTTAGGCATCACTCTGGACAAGCACCTTAACTTCAGAGCACACATTACTCAGGTGACTGGCCGGGTGCGCAAACTCATTTATTTTTTTAAAACCCTGAGGCACATTGCTAACGTGCATATTATAAGGACAGTATATTTTGCCATGTGCCACTCTGTAATTTCTTACTGTATTACGAGTTGGGGTGGTGCAGCAAAATCCATACTTAAACCTCTCGAGGTGGCGCAGCGCGCTGTCCTGAAGGTGGCCTCTTTTCGACCAATACTCTATCCCACTTTTGACCTCTACCAAAAATGCAAGGTCCTTACTGTCAGGCAAACCTTTATACTAAGCACGATAATGCTACAACACACTAAGACTCCAACTGCTCGTCTCCACTTAACATCCAGAAGAAGAGACAGGATATATACTGTACCTCATCCTTACTTCACTTTTACGAAAAGATTCTTTGTATACCTGGGACCATTTTTATATAATAGAGTAAATGCAATGATTCCACTACACACTTATTGTCTACAAACATGCAAAAAACAGATTAAACAGTTTCTCTCTGGAAAAAATTATGTTGAGACTGAATCCCTACTTATAACACTGAAGTAACTCATAACACACATAACATAACACACACACACATACATACATGCATGACAGTACTTAGATTAATTTTATTGTTCATTGTTTGATTTACACTTTGTCTAACAGTCAAAACTTAACCTACTTCGGGAAATGAGGGCTGATTGTCCTTAACACAGGTTACTACGTAACCTAGCTAGGACGTCAGGTCGTATTATGTTTTGTTACTCATCTTAGCTCTAATTTATTCCTAAGTGTCATCCTACCTTGTAACAGACTGTTCCACTTTTTGTGAAATAAATAAATTATTATTATTATTATTATTAAACAGAATTAAAAATATAATAGGTGACAATTTTGATTTTTTATCCTTACAGTGTTTCCTTTAATATTGTGGTCAATAATAATAGTATTATTTTCAGTCACCGCAGGGCAAGGGCCTCCCTACCTCCTTTCCAACCCTCTCTGTCTAGAGCTAGTGTTGACCAGTCCCTCATGTATGTTTCAAGCTCATAAATAATAATTATTTAAAAACCCGAAATAAAAATCGACTTTCGTTGCTGACCGAGTGTACAGTGACGAGCATAAATATGTATACAGATTGCAAAATTCAAACGCAATTTTCTCATGAAATAACTCTTTCAACTTAAAGATAAAATCTATTTTATTTATAGTACTAAGTAGTTGGGGATCAAAAATAGCCTATTCGTAATTATATAACATTTCAATAGTTTAGGAGAAAATCAGTTTAGAATGAGACCAACTGTTTACATATTTTTGCTCGTGACTGTACAAAAAAACGTGCAAAATAATAACTAGTCCTAAATTTAAAAAAACATCCAAAAGCTTGTCTATTTTAATTTACTTCGCACCTGTATTCTGACTGGCTCAACCAGCTAAATATTCATTTAAAATATAATATTTTAGTACGTATCTGTTCACAGTTTAAAGCAAACGATAAAACATTTAAACTGCACACATGTGTTTTAAAAAACGCATTTAAATGCAAGGCGTTAAATTAATAACGATCATTGATCCTGTCAAGTACCCTTTAAAAGCTATTATCGGTTCTAGAAAAACGTTACATAAAAATACGGTATGCATAATAACTAAGGCCTCTGGAGCTATGCGAGTAATACATGACCAGCGTTAATAAATTTATGATCATTTAACTGCCATACGTACGTTTGACACACTAGCTTAGTCCCGTGACTTCGTCTGTGTGAATGTCGGTTACCTATGATGTGTGGGTTATATTTTCTGTTGGAACTCTAATTCTTTTTCTTTGTCTGAAATAATAGTAGTCAATTTCACAGTCCAGTGTGTGTACAGTCCTTTTAACATTAGATATCTGTCAGTGAAAGACTCGTCAAATCAGACCAGCCGTTTCGAAGATTAGCCGACATAAACAGACAGACAGGCAGACAGGCAAGTTTTTGGTATAAGTACTGTGTACACATTTACAATTATGCGTTCAATGAGAAGCTGTTATTTTGTCAATATAAACAGACACTTCAATTTTATTTGGATGGATTGTATAGATTACCTTTCCAATTTTGTATTGTCACATTTTAAATCATAGTTTTATTGTTCTAATTTATATTTCACAATGAATAATAGAGCTATTTGTTAGCTATCACACATTAATGGTGGCCAAAGCTATTAAGTAAGTTTTTAATCTTGTCGGAATCAATGTAAAAAGTTGACGTAAATTATTAAACTAAACTATCTATTCGGGAAAACAATTCAGGGGAATTGGTCGTAATTTTAAATTTATGCTAATAAGTCGTGGACCTACACGCCTACGACAAACTGTCTAATTTGTGGGTCGGTTTGAGCAGACGAGCGTTTAACGTATTTCTTTTGTATTAAGAAAGAAAAAAAAACAATTTGTAAAATAATACTTCATTCGATAAAAAGTATTATGCCATATCTAGAGGGCGAGTGTTCTATGTATGTTTCCTAAAATATACAAAAAAAATAAATCTGTAATAAGCTAAGGGAAGTGTCGCAAAGTCGCTAATCCGATTATGAAATATGGCGTGCGTGTTTATGACACGGTATGTTATTTTTTTGGGTGAAATAGCATGTGTTTCACCTCTCACCCCTGTCAAGCCCTAAAACTCCATTATAAATAAAATTTGACAGACGTCCTTTTCTACATCATTGTACCTACTTATATAAATACAGCCATTTAGATCAACTTGAGATTATATTAAAAAAAACATATTTAATCTAGTTGTTACCCATCAAAAGCAAATCTAAATTTATAATTATGAAAGTGAAAAATAAAACAAATACAAGCAATAGTAAGAATGTAAATATTTAATTTAGTCACTTATATTTATTTTTTTGCTAAAATAACAAAAAATCTATACATGAATCGCCCGTCTGAATCGCCCATCTGAATCGCTCACCATCACGATCAAAAAACCAAGACATTAGCCAATAGACGCTTATTAATTTCTAACCCAATCATATGCGATAATACAAATATCACAAAAAAAAAACAAATTAAGACATTTATTGTAATATTTAACGACCTGTATTCGTCTCTAAATCATGATTTGATTGGTTTTTTAATTCATTTACACATTTTTGATTGGTGTGAGACGCTATGATTTTTTTAAACCGTTAGGACAACGTAACCATTTGAATAAGGAGATTGGATATTATTTTAAGTGTGTTTCTTGTTCCTTTAATCTTTGTTCACTTTCAAATCAATACAACTAATCCTCATTCGAGTAATTACATTCTTCAAAAGCTCTTACGTTGACATTACAAATCCTTAAAGTGCTGATATACAAAAATCTGAGCTGTCAGAGGGAACACTCCCCTAGTTTTACAAATTTAATTTTGCCATCGCCATCGTGGCATGTTTCTAACACAAAATACAAATAAAACTCACTCCCTTTCTATCTTTAATAATATTTGCACTTTTTTTTTTCTATGGGGCCGAATATAGTTCCTAGCGAAACTCCTACTAAGGATTTACAAAACGTGGTTTGAAATATAACCGATCCTATAAACTTGATCCCGTGCATTAAAACCAGCAAACACTTAAAACATGTTATTTGGGTTTGTAAATGATAAGCTGTAAGTACGTTGCACAGACAGCGTTATAATGTTAGTGCATGGTGTTCAAAAGCTTTAAAGAAAAACATTTCTAGTGAAAAGGTTTTTAAAATGAGGTGAGCTTAGCGTATCTTCTAGTCTTTCGTTTTAATTCTTCAATCGCCTTGTCATTGCATAGATGCGTAGTTTGCAACAGTAAACCTAAGTTTGTCGGTGTTGATCTCAGAATTAATCCAATCAGAAACTCATCAGGAGCGCGTCGAGTCGTGAACGCGCATTTCAAGTCGAGATAAAGACCCGGACACATCGAAACACGTGGCAAGCGCGTGCTTCACCAATATGCTACCAAATGGGTGCAAAAACATCTCGTCCCCTTGAGTTGGGGTGTCCGTCACACCGGCACCGCCTTGATTGGTTCCATATTGGCGTGTTATTGATTTAGCTGGTTATTACAAAATTAGAAACATCAAATGGAATGCGTTGCGTTGTTGAAATTATGTGAAAAGAATATTATGAAGAGAAAATTATCATGCTGACTATGAAAAAACAGTTCGAGATTTTTGGTATTGTTGATGGGTAGGTAGGTAATTATTATATTTTTACCTTAAAACCAATGTTATGTATTAAATATTGTTAGAATTATAATATATTTTTTTTTTTATTAGCTGTGCTCGCGGCCATGCTCTCGTGCACTTAAGTGTAACCAAAGGAAATAAGTTTTGAACACAGTATTCATTAAAATCGACATTTCAATATTTCTCTTTCTGGCATAAAATGTACTTAACCGTAACACAACATTACTAAGTTACACCACGGTGTAACAGCAAAAAAAATGATAACCCCAAACGCGTGCCCAAAAATAAAACTAAAAATAAACCCTCCATTAACTAGTTAATGCGCTAACAATGTTCGTTGAAAAAGGACAGGGCGACTGTACATTTATTTTGTACGAGTGAAACCATCCAATCAAGGCTCTTCAGCTCCCAAGCCCGATATTGTCCTGTAGGGTACTCGTACTGTGGTTTTGCTTTTTTCGAGTACAGGTGAAAATTGCTGGCCGCTCGCCGCTGCGGCCTTATTCATTCGTGGATTTCAGTCATGTGGACATGCGGCTTAATGATTAATTGGATTACGGAGACTTGAGTAAATTATGTTGGTGGTGTATTTGCTGGTTAAAAGTATAAAAGACAAACAGTAATAGTAGCTCACGAGTGATTGGTTGGTTTTTGATAATGTTTCTCTAAAACTTATCCGCAACAGGTTTCGTTTCAAGACAAGTCTGCTTTTAAATATCGTTTAATAAAGTAGGTCTGTGTGTAATATCATCTTTTAAAAGGTGGCTTAAAAGTGGTTGATAATTTTGATATTATGTTTTCGCAAGATATTTTTAGTTTAACCGTAATTGGTGCAATGTTTACAAAGCCGGTTATGTAATTAACTCTTCATTTTGTTTGTGTGACGTAAAGCATTCTCAACATTATATCCGTTTAGTGGGAGCTCTACTGTAAAATTCACAATGTTTGCTACGAAAATACGCAAAAACAGTTTTGAAATCAAGCAGAATTTCCACGCGAAAACGTGCGAATATGAGTTGCAAACTGCTACTAATGAAAGCCGCAATTACACTGGCATACGTCAAGAGGATGAGCTCCGCGATAGCAATAAACGTTTAATTAAAAATAAAAAAGGTGGTCCAACTCCCGTTTCATAGATAGTTTCTCATTAAACTTGGTTTGGAGCAGGGTCTCATGTTTCAAAGCGTCCAAGTCGCTCACCCCGGTGTGAATTGGGCCGAACTTATACCTTAGCGGTGTCATATCATACCGTTTGATCATTTCGAGAATGTCTTCAAGGCGTTCCACTGTGACATTCTCCAGATTAAATTTAAGTGGTAGATAAAAGATTAACGGTTTCAAATATAATTTATTTTTGATCTTATTCATTTTATATATAAACGTTAAGTTTGGTTTTATTTTACAGTGTTTAATACCAGTTTTTGGTGAAAATAAATCTTAAATAGGTGTGCTTAAAATAGATTTTAAGGTAAAGGTTGCGGACTTGTGGTTTTAGTTCTAGCAAAATACTGAACAAATCCCTGTACGTGTCGTTTCGCCTGGGTCGTCCACTAGTTTCGTTGTTACATAAAGGTGTGTTTCTGCTCTTCAACACAACTTATCTGTTTAATTAATCATTATATCTCGAATGATACATTGTTTACATTAGTTTGGAACAAAAATAGGTTATTTTTATTTACATTCTTTTATAAACGACAGGTAAACAGCATCTGGACATAGTATAGTATATTTATATATACATAAATCTGTAGTTTGTGCGTGGCACTCACAGTATTCATTCTCGTACTAACAATAGTAAAGAAACTTATATTACTCTTACATCAACAATGATTTGATTACTTACTTAATGTACAGAGCGTTGATTTTAATTAAACATTAAGTCGATTTTCTTCAATTCCTTCACATTCTGTTCAAAAATGGTTCTACTTTAAAATTTACAAATTCAATCTTCGGTGGCTGGACATAGGACTCCCCCATGTGGCGACACTTGGGGGAGGCCTATGTCCAGCAGTGGACGCCTTTCAGCTGAAATGATGATGATGACGAATCTTAGGTACTTTATGCCAACATTAAACAAACAATTTCAAAGTATAATTTGTCGTAACAAAACAGATTTCAACAAAGATTGTCAACGGTCTGATTGTTTACAAAATTACTTCTAAAACGTCCCTCACAAACAACAGAATCAATCACACACAGATTACGATCTTCTACCATTTGTTCTCGTAACTGCTACTTATTTGGTGTCATTTATACTACTCGTACTTGATGTACGTGCATTGTCTTCGGAAGGGTTAACTAATGGAAACTAGGACAGGATTCAAGCTATTTTGTTACATAAGTCACTGTATATATTACTGTATATATATTTGTTGGTATATCAAGTCCTGGTTTCCTCACCATGTTTTCCTTTACCGATATCAATGATGTCTATTGTAAACTATTAATAACTTCCTCCTTTTTGAAGTCTGTTAAAAAGTACACATCAATTGAAATGGTCACATTAGTACTTGTCCGGATTAAAACCTACAACCTCATGCATAACAGGCGAGCGCCTGCACCACTGGATCACCACGTTATCTATTTAATTCTGTAAGTTTTTCGGTCTAATCCGATAACTATATTCACTTTTTATAAGCATGAAATCATTCATCGCACGTTATGTTTACATCTTATAATATTTGTTTTTGTAGATTCTTGGAATCTTATGAATAGAATGTGTATTATCTACTTACGTTTTTTATGCTGTTCCTGTCGGCATCCTTTGCATTATATTCCTATATAATTGGATCAAATTAATATTTACAAACCTGAAAAATAAATAATGTTTTGCTTTGACATGTTTGTCGATGACAGTCGTCAATTTGACGACCGTCAACATTACTTCTAAAAGTTTTCGGCTACTAACGTAAATCCTCTATGCTGTTGATCTTGTAAGCTTGTTTGTCTGTGTAATATATTAAACGGCTGAACACCCGCTGTATTATCGCGTGTTTCTTTAGATCTAATTCGCACTAATATTATATAAAAATTATTGGCAATCGACAATTATTGAGTCTGGCCGGTGCTATAGAAAAGCAATTTGACCGTTCTAGAAAGAGGATTCATAATTGGATTTTTTACGAATTTCGGAAGAGCGGTCAGAAAACAAAACCTGTCGAAGCCTACCAGTCTACTTACTGAAGTCTACCAGTCTACTTACTACAAGTCTACCAGCCTGCAACCGAGAGTCGGTTAAGCGGGTTAAGCCGAGCTGTCGCGTGCCTGTGCTCCCAGGGCGGGTCCTCCTACTGAGACCGCCTGGGTGACCTCCGTCCCCGAGCTGATCGCGCCAGTCTTCTCTTCGGCCGATCCTGTTGCCGGCCAGGCTGGGGATCATAATCCTTCTGGAAAACTCTGCCTAATCCTAGTGCGTTTAGGTCAGTCCTTATTTTTATACTAACAATAATTGTTTTTGATACTCATCACATTTCTAATCTTTCGTGTGAGAGCTAATAAATTCTATTCGTACAGTTCTACATAGCCTTTTATTCCTTAAACTATGTAGAAATGTTACACGTATCCAAAGGGTAAAAACGGGACTCTTTTACTAAGACTTCGCTGTCTGTCTGTCCGACTGTCTGTCACCAGGCTGTATCTCATGAACCGTAATAGCTAGACAGTTTAAATTTTTACAGATGATGTATTTCTGTTGCCGCTATAACAACAACAATACTAAAAACAGAATAAAATAAATATTTAAAGGGGGCTCCCATACAACAAACGTGATTTTTTGCCGTTTTTTTCTCGATGTCTTATGTTGTATAGATAATGGTCCCTTCGTGCGCGAGACCGACTCGCACCTGGCCAGTTTTTTTTACCACCTAACCAATTCAATTCGTTGAGATAATTTTGTATCCTGCTGTTATCCATTTACAAAGACAAAACTCATAATGTGCAATACATAACACTGACTCCAGTTCAGCATGATAACGACATCATTGGAATCGTGCGCGCGCACAACCAACCGCGAAATGTGTAACCCTCAAATCTCTATTTTTAAAGTTCCGCTTTAGAGTTCGACACACACCGAAATAATACGGACTTTTATGTTCGGCCATAATCACATCCTTTCGTGTAAAATGTCTCAATTAGGTACGGGGGAATGTGTGGACACGGTTGAATTTAACGACTTTTGAATACGACGCTTTTGATGGCCGCTCGCGATTGGTGACTGTGATGAGAGTGTTATCGCTTTGTTCGGTTGTTCATTTGTTGCCAATGTGTGGGCAATGTTTGGGGTGTTGAATTGTTGATGAGTTTCGCCGATATTGGGCATGATATTATGCGGAAGAGTAGGTAATATTTGTATGTACCATGTTGAGCAGCTAATTGAGAAAATCAACATGCGGTTTGATATCAAAAGTTTCATCTATAGGTACTCTATGCGTATAATTATGTATTATGAATAGGTAAAGATTATATGTCTTTTTGTTTGTGAGAGGTAATCTCAAAGTACTGGCCTCATATGAAGCCGAGTGCCATATGCTATGTTTTATGGCAGTATTTTCCAAAGTATGGGTTGCAAGCGAATATTGGGTGGGCCCTGAAAATAGTGACGATGGATCGAATGACCGGTATTTAAGTATTCTCGTTTAGAACCGATGTTTTTTTTCTTATTTAAACAATCCTTCACTCATAGCTATGCCCCATTTTTATTAAATTGACAACCGAGAGTTGAGTCCATGATTTCCGAGTCGGCAAATTTTTGTTAGGAGGGTCGCGGTCCAGTCAACTTTTGGAACCATTCATCATCATCTGCCTAGCCTTTTGTTCTAACTTTGTTGGGGTCGGCTTCCAGTCTAACCGAATGCAGATGAATACCAGTGTTATACATGGAGCGACTGCCTATCAACCCTCCACAACCCAGTGACTGGGTAACATGATACCCCTTGGTAAGAATGGTTGTCAGACTTAGGAGACCACTGTTGTATGGTAAAAATAGTTTACTGCCACGCGGGCGAAGCTACGGGTAGAAGCAAATTTTCGGAAAAAAATAACCCTACACAAAGTTATAAACATACAATGTTGACCACATTGGACAGAAACAAAAAGTCCAAACACTAGTACAGTCGCACACAGTTCATTTACCCGTAATACACTGCAACAATGAAGTTATTTCGCCCCCGCATTGATCTGTATCAAATCTATCGACACCTACGTGCATTGTCGATCTAATGAATGTATAATGAAAGCCGATATGAATATAAATAACTTAAAATGGATATTGTCATGAAGATGCTGTGTTTGATTGTACATCGGTATTTGTAATTTCGATCAGTGTAGTTTATTGAACTTTTAGGGTATTCATGAATTCCAAACGGAATTAGATTATTCATAATGTTATTATCATTGAAGTTTGGATGGACTGTGTGAGCGGCAAGTTTCTTCTGGACTCCCAACGTGATAAGTTCGTAATTTATTTAGGAATACCTATGTATTAGAACTTAATGTCGTAAATACAGGAATGATAAAATACATTAAGTAAAGTAATTTTTGAATCCCATATTTACGTGAGAAAAAATATCAAAATGGCTTAATATTGCTCCAGAGAAAACTTTAATCCATACTTAATATTATAAATGCGAAAGTAACTCTGTCTGTTACGCTTTCACGATGAAACGGCTGAACTGATTTTGATGAAATTTCGTATGAAGATAGCTTGAAACCCAGGGAAGGACTTCAGTGACTTCGTCTGCATCCACTATAACCGACATTCACGCGGACGAAGTCGCGGGCTAAAGCTAGTATTTCATAATAAGTTACCCATAAAGCATGACGCGAACATAATTATTAAAAAAGATCTCAAAAAACGCGAATCGGTGTAATAAATCTGTGAATAAATAAAAGCAAGGCCCCTTCGTCTCCGCCCTCCCACGTAGGGTCAAAATAAAGGGCCTAATGAGGCCGCTCATGGCCTCAGTAAGTTATTCGTGTTACTTATTTAGTACTCTTATTACAGTTGGAGCCTTTCTGCGGATCGAAACTCATTTGTTTTTGGTTTTAGTTTTATTGTGGAGATGACTTTGGTTTATGAAGTCTTGGTACTATTAGATGGCCTTGATTAATATGTGCACTCTGGGGCGTTATTATAGCACATGTGGTTCTAGAAAAATACTCTCATAGATTTATGAGTGACAAAGTAGATGCGAGAATTCGATCGTTTCCTAGTTGTAGTGTCAATTGTGTCTAATGACGGCACGATGGACCGATGATTTGAAGAAGGTGGCTGGCGCCGAATGGATGCTGGCTGACCAAGACTGGGTTGCTTCGCGATCTCTGGGGGAGGTCTACGTACAGAAGTGGACGGCAATAGGCTGATATAATGATGACGATGAATTACTATAACTTACTGTATTGTATAGATGTGCTTTATTGTAGGATTACAATGACATGATAACAGTATTGGGGGTTCTATCTACTTTAAAGAAACATTAACTGAAATTAGTATTCTTCTTGTATTATATTTTTAACCCCCGACGAGAACAGAGGGGTGTTATAAGTTTAGATTTGTACACAGACAATTAGACACACACCTGTACCTGTGTGATTTGTACACAGGTAGTGTACAAATCTGTGTCTGATAGCATCGTAGCGCTCAAACGACTGAACCAATTCCAATTTAGTTTTTCTTGTTTGAAAGGTATTCATCAAAGTGTTCTTAGCTAAGATTCAAGAAAATCTGCTCAGCTGTTTGAAGATTATAATAGCTCTTACTATCTAGGTATACTTACCTACTTGATGAATGGATTTGAACATCTTCCACGGATTTGATCAAGTCGTAATTTGGTATTCCGTTACTTCAATGATATTAGAAGAACATAGTAAACGTAATTTTGAAAATTTCATTACTTACTAGCTGACCCAACAGACGTTGTCCTGTCAATTGATTTTTCTATTTTCTTACCGTATAAACCTTTCCTGGACTTCGCCAAATATTTCAAGACCAAAATTAGCCAAATTGGTCCAGCCGTTCTCGAGTTTTAGTAAGACTAACTAACAACGCGCAACTATCAGCGCTGTGACGTTGCACCATGTTGAGATAGGGGCCTTTTGGCCTTGTACAGGACCAATTTTTTTTTATGTTATTTTTGTGTGTTTCTGTCCTTAGGGGCAAATAAACGCCTTTTATTTCTTTCTTTCTTTCAACAATCCATTTCTATTATATAGAAGATATAACATTATACAGAAGAAAGAATAATATTTTTCGTAATAACCGCTTGTCAACCCTCGCGACTGTCTTTCAAGTTCTTTTTATTTTTTGTATAGTTTATCTCATTATTACCATGAAGTAATAATAAGGTTGGATATAGGTACAGTCGAACAAGCTATTTGGTTTACAGGCAAAAATATTCATCTTTCTACTACATTCACAATATTTAATTAATTTGCTTTATTTTGAGCATGTAGGTAGTTACCAGAGATACCTACGTACTCGAGAAAAAAAAATTAAATAAAATTAAGTATTGTGTGTGTGTAGTAAAAAGATGAATATTTTAGCCTGTATACCAAATAGCTTGTTCGACTGTACAAGCCAGTCTCTAAAGTATCTTAGGCCCGCTCGCACTGCTAGTCATTAAAAATTTTGCGCAAACGCACGTAACACACGCGCAACGTATTTAAAACATCATTCTGTCTCTTTTTCTTAGCGTGTTGATGGCAAACACGGATATGTATCATGTGTGTGTATGTATATGTATGTGAGCATGTATATGTGCGATTGTATGCGTGTGTGTTGTGCTTGTTTTTGTCAGATTCCTTGGTTGGCCCAGAATTCCGCCCCGGTAACACCATCCGCTGATGCAGTCATTAGGTCTACTCGTGAGCAGGTGACAGGGTATGCCGCGCAAGATAGAACCACCATGGTCGGCGAAGAGACGCCACGCGGGCACTGAAGATTAGCATCATCTAAGAACCCCCACCATTGAAGATGGCTACAACCTGGGAGTCTTTAATTCAAGAGTGAATAAGTTACTTCTAGGCAAGCGTGCTCCATCTTAGACCGCATCATCGCTTCCCATCAGGCGAGATAGTGGTCAAACGCATGCCTATCAATAGATAAAAAAAAAAAAAAAAGATTCTCATTGCTGCGGCTAATTTGGGTGACGTGATGGTCTTAATACAATAAGTGCTAAATGTATTTAATGATCCACAGAGCAAGAACATCTCCAACATGAATTTGGTGTGATTAAATAAATTATGTATTTAACAGAATCGCCACTTTTATGTAAAATACATGGTCTATAATAAGTTTTTTTTTTATATTGTTTTAGGCTTGCGTTTGACCGCAACTCACCTGATCTTAAGTGATGATGCGGCCTAAGGTGGAGCACGCTTGCCTAGGATAAATCGGTTCACTCGTGCCTTGAAGATACCCAGATTATATGTCTCGGAGAATAGAGAGGCGGACAGTGAATTCCACAGTCTGGCAGTTCGCACAATAAATGTGTAAATCCTGCATTATTTGTAGAAGTATTGTTTCGTAAACTAACGACAAAATCACGATGTCTATTATTGTCGGATAAAATTAAATTCGGATAAAACCAAACAAACAAAGCTCAGCTATCAAATATCTCAAAAACTCATTACAAGAAACAATATTTGCCGGAACACAGAATCCTAATAAGTAAGCAGATATCATCGTTTCCATTTTAATAAATAATCCTACTCGCTGTAATGCTGGTTGGAAAACAAAGCGAAAGAAAAATCCGCGCTTTCCGCACGAAGTAACTGTGTAGTGCAGGGGGGACTAAGTTTTAACACGAGACGACCTACAACTCTAGTGCTCTGGCGACTCATTAGGGACCCCGCTTGCGAGGAAGGGGCCTGAGGGGACTCAGCCCAAGCAAAAGGGGTTCTTCAGCTTTCGAGAGCCATCCGTGTGCGCGTGTAACTACTACGTCACTATACGTCACAGACTAACAATTGTTGCTCCCCGAAATTGATGCGCTGGATTATTCTACCAATTTTTCTTGGAGCTTATATCATTCTGTAGCATAAAGAATGGAGATGTTGATGTACTGTGCAATAATAGTACCTGTCCTCACGGCAGTTAGGTCGCGAGTTTCTCGCAATACGAGAACGTTGTGAGGCTACAATTCTCCGCTCACATATTTCAGACTTTGCAGTCTCTGTTAATTTGAAATTGTCTTAATTTGTTTTGTCTGAGAGGCACATTTGTTTCTTGGCCTCTAGGGTTTTTGTATTTATAACGGAACGTGGCCTCTGCTGTCTTAATGTAAAGTTCAAGTTATGCTTTAATTAAAATGATTACAGTTTCTTGTATTTTACATTAAGACCCCAAATTCTTTGTCTATTCGTCTTAATTAGTAGGTTTCACGGTGACAATGCTTATCTATCTATCAGTCTATCTTCCTAATTTTACTTTTTATGGACACTAGTCAAAATCAATTCACTTAAATAGTATCAATTGATACCTTTTTATTTTATACAAACCTTGAGCTCATTTTACTAAAGGACTTACTACCAACACAACAATAATTGTATTTATTCAAACCCGTACGATCTGATAATCCATGCTTTCCTAAAGCAAAATCTTCAATCTTTGATTCGATTTTAAAAGTAGTAAATCATGTTCAAATTCGAAAAAAAGTATATGTTAGAAAACATCACTATATAAATAAAGGTCGGCCCTGACGAAAACATAGTAGGATAAAATTTTCTCGATAGAAATCCATCACAAACTTACCTCTAATTTTCAACATTTTTGTTTTGCATTCTGTGTTGGTTCATATTACTGAACCATAAATTTTGTAAATATTATCACTCATACACAACCTAGAGCTAACCCTAGTTTTTTTTTTTAATTTTTTCTATTCTAGAAGCTATCAGAATAAAAAGCATTTGGCGTTTACTACATTTTTAATCCGCGAAATACGCTGTCTTCCGTCTCGCGTGACACGAGCTTGACACATATGTTTGTTTCACCGATCGACGAACGATCAGTTCAACTCGCTCTGTTGAGACGAGTAGTCTATGTCAGTTTGCTCCGCGCCTAGCCGCCGTTATTATTATAAATAAATATCTACATTTTTGTTGAGTAAAATGGGAAACAAAAAAAATACAATAATGAAACTGAAAAAGCGTGAACTAAAACAATTGAAGACTCAAATGATGGCTGATTGCGGCAATCAGCCATCATTTGATTCTTCAATTGTTTTAGTTTAGTTAGTATTTTTTTTGTTTTCGCGCGTTCTCGCGCTCCCGTGTTTGTTTGGCAGGATAAATCAGAATTTATCCTGCCATTAGGCCCGCTCTTAATCCATACTATCCATACTAATCCATCTATATTTAATTTATCCTAACTTCCTAACTAATATTATAAATGTGAAAGTAACTATGTCTGTTACGCTTCCACGATGAAACGGCTGAACCGATTTTGATAAAACTTGATATGAAAATAGCTTGAACGCTGGGGAAGGACATAAGCTACGTTTTTATCTGCGACTTCGTCTGCAATCGCGATAACCGACATTCATGCGAACGAAGTCGTAATACCTATTATAAATGCGAAAGTAACTCAGTCTGTTACTTTTCACGACTTTCATGAAATTAAGTATGAATATAGATTGAACACCGGGGAAGGACATAGGCTACTTTTTAATCTGCGACTTCATCTACATCTGCAATAACCGACATCCACGCTGACGAAGTTGCGGACAAAAGCTAATATGACAATAAATTCAACAGATTACAAGTAGCACTACTGATTTTCCCCGATCGACCTCGTAAAGTTTTATTTAAGCCATTTCTATACGCTCTCGTTAGCTCGCTTCTTGTATTTTAACCGAGGCTTTGGTGCAGAGTCTAGTATTTATTGTAGGACATTGTCACATAAATTGTCACTTTAAATGCCCGTAAGATTCTTACTCGGAATGCTCATAAAGAAATGTGTAAGAGGACCTTTGTGGTGTAATGTAGACAATCTGGTTCGAGTAGGAAGTGTTACCAATCGTAGCATTTTGTTTATGTATCGACTGTTTGTAACCGGCTTTAGTTTATTCCATACTTAAGATAGCTAAAGTCTTTATAGAACTGTATATTTTGTAGAGTTTCTATGTGTAGGTAATCTGGGCCTCAAGTCTGCTATTACAATAGTGTCAGAATGGTCTATCATTGATTTCATAATTGTTGATTTTGATAAGTTTTGGTAATCTACTAATATAGTGGCGTCATTATGACTACCACTAATTAGTAGTAATGGTCAACCACTGACACGCCATTGAAAGAAATGATATAGAAAGGTAATCTCGTACAAAATGACAACTGAGTGAATGACTTAGACGGTATACTGCTAAAATTTTGACAGTTCCTTTGATCAGTGACCTACCATTAGAACGTCACTGTGCAGTCATTGCTTTTAATTCGACCGACCAATGATCGACCATTATGAATTTAGCAGATTACGAACTTTTAGCAAAATGACAGTGGGATCGTGTTGGAATGACGAAATTATAAAAATAGCAGACTTGGCCCCCGTTCTACAGATATGTTTTTAATGTTTTTTTAACCGATTTCAAAAAGGAGGAGGTTCTCAATTCGGTTGTTTTTTTTATGTATGTACATTGATTACTCTGAGATTTATGATCCGATTTACGTGTTTAGTTTGATGCGGAATAGTTGCCCTTTGGTCCCATAAAAATTTAACACTGTTTGGCCCAGTAGTTTTCATTTTATGAACATTTTTTTTATTTTTTAAATATTTATTTTTATGTTTGACCATGCATAACTTTTTTCAGTGTAGTCCGATTTCGATGATTCTTTTTTTAATTGATAGCGTATACCTCAAATTTGGTCCCATATTAATTTCAAGAAAATATTCTACCCCTAAGGGTTGAAAATTAAGGGATGACAGATTTTTTTTGGTGGCACCGTTACGTTATTACTTTCTATGATGAGAAGTAGGCACTAAAAAGCGAAAACAATAATTTTTAACAAAAAAGACAACCGCCATCAAAAAGTACAAAATAACTATAAATTCGCAAGTCGGTGGCAATACAAATCAACACGCAAAACAAAGCCGCCGACTTGCGAATTGAAAGTTATTTTTTACTTTTTGAAGGTGGTTGTCATTTTTGTTAAAAATTTTAAATAGTTAGATATTTATAGGAAAATTAGAATATGGGTCAACATATTGATTGCTTTTGTTTAAATTGCCTCATACTAGGAATGTCTCCTATGTCGTGGGTGCGTTAACAAGCATGTATACCAACGTACACAAACCATCAGACTTGTAAAATTAACTACCTGTAAGGCATACACATATTCGTTCCGTGTGGGAACAGTCAACCGCTCAACCACTGTGAAAACCGTGCTGCCGATTAGAAGATTATATTAGAAATCATTTTAGTTCTACAACCGAAGACACGGCTATCCTTTGCATCACTGATATTACCTTAATTAATACCTATCCTTAGCAGTGATGAAAGAAAGAAAGAAAGAAAAAGCATTTATTGGCCCGCACAGGACGAAACACACAAATAACAACAAGGTTTACATTACAAAATAAAAAAATAAGAAACGAAATCGGTCCTGTACGATGCTAAAAGGCCCCTATCTCAGCATTGTGCTGTAACATTTAAAAACGTCACAGCGCTGATATTCTGATAGGGCCCAAAGTGATGCCACGGTCAGATACGGTCAGATGCTATAGCACTTGGTAAATTAACCATCAAAAACGAAGCCTAAGTTCAAGAATCGGCGTTTTTTTTTAAGCTGAATACTATTATTTCTCTAATAAGTACTTATTAACATTAATTAGTATTTTATTTTATGGGACAAGCCCGCCACAGTATTGCCAAACCACTGCAACTCCTGTAAACCAGAATTAACAGTGGTGACCACCAGAAAAGCACCAAAGCAATGAAGCTCGACGAGTCCTAGAGAAACGATACGACTCTCTTGGATCCCGCAACGAAATCAATCAAAAAAGAACAGCGGAGGAGGAAGAAAAACATATTTTCCACTTCCCTCCAAATCAAGCAGGAGACAGAACAGAACTAGGCCAATAGGCACAAAGGGACGTTTACAACTGGGAGAAGCCCAGTTGCTAAACACCACAAATTAACACACATTTATTAGATTGATTTCCAACACCACTGTCCAAGCTACATACAAAATAAAGTTATTAGACTAACGGTCTGAGATATTCCAAACACTAACACATTAGATGCAGACAACATTGATCGAGTACTGTACAGAGTAAATATTCAGTTTCGCCACCCTTCGTCTTCCCTACAGGCCATCTATCGTTAAAGGCTAAACCTCAGACAAATCTACACTCGGTCCGACTCCCATCACTCTTAATAATGAAGGATCATGATGTAGATTGATAAGCGAACCCTTGGGCCGAAATGTAGAGGGCTTAATTCCGTAGATGTGCCTGATGGAAATGATTTCAGGGCTTTTTTATTGGTAGATAGGAAAATAGGTACATAATGTAATCTATTTGTTTACTAGATACTTATTTGAAGAGTAGATGGTTGCTAGCCAAACGCAAAGTATAAAAATCTTTCCGATATGGTATGATCAAACCAATTTGTGGCACCTGGCACCAATCGTTGTATGAATTAGAAATACAACTCTGTAAAAATAAAGAAAATTTGAAAAGTACGGTAGAAAATGATGCAACTGTCAAAGACAAAGAGTTTAGGGGCTATTTAACGACTTTTACAGATTTTAATCTGACAATCACGTCAAAATGTGCAGTGTAAATGATTTGAAAAAAATATATGTTAAACTAGAACATTCTCTTAATCATTTAGTATGTGAATATTTTTTATTATATTCATATTAAATAGTTTAATTAACTCGTGAAGTTGTGTCTGACGCGGACAAAACATTGACAATCACACAAAATCTACCAGGTATAATTAAACGAAACTTACACCATCTTACAGACAATTTTGTTATTTATCTTTTAGAATACGCCTTTTTTTAAGTTAAAGAATACTACTTTTATTTAATTTTTTCGACTAAACTTGGAGAGTTTTGGACGCAGCGCATACGATTCTCTGCTCTATTATGAATATAATAAAAAATATTCACACACTAAATGATTAAGAGAATGTTCTAGTTTAACATAATATTAAATCATTTACACTACACATTTTGACGTGATTGTCAGTTTAAAATCTGTAAAAGTCGTTAAATAGCCCCTTTAATGTGTCTGCGCGGAAAAAAATTATATACTTTACAGAGTTTTGAGACCAATGCTAGCAGCAAACTCAGAAATTAAAAAAAGGAAAATAAAATAAATTAGGTACAGTCAACAGCAAAAGTAGATGATCAAAAATTCAAAACTAATGAATGGAGTTCGCGTCAGAACTGTGTGGCGTCGAAGTGATTGAAAAGTATGTGATTGTCACACACATTAGTATTGAATTTCTGATTTTGATCATCTACTTTTGCTGTTGACTGTACTTAAATATAGTAGGTATGTTACAGACGTGTTTACTGCGAAAGTGGGACAAGAAAGAATTAATGGAATGCAAGGTTGTTATAGGAAGCCATATATAGACGAGGATGCCGAAAATATCAAGTTACCAGTGTTACTAATATCAATTCGGTTTCATGTCTTGGCATTTTGTTTTATACGTTTGAAGTGTTGTGAGAAGATTTTGATAGCTTATGCAGAATGTGCCTCTAAGTGCCTCTCTCTCTTATACTGTATAATGTTCTCTATTGTTTGATTAAAGGAAAACTATAACAAACATATTCCTACTCGATAATAATATAACAAATACGAAAATTATTCTGTTTGCCCTTTTGACTCTGTCTGTTACCTCATCACGACCAAACTACTGACCCGATCATAATGACATTTGTTAAAGACGTAGCTAAGGAGAATTTTTGTTACTTATTAAATCCGTGATTTCTGTTGCATTCACGATGACTGACATTAACGTAGAAGAGTTATAAATCCTGTTCTACTAAACATTCTACATCACCCCAGTTATCAAAAACCATGGTCAAGAAAACGAAATTTAAAAATATCCCTAAATTTAAATTCTTCTTTTAAACCTTCTAAAATTTCACCGCTCTACGCCCTGTACGTACTCATTACTTAAAAGGATTACAATTTTATCCAACGCGAGGACCGGACTATCGGCTGCGTTACTTGATCTCCTCTCCTTTAGGTCCTACGTAATGATTGATGCGTTGAGGATTACTTTAATGTAATTAATGAGCCCATTTGACGTGGGTCCTCTTTTTCCTTTATTTAAATCTCTTGAATTTTCTGTCAACATTTTTTTTCAGTTTGGTTATTTAGGTAGGTACTGTAGAGATGGTCTTTGAGACTGGCTGGTTTAGCCATACCCAACCTTATTTTATTAGTGCTTTTATGAATGTGTGTTCCAGATTAGAATAAGGATTTGACAGTCCGCTACGAGGGTTATACTTAAAAGAATATTTAATTAGCTCAATATACGAAGTAATAAGGAAAATGGTGTTTCAATCAAATAGATTGAACTGGTGAAGTAATTACGTCTAGTGGGTACTGTAACCAACACGGTACACATTTAAAACCTACACATTTAATATTCTACATACGAACTACTGAAAATATAACGTAAATCTTTGAAACATTCTTTACATTTAAAATTATTTGCTTTCGCACTCATCATTATCGATATCAATTTAATTTTTTGTGTTCTTTACCAAAATGAATCATATTCAAAAAATCTTTCAGCAAAATTGCCGTTACCATAAAACACATAACAATAATCGCTTCGCCGATCACATAGCCGGAAATTGCTTTAAAAATATTCAATATGATGTACTTGTAAACTTTGCCTCCACATCGTTTTATTATATTGACCGACGGTACCTAATCATCTTTAAACATTCTTTGTTTGATGATTATCGAAAAGCCTTGATACACGCCACTCGGAGAGCTGCTAAAGATATTTAAATTCAATAAAGTTTAAAAAAAATAGAAGTACCTACATCGTTAAAGACACGTGTCTCTACTCAGTAGAAAAACAGGAAAAGGTGGTCGTTAAAATTTCTGCATGGGTCAACGCGAAGGTTAGGCGTACGAGGGGACAAATTCGGCGATCCATGGACATCATTATCGTGCCTACAGTGTACCGTTTGTAGATGATATTGTACTTGACAATACACTACAGTCTGAATAGAAAAGTGATTTCACATAATAATATAGGTACGAATTTATCGCTGAGATTCAGAATTCAATATTTTTTGTTGTCTCCTGTGAATTGTGAACAAGTGACGAATTTATTTGATACTGAAATAAAAGCTCGATATATTTATTTGGTATTCTACGAATCGTTTTCTGAATGCCGTGGAAATCAAATAGGTTTTTTCGGTAATCAATATTCAGAATGCCAGCTTAAATGACGTAGATAGGAATATCTTAAAATTTCAAAGAAAAATGTGATATAAGGCCATCTCATACATGTTAATAATCGAACTTCGATTAAATTTGATTTTTAACAAACATAGAGTTTTTGCTTATTATTTGTTTGTCAACATTGCAGCGGTTCCTGTTCAACTGTTACAACCATGACACAAAACAATTATCAACCTTGAAGCATCTACAAAAGTCGAAGAAAAATAATAAACAATGAAGAAAATAAACCATAACATTAATAGAACCAAGAAAACCCTCACTTACGACACGATTTACTAAACGATCAAACGTTAAAAACTGTGATCAAGTAAATGGTCCAAAACGTCCATCGATTTGGCCGGAAAGCGGTTATTTCGATGCCTATTTCTTCATGGACGAGAAAAAATTCTCATTTGGGACATCCACCAGGTATATGGAGCGAAAATACTATCATTATGTTCAAAGGTCTTCGTGAACCGTCCAAACTAAATGTTAATTCCGTTTAATTATTTTTATTACAGAATATTTCGGGTCTTGGGAAGAAATCCTTTATTGCTTTACGTTCTAAGATTAGGTAGGGAGATACTTTAAACTTGTTACGTTCTTTTATTTTGGATTACTCTCAATTACAGGGTAATTTGCCTAAAATAATGTTGCGCTCTACGGAGGTTGAAGGGTTTGCTAAGTAAGGGTCGGTGTCAAGTATGCTTGTCGACCCCTGCTTTGCAAACTATGCAAATATAAAACATTTATTACGTTTTTGCTTTATAAACAGCTGCTTAAAAGCTACAAAAAGAATAAACTGTTCAGAGTTATCAGATCAAAAAATTAATAACACTTAATCATTTCTTGAATCATTTCATTTTATTGACTCAGTATCCTTAACGTCTTTTAAAATGAAAAACATACCTGATTGATATTTAATAGGCGACCGTTTGGCATCGTGCGGACACCTTGGCCTCAACGATAATTTGATCTAATAAAAAATTAAAAGCATTTCGAAAACATCATAATGGTAACAACAGTATAATTGCTTAATGGCAACCCTAAATTGTGATTCCATATTATTTATTCATGAGTCGAACATCGCCGATCTTCACATGCGATCGAGCGTTTGCACCGAGGCCCGAAATTACCTATCCCATTATGTCATCAACCGTTTTATGAATCTAAATTCTTTATGATACGAATTAAGTATCTTTTTATAATGGACCATGGTTGCTTACACCCTCGATTAACTGTAATAACCGTTTAACAATCCGTACAACTGAGTATGTTCGTTCGTGAGTTTCTTCGTCATCGTTCAAGGTTTTTTGTATAATTTTGTTATAGGTATGTAATGTCGAGATGCCCAGTGGTTAAGGCGTCTGCTTCTCATGCATGGGGTTATTCACAACTGGCAACGAGTTAGTATTAATATGGTCTTTTCAATCTCATAATGCACTTTCTAATTTTATCTTGGACATTACTGGCATCGGTGAAACCATAGTGAGGAAACCAGGACTTATCTACACTAATATTATAAAGAGGTAAAGTTAGTACGTTTGTAATTTTGTAAACATGGATGTATTAGGTAATCCCTGAAACTGCTCATCCGATTTGAAAAATGATAGAAAGCTGCACTGTTTCTGTGCCATAGTTTTATAGTACATATACTTGACTTCGACGCAAAAGTAGTCGTGGGCAGATATTAGTAATTAATATACCTTAGCCTGAAATCTGCCTTAACCCTCCGTGCACCAGGCGGGGTTTGACAAACCTCAGTCCTTCAAATTTCGCAATAATTTTAAAACTGTGAACGCGCCGAAGTCGAATTCTCAGTAGCTGGAATTATGACATTACCGCTCTGAACAGTGCTGCTATTTTAGTCTTGCGGAAACACCCTTAAAGTGTGTGTGGGTGTCACACACCCCACCTCGGACGGCATAATTCATGTATTTTTTTATTTATGTGTGTTTAATTTATGTGTCGGATCGTCAGGCTTTAGTCCGTTAGATTCAGTCATCATGGGTTTCGTGCAATGCAAACACACTGGGTATAGGGTACAATATATGGCGTTTATTAAAACCACAATTTAGCACAAACTCAATTTAAATAAACGCGCATACTAAATACACATAGTTCACTTCACTTCAACAACGAACGAACGAACGAGTGGCTGAGCGATCGGCTGCTGCGCAGCGTGTTGCAGGTTCGATTCCCGTCCAGGGTAAACATTTGTGTGATGAGCACTTGTGTTTGCCTTGTGTCTGGGTGTTGTTATGTATTTACAAAAAAAATACAAAAAAAAAATATATTTGTGTATGTATATCAGCTGTCTGACACCCATAGTACAGGGTCTACCTAGTTTGGGGTCAGATGGCCGTGTGTGAAAATGTCCCCACATATTATTATATTATTATTATTAATTCAAAAGCAATTTTCTCGTGAAGTAACTATTTCAACCTATAACCAACTAACTAGTACAGTTTCGGGACGTATTAGCTCCGATGCGATCAAACACTGGATTCTGAATGTCTTCCTCGCTGTGGTCTGAAAACATCACGACTCTGTAGAAGCGCACCAAAAGTATCGGTAGATCACGTGTTCTCGATAATGGCGCGCTTGCGATCCGTTTCACGTTCATACTATTGACCGGATACGACATAAGTATATTTAGCATTTAAACAAGATTTTAATTCGTTACAGATAATAGTTAACATGAAAAATGTATCAATGTATGAACAATGTGTCAAGGAAGCTGATATATTACAAGCACTTTTAGACGAAGGGGACCGGGATCTGAAGGTCAATCTGAACATGCTGAGTATTCAGAGTGACACGAACAGTGAATTTGATGCGGAATTACTTTCTTCCGATTTTGACAGACCTGCGCAATAATAAAAAAAAATATATATATAATGTTTATTGAAGAATAGCCTACGTACTAATACAATGTTATGTTATGTCTAAAAATACTACATTGAAACCCTGATCTCCAAACTAGGGGGGTCCCTGTATCTTAGAGATCAGTGTCCCTCCGCAGCAATGCCACAAGCCAATGTCTGTGACATATTACAATATTTACAAACAATAACTTCACTCGTATCTTTACATCGTTTAATAAAATCAAGAGTAGAATTTAAAGTAATATTATAAAGAGGAAAGATTTGTTTGTCTGTTTGTTACGACTTATCTCAAAAACCACTGGTCCGATTTTTTAAATTCGGTCACCGTTAGAATGCTATAATATCCCTGAGTAGTAGGCTATATTTTGAAAGATTAGGCATCTTTGAGAAAATAAACGCGGACAAAGACGCGGGCAAAGTGCTAGTAGCTAAATGTGTTTATGATTTGCATTAAAATTTAACATAACGTCCAGCAAAAAGGTCTAATGGTCAATAAAGATGCTGAAGTTGGCCTAGAAATCCAGATCGCATAACAAAATACTCATGTAAAAAATGTTACTGTCAATATGTATGGAGCACACTGTTTTTTTTTGTCAAGACTGTGCTCAATTTAACACCGATGATCTCAATAAAATTGTATCTTTCCTGTGTTTAATTTATGTTTAACTAGCTTCTGCCCGCGGCTTCGCCCGCGTAAAAAAAAACGATTATCCCAAGGGAACATATTACCGGGATAAAAAGTATCCTATGTGTTAATCCAGGAAATGGTCTACCTATGTGCCAATTTTCATGCAAATCTGTTCAACGGTTTACGCGTGAGTAACAAACATCCAAACATCTTCACAAACTTTCACATTTATAATATTAGTAGGATTATTAGAAAATATAATGTAGTTTGTAAAATTAAAATAATTGTCAGAGTGTCATTTGAAATTAGTACATAAGAAAATTACTGTCAAGTTACATAAATTACAGAAATTGTGTTGTTTTGTTATTTTATAATAATACATATTTTAATACATACTTTATACTCTGAGTTTTACTAAAACCTAATTATTAATGTGTATTTATAAATACGTAATATTTTATTCCGCTAAAAAACAAAAAATATGTGATTTTATCACTGTTTTATTTTGGGGTTTGTCACACCGTGATCACATCCCACCTAGTATGGGACGCGACTTTTAGTCACCTGGTACACGGAGGGTTAAACGTTGTGACCAATATCTTATCTGCACGAGAAGAGGTATTTGCCTTTCAGTGGGACAATAATAATAGGCGGTGTTATTATAGGTGCTTTATTAAATTTGCGTCAAAAATGGTGGCGGTCGATTCCATGAATGAGTATCATCACCTAAGCGCGTTTTGATTATGGTAATCATGATGAAGGATGTATTTAGCGAAATCATTTTGACTTATTATTTTAATGCTTAATATTTTCCAGAATTGATATGAATCACAACATGCATGATAATGCTAATGAGGACCATTTACTCGGGCATTTTTTTATAATTAGGGTATGGAATTCGGATACTCACAAAAGACAAAAACATAATTGGTTGGCAGTCATGAAGATAAAAATCAGCAGATTTAAGAGCGATGAAGTGCAGTAGGTGCAAATGGGCCGTGAAATTCAAATATTTTTACCTAACAGAGATAGAATGTTACAGGAGAGTTATTTATTATTTATTTATTTGAGTAGGTATACTTCATGTTCAAAGGTACAAAGGCGGACTTAACGCCTTAGGCATTCTCTACCAGTCAACCAAGGATGGTGAAGAGATAACATGGCAGGGGCATAGTAAAAACAATAAAACAAATAGGTAAACTACATATACATACATAAATATACAAGATGATTTTTTATGCACGCACCAAATTTCTCAGGGTGATAGTACCCATGAAATTGAATAACTTTCTCCAAAAAACATGGGTCGAAATATTAAAAAAAAAATCGGACTTCCCATACAAAATCAATAGTCAGCTGATCGATTTTGTATGGGAAGTCCGATTTTTTTTTTAGAAAGTTGTGTGTGTCATGTTTTTTGGAGAAAGTTATTCAATTTCATGGGTACTATCACCCTGAGAAATTTGGTGCGTGCATAAAAAATCATCTTGTATAACTCATCATCAGCCTGAAGACGTCCACTGTTGAACAAAGGCCTCCCCCATAAATGGGGGGCGTTGCCATAATCCCCACGCTTGGCAGGCGTCTTGGGGATCGCAGTGAGGTTGTTAAGTACCTACACGAAAGCCGCTGCTGCCCGACTATCGGATTTTCCCTTAGTCGCCTTCGACGACACCCTCGGGATGAAATGGGGTGTGCTATTCTAGCCCGGACACCCCACGGGCAAAAAATATATAAAACTAATATATAAAATATATAACTAATGTTTTGGGCGATAAGGTTGACTTTTGTTAGCACTGTGTCGATGGATTTAAAATAAAATGCGTGTGTCCTTAACGAGGTTTATTGGCAACTAAAAAATATCTGCCGCCCACCAAAGGACTATTAGAGTCCTTTAATAACAATAATTAATGAGCTTAAGATACATGCAAAAACAAAAATTTGATACGTTAAACAATCATCTCATCTGATACTGTATCGATTGGTAAAGCACACAACTTCGTCACACATCGCTTGGTTATACTGTCACCGCTCTTTACGCTGTACACTCTGGTTAAACCGTCGGGATCGGGGTGCTTGTCGGCGATCCGTCCCATTGACCACTTTCCCGGTGGGAGATTGTCTTGCTTGATCAATACTATATCTCCCTTCTTGAACTCTTCTTCGCGTTTTAACCATTTTGGTCTCTGTTGGAGTCTAGTGAGGTACTCTTTCTGCCATCTCGACCAGAAATCACTCAACAATTTTTGCGTGTATTGCCAGCGTGTCAAGTTGCTTATTTTAGCGTCCTTTATGTTTGGATTCGGGATAATGACTGGTGCTTCCGTTATTAAAAAATGGCCAGGTGTTAGTGCTTGAATGGTGTCGTCGTCCATTGGACATAAGGGACGCGAGTTCAGGCATGCTTCTATTTCGCAGAGAACTGTCGTCATCTCTTCGAATGTTAGGTTTGTAGTAAGGACCCTCTTCATGTGATATTTTATCGACTTAACGCCGGCCTCCCATAGTCCTCCGAAGTTAGGTGAATAAGCGGGTATAAAATGCCATTGAGTCCCGTCGTTAGCAAGTAATTCGGCGACCCTGCCATCAAATTGCATACCAGCTTCTTTCCAAGCTTCATATAGTTGCTTGTTAGCGCCAACAAAATTGCGTCCTTGGTTGCTCCACAGATTTATGCATTTTCCTCTGCGGGCGCAATATCTTTTGAAGGCGCCTATGAATGCTGCTGTACTCAGGTCACCAACCAATTCTAAATGAATTGCCTTGGTGGACATGCAAATAAATATTGCTATATATGCCTTGGTAGTCCTGGCTCCTCTGCCTTTACTCATCAATATTTGGAAAGGTCCCGCAAAGTCGACACCTGAATTGAGGAATGCTCGTGCTGGTTTCACTCGTACACTTGGTAAGTCACCCATTACTTGCGTTCTTACCTTTGCGTTTAGTTTAGCACATACCAAGCAACGATGAATGTATTGCTTGACCAGCGTTTTCGCTCGCAGTATCCAATACTTGGATCTGAGGTAAGTAAGCATCAATTGTATACCTCCATGCAACGTCTTCGAGTGGGCTTCTGCTACTACAAGGTAAGTAAGATTGCTGTTTCGACCCAGAATGATTGGATGCTTGCATTCATCACTCAACTCTGCGTTCCTGAGCCGGCCGCCCACCTTGAGGACTCCATTCTCATCAAGGTAAGGATTTAATAATTTTAACTTGCTTGATTGTTTTACTCTTTTCTTTCCTTTTAAGCTTTCTATTTCTTCTTTAAATTCTTCCTCTTGTTCTATTTTTATACAGGTTTGTAAGGAGAGTTGGAGTTCTTCAGCTGTGATTGTACTATCTATGTTTTCTTTTAATTTATTTTGTTTCAGGAATCTTCGGCAGTAGGTGATGGTTCTCAGTAGTTCAGTCAGTGTATCAAATTCGTCGAGATGTGCTGATAATTTATTACCTTCTTCGTTGTCATTCTTTGTTAATTTTAGAGTTTGTAATGTGTTTTTCTTTCTCTCTAGGTCTGTTGGTGTTATGTTTAATTTAGTGAACTGTATCTTCTGGTTTAATAACCACTGTGGTCCGTTCCACCATAGGTCGCAGCCCTTCAAGTTGGCTACTAGAATACCCCTTGATGCAATATCAGCTGGATTATCGTGGGATTGGACATGGTGCCACTGATTACAACTTACATTGTTTGTGATCTCGACAACGCGGTTTGCCACAAACGCCTTCCATTTGTTTGGATCTCCATGTAGCCATGAGATAACAATAGAAGAATCTGTCCAAGCATAGATTTGTGTTGTAGGTATTCTCATTGCTTGCCTTATCTGCTTTAGTAGTTTGGATAGAAGTAAAGCTCCACACAGCTCTAGTCGAGGCAGTGAAATAGTTTTTAAAGGAGCTACTCTTGTTCTTGCAGCAATGATTGTGCTTCTCACTGTGCCATCTGAGTTTATGACTCGGCAATATGCCACAGCACCATATGCTTGTACAGAGGCATCGCAGAATCCGTGGATTTCTATAGAATCTTTTCTTGAGCTTGACGTTCCCATCCATCGATTTATGTAGATTCCGTTAACATTTTCAAGATCAGACCGTATTGTAGCCCATTTTTCAGTCAGTGTCGTATTCAAAGTTTCGTCCCAATCAATCTTTTCTTGCCAGAGTTGTTGAATTAAAATCTTCGCTATAACAAGGCATGGTGCAATCCATCCAAGCGGGTCGAATAACTTTTGAATGTCGGATAGAATGCTTCGCTTCGTGATTGCCTTGCTGATAACTGGTAAGTTCAGATTATATTCGAATTGGTCTTTACCCAAATTCCATTGTATGCCCAGGGCTTTAATTGTTCCATCAATCTTTAGTTCTAGATGTGCATTTGATGATCTCTCTCTTGGTTCAATTGTCTCCATGAAATCACGGTTGTTAAAAGACCATTTTTTCAGTTCGAAGCCACCTAGACGCAGTAGCCTTTTGAGATCTTGACTAATTCTTATAGCCTGTTCCAGATTATCGTGTCCAGACATAACGTCGTCGACGTAAAAGTCTTCGCGCAATATCTTTGCTGCTTCGGGATATTTGTCACCTTCGTCATCAGCCAATTGCATTAGTGTCTTTACGGCGAGATACGGTGCAGAAGCCGTTCCGAATGTTACAGTCAAAAGCCTGTAGTCTTTGATGTCTTCCAACGTATTATCTCTCCATAGAATTCTTTGATAGTCGATGTCTTCTTTGTTTGTCCAGATCATTCTGTACATCTTGTGAATGTCAGCAACATAACAAATAGCATGCATTCTCCATCTAATGATAATGCTTCTTAAGTCGTCTTGTAATATTGGACCCAACAATAGTTCATCGTTTAGTGAAGTGCCGTTGAAGCCTTTGCACGAGGCGTCAAATACAACACGAGTCTTCGTGGTTTCCTTGTCATTACGGATCACTGCGTGGTGAGGTAAGTATACTGATTTATTATTTATTTCTTCCTTAGGTATTTCTTCCATATGTTTTAATTCTTTATATTCATTGATCACCTTTGTGTATTCTTGCTTCAGTTCTGTGTTTTGTTTGAATCTTTTCTCTAGTTGAAGGAGTCTTCCTTTTGCTATTTCTCTTGTGTTGCCTTCTACTGATTTTGGTTGTTCTGTTTTAAATGGTAGCTTAACTATGTATTTTCCATCTTAATCTCGCTTGTGTGTCTTCTCGTATATGTTTTCACATAGTTGTTCTGTTAGGGTAAGTTTTCTTTTCGTGTCTGTATCAACTTCCCATATTGTGGTCAGTAAATCTTCTATGTTAATTTCTTGCTTCATGGCCGTCAATGATTTTTCTCGTGCGTTTAATTTTATTGTTATTCCACCCATTAAAATCCATCCCAAGTAGGTATTTTGGGCGCATGGCGTATCTGGTGGACCTTTAATAAGTCCTTGCTTGAGAATTGCTGCATATTCGTTAACACCCAACAACAGATCAATAGGTCCTGATGCATAATAATTTGTATCTGCTAGTTGTAGGTTTGCTATGTGCGGCCAATCAGTCCCCGTCGTGGTGTTCATCGGTATGTTTGAGGTCAAGTGCTTGGACATCACGTAGGCTCTGACAGATAAGTGAAATTGGTTTTCCCACCGTGATACTACTTGAAAATTGACCTCATGCTTGACTTTCATCTTCATGGCTTCCATTCCGGTGACGATTAGATTTACTGGAGATTTTTCTAGATTCAGGATCTGAGTTGCCTTCTCGCTTATAAAACATGCTTGAGATCCTGAGTCTATCAACGCTCTTAACACAGTAGTATGTCCATGTTCACTCTTCACAATTACTACTGCGGTAGCCAGTAGTGATATCTTCTGCCGCGCGATATAATGAGACGCAATCATGGTATGAACTTTCTTCTCTTCTACATCTGCTTGGCTGGATGAAGTCGGTTGCTTGGTTTCTACATATGGTGCCGCTTCATCAATCTTCTTAGGTTGATGTAAAAGTGTGTGATGTCGTCTCCTACAGGTGCGGCAAGACATTGGTACACGGCATTTGAATACCGGATGTCCCGCCCCAAGGCAGTTGAAACATAATTTGTTTGCTTTGACATGTTCGCTTCTTTCATTTATCGACATTTTATTGAATGTGCTACAATGACACAGTGTGTGCGTTTCCTTACATAAAGCACATGGTTTTTGTTTATCATATTCTGTTGCTGTTACATGAAGAACACGCTCTTTGGTAGGTTTAGTGGTAGTCGTTGGGGAAACCATTTCAAGCGTCCGGAATTTAGCTTCTAAAAACTCGCGCAATTCCTTCCATGTAGGTAGTTCTTGAGCGTTCACTGAATAAGCTTTCTGTTCCCATTCTTTGTGTGACTCCGGGTCCAACTTCTGCACAACCAGAAATATGATTACTGGATCCCAGGAATCAGTAGGCACTTCTAAGTTTTTTAGACTGTTCATCACCTCAGTGGTACAATCCAGGAGGGCTTTCAGCTGTGCTGCAGTTTGATTGGTACATTTTTTTTGATAGAATAATCGCTTCATTAATGCATTTACTATAATGCGCCTATTATTGTATCGGTTATTCAGTGTTTCCCAAGCTTGAACATAATTAGCACCAATCACTTGAATGTGCTTCAGTAAGGATGCTGCTTCGCCCGTGATACTGGTCTTCAGATAGTGTAATTTTTCAACTTCACTTAGCGTAGTGCATTCATGAATTAATGACACATACAAGTCCTTAAATGTAGGCCATTCTTCGTAGTTACCGGAAAACAGAGGGAGTTGTATGTTAGGTAGCATTACTTTAGCCCGTAATTTTCCATCACTTGACGTATTGCTGCATGAAAGTTGGTCATGGTCAGTCGTCTTCGAAGTACATGTAGCCAACATGTCTCTAAGATCTCCTAACATACATAGGTACAAGTCTTCATGAAGGAGGAATTCTTCATTCACGTAGTACGGTATAACTCCACGTTGTTCTCGAGTTGTACTTTTCAACAGATCATGATGTGCTTTCTTAAAAGCCACCCAGTATTCTTCAATCGTTTGAATTCGAGTTTGTAAATAACCAGGCTTTGCTAACCGTTCTTTAGGGCACTTTTTAAGGTTTATTTGAGTCTTTTTAAGTATTGACGCCAAATCTTCTAGTACACTTAAGGCTTGATCTGCTTGAGTTGTCATTGTTAATAGGTAAATCACAAAAATCTTCAAAATGTAGTACAATGTAATAGTTTATTTGTTTGCTAAGTAGTTAATGTTCAAATAATACACCGATACACTTTACACACACACTAATTGACCAGTTCTAAGAAATCCGTGCAAAACAATCTCTTATCTATCAATGGAATGTGGTTTCTTTTGTTCTCAGGTAGGATGCTCCGTCAATTCTTAATGAGGTTCGATCCGGCTCGTATTCGACCATATGTTTTGGGCGATAAGGTTGACTTTTGTTAGCACTGTGTCGATGGATTTAAAATAAAATGCGTGTGTCCTTAACGAGGTTTATTGGCAACTAAAAAATATATAGATCATGCATCTCTTTATAAATATGTAATAGTCAAATATAGTTATGTTGATAATATAAAATAGTAATAATAATACCAGTCTGTAATTGTCCCGGCCGATGATGGTGTTGATGATTTTAATTTTACTATTATAATTGTCTAAATAGATATTCGTTACTGTCGCATCTAAGTTTTGAATACCATGCAATCCAACCAAGCTGAAAATTGCAAAAAATGCAAAAGTTTTTGTTTTTTCCGCCAGGGGACCTCACTAGCACTTTTACTTTTTGTCAAAATATTAGGTACTTTACAAAAAACTGACTTACATAATATTAGAAAATATAAACAAAAATAGCATTCTATTAAAAGCAAAATATAATTTAATGATTGCAAACCTCCAAACTAGATTTTAATACCAGACCTATTGGATCGAATTCTCACCGTCGTTAAGCAATATCATTTTCAATTAAAAAGCAATTTTGTAAAAATTACAACGTCACGTATAAAGGGTTTGAATAACACACTCAAAATTGTTTCAAAACATAACGGTGAAACAAAAGATAGTAATTTTAAAGTCAAACGTTTGGGAACCCATCAGGTTCGACAGCACGATCGTTGGCCCGTAAAATTAAATGCTAATACCAAATTATTATATTCAAACTAGAATGTGGCTAACAACATTATAATAAGAGACCTCGGGAAATGAGATCGCTCGTAGCGATGACTAATTTGAGTAATTCGTGAATAGATCTCGATATTTTTTTTGCTCATTGTACCCAATTTTGTTCACGGAACACTCATTGTATGTAATTTAGGAACGTACCGTCAGTAAATAAACCGCCTTTTTGATGTTTTGTTTTAATTACGAAGGTATTGAAGGCTTGATTATCACACCGTGAAAATATTAATAATTATCATGGCTGCCGTTGTGTTGTTTATTTTGTGTCATGGGGCTGATGTCTTGTTATTTATACGGATAATTGTTTCATGTTCAACGGAACATAATTGGGTGCTTTTGTCCATAATGAACTTGAGAGTCAAAACTCAAAGTCACTGAATTCAGGTAAAACGAGTTAGGATTTAAAGATTTGAATAAGTCCGATATACTGCAAATCAAATTATAAAGTTAGAAATCTATACTAGTAGTATGACGGGCTGGTGTCCGCAACTCCACGTCTCAGCGCGTATTTTGCGTACAGTAAATCTATACTATTATTATGAAGAGATAAGACACCAATTCAATATATGTTTACCAAGCAATAAAACAGTGTTATTAAATAAAAGTATATAATATATGGCTCCACGCATATATTATAACCATTTACCAAATTCACTTCTGGAGATAAGTGATATAAATAAATATATTTATTATTAAAAAACATTGTTACTAAAACAAGCATATTACTCAGGCACTAAATATTTACAGGATAAACTTATGTAATGTTACTCCATTATAAATTTGAAATAATGTATTTTATTGTTAAATTCTAGTTTCATAGCTACCTGTGTATTTGTAAATTGGCGTGCCTTATGGTAGAATATGGCTAATGAACTCTATTGTTTGTATAAGACCTTTTCTTTTGTACCCATATTCGCAAATGAATAAATGATTATGATTATAATTTTTTTAATATTTATTAGAGGTAATCTCTAGAAGTAGTGATTCAATTTTAAAAATACTTGACTGATAGAATAATAATATAATATAATAGCTACACTGTAAGATGCCGAGTGTCATAGGCTATTTGTTATATGATAGCTTCGACGCGGACGAAGTCACTGGCCGAAGCAAATTACCCATCATTTTAGTCTAAAACCCTGATTCCCGACAAGTTCTAGTTCTAATTTATCCGAACTTCGCTGAATACCAGTGTTTTACATGAAGCGACTGCCTATCTGACCGAACACAGTTACTGGGTAACACTGGGTTAGAAAGTCTGTAAAAAAGTGATTATGCCCATTAATAAAACGTACTTGTTCATGAAAACAAAGTTATTAAACGCCTACTGAAAGTCGTTTAGAACATTACACATGAATAAGAAGACACATCTTTAAAACCTAATTAAGAACTAAGAAGTATTAAATGGATATAATATGCTATGCTTAAGAAAGTCTAAATGAAGAGACAACGTGTTTATCGAAACGGAGCAAGTTTTAATGAATACTTCGCTCGTGGTAATTCATTGTGTGTGACAGACGTTTTCAACTAATTAGGTGTAGTTTTCAACTAATTATGTTTAGCTTAAAGAGAGATATAATTTTTCTGAAAGCAAATTATTAATTTGCGTAAATAAAGAGTCCGGATTACATAATTTGAATTAAAGGCCAACCCTAACGCCCGATGTAAAGTAGGCTAGTTTTACGAAGGCACGATAGTAAACTACTAGCTTGCCTTTTAGCGTGGTTTTACTGTCTTGACTTAACACAAGTTTACTAGCTGAGAAATGTGGCTAGTGTAGTATAAAGGAAGCCTGAGTACTAGCTCGCTCGATCGTCGATCGATGTCATCGATCGACGTTGATCGATTGATCTGGTAGCTTTGGCAGATCGACGGATACCGTTCCACTAACCAATAGATCGATTACCCGTCGATGGCATCGGTCGACTTTAATATTTCTTTTTTTTTATGAGGTGTTTACCTATTATGTAAATTTAATTAATCGCAATGTTATTTTGTGTTTATGTCAGTCCAAAAATTTTAGAATTTAAAATAGAGTATAATTTTTATGTACCTATGGAAAAATATGGACTGGAAGTATGTCTGATACAAATAAATAAATAAATGAAACATTAAAATTTAATCGATTAACCCCAGCTATTACTCGATCAGTAATAGTAACCTCGATCGACATCGACTAATTAATTCTACCATCGATCTATCGTCGATCGACAATCGATCGATTGGTCTGGTAGAAACTATCGATCGACGTCGACTAATCCATTCTACCATCGATCGATGCCGTCGATTGACGATCGATCGATTGGTCTGGTAACACCCTTACTAGCTTCGTAAAATTAGACTGCTATACGCCGAGCATAAAAGACAAAATCGAATCACAGTAGGGATGTCATCTTTTACAACAACACTTTTTTAACCTTATGATCACCACGTCAAATAAACAAAAATGTGCCCTCGGCGCCAAAAAACGAATTATTACTCTATGGAATTACGTACAGAAGTCTGTCATGTAGTCGTGACCGCGTGGCGCGTTGGTCATATTTTGGTTTGTCATTTATACATGACTGTGGCGGTCAAAAGGTTATAGAAAGCTATTTTTACTAAAAAGGTTAAAAATGTTTGTTTCCTTGTAAGAAGTAATACATGAAACTACTTGTCCGATTAAAAATAAAACAGTAATAGAAAGTACTATTGTTGAGTCCCTAGGCTATGTTTTATGACTTTACCTCAAAGTTGTGACAAACAAATATGCAACAAACGATAGGTTGACAGTACGTTGAGTCAACCATCAGTAGTGCGATAGTACATCACTTCGACGTACGTTAGTGCGAAACAACTTTAGATCGACAGGTGACAGTGCCACACAACATTTGACCGACAAACGATAGCGCAACACAACTATAGATCGACAAACGATAGTGCGACACATTACATAATATACTTGTTAAAATAAAGTAAAGACATTACAATGTAATAAGAGTAGGATAGATAGTATATTGTATATCTCTCTCTCTCTAGTAAAAAATCTGTCATGGCGGATCTTTGCTTGTAACCGAACGATTGTGTGTAATACAAATAAACTCTTTTCAAGTTAATTACGCTCCTTTTTTTTATATTCCATCTGGTTATGGGCCCAGGTCACTAACTAGCTTGGATTAATAAAAGTGTGGCTAAAGGATTGCAAATACATACTGTAGCGAAAATAGTCAGAAATACCGGCGGCGTGGGTTGACGCCATTTTTGTGGTTAGAACACCGGGAAGGAAAATACTTGTCTACTATCATTGGGCAAGGCAGGAGAGTCTACAGGAAGGTTGTGAAATGGATTCGACACAGGGTGGAAGTGGACAACAGAACGTCATGAAGCTGGAGGGTTCCAGGAATTGGAATGTTTGGAAGTTCCAAACATCCGTGTTGCTGCGAGGTCAAGGTCTTTACAAAATCGTGGACGGGACAACAGTAAAACCTGAAGATGATCCTCAGCGTAGTACTTGGGAAACCCAGGATGCGCGAGCTCAAACGCTGATAGTTACGAGGATGACGGAAGAAGTCATGTTGCATATCATCTCGTGCGATACGGCGGCGGCTATGTGGAGGAAATTATTAAGCGTGTATGAACAAAAATCTGAAACAAGCATTCACATTGTGCAACAACGCTTTTTCCAATTTAAGTTCGAAGAAGGAACAGAGATGTCTGTGTTTTTATCAAAAGTACATGAGATGCAGAATCAGTTAAAACAGCTGGGAGAGAACATGTCTGATAAATTTGTTATCACTAAGGTTCTTATGTCCCTACCAGAAGATTACAAGCATTTCATCTCGGCATGGGAGTCTGCTCCTGATGACAAGCAGACCTATGATAACCTGGTAGCCAGATTATTGATAGAGGAAGAAAGAATTAAAGAAAAAGGTGGGCCAACGCCGTCTACGGCGTTTGTGGCAAAGAAAGTAGATAAAAAAGGTGTAAAGTGTTATAAGTGTCACCGACTTGGACATTATCAAAGCGAGTGTCGATACAATAATAACAATAATTTTGGTAACTCTAAAGACAATCGTTCAGATATTAGGTGTTATTTTTGTAATAAACCGGGTCATATAAAGAGCCAGTGCCGTTTTAAAAAGGGCAAAGAAAAAGAAAGTAATGCTTTTATAGTCAACAGTGTTTTTGATGAACAGTTACAAAAATCTCAGTGGTTAGTCGATTCGGGTGCAAGCGAGCATATGTGTTGTGATTACAAACTATTCAATTCATACTTGACTGTAAAAGATAAATCGGTAATAGTAGGGAACGGAACGAAAATTAATGTCAAGGGTTGCGGCCAGGTGGCGCTGCAAGTTTGGAATGGGAGTGAATGGATTGACACTACCATTGACAACGTACTTCATGTTCCTGAGTTGAAAACAAATTTGTTCTCTGTCAACTGTGCGACAAGCAGAGGTTATGTTATCGTTACGGAAGAGAATAAATGTAAATTTTATAAACAAAACAAGGTGATGGCTATTGCTGAGCGACGTGGAAGCATGTATTATTTGGATTTTCGCTATTTTAATGCATATACAGCGAACCTTGCTGACGTGTGTTGTGATTTGAGTGAGTGGCATGAAAAATTGGCGCACCAAAACATTGTTTATGTGAAAGATGTTCTGAAGAAAAATAATATTAATATTAAAAATGCCAATGTTCAAACATGTGAAAGTTGTCTAAAAGGGAAAATTCACCGATTGCCGTATCCTGTAAGTAACAATGTGACGTCAAGAGTATGCGAAATTATTCACGCCGATACCTGTGGACCTATGGAGAAGCCATCGATTGGAGGCTCCAGATATTTCGTGGTATTTAAAGATGAATACTCAAAGTACAGGCGAGTGTTCTTTGTGAAAACAAAAGACGAAATTAAATCATGTATAAAGAACTTCATATCGCAGGCTGAAAATGAAACAGGAAATAAAATAAAGATATTTCGAAGTGACAATGGAACCGAGTTTATAAACAAAGAGGTCAGAGAAGTCTTCCAGAACAAGGGGATTATACATCAAACATCAGTAACTTTTACTCCTGAACAGAATGGAGTAGCTGAGCGGGAGAATAGGATTTTAGTGGAAGCGGCTAGAACAATGCTGTATGCTAAAGATTTACCTATCAGCTTGTGGGCTGAAAGTGTTAATACAGCTGCCTATGTGATTAATAGAACTGGTAAAAGCTCAATAGAAGGGAAATCTCCATATGAACTGTGGTCAAGCAAAAGTTATGATATAAATAACCTAAAAATATTTGGTACTACTGTTTATGTCCACATACCCAAACAAAAAAGACATAAGTGGGATGCCAAAGGTGAAAAGGGCATTATGGTTGGGTATGGAGAAACAACAAAAGGTTATAGAGTATATTTTCCACAGAAAAGTGAAGTTGAGACCAAACGAGACATTGTGTTTGTGAACAACAGTCCAGTCAAGCCAATTCAACAATGTGAGACAATCAATTATATAGAGGATAGTGTGGAGGTTCCAGCTACAGTTGAGGTAGGCGCTCAAGTAGAAGATACCAGTGCTGCAGGTATGTCCAGTTCCCAATCACCGACCATGGGTAGTGATGACTCTCAGCGCACCATGCAGAGTGATTCTGAGGGTAGTGTATATGAACCTAGTGATAGTGATGAGTGTGGTGAGGTTGTGAGACGTGATGTAGATCCTAAAAACAAACGTATTAGGAAGCAGACTGTTTTCTATAATTGTAATAATGTAATGTTAGATAACTGTGAGCCAAAAACTTATTGTGAAGCTATGAATAGTCCGGATGCATGTAAATGGCAGGAAGCTATTCAAAGGGAGCTAAAAACTCTTAAAGATAATAATACTTGGAGTATTTGTGACATGCCTGATAATGAAAAAGTTATAAGTAGTAAATGGGTATTTAAAATTAAACGAAATAATAGTAATATTCAGTACAAGGCACGTTTGGTGGCCAGAGGGTTTGAACAAAAAGATATATTAAATCTAAATGATGTATATGCACCTGTTGCAAAGTTGAGTACATTCAGACTATTTTTGGCTATAGCAACTAAGTTAAAGTTATATGTTTACCAAATGGATGTAACCGGAGCCTTTTTGTATGGGGAGATTGAAGAGAATGTATACATAAGCTTACCAGATGGCGCTTATGACAATGATAAAAATATTGTAAAGCTAAATAAATCATTATATGGGCTAAAGAAGTCTCCTAAATATTGGAACGAAAAATTTAACTCTATCATGATCAGGGAAGGTTTTAAACGATCTAAATGTGACCCATGTTTGTACTCTAAATGTAACGATTCAGAACAAATATATGTTCTCTTATACGTCGATGACATGTTGATGTTTGGTAGTAATGAAGAACATATATCAAATTTAAAGTCAATGCTAAACAAAGAATTTGAAATGAAAGACTTAGGCCTAATTTCAGAATTTTTGGGGATAAATGTAAAGCAGAATTTAAAAACAAATGTTACAGAATTATGTCAAAAGAATTACCTAGAAAATGTGTTAAAAAGATTCCATATGTATGATTGTAAACCTATTTCAACTCCCATGGATCAGAATTTTAATTGTAAAGAGCTTGAAAATGATAAATGCAAAGGCAATATTGAGAACATCTGTAGAGAGATCGTTGGGTGTTTAATGTATGCAGCATCAGGCACAAGACCTGATATTTGTGTTGCCGTATCAATATTAAGTAGATATCAAGATTGCGCTAGTAACATGTTATTAATCAACTTAAAAAGGGTTTTGCGATACATTAAACACACATTGAATTATAGATTAGTTTATAAATGTGATGATAGCAATTTGGTTGGATTTTGTGATGCTGACTGGGGAGGGGACCTTCGAGACAGGAAGTCCACTACTGGTTACTGCTTCATGTATTCAAATTGCCTAGTATCTTGGTGCTCTAAGAAGCAAAGTACTGTGAGTCTATCATCAGCAGAATCTGAATACGTGGCAATGAGCATGGCTGGAAGTGAGGCATGCTGGATTGCTAATGTGTTATGTGATTTCAATGTAAGTAATGTATGTCCTGCTATCATGCATTGCGATAATCAAGCTGCCATAACGATTGCCAACACAAATAGTGTTAAACGATTAAAGCACATTGATATCAAATATCATTATATAAGGGAACTGATTGAAAATAAAAAGATATGTATACAATATGTGACAACAAGAGATCAAATTGCTGATATGTTAACGAAGTCCCTCAATGGTAATACACTTTTAAAGTTTGTGAAGCTATGTGGTATGAATATGTAGATTATTCTTGGTTCAATGGCTTTCTTATTTCCTTTTGATGTGTAGGATAAATGTAAAAAGGGATGATTAAAACATATACCTTTTCAATTGTCACAAAATTTTGTTAATTAATGTTATTACATTGACGGGGGGTGTTAAAATAAAGTAAAGACATTACAATGTAATAAGAGTAGGATAGATAGTATATTGTATATCTCTCTCTCTCTAGTAAAAAATCTGTCATGGCGGATCTTTGTTTGTAACCGAACGATTGTGTGTAATACAAATAAACTCTTTTCAAGTTAATTACGCTCCTTTTTTTTATATTCCATCTATACTTGACTTCCAAACTCAAACTCAAACTGGTCGTCTCAAACAGATGGACGAAACGCGGGAAGAAATTACTGTTAGGTACATATTTGACAAAGAGACGCCAATTTAAACCATATGTTGGTTGGTGGTTGGTTGTCCATTGTAGGTTGTTAAAACCACATGCCTACTAAGTAATATACGCTTGCTTATGTAAAGGCTATATCAGACTCAAAGTAGAACAATTTGTTAGCCCATCGCCAGTAAGTGCTGTAGAATTCCATTTTCCCCAGTTAGCTGAAAGCAGCATCAATTTAATATACTAGGACCGTCTATGTGCTTCAAGCGGCTTGAAACCACATTATACACAATGTGGTTTGTCAAGCCGTGTTGTTAGCAAATATTGAGAGATGGATTGTTTGGTCAAAGTATTATTCAGGTGGAATGCAATCAACTGGCTAATTCTTAGGATTCGCCCATATCATTGATGTATCAAATGTATATAAGTATGTTTACACAAACCATTGTGTCTTGTTCATTTACGAACATATTTGAAGAGCTGGGCAAACAGACTCAATCCAATTGTGCAATCAAATCATAATTAAGTGTAATGTTAAATTTTGCTAATTGGTTTACAGGCAAAAATATTCATCTTTCTACTACACTCACAATATTTTATTTTATTCCATTTTCTTATCTCGAGCACGTAGGTATCCCTGGTACCTACGCAACAAATATAAAAAATAACATAAATAGACAAATTGTGAGTGTAATACAAAGATGAATATTTTTGCCTGTAAACCAATTAGCTTGTTCGACTGTACCTGTTGAAAAGCTTTTGTATACATATTTATATATATTTTTATTTTCAAGAATCACGGAAATTAATCCGTGCTAAAAATAGCAAGACTTTGGTACATATTAACATTCCAACCCTTTCAATGCAAAGTATGCCAGATACACTTGTTTACCCCCGATGTCATACCACACCTCAAATCTGTGAATAACGCAGCATCAAAAACCGTAAGAAGCTCTTCAATATTTACATATATACCGAGGACAACACTGTAAGGTTGTGTAGCTATATGCTTACCAATATGCGGCCGGAGTCTGTCACAACAGACATCAATCCAATATCGAAGATACACAAGACGGGGCAAAGGAGGCTTAGGTCGTAGAGCGATCTTTGACACGCTGCAAGATGGTTAGGGACGTGCTATCGCGACTGTATTGATTTAGGTGGAGTGTTGACTAGTCTGAATTATAGCAGGACGAGGGTTATTAATTTATTTACACTTCATGCACAGAAGTACAAAGGCGAACTTAATGCCTAAGGCATTCTCTACCGGTCAACCAAGGCCGAAATATTACTAGAACTTCCTCTTAAGGCTAAGCGCGCACTACGAATTTTAATCGTTGCGAATAATAATCGCCAATCTGTGAGCAATATTCTAAAGTTCGCGCACTGCGGAAACAATTCGTTTGCGACTTTCCGTTTATTTTAATCGGTTTCATTTCGCATTTTTTAAATCGCAACGAATTTATTTCGTAGTGCGTGCTTAGCCTAAATAATCGCCGATCGAAACATCAAATCGAAGGAAAGGAACAGTACGTAAAGAAATGATTTACAGCACCACACCGAACCAGTTTGAGCCTATAACTTAACGACTACTAATCAGGAGATGACATAATAAAAGTGAAAAAAAAAATCCCTAGCATAAATATTCGAACAGGCTCCTTTCAGATGACGTCGTATGAGCATAAATATTCTCTGACTGGAATGAAAGCGGGGATGCTGGACTGTAAGTAGTGGTAACATTTTATGGTATTTGAATAAACCTAGTATTTTTTATTCTTTTCCATAGGCTTATTTATTAAAAATGGCACGTCAAAAATATAAACACATACAAGGACATTCACGTTTTAGTTTTTTTTTTTTTATTCGGATTGGCCTTTCGCAGGTCAACCTAGGAGGTTGTCGACTGCTTAACCGCACTTTCCTGTGGTGCCTTAAAAATTATTATTTTTAGGGCACCCCCTGTGGGGTACGAGCCTCGGCTTAGGGCGTCGCTGGGAGAGGACAGCAAAGGGACAGGCTGGATCGGATTTCCATTATTTAGGGACCCTCGGCGGCGAGGACGGAATGACGGCGGTCTGTGTCTGTGTTTGTTTACTGTACTGGTGGCCTTATTTCTCTCCTGGGCGAGAGTAATAGCATCGTCAGGGTCGGTCAGATCACGTTTTAGTGGACCAAGGCTTGTTTTTATAGGTATGCTATATCACAAAAATGCACAACATTTGTTTATGCTTGTATTTTGGCATGACTTTTTGTTTTCGGCAAAAAATTGTACTATTAACGTATCATGGGTCTCTACTGTTGAATGCTCTATCGGTCTATGAAGAGTTTCATAAATATTTCACGGGTTTTCTTATATGAAGAACCATTTATACGAAAACTTGAAATTCCGTTAAATTACTCGAGGCCCATTTAGACAGTAAATAGGCCAGTTAGCATAATTGATAAGTTGGAGGAATGTGTAACGAGAGGTGTTCTTTTACCTTTACAAGAATCACCCACCATTATTACCATATATTGTAGGTACCGAATAAAGCCAGTACTGCTCTTTAGACAATACTTTTGTTTGATAATCTTGATTAAATGTGATCCAGAAAAATTTATTGATTGAAATATCAGCGCAAACAATTTGGTCTAGACAAAACATTTTTTTTTATTTCAGACTGTGACTTACCACACAGCACCACGCAGCATTTAAAAGCAGAGCCTTAAGTGCTAACCGCCGATTATCCAGATTATATGACCACTGTAAATCATCGAATACTTTGCCCTTTCCTCTGGACTTCGATATGGGCCCGTGTGAACTATGAACTATAAAATTGAAGTATTGCCTTTATCACACAAAGGGTTCCTATCTGGTAATATAGGTCCAACAATGGAGGTCCTGCCGTAAAAAATGCAAATAAGCCGGTTTTTATTATGGATGGGCCGCGGTAATGAGATCGACGGACGCAATTTATTGTACTAAAAATGAGTAATAATACCTATCCAAATTCTATATTAAGCTTAATGTATGAATCGGTTCCGAGGCTTCGACGGAAGAAAAGTTATAAAGCAAAGTGAATCATCGATATGAGTATTTAGGAGGACATAGGGACCTGTAAAGAATGGAGCAATATAATCGAAGGGTTCAAACCAGATTTGGAGGAAAACACAGCTGTATTTTTTGTTGTTTAAAATCCTCATTTAGCTAAAAATCTAAAACGATAACTTTAACTACATACCACCATATTTTAACCTCATCATCTGCCTAGCCTTTTCGCAACTATATAGGATCGGCTTCTAGTCTAACCGGCTGCAGCTGAATACCAGTGTTTTACATGGAGCAACTGCCTATCAGACCTCCACAACCCAATTACTGGATAACACGATACCACTTGGAAGACTGGTTTTCACACACACTTTCTGGCTTCTGACTACCCATAACGACTGCCAAAGATCTACAAATGACAGCCGGGACCAACGGCTTTACGTGCTTTCCGAGGCACGGAGGAAACTCGGTATGAAAGGGATGGTCTCCCATCTACAGACCGACCGCGGCTAGCGTAGCTTAACCTTGGACCGATCGATCTGTTCGGCTTTAACTTAGCCACGAGCTCCTCGTAAACCACCATATTTTAACCAAGTTATAAAATATTAAACTCAATCCCTGAAGGGGGCGATGTGGAGGAATTTTTTGATGCTATTATAATAGTTTTTTTAGCTTATAGTAATTGTTATAGGTTTTTTTATTATTATTCACGTTTTTTCGATTTTTTGATTCAATTATAAAATGACAAAAAAATAGAAATAGTTTTAATATCTACAAAATTTTTAGCTCATGATTACTTTTATAACTTTAATTAATTTAGGATTTTGCATTGAAAATCGATCCCAAAAACTCTCCTGAATAATTTTATACCTGTTTACGCAGGACACGAACGAATGTTGTGATAGAGATAGCCATTTAATTAGTGACTAGACAAAGGATAGAAAGAGCAAACACCTTATTATTGGTCTTTGTCAATCTGAAAGTAATATTCTAAGGTCTGGGTTGAAATAGCGAGACAAAGAAAAAATATATAAGGGACATAAGAAAATCATGATTCGTTTGCTAAATTGGAAAAACATTTACACACTTATCTTGGTTGTTTGGTGTAAATAACTCAAGTATGTTCAGAAATAAATTTTAAATTAACTTTTGTGTTTGCTTGTTGCTTTACTTTATTTTATTTATTTAAGGCCAGGGTTATTCTTTAATTCCAAGTTAGCTAACACAGGTTACACAGGCCCATAATACATAAATACCCATGATATATGATTGTGATTTAACCTCGTATTAGCAACTACGGCTTAAGTTCGTGGCACAAATGGGGCAAGAAAAAATAGCGAACTGTAGGTCGATTCTGTAAAATTCCAACAACAACTCGCATCTCACATCGTTATTCACTCTCACTTCGCATAAGGTTCAAAATGACCTTGATCTAATTGACACTTTGAATCGGGTTCGAGTGCGAAGTGAGTGTCGAAGTGACGGGGAAATTACCTTACAGAATGCCACTTCTTACGTCATCTCATACTTTATCTGTCAAAATCTCCCTGTCAATTTAGTTCAACTCGCTGATACGCTCGCAAGGGTGGCGATAGTGTAAATCACACACGCACACGCACAGCGGATTCAGATTCAAGTTTAGAATGAGGTCTTACAGAATCACACCCCTGCTTTATTAAAATTAAAACATTTTACGTATTAATAATTAATTTCGCTTTTGTACCTGTGTGCATAACGTAAGTTTAAATAATTAATTTATCATTTTCTTCTTTTTATATTTTTATCATAAGTACGTGGTGTGCTTCCAAGTCTGCCTATAGCGCAGCCTATATCGTATGTAGGTGCTGAGCCTGCAGCCATTTCCATCAACCTTCTATTACCTGATTAGTCTGAATTTGTGTCCAACGAATCCAAACCCTTACTCCCACAGACATCTCCAACCAACCCGGTCTTGGGCAGCCCGCATCCATCCGCTACCAGCCACCTTCTTCAAATCGTTAGTCCATAGTGCCGCAGGGCGTCCCACACTACGCTTGCCCAAACGCGGCAAGATCTTGTTTACCCCATTCAAAATACTGCCATATAATAAAACTCAATATACCTTAATTTAACAATATCATACTTGAAGTAACAATAAAGGTTGTTGAACATTTTCAAGTAAGGGTCCGTGGATAGCCCGACGATTGTCCCTGAAGTCTAGACAAAGGAACGTTAGATGCCAATAAGTACACTTGCACGGCACATCGAGTAACGCTTTGTCGAAGAATGTTTGCAAAGAAAATTGACTTGAGTCTATTGAATTCTGATAAAGTTGCAAAGTTATCGAAATTTTGTTTTCAAATTAGGCTTTTTTTAGGGTTCCGTAGCCAAGTGGCACAAAACGGAACTCTTATGGATTCGTCTTGTCTGTCTGTCTGTCCGTCCGTATGTCACAGCCACTTTTTTCAGAAACTATAAGAACTATACTGTTGAAACTTGGTAAGTAGATGTATTCTGTAAACCGCATTAAGATTTTCACACAAAAATAGAAAAAAACAATAAATTATGGGGGTTCCCCGTACTTAGAACTGAAACTTGGATAGGTCATCAAAAATGATATTGAGGTTTCTAATACCATTTTAATCTAAACTGAATAGTTTGCGCGAGAGATACTTTCAAATTGGTAAAATGTGTTCCCCTCCCCTGTAACTCCTAAAATAAGAGAATAATGAAACTAAAAAAAAATATGATGTACATTACCATGTAAACTTCCACCGAAAATTGGTTTGAATGAGATCTAGTAAGTAGTTTTTTTTTAATACGTCATAAATCGTAAACCGCAATATACCTTTCATTCAATCAACTCAAATATTAAAATTTTAAAAAGCTTTTATATTATGTTACTTACTGCCACGGAACCCTTCATGGGCGAGTCCGACTCGCACTTGGCCGCTTTTTTTAGTAAGTTTTAAAGTTGAATTCCGAAGAATATATTTTAATTTTTATTTTAAAATATTCAATATATGTTAGTTAGGTACTGTGAAGGTTAATAGCTTTAGCTATTTGGTCTATGATTAGAACCCTCTGGATACTTCTAAAAAGATAGGTGTTATTCGATTGTATTTGAATGATTGAGAATATAGTTTTCATATGATGACAGATGGACTGACATACGGATGGCTGACACAGTCAGTTGTATTATTGTTAGTTTATACGAAATAATAGTTGAATAATCCTAAAACTTCTTCTTTTATTTAACGTAATTAGCATAGCGATCCCTTACAGTAGGTACCTACTGATATAAAGACGTACGAATTATTTCTATGTATCAAGCAATTATTTTGAATATTCATTGTATTATTATTGAATGACTAAGTTTTTTTTTATTTCATTATTTTTTTTTTTTTTTTATGTGCATTTTCATCATTTACCAAATAAAAATACCTACTTGTATTTTTTCTTACCATTAAATGTGTTCATCTGTTTCTTTGACCATTATTCCATAGTGCTAGCTTTCTACAGACTGTAAAAAATTGTTTTTAAATATTTTTTTTTTCCTTGCTACAGACTGACTTTTAATGCACTGCACATCTCTCAAGGGTCCGTTAATAAAACTGCCGCCCTGTTCTGTGTTTGTGTTTTTATGTCAGAATCACTCAGGGATAAAGTAATTTCTTATTAGCGAAAGAATTTTACAGAATCGTTTCGGAGTTTAGCCCGTACCAACACCAACATAACTTTAATTTATAATTTGTTGTGACTGTAATGTAAAAAACCGGACAAGTGCAAGTCGGACTCGCCCACCGAGGGTTCCGGACATATTTGTAGGTACATATCCATACTTCTATACTAATCCATACCACTATCCGTACTTTAATCTATATAATATTATAAATGCGTTTTTTGCGACATAAACGGCCATACCTTTTTTTCACGTTAACATAAAGTATTGATTTTTTTACAGCATCAAGGGACCGTAGACTTGAGTATATGGTTTTGATTTCAACTCGATACCTCCACGCGTTCTCGAGATAAAGGGTCTTGACTGTCAGACAGACAGACACAGACGGACAACAAAGTGATCCTATAAGGGTTCCGTTTTTTCCCTTTTAGGTATGGAACCCTAAAAATATTTAAGAAATAAATAAATACAAAAACTTAAATGTTCCTTTTCATCCCATGAATCAAAAAGTCACAAGCACAGCTCACCACAATTTTTAACTTAAAACCGCATCTACAAATCGAGTCGCGCTGCCAACAACTCGATGTTTCCAATTACCGCCAATGCGCAGTCAATCACGGTCTTGGCAGGTAGTTCATTTGACGTCACATCCTCACAACTTCTCATACAGTTTACTGTGCGCCTTCAAGGCTTACAAATTATAAAACCTTTTTGTTTCAACCTTAAGCGTTTCGAAACTTAAAATATTTGACGTTTTGACGTTTTCTTAAAGAGTTTTGTATTAGGAACTGCAACATAAAAACCAACCTCTAAAATAGGAAAACAAGTAAAAACCATTCCATACATTCAGTTTGTATTGTAGTGTATTGTTGTTGAGAACAGCTTTTTTTGAAAGATAAATATTACATTTATTTTATTTTTTAGAGTTCCGTACCCAAAGATTAAAAATGGGACCCTATTATTAAGATTCCACTGTCCGTCTGGCTGTCTGTCACCAGGCTGTATCTCATGAACCGTGATAGCTAGACAGTTGTTTCAGATATGATGTATTTCAGTTGCCGTTATAACAACAAATACTAAAAACAGAATAAAATAAATATTTAAGGGGGCTCCCATACAAAAAACGTGATTTCTTGCCGTTTTTGTTCTCGATATTAAAAAAAGGTTATAAAATAGTGTTTAATGATGTATAGATAATAGTACGGAATCTTACGTGCTCGAGTTCGACTTACACTTGACCAGTTTTTTATATTTCAGAGTTGATCCGATAATAAAAGTTGTTCATATAGGTAAGTAAAGGTCTATCACGAAATATAAAAAAATAAGCATTTCGTCAAAGTTGAATTTGTTATAGAGTGAGAAAAAAACGGATTTGCTCACTGTGTTGCCGGATTCGTCTAAATAGTTTCGATGGCATACGGCCACCTTTATCAAGGAGTTCCACAGGATGACACACCGCGTTCCTGCGGAGCTTTTTTGGCTATTAGGTACTGTGATCATCACTATATTTCTGTCCTTGCACCATGTCACTTAGGGCTCTTTTCCTGTCATGCGTGTAAATTCCGTCCGCACGCGGATTTTGTCCGCATGCAGGTTTCCCGCATCCTATCATTTTATACATGTTTTTCCTATCATGCGGGCAGCGCGCACACGGAACGCGGATTGGCTGCGGGCGAGAAACTCACGTGCGTGCTAACCGCATACGGGCGCCGTTCTTCTGCTTTCAGTGTTGTTTTTACTGTGACGCGGGTCGCACGTATGGTCATAGTACGCACGAGTTTTGTCACTGGCGACACGCACGACACTGCAGCGGCGAACGAAATCTTTGTCCTGTGTATGGCCAGAAGCGTGCTATCTATCACCCGCATGCGGACAATGCGAAAATGGCCTTTAGGGACGGCGCAATATGTCTTCTTCTTCCGTTCCGTCCTGTCAACCGTCATTATATCACTGACTCCCTTTTGTTTTGATATTATTCTTAACATAATCCATCCATATTTTCTTCCGCCTTCCTCTTCCTCTCTATCCATCCACATTTACATTCATAGCTCACACATGCATCTCTCCTCTTCACATGCTCATACAGAGACAAACGATTTCTTTTCAATCTTTTTGTCACTGACGCCACTTTTAAACTTTCTATGCTCATTCTGACCTTAACAATAATTATAAGAAGACAAATTATTCCCCGCTAGAGGTCGTGCACGCGAACATTAGCTCTGTATCTTTTAATGTAAATAAATCAAATCGGCAATATTTCGCAGTGAAAATCGACAAAAACTCTTATCAGTTAGCAGGTAAACAGTGCAAGTGTGGGCAAAAGCCAATTCTTGTAGTGAAATATTATAAACTTAACTTTAAAATAGTGCCTAAACAAGTGTCAAGTTGAAGCAAAAACATAACATTTAAAGTACAATGCAGTAAAAAACCGCAGCGAACGATATTTTATACAAATAATACATTATTGTGATATCTAATAAACTGTGAATAGAGCGAAGATTAAAAAAATAAAGGGCTTTTCTAAAGTGTCGAAACACGTGGAGTGATTTGCTATTTAAACAAAGAACTGACCTTTGGACCGTACGTCCACACAATGACGTATGTCGCTTAGCAAGTGTATCACTATTACACAGTGATTAGTTAATTACCTGCTGGTCTAGTGGCAAATAGCTTAGTCACAACACAATTGTGCGCTGGTTCGAGCCTCAAATTCTGCGTCACTTTTTGTGAATCTTTAAATTGTTGTTTCTGGATTCTTAAAAGTTAAAACTAAATTAATAATAAAATGGAACAACAGCGTACACCTCCAAACTTTGTCGAACTAAATATGACTCAATCATTCTCGGATTCGGCGTTAAATCTTCCTGACCATGTTGAAGGACAACAGGTAAATGTTACGAGGAGATACTACAAACGACGACTTGATGACGATCATTCGGAATGTCTTGAGAACTTCATGTCACAAATGAAGTTAATGTTCACTTCATTTCAAGACCAACAAAACCAGAAACTCGACGTTCTTAACCAGTCAATAAACGCTATCAAAGAATTGCACTCTGAATTAAGGAAGTCTGTTGAATTTGTGACTGCTAAGTATGATGAATCATTATCGAAAATCGAGCTACTCCAACAAGAGAACAAAACGTCTAAAAAACAGATCTCTTTTCTAGAACAGAAATTGGAACACCATGAAAAAGCCTCTAGAGCCTCGACCCTCGAAATACGTAATATACCTAAAACTGAACCAGAGACAAAGCAACAACTCATAGGCATGGTTATGGATTTGGGTTCGGCGATTCAACTTAATTCAAATTTAAACACCACGGAAATACGTGATATTTACAGAACAAAATCTAAAACTGAGGCCGTTGTAGTTGACTTCACAACTGTTGGAAGAAAATCGGAGATTATTAGTTCGGTGATTAATTACAATAAGTCACAAAAAATGAAAAAAGAACTGCCATTAAACACCAACGACATCAAGATTAAAGGAGCTCCCCGAAATATTTATGTATCTGATTCCCTGACAGTAAAGACGCAACAACTATTTTACCTGTCCAGACAACTTACTAAAAAACGAAGTTTTCATGGATGCTGGATCTCTTTTGGAAAAATATATATACGTAAGAATGAGGGCGACTCACCCATGCACATTAAACAATCTGAAGATTTGGATAATATTATGTGACTGATCATAGTTATAGTTTACAGTTACAGTTATTTTTCAGTTAAACTTTTTGCTATTGTTTTTAAATTATGTCTAAAAACTTATGTTAATACACTGCACATCATACATACCACCTCTTTATTCCCATTCTCACGAAGTAAATTTAAGTACACAAAAGTAAACAAACAACACACACACACAAACCCATTTACACACAAAATCAAGTATTGGTTCCGTAGAGATACACAAAAATTACGAAGGGTCGCCTGCTATGATCCCTGTACACTACTTTGGCTGAATTTTTTGTCAAGTTTATTAAATAGGTGCGCTGGGTCTGAGTTCTATTTAACTAGCATCGTATACTTAACAATATTATATAAAACGAAAAATAGTGTTAAGCTTTCTTTGTCCTTCTCAAATTGTCCCACGATATTTTTATTTTACAACATTCGCAATGTTAAATGATTTATTAAATAATACCTATAGATCAATTTAATGTATCTGTCTCATTAAGTTGTAACCCAGAAAATTGTTCCAAATACATACCAACCCCTACAAACCACCTAAAAATTTTACAACAAAATATACGTAGTATCAATTGCAATTCTAATGAACTCTCAGTGCTTCTGTCTAGATTTAGCTTCAAATGCGATGTAATAGTCTTGTCCGAGTGCTGGCTCCGTCAGGTATCAGATCTTCCTATTTTAAATGGATATAACTCTTATAAAACAAATCGAAACCTTAATCAAAATGATGGAGTGGTAGTCATGGTCAGTAACGAGTATTGTTACACAATAGAGGAACCACTTCTTTACGAATGTAATTGTTTACTAATTAAATTCGGGACTAACACAGTTATAGTAGCAATCTACAGGTCACCATCATTCAAAAATTTAGATAACTTTCTACAATCACTCCACAACATTCTTGAACAGTTACAATCATTTCAAAGTATAATAATAGTGGGTGACATTAATATAAATATTTTGAATATTGATTTGAGTGTCTCCTCATATCTAGATATTACTTCATTTCATGGTCTCCTTCCAGCTCATAACTTACCTACTAGAGGGAATAGTTGCCTGGATCATGTTTTTGTTAAAAGCAAGTTACAGGCTTATACATTTAACCTTCAAACCTCAATAACTGATCATGATGCTATCCTATTTTGTCTCAAGCGTGGGGGCTCAAATAAACCCTTAAATAATAGAGAAATCAGGAGGCTAAGCTGGGAGGATATCATATCTGACTGTTCAAAATTGGATTTTAGTCAAATATATGCTGAAAATGACTTAAATTTGGCGACTAATAAATTAATTGAATTATTATCAAACCTAATGATAAAACATATGTCGATCATTAGGATGCCACGGAATAAAACTACCCTAAAACCCTGGATAACTCCAGGACTACTCAAATGCATTAAAAATAGGGATAGAATGCATATTCAAACTAAAAAAGAACCTGGTAATGAAGTCTTAAGTATAACATATAAACGTTATAGAAATTATTGCAACAATCTTCTTAAAAAAATTAAAATACAGTATGAACAAAATCAACTAAATATGGCCAAAGGTAACTCTAAATTGTTATGGGACTCTATTAAAACTATAACAAATTATAATAAAAATCGTGAATCTCCTGAAGAACTACTATATACAAACCAGTCCCCTCAATCGTCAGTGGATAACGTCAATACCTTCTTTTCCACAATCGGAAAAGCACTGGCTCAACGTATACCCTCGAATGTTCCACCTTTCAATCACATCGTTGCAAACAATGACAGCTCCCCTAGCAACTCATTCGTACTACTCAAAGTTGATGTTATGGAAGTTAAAACTGCTATAATGAATTTAAAGAGTGAATGCTCACCTGGGTGGGACACCATCTCAGCTAAATTATTACAAAGTGTTGTACATTTGGTGGCTCCTGTTATCACTGATCTCATAAATCGTTGCTTTGATGAAGGTGTCTTTCCTAAAGCACTAAAAAAATCAATAGTTATTCCCGTATATAAGGCAGGGGATACAGGCTGTGTCAACAACTATAGGCCTATCTCTATCCTTTCTTCACTATCTAAAGTGTTCGAGCGTACGATAAATTATAGGTTAACAAAATTCTTAGAGTCATACAAAATCCTAGCTGACACTCAATATGGATTTCGAGCTAGCAAATCCACTGATGAGGCTGTACACGTTTTTTCTGATTTTGTAGTAAGAAGCCTAGATGAAAACAGAAAATGCCTGACCATCTTTCTCGATCTTACCAAGGCTTTTGACACAGTCTCTATCCCCACCCTTATTCATAAATTGAGTAATATGGGAATACGGGGAAATGAACTGAAATTACTAACTGACTATCTATCGGATCGTACGCAGCGAGTAAGGATCGGAGACCACTTGAGTAATGAACTTCCTATCGAGCACGGAGTTCCTCAGGGAAGTATACTTGGCCCCACTTTGTTCCTATGTTACATAAATGAGCTATGCCAACTTAAACTAAAAAACTGTAAAATTGTGTCTTATGCAGATGACACAACTCTTACTTTCACGGGCGACTCTTGGGATGAAGTATATACCTTAGCTCAATCAGGTCTAAACACGGTTTGCCACTGGCTCGCTGCAAACTCGCTCACACTTAATGCAGATAAAACCAAATTCATTCCTTTCGCAATCAGGAATGCAGATACTTTCTTACAAAATAAGCCCCCTATATATATTCATCATTGTTCATTTCCTCCATTGACTAAATGTGGCTGCCCAACTATCCAGCCGACACAAAGTATTCGTTATTTGGGTGTAACCATTGATAAAAGATTGTCTTTTGAAGAACACATTCACAACTTATCTAAAAGAGTACGAAAAGTTACATATATTTTTAAACAGCTGAGACAGGTAGCCAATTCTAAAACTCTTAAAATGGTATATGTTGCCCTTGTTCAATCTATACTAACATGTTGTATAACAACTTGGGGAGGTGCCGTTAAAACTAAAATGTTGGAATTAGAAAGAGCCCAAAGGCTGATTCTAAAAGTTGGCCTTTCTAAACCTCGACTCTTCCCAACTGCCGCACTGTATCAGGAAGCTGAGGTCCTGACTGTTAGACAAATTTACATTCTTTTTATTATACTCCGGCAACACTCAGATCTTTCCTCTTTCGATCTCTCAAAATTAACAACTAGGAGGCAGTATTCAATATGTAACACCATTAAATCTAGAACAGGCTTTGCCCAAAAATTTTATACTTTTCGAGGACCCGATCTTTACAATAAATTAAATAAAGAATTAAGTATTTTCAATTACAAAAAATCTAAATGTAAATTAATATTATCTAACTGGCTACTTAAATTGGACTACACAAAAACAGAAGAGCTGCTTGTCACAAAAAGATAATGGGAATTACCTTTTGAAAAATTTTTGCAACCGCAAATCCCTCTAGACATGAACCAAACAAACTGTACCCGCTCACTCCTCTACCACACACACACATCCACACCTGCAATATAACACACCCACATACATACACACACCTACATACACACACATACATCCTCACCCACACTCTCCAAATGCATTTCAAACCTCACTACACCTCAAACAAATTTTATTTCTTTTTAATTTTAAGTTTTCTCTTTTTATCTTTTCTTCTAACTGAGCACTTGAAACATAAAAATGTCAATTTTCGTTAAGCAATATTTATTGGTATAAAACAGATTGATGAAAACCTCTAGGGGGGAGTCCCTGGTGTCCTGAAATACAGGTCTCGGCTTAGTTCAGGCACCAGTCTCCCACAAATGAACATTGATAATTTGTTCCAATTTTCTTTTTCCTTTTTTAGTTCTTGTTAATAAGTGTTATTTGTGGAAGAAAATAAACATTTTATTATTATTATTATTATTAAAGTTTGTATGTTGGATCATCATCATTTGCTTCCTTTTTCCAACTAGGTTTAGCTCGGCTGCCAGTGCAATTGTTTTACATGGAGCGACTATGCCTATCTAAGATCCACAACCCAATTACTATACTCCATTTATAATAGCATTCAAAAAAAGAGGCTCATAGTCGCGGGAATGCTAAACATTTTATTTCAAAGATAAGTTAAAACAATTTTAATTAAACGTATTTTAACACACCACACGCTTCTAAACAAATTTAAAAAGTCCCTTCAGGGGTTATTACTAGAGGAGTGCTATTACAGCGTAGATGAATTTTTAAATGACATTTTGCTTGTATAGAGTGCTGAAAGTGTGTATTAAATAGTATGAGGTAATATCTGAAACTACTCATTTGATTTTAAAAAATCTTTCACGGATAAAAAGCTACTCTATTGTCGAGTGCCATAGGTTATGTTTTCGTTGTATGGTATACTAGCTTTTGTCTGCGACTTCGTCCGCGTTGATGTTGGATATCGCGGCTGCAGACAAAGTTGCAGATTAAAAAGTAGCTTATGTCCTTCCCCGGGGTTCAAGCTATATTCATACCAAAACTTAAGAACATCAGTTCAGGCGTTTCATCGTACAAACCTAACAAACAGAGTATTTTCGCATTTATTTATTTAAAAAGCATGAAAGACTACAGCTAAAGCAAACAGAGGGCTAATTCACGTAATTTTATGACGCGCCGATGAAGTTGTAGTGCAATTGCAGTTAAGTTCAAGTTTGAGTGATAAACGAGGATAAACGGTATTCTTGTAATCATTGAACTACGCGTAAGCTGCGCGTGAACTGCACGTCAACTGTACGACAACCAAAATATACCAAACTTACTTATGGTGTAGCCACATGAGAGAAAATATCAATCAAGTACATTTCAATGAATATGACGTTATTATAATTTTAAAATAATACCCCAGTACAGATTTTAGTGCTTTTTAACTGCTATTTTGAGACATCAAACGAATAGTAGAATACCGATAATGTTGTGTTCTAAAGCACGCACCAAAGACGCGCAACAGTATGAATGCCATTATTGCGCTCGCGTGACGCGACTTGACGCGAGCATGTCTGACAGCGGTAGAGAATACGAAAAGCGTTGTTTTGATCGAAACTTAACTGCAACTGCACTGCAACAGCACTTCTTTAGTTACGTGAATTAGCCCACTGCTCAGAAACAGTAAATTAGACAGATAGCCAATAACAAGTCTTAACTTATAAAGTACAGAACGATACCAATTCTATGGACATAATATTAAGTATGGATTTGTCTTCCACGCGGACGAAGTCGCGGGCAAGTGCTCGTAAATTATAGTTTATCTGTTATCTTATACTTAAAACCACACAAAGAATAACATCGTTTCTTGGTCTTAGTTATTTAATAGATAACGCTGAATTAAAACTTTCATTGGTTTTCAACAAAAATAAGCATTGTCATTGTTAGCAACTTTAGCTTGAAATACAAAGCCAAAGAACTTTAATATTTGCATACGATAATATTATCTGTTATTTCAGATGCTAAACACTAGAATTCTCTAAACTAAAGTGAATTTTCGTTTTTCAAGAGAACCTTAATGTGAAATTGCTGCATCATTTTGGTAAAGTGAAAGTCAAATTATTTATTTCAATTAGACCATTAAAAGGCACTTTTGAGCGACATTTACATGGAAAATTGGATCTAGTTGCCTCTTTCAAAAGGTTGAAGGTTTCGTGTGGACAAGAATGGGCAAGATAATGAATACTAACTTAGATTTTTTACAATATTAATCACTTTTGAGTATTTACAAAGTAAGACAAGTTAAGTAAAGATTGAATAATCTTTACGGTCTAATCTCGCATGAAGTCGTTCACTATACATTTTTCTTTCGCTGTGTAAATGTCGACATTACAAGATTGTCGACAAACAGTCAATTCAAAAGGGTTTACGCCTACAGGCTTCCTACAGCTTGAAGTTTCTTAAGTCGAAGTTTATCATACCGAGATAACAGAGTATTATGGTATTAACACCATAAAGACTTACCTCAAAGAACTGTCGATACATAGATCATTTATTTAAAAAAAGAAATGATAATACGTTTTTAAATTCTACATTATTGGACATTTATTGCTAAAATAGACTGGAGTATAGCCGTTTGACATAATACTGTATTGTAATACACTCAAATGTACGATGTTTTTCGACACAGTTGCATATAATCAAAATGTTTTATTCAAACGTTTTGGAAAATGTGTTTAAGGCGTAGGTATTCCACAGTTATTTTAGAGATACCTTATATTTGACAAAGTGATGCCTGTATAAATAATTCAATGAATAAATATTAGTATCGGTATTACAGATTATTCTAGAATAATTTCAACTAGCTGTAAATACGATATCAATCGTAATAGAAACTATATTATTCCTTCACACTTTGTATATAAATTGTCTTTGATTTGGCTGATGTTAAGACTAAAAATTCTTACTGTAAAGGTTGTGTGGTCAAAAAGTTTTAGAATAGTTTAGTTAATGCATTGCAACGACTTTCTGAGGTTGATGCTGCTTAACCGGGCAATCCTGTGGTGGCCGAAAATTACTTTAAGATTGACATGAGTCAGTATAGCACGAAACGTTGCATCGTTAAAAAAACAAATAAAAATACTAATAGTTACGAATTCAAAAGCGAATACGATCACGAGATTGTAGGTAGGCATATGCTTTTGAATTTGTATTTTCTTTTTAGGCTTCAATCTCAGTGTTCTTCGCGATCTATCTGCCTTTTGTTTCATAATCTGAGTAATACCACAAAGTACGTAAGGCTGCGGCGCGCCCGAGCAGAGAGACCACTCAGAACAAACCGCCATTTTACTCACGCACACATTGACATTACTTTTAAAGGCAATCTCAAGCAGTTTCAAGCAGACATCAGTCTCGATTGTCACGTTTTGTCTAAATGAATAAATGAGAGACATTAGACATTTCATGATGAACAGAAAAAAATTGTTATAAAAAATGCAAAGAGTTCCAACCAATGTCAATAGAATTTCATATTGTCACAAATAAAACCTGCGGAGTCAATACAGTAGCAGCCCTAGTGAGTCTGGCAAGTTTAGGATTTTTGAAGATGGCGGAAGCGGTCCTTCTGTACCCTTTATATTTTGTGGTACTCTAACAAATTCCAAAAATGGAATTAATTTTAAAAATAAATTCGTTTTGCGTTTTTTTTTATAATATTGGTAATTGTCTGCCAGAGAATCATGAGCTCACCACATACAATGACCGTTAGTTAGAAACTGCAATATTATACGCAATTGACTTTATAACTTCGTATTTGTTTTTTAAATTGTATTTATTTATTTTAATATAAATATTTTATTTCTATTTTTAATCGAGTTCGTCTTGTCAGCCCGTCTTAAGCTGTGAAGCTAATCTTTATTCAAACAGAGTTTATCTCATAGTTGAAACTAATAAAAATAAGGTTGTATTTCTCCAAACCAGCCAGTCTCTCTACAGTATCTCTTTATAATTGTATAATAGCAAGAAGACACTCATTTATTCAAAGCTATTAGGGCCGAGACACACCGGAATGACAGCGGCCGGCAGCGGCGCGGCGAGCACTTTCAGTGTGAAATAATTTTAAACTTTATCTACATACTTAAAAGACCAGTATTGCTTGAAAAGTTTGTAAAGGTCGCGAGGCCGCTCTTAACGCCCGTCGCAACACAGAGCGAACCATTTCTCTGTAGCAAAGTAAACTACTTTTATTAATCCTTCGAATTTGGAACGCAATGTTCGAAATTCGAAGGATCTATAAACTATAAATGGTTATATTCTCTTTGCTCTGTAGTATAGCGACGGGATACGTTATACGATAAGTGCGAAACCAATTCCATCATATTAACTCCAAACACTGAGCTTCCTTGCCGAATGTAAAAACTAAACTAGTCAAGAGGAGACTAGGCACGTGGAGTGGGATAAGTACTTCAGTGTGGAGGTCGCGCGAGGATGCCAGCGGCAACGCTGGCGGCCGCTGCCATTCCGGTGTGACTCGGCCCTTAGACTTCATCATATCAGCCTATTGCCGTCCATGATTCCTAAACGTAGGTCTTCCTCAGAGATCGTCAACCAACCCGATCATAGGCAGCTCACATCAATCCGCTGACTTCAAATTTTACAGGTAGGACATCAGTGTTCAGAACGAATTTAACTTGATTTTCACGCGGACGAAGTCGCGGGCCAAAGCTAGTCTTCTATAAATTCTCTTCATGTTTTTTATCACTTCTTTCTTCCATACTTTAATGACTACGCATTACGCAGCCATAAAAAGTTAACAAAATCATAGGTACATACTATAACCCGGTTTTCATTTTAGCTTTCATTTGCTCCATTAACGCCTTAAATTTACATACCAAAATTTTAAACTAATGTCACAATAAATAATAGCAATATATAAAGCCATCCAACACAATAATCTCTACCCTTCACTTACGCATAGGCTCAACACAAAACACTTAATGCTTTCATTACAGACATAAAAAGCCTTTTACGTGACTAATTCGTTGTCAAGTGCCATGAAAAAAATTTACATGAATTCTCGACAGCTGAACGTGCATAAATAAAAAAAACTGACTTTTCCAACTTGCACAAATATCAACTTTAAAAGCATTAGAATTAAGTTGATTTCTGAATAATACAAAGTATCAAAAATATCCTAAAACTATTTCAGTTGCAGTGGAAACTAAACTATGTACGACGAAGTTAAGGTTTAAAATCCTAAAGCAAGTCAAATGTCTAGTTTAAATATACCAAAATGTATTCTTATATCTTACAAGTACCCATTTAAATATCTAGTTTCGCAGTACGCCGCGTACAATTATAATGACGGGGCATAGACAATAATTGAATTGGATTACATACTGTTTTGACATTTGTCGAGGGGAATAAAAGAGATCCATCCGTGTAATCAAATCGGTTAGTAACTACAGTAATTTTTTTATCAGGAGTGACAAGTCTTGATACTTGATGTGATATCGCCTTGGATATTATTCTGTAATAGTTGCATACGACTGTTAAAATGTCAAAGGATAAAATTAGAAGTGTAGGGAATTAGTAATACTGTATTTTTCTTGTATATACGCAGTCTTTTTTCGCGATGTTAACGCGCAAATTAATATCAGTTCTGTATAATGATCTCGATACCTAGAATATAAAGTTATGGTCGTTAAATCTAAAATACTGAACCAGTACTGAATCCATAATAAAACAGTTTAAAATAATTGAAATCATATATATATTTTTAATCATATTAGTAATAATAATAATAATAATCTTTGTTGTTCAGAAAAATAAATAAATAAATAAATAAAGGGAAACCTTCGATTCGAAGAAGAAGAAAAATACAGAAACTAAATAAGATAAATCACTGGTCTCCACACTATGATTCCCTGTGTCGTGGAGGCCAGTCTGCATTCATAAAAATACTTAGTCCATATACATACAGTGCATTCTAATTTTAAAATATCAAGTTACCCGTAGGTTAGTAATAAAATTCTAGCAAGCGCTAAGTTACAACTACAAAAATGTCATTTTTCCTTCATAATCACCACTTAAATATTCTGTAGACATTCAAAGCATTACTTCAATTAAGCTGGCACACTAGTGCTAATTGCGTAACTCACTCACAATCGCTATCCCCTTCACTTTAAAGGGCATCCAGAATCCAAAGCTTCATTAGTTTGAACAAGATAAATTTAAAATGTTGAAACTCCTGATACAAATAAAAGTCGATCAGTCGTGTAGAACATAGTCACATCCATTGATCAACTATAAAAGATTTGATAATCTTCGGAGGGTTAAACAGATTTTCTTGGCTCATCATAGCTAAGCTAAGCTACGCTTGGCTCGATTGAATCACATTTTAACGAAAAAAAAACTGAATTAATATTTTTGTAGTTGTGCAAGTTCATTCGTTTGAGCGCTGCTATGCCACACACAGACAGACCTCTGTTTTCGTCGAGGGTTAAAAATATAATTTAAAAATAAAACTAATTTTACCCCCGATACTGTGGACAAGAAGTGAAAGTGATCCAACAGTTATTCAATACTTGGCCGTCATTATCAAACTCACGAATATCTATGATCAAACTATATCAAAGTTAGTTTAGCCGTTTAGGAGCAACAATGCAGAACCACACAGATATACACGTTAACCTCTGTATTTAACGGAGTAAAAAAATAGTACGGTCGAAAATATAAATAACGGAATGGTCATTGTTGAATGATCAAAATGAAAAGGATTGCGATTATGTTACGTAATTAGGCTGCCGGGGAACTAACCTATATTCTCAACTGTTGCGTGTTGAATCGTCAATTAAATACTACTTTAGAGCGTTTATTCAAACGACTATCAACTTTATTAATGCACAATTAATTGCTCTAGCAATACCACTCACATGATATTTTGTTACGCTTCAAAATGTTACATTGAAATTGGTCTCGTGGAACAAGAGAATTATGTACAGAGGCCAGCACATCAAGCTACAACAATCTGTCAAATTTCTTTGATAGATTTTCAACTTTATTACAAAAGCATAAGGCTCATATTCAATTGGGTTAATTTGACAGTTTGGTATGGCTTGATGTGCTGGCGTCTGTACTTGTGTTTAAACAAAAAACCGGTAAGTGCAAGTCGGATTCGCACACGAATGGTTCCTTACTAGACATGTAAAAACGTTTCTTGTATAGTCAGCATACAATAAATTACAAGTACAATTAATTATAAATTAAAGACCCTTTAATTTATAATTTAATTTAATATTTTTTGTTATAGCGGCCATTACTCTATAATAATTTCAAGTGTCTAACAAATTACGGCTCGAAGTTACAGCCTTGTGACAGACGGACAGATAGACTATAGTCTCAGCTCAGTAGTAGGGTCTTGTTTGGCATCTTTCAAATACATAACCCTAAAAATTGGTTTGCAGCAAGGAGAATCATCACAGTACGCCTATTCTGTTCCAATCTCCCTCGGTGAACACCTAGGTGAACTGAGCTGTCATCTGTCCCGATGCTAGGGATTTACAAAGCTCTACAATCGGATGACAGCTCACTTCACCTACGTGTCCACCAAGGGAGATTTTATCAGAATAGCAGTGCAGGTGGGGGTTTTCAAATGATGCCAATGTTTAGTGTCTATGCGGCGTCAGCATGGCGTGACCATGGTTCACCTTTTATCTTGCCCCGAATGACCTGATCATGCAAGGACCCTATGACTGGGTCAGCGAATGACGTTGCCGTGGCTAAATACTGGGCCAAACAAAGAATTTGATAAAAACAAACACAATACACTCATACACACACACATACCTACATACATACACATTCACATACACTCACACACACATAATACATATCTGTGTACGCAAAGCAGAAGACCCTAAAAATGCATTTCCTAATTCCTGATTTTATAAATGATAACTTTTAATATTGTTTTAGCCTATTTTTATTTTTGTTATATTTGTTTGTTTTATTTAGTTTTAAAGTATTACCTTCTAGTTTAGTTTCTTTAGCTTAGTATTACTTATTTTTTTATACATTTTATCATACATTTGTTAATGAGTTAACCTAACAGCTTTATAATACCTATGTTTTACATATAAAAAGACTGGTTCTGATTCTAATAGATATTAGCATTGTTCTACGACAATTTTTTCGAACATAACGAACAATGTATTTCCTTCAAAATCCATCGGGCTGTGATCATAAATGTGTTAGGTACACAACTAGGGTGCAGGATTGCAACTAAAAGTTTTCTATTGAAAACTGCAAACCGCCCGACGCTGCGTAGGACAACCTCTAATTAGGAACTACGGTGGAACTGTGACCGGGTCCCCTGCTATGTATGTTACTAGTGATTATGTTGTGCTAGCTGGCTGGGTTTTAACTTTTATTCTACAGCTTTGTAACTTTTTTTTATTGAAATGCAGGACGTAGAGTTAAATAACGGGTAACCCTAAACAAATCGTTAATAATTGATAGGTAGGTATACATTTAAAAATGTGGAAGTGATTGAATTTTTATACATATGAACGTACATAAACAAACAACCAGACCTGGAACAGCTACCTGTTAGTAGGCAATACAAATTTGTTCTGTGCAGAAACGAACCCGCGACACGCAGCGCAGCTGCCAAGCGCTCAGCCACTGCGCCAACTGTGTCGTAATAAATTGTACCTAAAATAAACCGTAATACTTACGATTAAGGATTCAACTAGCACCTTTACTATTTGTAAAGTTTTAACATGTTTAAAAAAAATAGTTTAATTTGAATCTGTAGGCAAAACAAAAAGAAATTCATTTTGAACAGCCTTGGTTCAGAATAGTTTTTTTTTTTTTGTAAATCCTACTGAGTCATCTACATAATATATTCATAATATAATGTAATATCATGATCACATCAAACCACACTTTAAAAAAAATCGCATAGATACCTATTATAAGCAGAAACATCTTCCCAAAGTTCAAGTAATTAGGTTTTTGGAAATATCTTGTATTGCTTTAAAAAAGAGACACCCCAATATTTCCACTCTATAATAAACATTATTAACAGATAGCGAAAATAGCCAAAAAAATATAGAAACTCTTTGCTATAAGCTCTGTAATTAAAGGGTTTTTATTACACACTTGCGCGAACGATGTCGACGTAGGATATTTGGCTGCAGACTTCGTTAAGAGGACGGTCTAACCAGAGCCTGGAGTTTATTTCTCATTAAAAATAACGGCCACTCAACTCGCAGTGTATTTAGGTCTCGTTTAGGTACCTTTAGTAACCAAAAACTCCTTAAAGCTTGTGGTTTTAAAGACTGGAGAGAGTAGGTAGTAAAAAATTGTCTAGACAATTTAAGTAGTCGTTGAACAGCCAAAAGTGCTGTGAACATTATTTTTAGAGGTTCTTAAAGTGTTATGGAAGGTAACAATGTACTTAAGTCCGTAAACAGTCAGCTGTTATCCCTTGAGAAAACCTAAACGAGTGGCCGACTTTCCGCTGCCCTAAAAATAATTCGAACCAAGGTATTGTTTCTGTCCCTATTTAATATTTTTTTCAACTAGAACAAAACTTTTTTAATTCATAGTTAAATTGACAGCTGTTAGGTAAGTATAATTTCAGCTTTAACAGTAAATGTTAAGAACAAACTATAGGATTTACTAGAATTGAACTCCGATATCCGAAAGTCTCCGCGTAATGGTGCGTAAAGATGGGAGGCGCGAGCGTCGCCGAAGACAGCCCAGAAACAGGAGGCGAGATGACCTGGATGCGTACCGCTATACAAAAAAAAACTCCGATAACAATATTTAATATGTAATAATCTTACTTATCGCACTTCGCATAGAGTGTCGGGTCATTCTTCTTTCTCCAATTTCATCATCATCATTATCATCATGTCAACCTTTAGACGCCCACTGCTGGGCATAGGTCTCCCCCAAGGGGAGACGGGTTTAGCCGTAATCGCCATACTTGGCCGATGCATGTTGGCGATCGCAGTAGGTGTTATGGTACTTAGAATGACGCTGCTGCCCATCCTTTGGTCAATATCCGTCTGTCGCTTTCTACGACATCCACACGTATAATTGGGGTGGCACAATTCGCGGCCAGCACCACACGGCAGTTCTCCAATTTATCGAAGTTAAAAAGATTTTGGATCTCTGGTTCAAACCAATTCTCATTATAAGTTTAGGCCATACTTACTTAGAACTGTTATTTCTGGAAGTAATGTTATTGAATCAATCTGACGTTATTTATTAAATTACATTGATACATTGTGGGTTGGCTCTCAGCAAAACCAATTAAGAAAAAGGGGATGATGTAGCCGCTAAATTGAATTCTACAACATTCTCCTCACATAATTCCAAGAATATTTTCTAAAATCCATTATAGAATGCCTCGTCATAGAACTCATTTTTCACATTACCGCGTGGGAAACGCGTAATGTATGCAAAGTGCTGACAATTTCATGCTGCATCGATCTTCGTAGTATAATCTATCGGCGGTTATCAACTTTACAGTAAGGAATAATAGGTCGGTGCAAGTTGCAAAGAAAGTATAAGACTTTGCAAGGAAAAGGTGGACTGGACTCATTATTAAGTGATATTGATCGATACTTAGACATATGATTTGCTTGTGGAGTTTATTTCATTCAGGCAAGGGTTTATGTCTACTATGAAACATACGGTGATTCTATAAATGCAAGCGTTCTTCTTCTTCTTAATTGACATCGCAACAAACCTCTTCTCTAGATCAACAGACAGATTCCTGTAATTAAAAAGTTCAAAATCTTTTATTAATGTCATCGCAGCGACAATCGAATATCATAAATATATCAAAAATTTAAATTTGACAGATTTAGACTGAGATATACAATGCGGACTTTTTAAAAAATACGACAAATTGCCCTGATCAAGCTATAGGATCATTTAAAAAAAACATAAATGCATAAGTAATTCTTAACAAGTCTAAAGTAGATCGCTAATTAAGCCAATAAGGACAAATAATTGAGACCAATTTAGGAATGAGTCCCGTCATTAACAACATTTAACTCATTCGACATTTAAATAATTAAGAGACTAGTTTTAAGTAACAACTTACACTTAACTATTTATCCAATTTCCGCGACCGTTATTCATGTGAACATCAGAAGTAATTACATAAACAGTCTCAGTTGCAAGTTTCACCAAGCAAACGACTACATCTCCCACATAAAGCTATCTCCTCTGAACTTTCTCTAAAGAGGATCTACGAGTACGTTGTCAAGCACAAGTAACAAACATGCCATAGGAAGCAAAACAAAGGAAAACCACGGTCCGAACTTCAGACAGTGGCAAGGTGAACGATTCAACACGCCGTCTGCCACCGCAGGTCAACCGGGCCCGTTCGAGAACTTTCCATTGCACTCAGCAAATAAGTCGAGGACTAATTAGTACATTCGGTGGAACCGAACCTGACAAAAGGGCCAAGTTTGCGATTGTGACGCTATAACGAGCATTGCTTTGTGTTCTGTTCTATTCTCTGTTGCAATGGTAAACTCTGTGGCCTTTTGTTGGTAATGTTTAAACTTTTTATTAATTTGTATGCTACACAAGTTTCTCTAATTGGAACCGATAAAAGTTAGACGGACTTTTTCTCTTTGTTTTGTCACTTTTGTCACTTTTCTTCTGTATTTTTTTTCTTGGATTTCATTAAAGTTTCCAAGTTTTAAAGATTAAAAGATTTTATAACAAACAATATTCTGAGAAAGATTATTGTTTGTTATAAAATGTTATAATCAAAATAGATAGTGATGCCGATTCCCTTGTTCACAAACTAAAATAATGAACTAAAATTAGCCTAAGTTAGAGATGTCAAATTAGTTTTTTCCTAGAAGTGCGCCGTGTTTTTAATCAATACGTTCTGAAATGACAACTATAATTGTATGAACATTTTAGTACAACTTAAATTGACAGCTCTTATTAATATCTGTCTCTTTCTTGTTACGTTGAAGAGAAAGAGATATAAATAGTTTAGCTTGTGCACAACAGAATTTGCACCATTGTTTGACATCTCTTAAAAACATTGTTACACTACAACAGGGGGCCAAGTCTGCTATTTGTATAATTTCGTCATTCCAACACGATCCCATTGTCATTTTGCTATAAGTTCGTAATCTGCAAAATTCATAATGGTCGATCATTGGTCGCACAATGACGTTGTAATGGTAGGTCACTGATCAAAGTAAACTGTCATTTTAGCAATATACCGCCTAAGTCAGTCATTCTGTTGTCATTTTGTACGAGATTGCCATTTTATATAATTTCTTTCAATGGCGTGTCAGTGGTTGACCAATGGAAAGTCAAAATGACGTCATTATATTAGTAGATTACCAAACTTGTCAAAATCAACAATTATGAAATCAATGATAGACCATTCTGACACTATTGTAATAGCAGACTTGAGGCCCAGACATTCTTTACTAACTTTTACTTACACATTTTACTTTTCCGACGCAGACTCTAGTACCTACGAAAGAACTCTCAAAAATAAAAGAGTGAGTGACTCAATTTCACACCTGGTTTGTTCCCTCTGCGTCCAAAGCTTCCTATGGGAGCTAGAAACGTATTTCGTGCGACGGTGTCGGGTGTCAGCTAATTAGTGCATGCGTTGACTCGGAATGAGTTGTGATGGAACGAATGCAAAGGTGCGGAGTGAAACGGTACGGGGACAGTGTGGATGGTTCGCTTTTTGGAAAAAAAAGTGTTGAAATAACGTTGGGTCTCGGTACACGGACTTTATACATGTACTATGTATAGCTTGCATTAATTATTCTTTTGATGAATTTGTTTCCTAAGTCTTTTCTGTTTATATCGTGTTTTAGAAAGTACCAAATGATAAAATTTACATATAGATATGACACGTGTCAACATTTTCAATGTAACATTCGAAATTCTCACTAGATTACCTAAACTAATAATATTTACTTCTACGAGGGATTAGCAAAAGGAGCCAATTTAAATGTAAATGTAATTCAATAACATTAAAGTCCATTAATACACGTGCGCGCTGAAACTAACGACGTATCATTAGCAATGAGAGGCACCCCACAGAATAAAGATACGCGAATCACTCTCAAAGTGTCGCTAAAGCGTGATAATACGCAAACTCAGACCACATGTTTTGTTCACATCGAAGAATAATAATAAATTTTTGCCGGCTGCCAATGTCGCTACCTCGCCCCTAGCACCACAGACTAAAAATCAACCATACAAAATTCTGCACCAAACAGCAGTATGTTAAGGCTAGCGTATGGGATTAATTTTAGCACAACATCGTAAAGGGGGTTGAACACTCTATGAATTAGGGTAAAGGGTCAATAGTGGGCCAGATAAAGATGGGCTGCAACAAATTGTGTGTTCTCCGGCCTTTTGTTATCGGTCCCTGCTGTACTTAATTGTGCTTTTGTCCGTTGTTAGGGACCGTCCCGTGATTGGCCAACTTCCACTGGATTTGACCCGGGACTAAAATAATATACATGCGAAATTGTACGTAATTGATTTCGTCTCCGTTCCAATTCCATTCATATTTGACTTTAGAAATATTCCTATATTTGGAAATATATTCAAATATTAATTTTGACAGTTGGTTTCTATTTTTATGCAAAAGCAATAGAATATTTTGTCATTTACTTTGTTTCTATTGTCACTGACCCATGAGACAGAGGCACTTCACAGGTAGTTGTGTTTTACGAGGTATTGCAATATTCTTATGAGCTAAGACTTTCATGACGCACGTCATTCATAGAAATAAAACAATTGTTTTTTTTTAAGTTAAATATTCAATTGTTCGCCATCAAGTGGTGGCGATTTCTCTCCATAAATTGCTCGATACAGCAGATTTTTTTAAAATGAGATCGACTGCCAACTGATACCTAATAATGGCTCCAAGACAGACTCGTCTAGGGCCCTACTTAGGTAGTAAAAAAGGTTTAATTTGTTATTGAACGAATTCATTCTGTGTTAAAACATAAGCTCACACTGCGCCATCTGCAGATCTTTGCGTGCAAGTAGTCTCTATGTATCGAAAATAGATAATTTAATAGTATTAATATTGCTATCGTGTTCTCAATACAACAGAAATGTGGCACTGTTTGCTGTCTCCACCTTAAAATTAAACCACATGTCAGAATAGTTTTCAACACATGTTTAATATTATATAATTTGTGTCCATAATTTTTTGTTCCCTCAAGCAATGGACGTTGATCTACTTTCGGCATCGTTCTAGAAAATTACGCCTATTGTTCTTTTTACATGTTAAATTTTAAATTAAACTTTTTAGTTCTTGATAAGTGTTCTTTGTGAGCTTAATTTGATTCTCTTTTGTTTTGATAATTTTAAATTCTGTGACGTATGTACATCGAGCTCTAAAATTCATTTAATGCAACCACGGGCTAGAAAAAAAAGAATGCAACGAATTAATTAATTGTGTGCCAACAGTTTAACAAGTAATTAACTGTCAGCCTATTTGAAACCAGTTTTTGCATAAGCCACGGTTCCATATTAGCATAAGCGTCCATATGAATTAGAGCTAAGCCTACACTCTAATAGCTTTGAGATGTTAACACCTACAAAAGGTCGAATGAAATTAGTTCATGCACGTTGTCATTTGAAAATTGTATGTTATCGTTTCTGATACAGACGTTGCGTAAGACGCTTTTCAGTACCTATTGAACGCAAGAAGCATCGAGTATATTGAATTTGTAAAAATTACTTCTACACACATCATCGTCGTCAACATGTTATCTCCTTCCATTCCATCCTATCAACCGTAAAGCTATCATTGATTCCCTCTCCTTTCATATCATTCTTCACATATCCCATCTATCTTTTCTTTGGACTTTCTCTCCCTGGCCATCCACATTTATGTTAATGTCTCTTTTAGTTACATGTAATTCGTTATACGCACATATCTTCATATTTTTCTCATCTAATTCCTTGTGGTTTTGCGTCATTAATCTCCGATTTGAACAACATTTACCTTCCAGTGAAATCTTCTATGGTTAGCAAAGTTACCGGATTTTGTCCGAGTCCACCCTCCGGCTAAACAATTGTTTATCAAAGATTTCCTTGTTTCCAATTTCTATGAAGTAATACTGATTTAACATACTCATTAGTTGCTGTAACATCCAACCAGATTACTTCTTATTGATATTATTTCAAGCAAGCTAATTAAAATACAAAGGGGGCAAAATCTGATAAGCTGCTTAATAATTTACTCATTGTTAACATTTCGGTAACTTCAAACAGTATTTAAAGTCTGCACCCGAAACAAAATCATGTGTAGTCAACGTTCCCATTTAATTTTATACCTTCATAGAACCCTTTCCGTCGTTTTATCGGATTAATATCTCAATCGCCCCTGTCATTACCGCAATGACCACTTGTGAGTGCTATCAGCATATCATTCCGCTCTTCATGCCACTTCGTGGCTAACAGACAATCGCATTAGAGTACGCCTCAAAAATGGGCTTTCACCGCGAATCGCCATCCTAAATAAACAATAGCTAGAAGGGGGCACAGCTTTTAAACGATCTCCAGCGGCTCAGCTGACAGATTAGCTCACCCTATTAGCAAATTTATATCTGCTGCTCATAACGACACTTCAAACTCTTTATGGCTTTGCATTAAGAATCAGTTTCGTGTGAATAATGCAGTGTTTTTAAGAAGTTGATGTTATATGCAGATGGGTTTGTTTGATAGGTGGTTATAGAATTTTTGAGGCGACAGAGGGGTGTGATTCGGCAACGTGCTAATGTAACTCATGAGTTTGTTGCTGTTATTTTTATCTCAAACTGATGTTACTTTGATTGGAATTTGTATGTAGGAGGAATGTTTATTTACAAAATATGCGATTATTTGCTAAAAGGATGGAGGTTTGTCTACTCTGAGACTTAGTACACTAGAAACACAAATTGAGACAAACCAATTTATTTAGAACGTTTTTAGGTATTCGAATGATTGTATAAATCTAAATGCTATTTGAGTGTTTGTAGCAGTTACGGAAACCAATTTCTTAGCTGTATATAATACCTAGTAGGGTTGCATAAGTACCTACTGATGCTAACTAGCTACCTCCTATCTGCATTAAAAATATTTTATTTAAATTTAAAATGGTATAACAATACCCACCAATATTTAAACAACAAAAATGTATTCAGTGAAAGAGCAAAACTATCAAAAAGCATTGCCAATTAAAAATAAATATAATTTGAATATTTTACACACGGACAACAGCTCTACTCGTTAAGTTGGTAAGATACTCGTGGGACGCGAAGCACATGCGTCTCGTTATAATTAGCGAACAATGTTTGGCTTTAGCAAATCCCTTTGGGGCGTAAATTAAGAGATTCTGCTCTCCGGACGGCTTATGGATACATTTGCGTTAAAGCTCGCGGAGGACACAAACATTCACGTTATTTGCACGTATCTGTCCTGTATTTGCATGCCCTTGTTACGGGTATTAAGTCCGAAAATTATTTATTTCCATATTTTCGACGTGTTGTGCATAAATTCGTGTTTTGATTTGATTTTGAAGTCAATGATCTCATCGTCGTTTTGTTGATTTTGTTGGTCTGTTGTATTAATCCTTTGAGCAGTACTAGTATTCTGATGACGCACGACTTTGTCAGTAATTTGATGAGTTCATCGACCCATCTTATGCTGTTCTTGTAGCAACGTAGGTTGTTTAATTGTACCTGCGTAGTCAGTAATTGGCCCCAATAGCAAATCATTTGCAATTGATTTTAATGATTTAGCGTCATTCAATAGAAGTCTAATGTAATTTGATTGCAAAGTCAGAATCGAAATTATTATCAAAAATCTAGTTTAAATGAGTTATAAATTAGAATTTTCTAGAAAGGATTAGGGGAGAAATTAATATCGTTCCCTGACTGTGGAATATCTCTCATTTATGTAAAGATACGAAAACACAGTGCAAAAACTAAAGCATATTTCTGTAAAAGAATTCATCCAATATTTTCATATGAACGGGCAATACATTTTAATGTAGGTTAAAGTATTAACAGGTCCATAATAAATTATCCGTTACTTGCAGTTTGTGTGCATCAGCGTAATGTCCTGAATGTTACGTTTGACCAGGCATGAAATTTTTGTTTTTAATTTAATACGACGCCATGAACTTTAAAATTGGGGCGTAAACAGCCGTAATGCGATTGCCGAAAATAATATTTGACGTTGAAATAAAATCACTTAGCGATGAAGTTTGAAGTTGGTAAAAGATTTTAATCGGAAAACAATGAATTCGAATAATTGTGAGATCGGTAAATGAAAGAAGTGTGTGAAAGTAAATATCATGCATCATGCATACATTATTATTCTTAAGTGAGTACTTAAAACAATCCCAAAATAATTAGGAAACCGGTCTAATGGACAAATTAATTTCCGTACTAAATATTTATGTAAGCTAATCTTATAACATGTCCTCCATAAATCAAATCTTAAAACAGCCTAAATCATTATAAATCCTGAGTGCTTAAAATTTATAAAATCTCGTAGCCCTTTCCTAATGTTTGCTTTACCCAAGCCTCCTCAGATTTATGAACATTCACATTTCGTCTGTCAACGTTTACACACGTAATCTTGTTTGAATATCATCTGTGCTGGCCGCTGTTATTTGCATATTTCTATTATTGTCGTTGAGGTCTATACGACCCTCGTTTCCTCCAAAATCAACACGTGGCGAACCGCCAGATAGGTTATTGTGGAACGTATTGTATAATGATATTGTTGCGATGCGATGTGGCGTGAATTTGCTGCGGATTATGGTTATTTTTTGGGGTTAGCATTTTTGGGCTGTTTCTTGTTATTCTTGATTTGCGTATGTTTAGGTTTTTGCTATGGGGTTTTTGGCACCTGATCCTGTTTTAATTAATTATTCTGGCCTCACCTAAATGGTCTTGCGTTAGTTATTGTACTGATATTGGCTAAAGATGAAATTGTGTTTTCCATTGCACTTTAGTTGGCTGCATATAAAATAACATGTAAATACTTCAGCCAAGAAAATTTAAGTGACTTTCGTGTTTACCATTAAAATGTACAACATGGAAGTCAGTGACTCGAAGAACAGGTAATTGACGTAAAAAGTCCAACAAGGATCTCCCGACACGACTGACGCCGTCGAAGTTTTTAATTAATGAGACCTTTTTTCAAAATCTTTGCGGTGTGAACTAATAGAGGACAAGAAGACATGTTCATTAACATATTCGGGATTCCTTTGACTCCATTAGTCGGATATTTTTATTGTTTGTTGGTTTCGTTGGAGACATTGCAGCTGTTATACGCCTACCGCGTCGAGCTATTTCCAGACAAATTGCTTTTAAGTTGCTCCACTGTTTCCCTAATATCCTAAATTTAAAATTTATTGAGAAAGTTTAGTTTTTGCTGTTGCTTTATTGTCGTATGCTTTCAAATATATATTTGTTTGGTGAATGTAAATTGGTGAAACGGCGCCGATCTACTTGGCGTGGGCACTACTTCTATTCATAGTTCAAGTCGTATTAATAGTAAGTAATTTCATGGTTATTAAAAATTGAAAGAAATGTAGTTTTAAAATGATTGTCGTGTCGCACGTGTTGGACGAATTTATTTAAGAAATGCATTCATAATAAATTGTTAATACCACAACGTTTTTTTATCTAGCATACAGTTCAAGTTTTTAGATAAGTTTTTGGTCAATTATTAAATTATTATATGGGTCAGGGTGTATGGCAGCGTGGGGGGGACGAGGAGGGAGCGGCCAGTGATGGCGTCCCTTTCGTCGACCTGTAAGCTCCTTCAAGCAAATCTCCACCACAGTCAGACCGCGACGGCTCAGCTGCGCAAGTGGCTGGAGGTTCAACACACGGCCATCGCCCTGATCCAAGAGCCGTGGATTAGGGCTGGCCACATACAAGGACTCTCCAATCTTGGCGGTAAGCTCCTAGTTACTACAGATCATGATCACCCAAGAGCGTGCATCTACGTGACAGGTAACCTCAAAGCACAGTCACTAAATGATTTCTGTTGCAGAGACCTCTCTGCAGCTAGGCTGCTGATACAGCGTGGCGCCGAGAACACACCGAAAGTCTTTGCCTCGGCTTATATGCCTGAGGTGGAGAACCCGCCCCCTCACGACCTCACCCGCCTTGTGATTGACTGCGAGAGGAACGGACTGGAGATGGTGATTGGGGCTGACGCCAACGCCCACCACCCGTTATGGGGTATGGACACACCAAACGAGAGGGGTAAGGCCTTAGTGTACTATTTATTCACAACCAACCTATCCCTACTTAACACCGGCTCCGAACCTACCTTTGTCACTAGACGGAGCCGCACAATCATAGACCTAACATTAGCATCAGACGGTGCAGCGGAAATCATCACCGGATGGCAGGTCTCTAAGGAGGCCTCCTGCTCCGATCATAGGTGGATCCGCTTTGACATTCAGGTCTGTATACCACCGACGTCACCGCGGCGTAATCCGCGTAACACGGACAGAGCGGCCTACACACACAACCTTGCAAACAAGCTAACACCGATAGCTAACTCGCTGCCTTTAGAGTGCACGACATTGATCGATGCACAGGTAAGACATGTAACTGAAACAATGATAGAATGCTACCAAGCTGCATGCACAATGACCACCGCACCCAAGACGCCAGGGAAACGACCCTGGCGAGGTGCCGAGCTGGAGCGTAAGCGCAGTAAGGTAAGAAAAGCCTTGAACAGAGCTATGAACACTTGTGCTGACGATGACTGGGACGCGTACCACGCGGCCAAATCCAGCTACAAGAAATGCATCAGATTCAGGAGAACCACGGGTTGGCGCAAATTCTGTGGAAACATTGAATCTTGCCAACAAGCAAACAGGGTAAGGAAGATACTGGCACAGCAGAATCCACCTGGGGTAGCCACTCTCCGCAAACCCGACAACACACTCACAACATCACCAGACGAAGCGAGACGGGTTCTTATAGAAACTCACTTTCCCGGATGTGTCTTCACACAGACGGTAGACTGGTCTGATGCGACCTACACACCATCAGGTAATGACTGGATCTACGCACACAGGATGATCACCTTGGAGAAGCTCCAATGGCCCATTCAGTCCTTCCATCCCTTCAAGGCAGCCGGTCCAGACGGAGTTTTTCCCACCCTACTTCAGTGGGGTGGTGCATTGGTCACCGATAGACTGCTGCCTTTAATGAGAGCGTGTCTGGCCTTCAGATATGTTCCTATAGGATGGAGGGAAGTGAAGGTCATATTCATCCCTAAACCAGGTAAGAGTGACTACACAAACGCCAAATCCCACCGACCGATCAGTCTGACCTCGTTCTTGCTGAAGACCTTGGAAAGACTATGCGAAAGGGAGCTGAGGGACGGGCCTCTAAGAAACTTACCCTTACACGGTGATCAACACGCTTACAGCTCAGGTAAGTCAACAGAATCTGCCCTACATATGGTGGTAAGTAGGATTGAGGAGGACATCCACCAAAAGGGTTCTTGCTTGGGCACATTTATAGACATCGAAGGGGCCTTCGACAAAACTAGCTTCTCCAGCATTAGCGCCGCCCTATCCAAACACGGCGTAGAACAGGTACTAATTGACTGGATTACTAATATGGTAAGTAAACGGGTAGTTCGGCTTGAGGAAGAGCAGCAAGTAGCCATGATTGCCAGAGGCTGCCCCCAAGGAGGGGTGTTATCCCCTCTCCTGTGGAACCTGGTAATCAACATTCTAATCAAGAAACTCAATGCCGAACGTTACTACACTATAGGCTATGCAGACGACCTCGCCATCCTTGTGTCAGGGAAGGTGACTGGGACCATCTGCAACCTCACACAGCGGGCGCTACGCATCGTGGAGCGATGGTGCGGGGAATTTGATTTATCCGTCAATCCCAATAAAACCGAACTAGTCATGTTTACCCACAAACGTGCACTAGGACCCTACCGCCTACCAAAACTATTCAATATCGAGCTCCAGCTGGCCAACGAAGTAAAATACCTCGGGGTCATCTTAGACAGTAAGTTAAACTGGAGTAACCACCTAGACAACAAATTAAACAGGGCCTGCATCATCTTTTGGCAATGTAGGAAAATGATAGGTAAGAAGTGGGGCCTATCCTCTAAAATAATACTATGGCTGTATAGCGCGGTAATCCGCCCCATGATTGCTTATGGGTCGGTAGTGTGGTGGCCGAGGACCAAGCTAATCACAGCCGCAAACAAACTCCAGCGTATGCAAAGACTAGCCTGCATGGCGACCACGGGCTGCATGAGGACCACTCCGACGGCAGCACTGGAGGCGATGTTAGGGCTCCCGCCGCTTCACTTATTCATCCAACAAGAGGCGACAACGGCTGCATTACGCTTGAAAACACTAAATCTCTGGAGCAAGACTAGCACTAGACACTCTGCGTTACTAGAGGAACTTAGTAAGGAGTTTCCTATAACTAAAGCTATTAACGACAGAATTCCTAAACAATTCTTATTTGACAAAATCCAACTGCATGAGGATCGGCGGTGTGAGGGCCTTCGCCCGACAGAGCTGTGGATCTTCACAGATGAATCTAAAACAGGTACCGGCACGGGGGCCGGCGTTTTCTCGGAAGACCTCAACATACATATAGCAATGCTGCTGGGTGCTTACAACACGGTGTTCCAGGCCGAGTGCATGGGCATCTGCTTGGCGGCCTCAGCTATACTAAACAGGCAGGTAGTAGGACAACCAATTCGCATACTGTCGGATAGCATGGCTGGACTACAAGCTCTAAACAGCTACACGGTCAACTCCGGGCTGATACACGAATGCCATCAGAGACTGAACGAGGTGGGTATTCTTAATGATACAACCATTCAATGGATAAAAGGACACAGCGGTTCGCGCGGTAACGATGCTGCGGACGAGCTTGCCAGAAGGGGATCGAGCATGAGCGCGGTGGGTCCGGAACCCATAGTGCCTCTCCCCTTCGCGCACCTACGCACCATGGTAAGAAAACGTACCAAGGATCTACACCAAAGACTGTGGACCGAACATGGCGAGTGCAGGCAAGCCAAGGAGGCTATTCCTGCAATTGAGGGCCGCTTCACGAGGCAAGCCCTCCGACTGTCCAAACAACAGCTACGCACGGTCACAGCCGCCATAACTGGTCATGGGTCTTTCAATAAACATATTTTTGTCATAGGAGTCATTGTGCAGAGCCTGCATGGGGGCGGACGAGACAGCAGCCCATGTGCTTCTGAACTGCCCTGAGGTCGCTTCATACAGGGCAAAGTACTTCGGTAACCCAGGTAACCTGCGGGAGATCGCCAGCGACGTCAAGGCGCTGCTGGCCTTTCTTGGGGAGCTCGGGTGGATCGAATGACCTACTTTCCACCTGTACGCAAAATACGCGCTTGGTCGTGGAGTTGCGGACACTGGCCCGTCATACTACTACTACTACTATGGGTCAGGGTCACTTTTGAACGTCAATTATGTCAATTACCTATAATTCGTGGTGCTTGTCACCTGGGGTTCTCCCAGTTGTAAACGTCCCTTTGTGACTATTGACCTAGTTTTGTTCTGCCTCTTGGTTCGTAGTGAGGGAAGTTTAAAATATTTCTTATTTCTTACTCCTATGCTGTTCTTTTCTGATTAATTTCGTTGCGGGATCCAAGATAGTTAAATCCTATCTCCGGGGCTCGCTGAGGTTCATTGTTTCAGCGCTTTTCTGGTGGTCGCCACTGATGAATATAGCTTACAGGAATTGCAGTCATTTGGGAATAGTGTGGCGGGCTTGTCTTTTGAACGTTAAAAAAAATAGAATCAAAGCTGCACAACATTTTGAATAAAAATAAATGATTGTGTCGCATACAATCTCCGAATTTGTTTTATTATTCATGAGAGAAATTCAAACAAACAATTACGATAGCGAACATTCGTTTTCTTCAACATCAAAAGCAATAATTCACTTTATCTAATCAAACGTTCCCCAAAACAATTTCACAGCGATTGTCTGCACCCCGGATTTGAGTACCACCCCATATATCATATTCAAATGATAATTCAATACCGTTGTGATTTCTGACCCCGAGTTCGGGGCGACCGATAAAAATACATAACATAATCCGAATAAGCATAAAATTATTACAAGGGACGGCTTATTTAATGCTAAATAATTTATGCCATAGATATAGTCTATAAGCCAGCCAGATTAACGATTAGAGAATCTAATAGAATATCAAATTTATGTGCGGTTCCTTATCTCTAATGTGAGAAGTCGCGTGGCTGATGGAACACATAAACTATTTAAACTTGATTAGGGAACATTAGAGTCTGAAATAGAATTAAGGACTCTAAATTGTCACTGCCCTATTTCCATAATATAATTTAGTGGTTTTCATAATGAAAAATAAATTGAATTTAGAATGCGCAAAGGGTTTCTAATAATCCTAAATTTAATTATTGTCAAACAATTCTTGTATTTTTATCTCATTAAAATTGTTTCGAGGAGTTTTTGTCTCTTGAGAATTGGATAAGCAAGTTCAATAGTTTTTATTTGTCTAGGTTTTAAAAGAAATTACTTTCTTTTAAATTCTGCTTTTGATTTTCGTTTTCTGACAGCTGACTGTGAATACAATACAGCAATTTAATATTAATAATTTCTTATTATAAATTAAACGCCATTAACATATAAAATACATCATTTAAATGGATTCATCCATAGGTAAGTATTTATAATATGCATGGATTTATAACCGCAGATCAAAAATGATATTCATTAGTTTTAAATTCATGCTACATATTTAATTTTCCAACCTCCCTGTGTGGTCTATTTCCTTACTATTCATATTTTTGGCCTTAACGTTAAAAAATATGTTTCTACATGTAATGCCTGTTAATCCATACTTCCATACTTTATCCACACTAATAATATCATTAAATGCGAAAGTAACTCTGTCTGTTACGCTTTCACGATGGAAAGCTGAACCGATTTTGATGGAAGGACATAGGCTACTTTTAAACCCACCGATATTTACGCGGACAACGCACAAGTAAATAAAAGCACAAGCAAAATTGCATTCAAAAACCCATTCTCGGCTCCACAAAAATAAGATAACTATTTGCGGACGCTGAACAAATAATAAACTGGAACTCAGGAGCTTCTGTTGGGAATATTCAGTTACACCAAACACATAACCCATCAGTTTTATCTCGGGTTACGGTTAAGTGACCGACCACCATTAAATTGTTTTCTTTGCACACTATACGTCTTACACAACAAATAATAGCCCTTAATGGTGGCCAAGATAAGAAGGACACGGCATAAATATACCTATATAGGTACTTGACAACGTTGTTAGTTAAAGGTAATTAAGTATGTGTTAACAAGGATACTAGATAAACTGTAAATGGTTTAGGCCCTCATTCATGGTATTGTGGTACAGTGGTAGTTACCGTCATTGTTATTACCGGAATTACTGGTTGAGATAAGGAAATTCATTAATTAGGATAATAGTAATCATTTTTAATTCACTTAATTTGAGCATAGTTGCAACCAGTTGCAACACTGTTTTGTTTTTTGAATGTCTTAGAGTAAGTCCACTTTTGATGCTTTGTTTTAAGTATACAATTTCTATTTTTCTCATAATGGTATATACCTACGAGTACATAGATATATAAAAATGTATGTTGTATTTTTGTACTTTTCAATTTTGATGTATTTTATTTTCTTTTTTTTACCTTTTTAGTATGCACCTGCCATGTTATCTTTTCACCACCCTTGATAGACCGGTAGAAAAAAGCCTAAAGCCGCCTTTGTACGTTTATGCACTAAGATTATATATGTCGGATCAGTCAGGATTTAGTCCGTTAGATTCAGTCATCATGTGGGCAGAATATGGGTTTCGTGCAATGAAAACACACTGGGTATAGGATACAGTCACGGCGTTTATTAAAACCACAATTTAGCACAATTAATTTAAAATAAACTCAGACACTTTAATTAACATAGACATAGGTTCTCTTAGACATAGACATAGGCACTTCACTTCAACAACGAATCGTAAGTACAGTTTCGGGACGTCGAGCTCCGTTGAGATCAGACACTGGATTCTGAATGTCCTGCTCGCTGTGGGCTTAAAACATCACGACTCTGTAGAAGAGCGCCAAAATGGTGGTGGTTGATCACGCGCGAATAATGGCGCGCTTGCGATCCGTTTCACCATAGACTATTGTCTTGTGACTATTGTCTTGTGACTATTGTCTTTGCGTTTCACGTTCATACTATTGACCGGATACGACAATAATTTATTAATTAAGGTAATTTTACAAAAGTTTATTTTAAATAACACCATTTACATAATAATAATATTATAAAATCATAATTTATTTACAATTAGGTATCATTTAAATTCAATGACATTTTATAACGAAAATTCACAAATATAATAACGCAACTAAGTAACAAAAGACTTCAACGAAACTTTAAACGAAGTAAAGACCGAATATTCTAAAATGAGTTAAGAAAATGTTCAAATTTCGAATTGAGTTGACAGAAGGGAGTAATGATTGGTTCATCTCCCTTCCGTCTCAGCGAAAATGGGTTAACGATTAAAACGGTCCTAATTAATGTCATCAAACTATTGCTGTTTCTAATAGAGCTATAAATAGAGATGAAGATGCTTTAAAGTAATCTGATGTAGAAGAGTTATGGTTATACATGTGTTCTTGATTTGGTTCTCATAATAAAGTAAAGGAATGTTGAATTTATGTGGTGTTTACTTTGCTTTAGAGTATAAATACGGTTATTTTGGGTTATGGGGTCTGGTTCGTCGTAGTCTCGTGGGGTTTAGTCGTAGTATTGAAACAGTCGGTTGTACTTTAATCGAAATATACAGACATAAAACTTTATCTAAGTATACTTATATTATAAATAAGTACAGTTTATTTGGTTTTAGGGTTCCGTACCTCAAATAGAAAAAACGGAACCCTTATAGGATCACTTTGTTGTCCGTCTGTCTGTCTGTCTGTCTGTCCATCCGCCTGTTTGATTTCCACGCGGACGAAGTCTCTAGCAAAATCTAGGTATTCAATAATTTCGAGTATAACAAAATAAAAAAAAAACAAAAGGAATACCTACCTAATGAAAACATAATTATAACTTAGCACGGTCATAAAATGTTTTCAAATAGAAATAGAAAAGCAATCATAAAACAAAATAAAAAATTAATCATAATTACTTAACTTTTTTATTTTGAAATACAAAAAGAAAAATATAAACTTAGTTTTTTATATTATTATTCATAAACTTACAACTTTCAAATACAAATTAAAGAATAAAAAAAGTTACTTAGAATTAGTACGAACAAATAAAATATTTTGAATTCAGTATTTAATCATCTAATGGCATTTAAAAAACTCATTAGTCATTCACTATTACTATAAAATATATATCTAAAGAATATGCAACAGCGTCCACCAGTCCGCACATTTCATATTGAAGTAAATGGTCATCAAAACACATCAAAATAGTTCACGAATTAACTTATTATACGATCAAATATATCATCATCATTACCAGCCTATACAACTTCACAAAAAAATATAAGAAAGCATAATTGGGCACAATTCTAAGCTTTGAATCGATCATAATACCTATCACGAACGGCGAGCTTCGGACGATTAATCATAATTAAATAAATCATTTACCTATTAATCATCCAGTTCCACAATATTTATCAAATCTGACAGACGAAAGTGACAAAATTAATACTCCGTTTGGCACCAAGTTAGTGGTAATATACAACTCTTTCTAATTAACTCTAATGAAAACTAATTTTATCGTCATGGCGATCGAGAAACGAGATTTGTGAGATAAACGTTCCGATGCTTATCGGTTCCGCTTGTGTCAATGAGAAAATTAACTGTTAAGTACCTACTTTTAAGTGACACCTGTGAAATACCTTATATACCTAATTTTGTACTACTAATTACATTGATATAAGATCAATAACCTTCAGTTCTCCACCAGGCCGTGAGAGTGGTTCACAAATTCAAGATTGCTCAGCGTACTATGGAAAGACTCACGGTTGGGGCGTCCCTGGTCTATATAATTCACAATGAAGTCATTCAACAGTGAACTAAAATCACCGCCATGAGCGTGGTTTCAGCATACTGAATTAGACGTGGGCTGGCCATGTCTGTAGACGGACAGACGGTAAATTTTGGAGTGAAGACCGCGTTTGGGCAAGTGTGGGACATCCTGCGGTACAACCGACCGACCGATCGACGATTTGAAGAAAGTGTCTGACAGCGGATAGATGCGGTCTGCCCACGACCGAGTTGGTAGGCGATCTCTGGGGTAGGTCTTCGTTCAGCAGTGAACGGCAATAGGCTGATAGTACGTAGCTGTGGACCCTACAGCGTTATCAATTTTTATCGGATATTAAAAAAAGAAATCAGCTATTCCATGCACTAAAGGACTCGTGGCTAACTGAAAGACGATCAACGAAGTCAGATGAGTGACCAACCATTTCATACCCTAACCCCTCCGTGCCTCGGATAGCATGTAAAACCGTTGGTCTCGGCTGTCATACGTAGATCTTTGACAGTCGTATGGGTACTCAGAAGCCAGAAAGTCTGGCAACCAATCTTACAACATCTGCCTAGCCTTTTACACACACACTTACACTTTGGAAAAAAAGGCGGCACGATGTCCGTTCCACCTCGTAGAGGTACCACCCATCTCTTTCATTTTGAGCCATAAAAAGAGTCGGGCACACGAAGTAAGTATAACTTAGGCACCAGATTCAGCAATATACCTATTTATCCATTGTTTTAAACCAATGACTACTGCAAAAATTAACTGACATCATACTGGGTTTTAATATGTACAAATACGTAGTACAAAAGACATTATACCATAGCCGTTTGTTACTAAACATGGACCTCTCTTCCTTCTAATGATCATTTTAAAAGGAAATTGACATAATCAACAGGCTTGGTAGAAAGATTGGTTATGGTTATTGGTATTGGTTATTGGATACTCTGTGACCGATAAAGCTCCCTACAGGTCATTAAATACCTAGTTAATGTTTTTTTAACTGCTAGTCTAGCAGAACTCAATATAACGAGGGTACATCGTGTTACTGATAGAAATCTAAACATAATCGATACCAAATAAAATAAAGCCCAATTAGAAAAAAGCAGTACCATAATAATATACATTACATAGCATATGCTTTGGTTAAGAATTAGTCCTGTCACTGTCACACAACTGTTAAACTACTACAGACTAAGACAGGAACATAGCTATATGCACTTGCTAAGTAATGTTTATTTATCTCGGCCATAGAGACGATACAAACAATAATGAAAACTAATTTAATCTCCCCAACGATCTGAAGCCGTCAGATCCAACAGATAAACATTTAGATGATCAACAATATTCATTATTAGTACTCGTTCCGTACAATTGGCTCGTTAACTTCGCTTGACTATCGCTAATTGTTGCAAATGGCCGCCAGTTAAGTTGACAATAGAAGACAGTTGCTATCGCCGATACGAATGCACTTGTTGTATCTGGGGCATCGTTATTTGCAATTGCTGTTAGTTTGTTGGCTGCATTGTGTTGGCTGAACTGTTGAGGGGTTTGATTAGGTATTTTTATTCACGTACGTGTGTGTGTGATGTGTATTCTTTTACATTCTGATCTTCGAATAGTACCGATATTATGATACAAGTGATCTAAGTTTGTCATTAAACTCGAACCTGGATTCCAGCTTGAGCTGAGAAAAATACATAATAGGTACCAAAATCTGAATAGAAATTTTTGCTTAAACGCACACAAACAAATGTACTATACAATATAATTAGTAACAAAAAATTTAGGCTTAAAAACATTTGAACAGTTCTTTATTGAACTTTAAAAAAGTTTCATTACCACACTAGTTCTGTAATGGTGACGTAAAGTGTCGGTTCATGCTGACGCCAACCTCGAGTTTAATGACTAACTTAGTTCACTTGTCTTTTAATGTAATATTCGACTTATTTTGTATTTATTAGAAGCATCAACGACAAAACCTGATTACAAAATATTTAAATCATGTTATATACAATGTAAAAATATTTTTTTTCTGTTCAAATCGATCTGTATTTCTGTAAACAACCACTTTAATATTTTCTAATTTGATTGAGCAGTGAAAATAATTTTCAATACTTTTAAAGATACTTTTAGGTTTAATAGAAAGTTCATTTTGTATAACCGATTACATTCATACCTATTTCTCTATGTTATCAACAAGCAACAAATTGTTTTATTATCTCGATTCAACTCGTAATGGAAACATTAATGTTTGAGGAAACATTATTTGTACCGAATGTCTAAACTCCAAAATTATAATTAATAATAACTTTTCCTATCTATTAAGTTGAGCCGAAAACGCTTCAAACATTTTACTCCAAAATATTGTAGGGCCTTTAAGATTAAAGGAAAGTACCATTGAAGTTCCAAACAGCAATTAACTTGACAACATCAATATTAAACAAGAATTAATGTAAATACATAGTTTTAGAAGGTTTATTACAAAATTATTATTTATTCAAGAGCTGATTTGCGTAAAATTGTAAGAGCCTGCTTTTTGCACGTGTATACTTAAAACAGAAGAATTTCTAAAAATAAACAGATAATAGCGATATAATAATAGATAGGAGAATCACTAGAGCAGTTTCCGTGGAAATATAATAATCACAAAATACAAAAGAAGCTTTTTCTCAACCAGCTCAATCAATTCTAGAAACGTGGGTAACTCTAAATATAAATAACCGAGTCTCAATGATTAAAAAGAACATTAGTCTTAATAAAAACAAATAAAAACGAAATCCGTAAATGTTATATCGCTTGCACATCTCCAACTATACATTACAAGTCATTACCATTATTCTACAGTTCCCATAAAAATATAGTCTTAAAATCTAAAAAAGTAATCTTCGAAATTATCCTCGAACCAACTCACTCCGAAGAAATAAGGGGGAATATAATCCTATCTTATTACAGAGGTTCAGAACCGTTGCAAACAATTCAAGGGACATTTTTTCAATTACACTGAGCCACCGCGAATGCAATCACATTTTCATTTATTTACTCGTAACTTGTAATTTTGATATTTCTTTTGTCTTTGTTTTTTAATACAGCCTCCGTTTAACGTGTAGCGGTCCTACGTGGTTTAATTTCTTTAGTTTTTAGTTCTTTTTATGTCATTATGTGTAATATCGTGCAGAGAAAAAGGCCTAGAGATGTCTATATTCATATTTAATCGTAACATTACGTTTATGATCTGTAATGAATGTTAGAAGGAAATTATTAATTGTGACCACTGAATAATCACAAAGTTACGGGTAAAGTAAGTTACAAGGTTTTAATGTTTTAGCGTTGAAATTGTCGTGCCCAAACCAGGCATTGAAATTACTTCTGTACAGGATATTTTTTATATGCTGTGGTGCAGTATCAGACACAATTCCTGTTTTTTTATTAAAGTTCACATGCTCAATCTCATACTGCCCGCCTCTTTGTTCCCCGATAATGTAATCTGGGGGTGCGCCAAAGTTCACCTAAATTTTCGACTCCGATAATTGGAAATCCGAAAATGTTCTTCCTAACATTTTTCATCCTAACAATCACAATTCCTAACTACTCTGTGTCTAATGTTCATAATTCCGAAGCATTCAACTTCATAATGTCAGTAGCAATAAACATCTATTATACTTTTATTTGTTTTCCTATATTTTCTCAACATAACCATCTTTTACACTATTATTTAAAGTCATATCTTTTTTGTATAGATTTCTTTTTATTCATAATAATCAGTATTATATACATTAATTTGGCGTAACTTTATTTTCACATAACATGTTTAACGGTGTCCCCTTGTTTCGCTGACAGAAATTTCACAGAATTTCGTTTTCCAGAAAATGTTTTATATAATATTTGGTTCTTGTAATTTTATTTCGACTATTATTGTTTCAAAGACTATTTACTTCAATGAAACATATTTCACAGAAACACAATTCATTTAATTTTTATTCACATTTTTTTGTTTAACAAACTTATCAAACAGTAGAATTATTTTTTAACGAATATGGTTTGTTCAGTGTATTTTTCCATGGAATTTATTTCAACGAAAATATATATAAATAGACAATAACTAAAATATTGTCTTAAAAAGTGAATATGTTGTGCTACAAAAGTTAATGACAGAAACGAATCCAAGTAGTCTTGTCTGCCCTACTCCTAGAGTGTAATTTAAACTCGCGCAGGCGCGGAGGGGCAAGGCGGCCCGCGAGCTGAGGAGCAGGTGGTGAGCGTGAATACCATCTGCGATGATAAGCTCGCGTGGGACCGCCGGAGCCCCGCAACGCAGGAGCCGTGACAGAAATCATGCCTGCTGCATGTTGCATGCTTGCTTGCATGTTGCATGCTTACTTGCATGTTGCATGCTTGCTTGCATGATGCATGCTTGTTTGCACGTTGCATGCTTGCTTGCATGCTTTATGCTTGCTTGCATGCCGCATGCTTGCTTGCGCGCTGCATGTTTGCTTGCATGCTGTATGGTTGTTTGCATGCCGCATGCCTGCTTGCATGCTGTATGCTTGCTTGCATGACGCATGCTTGCTTGCGCGCTGCATGCTGGCTTGTATGCTCATAATCATACATTCAAATTAAAACTATATATATCATCTTCTACCCACATATATTTTGTATTACACTTGGTAAATGTTTCTTTCTGAGTATAAGTGAAAATATTATGGTAATTATGTTTAGGGATAATTTTATGATAAAAAACAGTAGGAGTTTAAATATATTTACATTAATGATATTATTAATTTCAATTTTCGGAAACATGAGTGTTATGAACATCGCCGGTAGCACTACAAATAGTATGAATGAAAAGTTTAGCATGAAAAATTTTATTAAGAGTGATCATTCGGATTACAAATCCTTAGGAAGTACAATTTCGGGTAAAGAACTTTAGGTGAGCCAATATGGACCCGTAATCTGGGTATCTTCAAGGCACGAGTGTACTGATTCATTCCAGAAAAGCGTGGTCCATCTCAGGTCGCATCATCACTTATGATTTTCGGCCAAAGTCAAGCCTTTAAGAATATTAAAAAAAACTTCTAATCAAAAATTAGAAGTTTTTTTTAATATTCTTAAAGACATTAATTTATTGTCGTTGAGATAAGATTGCGACAAAATTTTGAACATTTTTAATTACTGGAACTGGTTTTCTGATATTAATTTCTCGGCTATTTACAAATTTCTAACCTATTTTATAGTTCCGTGCTTGATTTTTTCTTCCTGAGTAGTATAAGTACAACGGGCTGGTGTTCACAAGTCCATGACTCAGGGCAAATTTTAGTACCTTCTTGACTAATACCTAGACGTAGTGTATCAGCGTTATTTGGGAATATTCCTATTATAAAAGAAATAATAGTTTTAAATAATTATTATTCATAATGAAGTCCCCATATCAATCAACAATTCTAATAATACTGACCGCATAAAATGCTCTGATAAACACTAAACCTCATCTGTATAATTAAAATCAAATATTTAGCGGATTTACTTCAATAACACAATTATTAATTGCTAGCCATAACTCATGAATGCTAAATTAATTTTTCAAATCAGATGCAATTACTAAACATTGATTTAAATCGTATAATAAGCCTTCTGTTGTATATATTTTGCAGTAGTTTTGGTTTTATACTGCTGAATATATGAAAATACATGGACGTAATTAAGGTTCAATATTGAAGGAAAAATAGAGGCAAAGAGAAAAAGGGAAGGCTGAGAAAGTAGTCTACTATTACTTACTAAAAAAAAAGGCGAATATTGCATTGTTTTAGGTCTGTTGTGGGATGAAATGAAAACACGTACCTACTATGATGACTGGGAAGACCGATTGTTTGCTATCTTTCAAATCTGCTTGTGTTAGGAAGTCCGTGAATGTATTGTAATTAATTTGAACAACAACGCTTCAGAGTTGTCAAAATTAAAGTTTATGACTTTAATTTTGACAACTCTGAAGCGTTGTTATCGTTACTTTTTTACCGGCTTGCTATCTGTATCCTGAAGTACAGGTTAATGATATGTCATTAACCTGTACTTCCTACGGACTAAAATTACATAGGGCTATTGGTCCTAAATTATTTTAGAAAAGTATTTGTCTTCGCGAAAAGCATTTTAGTTCTTAGCTAGTCAGTCACTAGTGCCAAGGAATTCCTCCGGTAACTAAATAAGAAGAAAGATTATTCTTCATCAAAGAAAACAAGCTCAGATTCATCACAATACAATAACAACTCATTTTATGGACAAAAAGCATACAAAATGATTTAGTCACACATTTTCACACAACCGTGTTGATATACATCCGAAGATAACTCTAGTAAATCAACCATTAAAACCAAAACAACATAGCACATAATCCGGGATTAATAGACTATTAATCAAAGGAGACGACACCTTGCTGCAGGCGTTCGAAATTAGCGCTATTTATGTTATATCGTACAGTAGGAGATTTTGAAGATATTTCTGTGAATCTTTTGATTGGAATATTCTTTTTGTTTGGTCGTTGCAGCGATGCTTTGAGGAGGCTTATCGTAAGCAGCGAACATTTTTCAATTGATGATTTATACAGCATTGGCAGTTGTCCGCTTTTTAATACCTAAAACTCGACTACTAGCTGAGTTAGAATCATATGGTTCGACAATCATGTTATTTTTTTTTACAGTTTTCCAAGTAGACAAGATTTTCTTTCAAGGATATTGTAATAAACTTAGGACTTCGGGTTGAGTGTGGTGTTTAAAAAAAAATTTCTTTCTTTTCATTTTGTAAAATTGACCATCATCTTGGATAACACATTCTGGGAGGGAGTACCTACCTATCGTCATAACTAATAGTAGTCTACACTAGGTATGTAGCAAGAAGTACCGACACACAAAGTACCTCCCTTTACAACAGAAAAATCGTGTCCATCATAATGACACAGTGTGTCTAATTTGATACATTTGGCACCGGTTCCTAAACACTGTATCGCGCCGTGTTTGTTACGGGAAACATACAGTGTGCCAGCGCACTCCATGTTTTACGATAACTTGTAATTAATGTCGCTGCATAGTGCTTTATTGTCCCGAAGTTTGTCGGCTGGCGAACATCGGTATAAATTATGAGCCGACTTCGTCGCGTGTGAGCTTATTCACATAAATTATTGAGAAAAATGTGTCAGCATTTATGTTATTAAATCTCTTCGGTGTTCAGTTCAAAGATGTGAGAGCTAGAAGAATAAATCTTGGGGACAAGTTGTAGTGTTTGCAACGATGATTTATTGATAATTGTTGTGTAAAATAACGATATGAAATGAACTATGAATCCTCTAATAGGATGATTTGGTGGTGAATATAGCTTTCGAGATAATTTGTATTTAAGTTGTAGTAGCACCCACAACTCCAATAAATATTTTAACTCTTAATCACAAATGGATTTAAAGTTATTCATTTATTCTACATCGTAGACTTGGTTACATCAATCACTGAATTCTTGAGAAGCTACAATTAATGGATTGTTTATGGATAAGGATGATGAAGGAGACTGAAGGCATTAACCTTTTCTTATTTTGGGGTTATTTAGGAGATATGCAATTGCAATCAAGAGATGACAAGGAGAGCCAATAAAGTTGGTAACCATTGTGGTCTCTTTTTTAATACAGTGCAAGTGCATATGAAATTAAATAATGACGATGCTGATCACACTACTACATGAGAAGAGTGTTAAGGAAAGTCTGCGCCAAAATTACGGTAGAAAAAGACACTAAGAAAAGCCGAAAGATTCGTAGCACCTTCGGTAAGACAAGGTCATAACTGCATTTTAAATGATTTTACAGGAAGCCATTTTAAGATTATTATTTAATATTGTAGTGTTCTGCTTATATAGAGGTGGTGACGATTCAATAGACCGTTGGGATTATATTGCACCAAAATGTGCTCCAAAATGCACTAATAAAAATGACGACGACATTTTTGCCCTCTGGCAAAAATGAAGTGAAGGTAGTTCCAGATAAAAGGATATTTCTAAAGCACTTTGGCATACTTAAGTCATTATTAAGATTTTTTACAAATATATGCACTTATTTTACCGATGGTGCGGAATGCTCTTCCCACCACTGTGATATTTTTTTTGTTTAGCACCTGGAAACCATAACAGTTACCTACGGAGATATTGAAGTTCAGTTCCAACCGAAAATATATTATAAAGTTATAGCTAAACTAGCTTTTGCCCGCGGCTTCGCCCGCGTGGATGTCGGAAAATATCCCACGGTAACGTATTACCAGGATTAAAAGTACCCTATAATATATGTTAATCCAGGTAAACAATGTCTTCATTCACTATTTTTTATTGTGTGACGCTAACGACCGTCAGCTGGAGGTATCTCCAACATCAGCGTCATGCCAGGAATGTGTGACCTTAGGTTCTCGATGCCGCGATGTGTCTCTTGGACACAAAGAATGTCACAGTTTGTGCATCGGCATAGATGGGATAAAACATCTGACTTAATGTCAGAAACCCTTCGATGTTAATTGATGTCACAATGGGGTTTGAAAAGCCTTACGTGAGTGTCTGTAGAGTAGTAATTTTTGTTACTTGACCCTAAGGAAGGCCATTGGTCATTGCTCTGAGGAGAGCCTTTTGGATTTACCATCGTGGTGAAAGGATAAGTCAGCTAGACTCTGCGTTACCGAGTGCTAGTTGTCCAGGGAGCGTCGGACGTTTGAAATCGTTTGGAATCTGTTTGGACATTTGGAAACCGACATAGTTTTACACGCACTATGTCGACTACTATGTCGGTTTCTTGGACATCACTGATATCGGTGAAGGAAAACATTGTGAGAAAACCTGGGCTTATAATTAAGTATAAGTCTGGAATCCCCAATCCGTCTTGAGCAACCGCGGTGATCAATGCTCGTACCTTCTCTGAAGAGGACTTTACCTTGCAGTGTGACAATAATAGGCCGGTGTTTTTTATTTAATTGTTTTTGCTTAAGAGCGTGTGTGTATTCGATTCGAGACGAAAACTTCATGTTTTCGCGTTTTTCCCAGAGCAATGTCGTAATTTTGTTGGCGGTGTTTTAGAAGAAAATTACGGTTTTAGGAAGATTAAGTCTTGATTTAGACTGCAACAGAGTAAAAGTATAATTTTTAACGATGGTTTTTTAAAGCGAAGATAATCCCTTTATAGCGTTTTACGAAAATAGACGTCAGAGTTAACTTTCAGGACGTATACAGCCATTACTGTATGCCAAAACATGATGGTTTATGCGTTTTTCCAACAAGATATGTAGTTTTAAAGTCTAATACAGAGCCAAAATTACGAAAATATTACTATTATGTATCTATCAAAAAACAATTTTAAAAAGGTCGGTTCACTTTGAAAGTTTTTTTTCACCAGTATTTGAATAAAAACATAACTGATATATTTATTTTATGAAAAAAAAGGTTATGCTTAATATACAGAATATATTTTAGTCCGTTATATGAACTCATTTATTTTAGACAATTATTTATAAAACACACTATTAAACCTCGCGCGCTATCCTTTGTCGATCAATTTCAATGATTCGTGCTCATACTTCCGCGTTCACGCACAAAAACAGAACTTTGTATTGTACTAGTGTGCTTTCATGCTGCTACGATGTTCTCATCATCATCATTTCAGCCAAAAGACGTCCACTGCTGGACATAGGCCTACCCCAAGTGGCGCCACATTGACCGGTCCCGTGCGACTCGCATCCAGCGGATCCCCGCAACCTTTAGTCGCCTTCGACGACACCCTCGGGATAATTGGGGGGGGGGGGGGGGGTGCTATTCTATAGCACAGAATACTTAATAGTACTACATACAGAAGGGACACTCCCTTCCCCGCGCTATATCAGATACCGCACCCTCACCCCGCACTTGGAGGGGCTCACCGCCGACTCTTTAGCCAGGGCGCTCAAAATCGTAAGAACTGCAGCGCTGTAGGTACTGCTGACACAAACACACAATTTTGCGATTTATTTTGTTTTAAGTTTTATTTATTCGTTTTAATCTCGATGATTCATTTATTTTCCAAGTTTTCGTCGTTTTATCATCATCATCATCATTTCAGCCGAAAGACGTCCACTGCTGGACATAGGCCTCCCCCAAGTGGCGCCACATTGACCGGTCCCGTGCGACTCGCATCCAGCGGATCCCCGCAACCTTTACCAGGTCATCGGTCCACCTAGTGGGAGGCCTTCCAACGCAACGTCTTCCGGTTCGCGGTCGCCACTCTAGAACTTTTCGACCCCATCGGCCATCTGTGGTCGATGTTCTAGCAATCATTTAAAGCAGTCATGATTTTGAGTTGCGCTAAATCAAATACGCGCCCTTAATCTTCCTTAGTTTGATACATTGGCGCAGTTAACGGACAGATGCTGTGTCTTTCCACACACCATATAAATGGGACAATACAACCCACAACCGCCGTCAAATACCATGACAATTTAAAACAGTTAAAATTCCCAAACACACAACGATACTCTTTTGTTTCTCAGCTATCATCAACATTAGAAACATTACCCTGCCCTCATTACCACATTCAACTGATATCACAATTAAAACCATATTTTTACGAACTGTTCTTATATGAACACGTGTTTTGTCAAACTGGGCCACTCTACACAGCTGCCAAACAGATGGTACTGGCTTTATTATAGCAAAATATTAACCGCTAATGCCAAACATTGGTGTTGTATGAATGTCCTGGATAGCGCCCAAATGTGCTGCTTTGAAACGTTTTTGGAACAAAACTGCAGCTATTCTATTTGTTTGTATGTATTATTATGTGCTTACTGTTTTTAATAAGGCCACGAGCTTGATATTGCGGAAACAATGTCATATTAAATGTTATTCGTTGCTTTTTAGTCCAAGTAAGTTTTAGTTGAAACCTTATTTTGGAAATGCATTGAAATTGCGTTGCATTGCGCGAATTGAAAAGGCTACCCACTAGATGGACCGACGACATCGTCAAGGTCGCGGGAAACCGGTGGATGCAAGCGGTAGGTTGTCGCTCGTTGTGGCTTTCTATGGGGGAGGTCTTTGTTCAACAGTGGACGTCTTCGGGCTGATGATGTTGATGACTGAAATTGACTCCACCGATCACTTTTTTATTTTTATTTTCAATTTCAAATAGGCTTGCGTTTGACCGCAATTCACCTGATCTTAAGTGATAATGCGGCCTAAGTTGGAACACGCTTGCCTAGGATAAACCGGTTCACTCGTGCCTTGAAGTTACCCAGATTATACTTATCAGGGAACAGAGAGGCGGGCAGCGAATTCCACAGTCTGGCAGTTCGCACAGTAAATGTGGAGTCAAAGCGCTTGGTTTGAGACCGTGGAACTTCAACCATATAGCGGTGATGCTTCGCCGTATCTCTGCTCGTCCGATGATGGAATGGGGATGGGGGAATTAAATTGTGCAATTCCAAAGCACACTCTCCGAAATGTACCCGATAAAAGACCGATAGGCCAGCAACGGTGCGGCGATGTTCAAGGCTCTGGAGCTTAGCCCTAACTAGGGAGTTTTAAGTAGCATGGGATCTGGATAAGGATATTGGCTACTTTTTAATCCGCGACTTAATCTACTACCCCGATAACCGACATTCACGTGAACCAACCAAGTCGCGAGCAAAAGCTAGTGGAAAAGAAATCGACAACAGTTTAAACCGCTTAGTCTCGTTATCACGTATTGATTTTCACGACGTGTAAGTATTCGACAGCTTTAAAAATAGAACGGAATAATAATCAATAAGAAGCGTTTTTATATGCTTAGGTACTCGTAACTAGTAGACACGAAAGTTTATGCTCAACTACTTGATTGCCATCTACTTACGACTAACATGAGGGACATGAGACCCGCTCATAGCGTTTTCACTATGTACTTCAAAACTCAGTATCGAGTGTCAAAGATTATTATTATATTTAGTCCATACTGTCCCAATCAAGGCAAAGGCCTTACTGCATTCCTTCCATCAGTCTCGATTTTTCACTATGTCTTGCCAATCGTTAAGAAAGCCAAGCCAGCCAAGTCATCCCGCCATCTCTTTCGTCATCTACCGTGGTCTCGTCTCATCATTTCAGGGCACCAATTTTAGGATTTACGGGCCCATAGGTCGGCATGCGGCAGGCAATTCTTGACCAGTCTCATTAAAGCTGGGCAGCCTTTTGAGCCACGTCAACGATCTGTTTTTTAGCGCAATATGGTGTTTCGAACCGTCGAGTGTCAAAAATAAAATGAACATAATTTTTGCGACGCTAATGTTGGCATTTTTTTAAAAGAAAATAAATGTTTTGCTGTGTTTAGCGGATAAACGTGGTAGTTTCGTAGCCAGGCATACTGTTGTAAAGAAACCATTTTAAACAACAGAATCAGTGGTTTAAAACCTGTTTTCAATTGAACGCTAATTGAAATCATTTACCATTTTTATTAATATTATGTGAAGTCATACATCATACTTATACTACTTTTTAGGATTAGACGGACTGAAAACAATCATGATATGCATATTTATAAAAATATTACGGTAACGCCGCATTTTTATTTTTATTTCCTTATTTACAGGTAGATTGGTAGAAAATGCCCAAGGCATTAGGGGGCGTATTCGATTTAGCGCAACTCGAAATCAAAACGATTGCTAGAACGGCGTAGCAGCATTGACACACACTAGTACAATACAATGGTTTATTTGTGTGCATCAGAGAAAAAAAATGTTTGTTAGTTTTAGTAAATTAATAAATGTATCCTAAATCAGGGAGTACCATATAGATCACTTCGTTTGATGACTTAGAGCATTCTATTAAAAAAAAACATTTTAAACCGTTATTAAACCGCTAAGTCTAGTTATAAATCGTTTTAAACCAAAAAGACGGTTTAAAACCAAATGGTTCAAAACGTTTAAAATATTTTTTTCATCTCTACCCAGGCGTTATACTTTAGTTCTGTTAAATATTTACACATTACTGTTTCTCTTGTTGAGAAATATTAGATATGCTTCAGACAAAAACTTCACTTATTAGTTTTAGAGCAATAATTTATCATTAGATATTCACACAAAGAACGATTGTGTTGGGCGTTCCACGGTCTTTGACATGTTAAGCATTCTTTATGGATAAAATAAATTAAAACTAATAAGTCTATTAAGTATATTTTATCTAGATCTAAAATGTCTAAACCAGTTCCATAATATTCACATTATCTCTCAAACAAAATAAAAATTGAAAAATAGTTTGAAATGGCAATTATTTCTCAAATATTAGTGTTTAAACAACAAATATATTTGATGTTTAATTAATAAAAATTCATTGCTTTATTCCGTGAAATTTAGTCCAGTCGTTTTTGAGATTGACGACATTATTTGCACAAACTCCTACTTCGGTAGAAAGATAACTAAAACTAGTCGTACATAATTGGCAATTTATATACATTGAATGAACAATAAATTAGAAGAATTCAACGCATTTGTTTGCCTCACCTACGCGCGAGCCTTTCGCGGCTCACTAATGATAGTTAATAACAAAAGCTTTGTACGGACGCTACGTTCTGTCTATGGGTCCATGCAGAGACGAACAAGGACATTACACGTATTGATGATTTGTAAATCGGTCGTTTTATATTTATTTCGCTACTTTATTTCGTTTCGTATGTTAATTTTTATTTTATCTGTATATATTTGTTAGATATTTTAGAGGCATGTGTTTTTTTATATTTTCTCGTCTTTTTGTAAAGTATCATTTAATTATAGTGATTTATTTGCTCGATTGAGACAGGAGGAGCAGCTGTAGAGCCTATTTTATATTATAGAATATTTTTTATTAGGTAGGTATTATATTACAAAGCATTATAAGAAAACAACTAATTTGTGCTAAAAAAAAAGGTGTGCACAAATAAAGGTGCATTTTCTCTTCCCTCAACATTTATAGTCCGAGGTTCAGGGTTTGTGATTTCCGAGGCATGAGGGAGTCCCATCATCGTTAACCAAAGGATGTCCACTTCTGAACAAAGCCTTCCCCCAAAACGGGGGGGGGGGGGTTGCCATAATCCCCACGCTTGCTCGCAGTGGAGTTGTTAAGTACATGGAAGTCGCTGCTGCACGACTTCTGGATTTTTTCTTAGTCGCCTTCTACGATACCCTCGGGATGAAGTGGGCGGGTGTTAGTCTTGGAGGCAGAAGAAAGTTCCACCAACATCCAAACTCTGCTACTACTGAAAAAAATCAAATGCAAAAACTCGGAACCTAGAAGTCCACGCTCAGACCACGAGACCAACGGGGCAGTTATAACAACAAAAATATTCTAACTAGCAGGTAAATATTCAATAGATTTAAACTCCTGACAATTTGACGTTTCTTCTTTTGTACTACTATGTAAGAAATTGAAGAAAAAATCATAATCCTAATTAATTACTATGTTACCCTTACACTAACGAGTATCATTCGTAAGCATCAAGTTTAATTTTATATTGAAAAAAATGCACCCAAAAACACGAATCAATCGTTGATTCATATTCAAATATGATATGTCAAATGGAGGTTGTACGTTGTTTCATAGCTAATAGTTTTATAGAATTTCGTTTCACATAATTTTTTTCTCGTAATTTCGTTTCATAGAATCTATACTAATATTATAAAGCTGAAGAGTTTGTTTGTTTGTTTGTTTGTTTGGTTGAACGCGCTAATCTCAGGATCTACTGGTTCGATTTGAAAAAATCTTTTTGTGTTGGATAGTCCATTTACCGAGGAAGGCTATAGGCCCATGCGAAGCCGGGTCGGGTGGCTAGTAATCAATACGCAGAATACTTACTTTCAAGATTTTTAAATCATTGATTTTTGTTTCACTTAAAGTTTATTGTTAGAATAATCATATCATAGAATAACAAATCAAATATTCTTTATCCTTAAATTTTTATCTATACTAATATTATAAAGCTGAAGAGTTTGTTTGTTTGTTTGTTTGGTTGAACGCGCTAATCTCAGGATCTACTGGTTCGAATTAAAAAAATATTATTGTGTTGGATAGTCCATTTATCGAGGAAGGCCCATGCGAAGCTGGGCCGGGTCGCTAGTTTAATATAAAACTTATTCTCAAGAATGGGAGTCTCAGTTCTAACCAAACCTACTGCGCGTGCGTGCAAGCAAGTATGCAGCGTTCAAGCAAGCATGCAGCGTGCAAGCAAGCATGCAGCGTGCAAGCAAGCATGCAGCGTGCAAGCAAGCATGCAGCGTGCAAGCAAGCATGCAGCGTGCAAGCAAGCATCCAGCGTGCAAGCAATCATGCAGCATGTAGCAGGCATAGTTTCTGTCACAGCTCCGGCGTTGCGGAGCTTCGGCGGTCCCACGCGAGCTTATCGTCGCAGATGGTATTCACGCTCACCACCGCAGCTTCGGCTTACTGGTCGGCGCCGGCCAGCCTTAGCCGCGGCGGCGGGCGTTAAAACCACCTGCTCTTCAGCTCGCGGGCCGCCTCGCCCCTCCACGCCTACGCAGAATTAAATTACACTTTAGTTCGTTTCTGTCATTAACTTTGGTAGCACAACATATTGACTTTTTAAGATAACATTTATTATTGAAGTAAATAGTCTTTGAAACAATAATAGTCGAAATAAAAATACGAGAACCAAATATTATATGAAACATTTTCTGGGAACCGAAATTCTATGAAATTTCTGTCTGCATAACAAGGGGACACCGTCAAATGGGACTTCTTAGATTGTCAGAAATATAGGAAATGCTGACTCTTTTTTTTTCTAGATAAATATGAGGTAAATATATGAATCAAATAAACAAAAATATGTGCAATATTGGGTTGCTTATCACCCTACATAAATTATGACTCATGTGTGGGAAACAGGTTAGTAAAACTGTCGTAGGCGGAACGTAGTCGTCGTAATAGGTACCGTTCGGAATTCTGCTCGATACCAACAAGAAAAGACGGGTACACACGGTTCAATGACTGAAATTCATCATCGTCTTGTCAACCTTTAGACGGCCGCTGATCTCTCCTAAGGGGGGACAGCCGTAAACGCCATGCTTGACCGATGCATGGTAGCGATCGCAGTAGGTGGTTTAGTACTCAGAAGGACTCTGCTGCCCATCCTCTGGTCAATATTCCTCTGTCGTCTTCTGCGACACCCTCGGATTGAAATGGGGTGGTGCTATTCGCGGCCAGACTGACTGCCTGAAATTAAGGCGTTTCCCTGACTAAATAACCTTGACCATACATTTCCTCTTGGCCGCAGAATCGAAATTCGCACAATTTTTGCTTTTTTTTTGTTATAAAAAAACAGGAACGATCGTTTGAAATAAAATAAAACGTGAATTATAAAGATTTTTAAGTTACCTATCTATTAGTGTAATAATTACACAATTACATTGAGAATTATTCTCAAATTAATACCACGTCAACTTTAGTAAAAGATACATGTTTTCAATTATTTTAGTATTTTTTTACAGGGAGATTTAGGTGTTTAAAGGGTACATAAAAAATAATAAGAACGTGGAATGTAATGATAGGATATTGAACATTAATAATATACTTTTAGATGTAGTTTGTTTCTCTTAATTAATGAGTTAATAGCCCCTGAATAACGATGGAAAACGTACTTTTGGTCGGGGTAACCCCATAATGCTAAAAACTTTGAATTAAACGAAAATTCTTTTCCACACAGTTATCATAATATTCAAATGTCTTCGAAGAACGGATGCGATTGAGTGTGTACTTCACTTTACTGGTAAGTAATAGACCGGTTGAAACAGGCGTCGGCAAGACTCGTTTGTAAAAATCGTTTACTTTGCTAATAGCACACAATTTACTAGCATTTAGATTTACTAGCTACGTATAGTCCTATACGCCTAAATCCTTAGCGTTAATAATATTATGCTAAGAGGATTAATTATAATTTATTAGGTAATATTGCTTTTTTGTTACGGTATAATGTCATAATTTTGTCCGACGTGGAAAAAAATATTTCCATTTCGTTTTATTTTATTAACTGGCTCGCAAATAAGAATTTGTCACACTAGTTTTTACTAAGTGATTATGGATATGAAGTCGTTTTTTACTTTAATAGAGTTACTAAGTTGACAATCTAATTTCGTTCAACCAAAGTTGGAACGGATTTGAATATTAAGTTTATTAATCCAGACTAGAGCAATCTGTTACAAACATTACTTTGTTATAAAAATATTATATCTCAAGTTTTATATTTAAATTCCGTGCTATTCATGACACATGAGCTAGCAAAAACTATTAAAAATCTTGCTGCACAATGTGCCTACAAAGTTCTGGTTGGAAAAAAAAAATCTTTGAACACAACACAACACATCAATCATCCGTCGTAAGATTAATTTTCTTACAATCATAAAGGCTAATGAAGCTAATAAAAAACAAAATGAATGTGCAAATATTTATAGTAATTAACGTCAGGAAAGTGTTAAAACTTGTCCCGCTGATTAATGCGTGCTCATTGTGAATTCCGTAAGACTGCTAACTTTATCATTCCATATCAAATAAATCTGCAAGGGTGGCGGGCACGGAGGAAATTTTAATGATTCCACACCGTCCATTCCTACGTTGAATTAAAAAGAATGGCTAGGAAGCAGTCCCCGCTTTGCTTTTTAATTTTCCGTTCGCCGCCGGCTGTCGGGGGCTTTAACAGTTTGCGGTTGATTCAATCTTGTGGCGACATGAACTCTTATTAGAAATATTAAACTAACATCGATTTTTGTTTTTAAACTGTCCTATCAAACTAACCCACCAACCATCCGTCTAGGTAAATCTATCTATACTCTATTTGTATTAGACGAATAGGGTCCTAATGACGAATGTTATTAAGGTTCCAACCATCCGTCTAGGTAAATCTATCTATACTCTATTACACATAACTACCTAGCGAATTAACTGAACAGTCTGTTAAAATAACAAACAAAATTGTTGCATTTTTCAATGGCCAGATAGCAAGCGAATAGTTATCTGTGGATTTTAATTGCCAACTTCACTGTAATAGTGTGGGAGCCTGAAACACGCATACGGTGTAATGTGTGTTAGAAGAGGATAGCAAATGCATTGGCATTCATTTATTCGACCTTTTTTTTTCGTAGTGCACCCTGAGCATATGTTATTTTCTCGTGTATGGTGATTTTGTAGTTTGGTTTATTGTCTGTGAGTAGTTAGTTGTTATATTCATAATAAATGTAATCGGAATCAAAGAAAAGAGAGCGCGTTGCTAAATTCAATACTGCTATAGTTATTAAATAAATAAAAAACTTTATTAATTCACTAATTTAATAAATTTAATTCGAAGAATTCTAATAAATTAGGTAATAATAATTATGAATTAATTTAATTAAAATCTTTTGAATCCCTCATAGCAAACTGGTCGGGCCTTAGTCTGATTACTCTTTGTTCTTTCGGTATTTAAATATTCATTCTTCTTCAATTGCCACATCGTCAACAGCATCGAAAAGTTCCATAATTATGATATTACTTTGGAAAAAGAAGAAATAACTTCAAACTAAACGTCAATGGATCTAGTTGTTTTCATTGAATCGACGTTTATCTGGTCGACCAAGGGGCAGATAAATTTATTCCTCAGTTAGAGTTACACAGAGTTGTTATTGACCAGATAGAGCCTATCTGACGATTGAAAAGTGCAATATTTTGTTATCTGTCTAATAAGTACTATATAACTGTTTATCTGAGGATTGAAAAATCGGCCCTTAGACGATTTACGTCCTAATGACGAAAGTTATTATTTTTATATTGCTCAAATAACTGCATTTTAGTAAAATGTCTTTAATATGAATGGCAAATAGTTAACATTGCTTTGTATTTATCATGAAATAACTTAGCTTATTACATGCTCATGCCCACCCATTTTATCCGGAATCCGGAAGTCGGACACAGCGGCTTCCGTGTACTTAATCACCTCACTAAGATCCCCAAGACGCCTGCCATGCGTGAGGATTATGGCAAACCCCCTCCCTTATGGGGGAGACCTTTGTTCAGAAGTGGACATCCTTCGGTTGATGAGGATGGGGCTCCTTAGTGCCTCGGAAATCACGAACCCTGAACCTCGTACTATAAATAGGCCTTTGTCCAACATTGGACGTCTTCCGGCTGATGATGATGATGATGATTACATGCTAACATTGAAATAACAATAATGTTGTAACGATATTTTTAAGTTACTAGCTGACCCGACAGACGTTGTCCTGTCCCTATCTCCCTACCCTGCCAAACAACCTACCTATCTACCTTCCTACCTACCTACCTATCTACCTTGTTACCTACCTGCCTGCCTACCTACCTACCTATCTACCTACCTGCCTGCCTACCTACCTACCTACCTACCTACCTACCTACCTACCCTACCCTACCCTACCCTACCCTGCCCTACCTTACCTGCTAACCTACCTATCTACCTACTCTACCCACCTTACCCCCCTACCCTACCCTACCTACACTACAAAAAAAATACCCTACGTCCTATTCTCAGACCTACTGAATATACACACAAAATTTCAAAAGAATCGGTTAAGCCGTTTCGGAGGAGTTTTGTTACAAACACTGTGACACGAGAATTTTATATATTAGATTAGATAATGAATGGAGAATCAGTTTGTTCTTATTTTGAAATCAAATAGTCAATCCGTAAATGGTGATGAGATGACAAAATACCAAAGTCCAAAGTTGGGTGGGCAATGTTTACCAGACACTTGAAACAATCTAGAATCTCTGAAGATTCCGGAGCCAAAGTTGGACGCAACATGTAAAGGCAGCACTGAACTGGGACGAATGTTCCACTGTAATGAGATTCCTCCGATGTTATCTCGCTTGACAACGAATCCCCAATTTGTGGTCAGTCAATCTTCTCGAAGAGATTTTGTGGAATTCAATTTGCTTAGACAAAAGTAATGTCTTCCTCTAAAGCACCATTGAATTATTGCTTCGTAAGATTCCGGAGCTGTTAAGTTTTCTGTGAATTTAAGGAGTTTAAATTCTTAGTTATTTACGCGAAGGGAACTGGTTTATCTCGTTAATTAAACCGATAGTTTTACAAATTGGTGTTTGTTCTGCCAGAAGGACAACCCATGTCAAATTTATTCCGATTTTTGAAACAATAGGTAGTAATGATTTTGAATATTGAACGCTAATTAATTTGAAATCTATTTAGGGTGAATACATATCTAGCGGAAGACGCGCAGTGCATCGTCGGTCGAGTAACGCTAGAACAGTCAAACAGATAATAAAACATCCAAACTTTTACACTCATGCGTTAGTGCGTCGAGCATACTAATTAAAAAACGTCAGTCGCATCTTCCGTTAAATGTGCATCCACCCTTTGGAATGTACAGAAACCAGCACATCAAGCAATACCAAACTGTCAAATTTTCCCAATTGAATATGTACCTCATCCATCTATACATCTATACAAATAAATAAAATTGAAGTGTCTGTTTGTAACGTCCAAATAACAGCTATATACTAAATGCATATGAAAGTAAGTATGGTACCTATCCCAAAAAAACAATTTTAAAAATTTTTGTCTGTCTGTCTGTCTGTCTTTCTGTCTGTTTGTTCCGGCTAATCTCTGAAACGGCCGGACCGATTTTGATGGGACTTTCACTGGCAGATAGCTGATGTTATAAGGAGTAACTTAGGCTACCTTTATTTTAGAAAAAAATAGGGTTCCGTACAAAAAAGTTAAAACCCCGCAAATCCATGCAAAAATAATTAAACCCCTGCTGACAACCGACAATTACGCGGACGAAGTCGCGGGCATCAGCTAGTTTGTAATAAAGTTTAAAATCTATCGAAGAAATTTGATAGATTGTTGTAGCTTGTTGTACATTGCTATTATTGCTGGACAGTAATGTTACACATTTGGCTGAATTAGTTTATCGTGATAAATTTAAATATTGAGAGAATGTGGGTTCGCTAGTTTTGCCAGAATTCAGCCCGAATGGTTTGTTTATTCCGGTTACTACAGTGTTTGAATTGGAAACCTTTTTTTGGTAAAAAAAAACAAATGCAAGTTTTCACATTGACAATAACCTCCTTAATCTAAACAAAAGCCCTCGTTCCGTAATACGCGAACGACCCTCCAACATTACCTACTTCCATAGCCGAAACAAACGGAACTGCTTCGAAAGCTTTTAAAAAACAAATTTAAATTCACATCGCATTTACAGAAATAGCCCCCGGCCAACGTTAAAAATTTACACCCACCTAATTTTATAGCCCCCAAGTAACTTCTTAGATACTTTCACGTACTTTAATCGTTCCTATCGGCCACACTTTGCTTCGGAGGTGTTGACGTATACTAATGTCCAATTAATATGCCGTTTTATTCGAAACCTCTCTAATTTATTGTGTCCCAGGTCGGAATATATTCTCATTAACTTGACACTCACAGCCTATTATAAACTGACCGATCATTAGATGCCGCTGATAAATATACCGATACCAATAGTACCGAAACGAAATAGAGATATTCTGTCTATAAATTCTAAAGCTACCGTTGTGTTGTGATATGGCAACTTTTTTCCTTTAATTTTTCGGTTGCTAAGTCCCTTATCTGATGTTTGAATGCAGTAAAGTTGTAACGTTTTAAGTGAGAGTGCTTCGGAATTAGTGGCGGCGGCGTTTCCTTTTTAATTGCAGGTCTTTTAGTATTAATGGATGGTGTGAAACAAATGTTAATGGGTCATTAACGACTGTCGTCCTGTGTGACCGTAAAGACAATGGGCTTTTAAATTAGCCTTTAACAAAATGTTACTTTATTAACTCGCGTTCAAACATTTTAGCGTTGGAAAAAAACAATAAAACAAATATTTGTAATCGAACATTTTTGGTGTCAAATGAAACTGTATGTGGTCGAATAAAACCTTGAAGTTTTTATTTTATGGTTTAATGATGAGCTTGTAAGAAAATAAAGTAATCGATTTTTACGACCGAAGGACCAACAGGCCGATGTGTTCGTGTCCACTTCGAACGAGCATCCGCGGGGAGCGACTAGAAAAGTCTCGGAACAAGCAGAAAAGGACCAATAAACAGAGCAAGAACAGTTTAATTCTTAAATTATTGACGTAATAAAAAAACAACTCGGCCGTAATGTATTCAAACTGTGACCGGAGAGATGTTTGGAACGCTATCGAATCGATGTTTATGTTAATACGTTCCTCCAACTCCTTATATTGAGATGTTCTGTTTGTTTATGTCGTATTCTCTCGACGTATCCTCATTTAGACTCTTAATTATTATGGTGTCTTAATTATATTGTTATTTCCTTCATTGGAATATAATTAAATTCTTATTTTATGTCCTTGTCTGTACAAAAATTAAAAGAATTTAATGACGGTTTTGCTCATGCTAATTAGTTTGAATACAATCATGCTTATGTTTCAAACGATTATTAGATGATCATCTCACATAAACTTTTAAATAACTCATTTCTTTTTATAAGTGATAATAAATTTATAAATCAGCGGACAATGAGCCGATTCTACAAAGTCTACCCATTTATCAGAAATAACATAATTGCACAATGACAATAACAACCATCAATCTTCAGTAACTTCGAACTGGACAATATGGACAAATGAATCGGTCGTCACGCTTCAATTTATGGGTCATTAGGGCAATAGACCCTTCAGAGTCAAACAGGTAACAGGATCGTGCCAAAAACGTCTTAATGCCGTAACAATAAAAGTTGCTACTGTTTTCGAAAACAAAGTGACAAAATGTGGCACGCTTCCAAATCTCGAAGGCGGTGTATTAAATGCAGCTAGCAATTGTTCTTCTCGGAAGGTTGTAAAAAGACAAAAGTGACCGTCTGTATTTTGCAGTGTGTTACAATAAGTTTTTGACAGTGCACAGTGACACAAATGGAGACAATTTTCACGCCAATTTTCGGTTGAATTTGGTGTTAATGTCGCTTTACTCGGTATTATTGTTCAATTTTAACTTCATTGTTGTAGGTCGTGTAGACGGTATTATTAACAGTCTCCTACGGATATTAGAAAATTGATAATTTTTTACTAATACCTTATTGCGTGCTTGATCGAATTATCAAAATATTAATTGTTATACGAAAACCAGCATGGCCAAAGTCCTTAGAAAAAATGTCGTTAATAGAAATATACTGTGATTTTCGTAAAGCATTATGAAATAACTTGACCTTTTAAAAGAAAGGGCAAACTAATCTGATGAATAACATATTTTTATAAATAATAAATCACAAGAGCTTTTATTACTGCCATTGATTTAAATAATATTGTATTATGTAATTACCATTCATTACAAGTCAATAAAATTTTTGTAACCGCTGTGAACGACCGTCCTCAAAAAGCCCTTTCTATACTATTGCATACATTTTTAACTTTATAATATTATTATGTAAATTATAAGCCAATGTCTAACAAATAAAGGCGATTAGTATAAGACGCATCATTTTAGACGTCTGTCTTAACCTACGTCACATGTCATTGTAATAGGATTTAAAATGACGAGAACGCGTAGAATTCCAATTTCAGGTGTTAGTTTTTTTTTGCCCACAGGAATTTGAAGTTACCCCACTAGGTAACAATGTGTACGTTGAAACGATCAATAAAAAATTAAAGAACACACAGTGTTATGGATTCTACCAAATTCAAAATTTAAAATACAATTTTAAAAATTGAAGTGAGATCGGAGTGATTAGTTAAGGTTGTGTATCGTGTTTAGTGATTGCTACTATGAAGTTGTTCAGGAGAGTTATTGAGGACTTGGGTTTACACACATGGAGCATTTATTACGTCACATCGAACTGCAATATAGCCAGCGACGTTTACACACACACAGAATTAGTGTGTAGGAAGAGATCGCAGTTTTTGTTAATTAGGTATGTTTCTGCTTTTGTTGCGACTATAAATAAAAGTCTAAAATACCTTTAAGTCTAATGTTTTTCTTATCACTTAATATGCAAGAGAAGACTCATTTTGATAGAAGGACATTTTGATGGCATATTTAAAACATTTGACAATATACATAAATCTTCTAACATAATATACCATACATACAAACTTAATTCCCATAATTTCTTTATTAACATAATTACAACTTTCTTAACCTTTCCAGTCAAGATTAAACATCTTTAACGTTCGGTGCTTGCCACAATTTACCGACGCAATACTACGGTGGCTGAGTGCTTGTGATTAAACAATAAATCGTAGAAGGGAGCAGCGTGGCGAGCCGGGCCTTAAGAATATTCCGGCGGCATATTAGCTTTGGGCAATGTTGTTGTGATACCGATGTATATGACACTGTATGCACTGTCTTGAACAGGTGAACATTTAAGCTATTTGTCATTTCGTTTTCAGTTTTGTGACTGGAAAAAACTGAAAAAAAAACGATACCCTCTTCGCCATCTTTTAAATTAACTTCTAGATCGACAATGCCGGCTGAGAAATGAAGAAGAAAATAAAAATTACCAAAGACGTTATAAAGATCGGTTTATTTCTTTTTGAAAAGATCATAGAATTAGGACGATTTTTTGGTATTGATTAACATAAAAATATTATTAAGGAAACAAAGAATTTATTAAACGAAACGTAAGCACCAAATAGTGATAGACAACCGTGTAAAAATATAACAATACAACAAAAAGGCATTAAATGTATCTCTTTGAAAGCAACAATAGTTGAGTCGGGCCACAGTGCTAGAATACCGCCCGCTGATCAAATTCTCTGAACAAAAATGCTGTATTTTGAAAAACTCAAAAGCGATTCATAATTAATTAATGTACGCGATGCGTATCGGACGTTCGGACCAAATGGGACGGATGCCCACATTCCATTGTCGTGTAACTTACGCACATCGTTCATCAAGTTGACAACCGTTAATCCAGTTTCCGGGATACTACTACGGTTTGGATTTCGAATTCGAATGACGCAAATTTTCTGCATCGCTGATCGGAAATCTGAGGTGCGAAATGTGCCATCTGGCTAAATATTTCTAAGAGGTCTGCTAGATCTCCTATGTTTCTTCGCTGGATTAATGATTAAACAAGAAAATTCTCTTGTCTGATATGGCCTAAGAGTTCATAGATCTAATGAACTTACCTGGTATTATGATATCAAATTGGTGTGCTATGATTGTCAACTTTTTTCTTAGAAACTTCTCTATTACCACATTTTCTATATTACATCTAGGATTATCAAAAAAATATGAGAACCAGGCGTAGGGATCAGCTAAAATGTCCCGCCCCTCTACCCCCGAATCTCGATGACAAATCGTTGCGTAAATGATAGTGTTCGTTCGCTCGTACGGCCGTCGAGAGCAGTGTTTTTGTTGTTTGATATATGTCTGCGCTTTGTTGCATCCATGTTCTATTGTTCGGGATTAGGTTGCACAGTTTTTGTGACGCTTCATTGCACTGCTGTCAGGTTACCGTTGTCATTGCGGCATCCATTTTAAAAGTTTGTCCCTCTTTGCGGTGAGTAGGGCTTCGAACGGTACCTTCGTTATTTTGCCGGCGTCTCTCAAAGCTTGCAAATTGTCGCCATTCAGATTGTAATGTGTTAGCTGCTTCTTATTGTCTAATGGAAACAGTTGGTTGCCCTCAATGTCCTTTTATGGATAGATTAGCATATGTATGATTATATTCATTCAAAATGTTGCACGTCTTAGTGTGTGGTATATTTTATGTTCCAGCACTGTATCACACGTTATTGTAAAAAGTTTAGATTCAATAATTAAAATTCTATGTGTATGCAAGCGTGACTAATCAAGTTACCCTATTATGTCAGCTTAATGGATCAAGCACCATAATCAGATCATTTATTTGTCCAATTACGTACCTCCCATGAAACTCAATCACTGTTTTCACCACGTCATTCATAAATACAATTATGTTTTCACTTACTACCGAAGTACATTGTTCTACCAGCGTTTCTACGGCTACTACCTATGAATTTGAACCCTTTTACGCTACAATCAGATAAACAGCACCTGGACTAAGATTAAACTGTCGGGTGGGGCCTGCCATGTGGATGTCCGATGACATGGACTAAATTATAATAATTAATCATTATTTTATACTGGACCCTTCGAACAACAGGCGTAATGACGAGTGCCTGCGGGTGGGTTTTTCTATTACCATACGTTTCCTGTCTTGCGTTGAAAGTTTCATCTATTAATCAATAAACCACAATAAGAGGGTAACATGTTTTATGATGCATTGAAGAAAGGATTGTTTTTTTTTTTTTTTATGCGCATCCTCTATCTGTCGTTATAAAAGGGAAACTTGTATTGTACCCGAAATGATAAACGTTGGGGTGTAATTTAGATTTTAGACATGTGTGTGATCAACATGATTTCAATATAATATTTTGTAAAATGTTTTATAAACTTTATTATTTTTTTAGTATCAAAAGAAGATTCAAGAGCCAATCTCAGCCTGGACGTAATTTGAAAGGAAAAATACGAAGTAATAACCAAACCTTAAGGATTTCAATAGTCAGCGTTCAAGTCAACGCACAATATTGAGATTCAACAATTCGAAGAAAAATAATCTCCCACAATTTTTAAGCCTAAAATATTTTCTATCAAATCGATTTCTCGAGACAACAGCGACACTCGAACCTTTCGAGTCCACGGATGTTAAAAAAGAATTAAAAAACCACCCTTAAGGGCGTTGTTCGTATTTCAATTACCGGCCAACATATTCACAGGATCGTGTTTTGCTTTCATTCATTTCAACCGAAATAATCTCCACCACAAACAACGTTTGTACAGTCGACTTGTCAAATATAATGCTCCTTTTGTATACCCGAAAATCGATTATGGCCTTTTTGTTGTCAAAATTGAGGTTTGAAATTCTCGAGTTTCAATAGTTGCGATGTTTATCTCGCCAGGTGCTGTTCTAAACGTATTTTAATTGAGTATAACGGAAGATTATCTTACCCAACAGCAAGGAGTATGAAGAGGTGGTATTTTTTGGGATTATTTTTGTACCCTTTTGGTAAAAAAGGTCTTAGAACTAAGAAAATAAACCTTGATTTCATATGTCATGTGTAATCCAATTTTGTTCCCGATTTTGTTCTATTCAGTTTTGAAGCAACAAACATTGTATGTTAGAAATATAAAAACTTGTGATTTTGCTGTGGCAAACAAAATGTTATACACTAAAGTCAAGAACAAGCTTACTATATGTATAATATTTATATATATTATAGTGTACGGTTCTCGTTACCATCTCTGTGGCATTTTGATTATTCAAATAATGTTAATATTTAAACACTGACTAAAACGTTCATCTATCTGGTAAGTTTTCATGCAAAAAACCACTTGTTTGTGGTCATGCACGCCTAAAAATCTTGCAAGCAACTCATTATTAAACCAAAAGACATTAAATTTTATCCACAAACCACGGATTATTAGACAAAATGAGAAAGGTTTTAAAAGCTATTTTAGTTGACAACTTTGATGCCCTAAGCCGTTTAAAAGTTATATAATCTGACCAAAAATGTTATACCTAATGAGATTAATTCTGTTACAAAAATTCTTTTAAATTTAATTTTCATATAAATTTATTATTTTAGACAATGGTTATTAATTCTTTCTACAATGGCACAGGTTCTTTCCTCCAAAAAGTAATTTATTTTTTCAAAAGAACTAATTTGTACAACTAAACAACAAAATTGTTCATTTTATTATTGCTTTTAAATGATTCATAATTATCATCAAAATAAACGATTTTTTTTCTTTTTGTTTTTTTCCTCCATTTCTCCAAAATATTATGAAACATTTTTCTGACCTCCTTTAGGCAATAAGATAATTTGGGTCTATTTGCGTATAAGAACTGGTATACACAGACGTACAGACATGGCGTTAAATTAATTATCAGTGGAAGTGGACCAAACAAAACCGCCGCGGCCCGTGGCCAGTTCAGAGAAAGGTGCTGCTACGGAGATGAGAAGAGCGAGTCATACGGTATCAACAAGGGTGAGAATTTGAGAGAATTGATTATAGAGCCTACAATTACTTCCCACGCAGCAGAAGAATTATTGAATTCATCACAACACGTGCTCATTTGCTCAAAGGTTTAAAAAGTAAGAGTAACTTGTCATAATTAGAATTATTGTACTAAGCTCACGCATATTGTTTGGTAACATTGCAGTTTTGTATATGAAGTTGTTTTTTTATGGATTTCACAAGAAATGCAATTAGCCATGGAGGCATGGAGTGCTAGTGGAACATCTGAACACCAAACAAAATTGATTATATATTAAGTACGTTGCAACTCGTTCATGTTTAGCCAACATGTACCTAAACCTTCGAAAATAAAGTGTTATTCAGAGTGGATGCGATATCGATGCGAAAACTTTTATCAAGAATGATAATTTTATGTGTTACATGCGTTTTGACTTCATAGATGCCGCACTTTTTTTTTATTTTAATTAGCAACAAAATATTTCAACTCTCTGAGTCTAAATATTGCTCTTTAGTGCTATCTCCTTCATAATGCGAATCAAGCTCTTGACACGTTATCATTAGCTAATAAAGAACGCCAGTTATCTGGTAACATCCTTAACGTAATACACTTACGACCATAATAGCAGCGATTTAAGTCCGCTGCGTTCATCAATAAATCATCGACCATATAAAGCCGGTTGCAGACAGACTGGGCCGACGACACGGCCTGCCTCCGGCCGACAAAGCAGCACCAATTTGCAGATTAGCTGATGCGTAAATTGTTGCATTAGCCATACGTTCAACAGTGAAGGTCCGACCAATTATGGTGGTAATTCGATACCGCGCGCCATCGTAATCCGATGTTATGTACGCACCTTTATGTTGTTTGTAATGTTAATGTACCGTGAATTTGTATATTGTGTGCAGGAATTGTTTAAAGTTGTTAAGCAGTAGAACACGGGAGTTTATTATTATTAGCAAATAAAATAAATGTTTCATGAAAATAACGACTCGTTTTGTTCCTATTATTAGAAAAAGCTTAAAAAGTTGTAAACTTTATTTAGTTTTTGGAACGTAGTTCCTTATCGCGCGTTGCGAAAGGGAGCTAGACGGAAAAAATGTAACGACACTTTTGACCAGAAGTTGTAACGACACTTTTTGCTATAGTTGTAAGCCGTGTGGCGTGTGCATGTTTCTCTGTCTGTCTCTCTCTCTCTCTCTCATAGAAAGCAAGCCAGTTATTAATTGTAAATAATAATAAGTAAATAATAATAAACAACAACAACAACAACAGTGTTAGTTGTTATTATTGTTGTAATTGTTGTATTGTTGGTGTGTTGTTGTTGTTATTGTTGAGTGTTGTTAGTGGTGTTGTTGTTGTGTTGTTTGTTGTTGTATTTGTTGTTGTTGTTGTTGTTGTTGTGTTGTTGTTGTTGTAAATTGTTGTCGAAAGGAACTTCGTTCCATCCGGGTGTCCCTTGACACCTCTCAAGTTTTTATCCTTCTGTACTTACCTAATTTTACCTAAGACAACAAATCACGCCCTAGAATATTTGGTAGGTATAAGAAAATACTTATACTGATACTGTGGTACTTGTAGATATAAATGCCATAAGAGTAATCAGCGAAAGATAACATTGACACAGAGTTGAATATTGAAATCACAGATATTTGTTATTTATTCTCTTACGAACAAACGAAATACCTAGAATAAAATATAGGCATGAATAGGAGAAGCTCTACGAAGTAGGCAAGAGTGATACCGTCAAAAACACTGACAAATATCTATTCTTACTTCGACTCTATTTAGGTGCGTATAAAACTCGTTCTTCCTTGTACATTTCTGTAGGTTTATTAAAAAATGGTGATCCGTTTCGCTTCACCTAAATAAACGAGCTAATATTAATGTTCTTTTGCAAAAAAACAGAACGTTTCGTTATTTGTGGAACAAATCTAGGCGTTGAAGAGAAATGAAAGCTTCAAGTGAAAGACGGCTGAAGTTAATATTTAGAACGGAGAATGAGATATACATAATACTTCATACTTGATTCATAAGTGTTTATGACCTAATTTTGTGTCTAAAATAGGGCAGGTAATGGATGGCAATCTAGGCAGTGTAGGTTATTCCACATGCCAGGTACCTACGTCAGTGTAACCAACGCTGCGGTTCGTGCCTTGCTGCGCGGGCCAAGGCATTTATGCTGAGCGTTGGCCGTTTCGCGCGGTGGTGACGCGTGGTTCCGACTAGGGATATATTTGTATTTATGTTTTTTGTGTTTTTTTTTTTTAAATTTAATTGTTTAGTTTTAAGCTTGTTATGTAAATGCGTCACTTCCTTGTGAATAAATGGATTTTCTTTCTTTTCTTTCTTTCTTTCATGTAAATATAAAACATTACCATTTGAAAAATTTTGTTTAAATATAAGTATAACTAATTCAATGCTTGACCCGGTTAAATGAGTCCATTATATTTTTTGATTAATCTAAACTAATATTGTAAAGAGAAAAGATTTGATTTTTGAATGTTTGTTTGTAAAGGTTATACTCAAAAAATACTAAACCGATTTAAAAAGAACAATGCCAACTTCCATACATTTAAAAACCTGATGACAAAAGTTTATGTAAGGTATAGTAGAAAAACTACCTGTAAGTTTAGAAAATAATGTCAGATAGTCATTTTTACGATTTAAATGCTACGAAGTCCAAAAAAATGCAAATGTTACTTTTTACGTTAGGATTTGCCGTTACCAAATAAGTAGTAAATAAAATAAATGTGCTGGAACTAATTATTGACATTTGAAGATTTTTTTGGTCTGAAATAGGACTTACCTACCTATCTATAGTGTGGGCGACTTTTTTGACTGTGTATTCCTTGATATCAACTTAGGCTATCGATGAATGTCAGTATAAATAGAGTGTCGAGTATTAACTGCTGTTTCGGCCAGTAGGTCGTCTTAGGAGCGGTTCAACAATAACAATAACCTTCTAGCATTCATAACGAATCTCGGAAACCCCTATCCAATATAATCACATCATTTTCTTGAAAATGTAATCTAAAAGATGAATTTTCATAATATAAACATGTCAAATGTTAAAAAAAAAATCCGTTTCAGTCGTACGAACTCAATAACATTCTGCGTGATTAATTTATTTAATTATTATGTTATTTTTAGTGAATACGTAATAAAGAAATTCATTAATAAAAATATAAGAATAAATAAATACTTACTGATTAAATAAAACGTAAAATAATGTATAAAACTCAGAAACAGAGTTGTATAAAGTTAAAGTTGAAGTGTGTAAATTGGAACGTCGTAAAAAAGTGTAGTTGAGGTTCGTTCGAAACATGCTAATACATTTAACTTTGACGTAGCATAAACAAAAAGAAATATTTAAAATCTTTTATTTCTGCGTTTCTTTTATCATTGTGATAAGCGTAATTAATACAGAATAAAATTAGCTAAAGTTTAAGATTGATTTCATTTCTATACATACTCAGGTCAAAAATGAACATTCTTCTTTCTTTCACCAATGAGAAATTACGTTATTCCTTAGTGCTATATTTTATTACCAAAAAAATAGGGATCTTTGAGAAAATGGACGCGGACAAAGTCACAGGGATAGTGCTAATATCCTTTATGTACAAAACAAAAATCTAGACGATATTGTCAACCCGTCCAAAGGTACCCACTGAAAAAGTTTACGGAAGAAAAGAAGTAGATATAAATATTTTTTGACTGACGAACTGCAACTCAATCAAACAAAATATTTAGTCCATAAAAACCCATCGGCATACAAACTGTAACTATTAAAAAGATTGGACACCAATCGAATTATCAGAACTATTGCCATTCCCACGTCCACCATGGTCCATGATGGCAATCACAGAAGAGGTTTATTACCCCACTAAAATAAAATTTACTGGCCACAAATAAGTTAAATGTTTATGATTGAAGGGATATACATGTCTTGATTGAGCGTTTTGTTGGCTCTTAAATCGCTTTTGTATATAATTTCGTTATGTTAATAATTATATATAGGAATAACAAACATTGGGAAACTATGCATTTTTTCGAATAAATTACCCACCTGCTTATGTACCGTTAATTAGCGATTAAGTTTGATGAGAAATAAAACAACTTTTCATTATACGCCCATCTCGTAAAGCGCTAGAGTAAATTGCAAACAAATGATATAATCAATGCTTGAGTTCATAAAAACATCCTTTCATTATCTATGCTAACTAACCTTTTAATCTTCATTAAATTGCATATATCCTGACTATGAACAATTCATAAATAAAATACACCTTTTTAGGTAAATATAAATTCATTGGAAAGGTTTAAGCGCTTGCATATATTATTTTAATAGCAAGTAATGTTGCACCACCATTTCACGATTGATCAATATTACTTGCCAGTTATATTTTAGATAGATCAAAGGGCTTCTATTTCTATTTGAATTCCGATTTCTCTTTGACCAACCCCGGCTAAGGCCAGCCACCGTAATTCCTTAGTCATTTCCTCTGGACTTTAATCTCGTCTATAGGTTTGCTCGGAAAATTCACGCCCTAATAAATAAGTAATCTTTCAGTTCCTGACTTCAATTTAATGAGGTTAGATTGTTTAAAAAAGATCTTAATAGAAATCCTCTAATCGATCTTAAAGAACGGAACGGATTTAACAGCAAAAAATAAGGGCAGGGGAAATCTGGAAACTCGTTCGAATAAGAAGAAGAGAAGAATTCAAGCTAAAAAAGACAGATTACACCTATATAGCAAAAAACTAAACATTTCAATACCAGCCACTTTAATTTGCGACAGAATAGAAGCTTGTAAGGGAAATTGGTGATTATTATTGAAGGAAGAAAGTGAAATATCGAAAAACGTTTGTTTGGACAGCAGTAAATAAGTTTTGGATATAAATCACAAGCTTGAAGGATAAAAACGAAAGTGTGCGTTCGGGTAGAAAATTTATTTCTTTCTTCCACATTTCACTGGATCTTGTAAAAGTTTTAATTATTTGCCGGATGCGGTCCGACACCGCTCCGTTTGGGATCAATGTACTGTTGACGTTGACTCTTTAATTTTAATGCTTCATAGCAGATACAAATTAGGTGTTGTTTTTTATCTTTGTCTTTAAAACTTTTGTTTTATATTACATACATGTTAAACAAAATGTCTAAGCGCGTTACTACGACTCCAAATATTCTCTATTTCGGTAACAGAAAAGCTTCAACGGGGAACTTACGCTGCAATAGCAAAAAAACCGGACAAGTGCGAATTGGGCTCGCTCACCGAGGGTTCCGTACAAATTTGTAGGTACATAATACATATCTATACTTCCAAATACTAATATTATAAAAGAGGAAGTAACTCTGTCTGTTACGCTTCTGTTACGCTAAGTTTTTTCACAGCTTCAAGGGACCGTAGAGCTAAGTATATTGCTTTAATTTAAATTCAATACCTCTACGCGTTCCCGAGATAAAGGGTCAGACAAACAGACAGACGGACAGACAGACAGATAGATGGATAACAAAGTGATCCTATAACGGTTCCGTTGTTTCCTTTTGAGGTACGAAACCCTAAAAATGAATTTAGTCCACAGGACATCATGAGAGTGTCAAGTAAATCATTGTCACTTGAGACTTGGTGGCAAATTATTTGTTTATTATAAAAAGAAACCTATAGCTTCCGTATAAATTAGATCTTTGGTATAATTATTATATAATCAGTCTTGAATTATACCCTCGCCAATATTGCAAGCCAACCAGCATGTAGAGATCGATGCTCAGGGTTTCTCTGGTGGATAGAATTCGTATTGAAGTCATTCGCCAGAGAACTAAAGTCACCGACATTGCGCGTCAAATCAGCACGCTGAAGTGGAAGTGGGCCGGCCACGTCTGCAGACGGACAGACGGTAAAGTCAAAGTCAATGTCAAATCATTTATTTCAATTAGACCATTAAAAGGCACTTTTAAACGTCATAGTTGCCCATTCCAAAAGGTAGTTTCGTATGGAGAAGAATGGGCTAGAAACTCCATACTTACTCTTTTAAAAATAAATGTGTACATTATTTTGCATTTACAGTTTACAGTTATATAATTATACGTGAATACGATGGACCTTGCATGAAAACACTATGTATGTACAAAGTATTACAAGATAAAGAATGACAGCTAAGTTGTATACATAGATACAGTGTTCACATATTATTATAGGTAGATGGAGCAGACACGCTTTAGAGTGGAGACTGCGTTTGGGCAAGCGTAGTGTGGCACGATGGACCAACGATTTGAAGAAATTAGCAGGCAACGGATGGTTGCGAGCTGCCCAAGATCGGGTAGGCTGGCGATCTCTGGGGGAGGCCTACGTTCAGCAGTGGACGACAATAGGCTAACACGATGAACTCACATGTTAAAAATAAATTAGATAACCACTTTTATTAACATTGTCATTAAATCTATACAAATTAGTTTAGTACTCTTTTAAATTATTCTATATTCTATTATTTATTTTATATTCGTTGAACCAAGTTTGGATACATTTTTAAGCAAAGCCCAAATACAAAACAGTACTTTGTACATACAAAACAATTTTAATGTTTTGTACAATCTGCCACATGATAACAGACAAACTTTCTTTGTCTTATACTACTAGCAAACACAATTACATGAAATAGAAATGAGTACAAGACTCTTATTACAACAAATAGTGACCAAGTTTCCTAAGCACGTAGTCTGTTGTTACGTCTACATAAGCAATAGACATCTTGAGACCTGAATCTGAACAAATAAATGTTATTTGTCATATTCTCGGAACCTAATATTGGAGCTCTTAATTGACCGAGATCCTAGAGTCACTAGACCTAAACAATAATTTTTAAACATAACTTCAGATTATACATCTTTTACACTATTATTCAAAGTCATATCTTTTTTGTTTTTTTAATAGTATTAATGTTTTTATTGACACAAAAAGGGTTACATCACAAAATATATGAATCCCCTAAACTAGTGTTATCTGTATCATAGGGACCAGTGACTTCGCACAAAATTTGTTGTTATAACATTATGTCAAACAAAAAAAAAAGGTAAGAATCAATACAAAACAAAAGAACGGATACTTTGGGTTACATTTTAATTAAAACCAAAAAATTAAAAAAATAGTATACAAACATTGTGGTGTGTGTGTCTGTGTTGTGTGTATATGGTATGGTGTATGGTCCGTGTGGTGTCGGACGTAAAGAATAGCACCATCCCATATCTTCCTGTGGGTGTCGTAAGAGGCGACTAAGGGACTTACCAGAGAATGGGCAGCAGCGTTCTCTGTGTCTTTGTAACAACCATACTGCGATCGCCAACCCGCCTGCCAAGCGTGGCGATTATGGCAAAACCCCCCGTTTTGGGGGAGGCCTTTGTCCAGCAGTGGACGTCTTTCGGCTAAAATGATGATGATGATGATGGTATGGTGTGAAGTGAGAGGTTGTGTATGTTGGGTGTGTAGTGTAGGTGTAGGTGGTGGTGGTGGTGATAGTGTTATAAATGTATATATTACCCGTGAGTTATTTAAATACAGGTATACATTTTAGAGTGGCTGCAATATTGAGAGCTGGTTTTCAAGTCTTAAAACTAGTTTTCATGTACGTTTTACAAGATTTTAAAAGCCATTCAAGTCCCACTTTGACTCGCGCACCGTGGGTTCTGAGACACAAACTTGTAGTTATGTAAATCATCACGCGAGATGTGATTACAAATTTACGTTTTTTTGGATTTTTACCGTTGCTTGTAACACTGCCTATTTTCAAATTACATGATTCTAGGTCAACGGAAAGTGTACCCATAGGTTTTCATTCCCATGCGAATGACAAAATATGCGGCATAAGCGGGACATGAACGGCCGTATAATTTGAATCCGTTGACTTAGAAGTTTGATATTTTCACCACTCCAAGAAATTGCAGACCTCAGTATTTGAGTTTAATTTCAACTTGATAGCTCCACCCGTCGGTCTTGTCAGACGGACAGACAGACGGACAAGTAAGTGATCCAATAAGGTTCCGTTCTTCCTTTTCATGTACAGAACCTTACAAACCAACATACAATATTGCTAGACACTCTCCATCGGCCATAACTTTAGTCAGACGACTTATAAGTTGTAACTTAAAAGCGTCTCAAAAATCTTAACATTTTTTATAATATTTATTTTATTTATTTATTAAAACTTTATGCACAAAGGACAATGCCAGAAACTCTATAGAACTTTGCCCCACTCAATAAAAGTCATGTGCAATATGTAGCATCTTACTGTTTATTTATTGCTGATAACTAAACATTAGTCTTAGTGACTGTAGAACTTGCGGTTACCGTTTAAATCTTAAAAACAATAATGACATTGATACAGGTTAAATTGTATTTTAGGTGAAATGTGTTTGTATTTTGTGGGTAGGTATTTCGTAATCCGCAAGTTCTAAAGAAAAACAATTTAGTATAGAAAGGTTCTATAATCATTACAATTATTTTCATTAATTTACTTTTTCTGTACATTGGTGGGGCAGGATCTGGCATTGTCATTTAAAAAAACATTGTACAAAAGCGGACTTAATGCCTTGGGCATTTAATATCCTGTTAAATATTATAAAAATCTTCTGTCTGGAGGAGTGTGGCTAAGTAAAAGCCGTACGGATCGTTAGGTCAAGGTTAAGCTACGCTTGCCGCGGTCGGTCTGTAGATAGGTGACCATCCATTTTATACCGAGTTCTATCTGGCCTCGGAAAGCACGTAAAGCTGTTGGTCCCAACATTTGTAGATCTTTGACAGTCGAATTGAGTAGTTAGAACCCAAAACGTTTTTTTTTTTTTTATATATTTTTATAGGCTTGCGTTTGACCGCAACTCACCTGATATTAAGTGATGATGCGGCCTAAGCTGGAGCACGCTTGCCTAGAATAAACCGGTTCACTCGTGCCTTGAAGATACCCAGATTATATGTATCGGGGAATAGAGAGGCGGGCAGTGAATTCCACAGTCTGGCAGTTCGCACAATAAATGTGGAGTCAAAGCGCTTGGTTCGAGACCGTGGAACTTCAACCGTATAGCGGTGACGCTTCGCCGTATCCCTGCTCGTCCGGTGATGGAATGGGGATGGGGGAATTAAGTTGTGCAATTCCAAAGCGCACTCTCCGAAATGTACCCGATAAAAGACCGATAGGCTGGCAACGGCGCGGCGGTGTTCAAGGCTTTGGAACGTCTGAGAACTAGTCTTACCAAGGGATATCGATGTGTAGATCAGACAGGCAGTCGCTGCATGTAAAATACTGGTATTCAGCTGCATCCAGTTAGACTGGAAGCCGACCCCAACATAGTTAGGAAAGGCTACGCAGATGATGATGTCAAAATTGAATGTAAGTGAATGAGGTTTCTGATACCTGAAATAGGTTTCAGTAGGTATTAAATATAAGTACCAGTAGTAGTAAAAATACCTTCTTGACTACTTCTTTGTATTCCTCTATCTGTTCTCAAAGTTTCAGTCATTAATAATCATAATAATAATAATATGTGGGGACATTTTCACACACGGCCATCTGACCCCAAACTAGGGAGACCCTGTACTATGGGTGTCAGACATCTGATATACATACACAAATAGGATTTTTTTTTGTAAATACATACCTACATATATAGATAAACAACACCCAGACACAAGGCAAACACAAGTGCTCATCACACAAGTGTTTACCCTGGGCGGGAATCGAACCCGCAACACGCTGCGCAGCAGTCGATCGCTCAGCCACTGCGCCAACCGTGTCGTCATTCAGTCATTATCTAATGTCTTTCTTTTTCTGGTGACTGTGGCTCTTGGACCATAAACTTGTACTGCCCTTAGCCTTGCGTGGGATCTGATAACATGAAGCCTTGCCTGTCTGTAGAACAAATCTCATTAAGAAACTTTATAATAATGTTAAGGTATTAACTAAAGTCTTGTTGCAATTTATTTTGGCTTAATCTCAGCATGTAGCCTAGTAAATTATTGTTTTAGAATAAGCCGTAGGTACCTATAATTTATCTGAATTATTTTTGTAAGATATTTCTTTGTGTTTGCCCAATTATTTATTGTGGATTTTATTATTTGTATCAAAACAAGTTGGTTTAT